>JAFEMH010000463.1:0-600000 GCA_022495995.1 Adenophora triphylla var. japonica | reverse complement strand
GTGGTCCCGATCATTTTGACATTTCTGGTCTTCCTGATAGATTTAGGGGTTTAGGCTTGATTGATGATGCCTATTGGGATGCTTTTGCACTCTGCATGTTTGGGACCTTGTTTATGGTTTACTCTTTTGGGATCTGCCATCGGGCTTTGCTGGATGTAGTTGTGCACTGTCGCTTGGGCCGAGATGTTGCGCCCTTGATCCAGGGGGAGACCCTTCATGCTCTTGACAGGTTAGCTACCGGGAGGCGGTACATGCACTGGGGCAGCCTGTTTCTTTTGACTATGTGGCTGATGGAGCGCCTGGGGGTCTTTCGCGAAACTTCTGATGCGGTCAAACCTTGGACATTTGACAGGAGAGGGGTTACCGTGGATCTTGATGATCAGGGCTCATGGGAGTATTGGATGGCTTGTCGCCAGACTGCGGATATCAGGTGGTCGGTGCCTCATTGGCGGGTAGAGACTCGGAGAGTACTTCAGGATGGGTCTCATGTGGTTATGCTTCCGGGGCTTTCTCAGTCCAGTTTTTATATTCCGGCTCTGGTTCGGAGACAGTTTGGCTTGGAGCAGACTCCTTTGGAAGGCTTTGAGGACATAGCTACCAGGGTGGTGGCTTCTGCTTCGATGGATGATCCTTCATTGTTCCCATTTCTTTCCCGAGCATGGAGGTATGACGTCTTTCCTTCCAGGGTTATCCTCAGGCGTCTAGGACACGTGTTTCTGACCACTTGGTACTTGGATTGGTACGAGAGGCATTTGGGGGAGGCTCAGGTGGCTATTTTGAGACGGCGTGAGGCCATTGTTGGTGCGGAAGACATGACGGTTTCGGAGAGGAGGAGGGCTGAGGCGAGGGCCAACCCTCATGATAGGAGCGGAGATGCCGTGACTGACTACGAGTCTTATGTCAAGAGACAGGAGGGGAGGATTCCTACGTTGCCAGCTCGGCTATAGGAGATGAGAGATGAGGCTAGGGCTACTAAGGCCCTGACAGACGCGGGTTTGATAGATCCTGTCCTTACACCAGAGCCTGGTAGGAGGAAGACTGACATTTTTCCTGTGCAGGGGAAGAAAACCCGAAGAGGAGGAAAGAAGAGGGGAGAAGCCAGTAGAGTGGCTTAGAGTGACCTTGAGGTTTTCTGAGTATCCCTTTCTTGTCGTAGCAGACACATTAGTTGTTATGTATCTTAGTTTCTTTTAGCAGGTTGTAAGTCATAGGAGTGAACCGAGCTTAGACTCATCAAATTTTTTTTTAACAGTAATGAATATGTGAATTGCTTTAGAGTTTTTCAAGACGCCTTCATGGCTTGATCAATGTATTGATAACAAAGTATGACTTTCATTTGTGTTTTAGACCGAACCGTTTTCGGCTGCCTACGTTCCCTTGGACTAAAGAGCTCAGGTCTCCGTAGTTCGACCCGGTTAATTTGTTTTTTTTTTGGCGCAACCCTGTTTTTTATCTAGCCCGCCCTTTCGGGTTTTCAACCTAGTTGGGTATTACTCTTTTAGCACTCTTTTTTTTTTGATATATTTTTTTTTGTTTTTGTTTTTGTTTTTGTTTTTGTTTTTGTTTTTGTTTTTGTTTTTGTTTTTTTGTGCAACCCTGTTTTTTACCTAGGCCGCCCTTTCGGGTTTTCAACCTAGTTGGGTATTACTCTTTTAGCACTCTTTTTTTTTGATATATTTTTTTTGTTTTTTTTTTGTTTTGACTCAGTGTTTTACGCGTAGTATCTGCGCAGCTTGTCACCATTCACTGGGTGTACAAAAGGATTTCCGTCGAGATCTGCAAGTTGCATGGCTCCTCCGGAGAAGATTTTCTGAACGACATATGGTCCGACCCAAACAGGCTCCCATTTGCCAAGCGGGTTGATGCGGACCGGGGGCTTCTCTTTCAGAACGAGATCACCTTCCCGGATCTCCCGATGTTTCACTTTCTTATCGAAGGCTCTGGCCATTCTTCCTTGGTAAGCTCGGATATGTTCCATGGCTCTCAATCGACGTTCATCTAGCAGGGCCAACTCATCATGGCGACTCTAGAGCCATTCAACCTCGTTGATTTGACTTTCCAACAGCACACGGAGTGAGGGGATTTCTAGCTCGATTGGGAGTACGGCTTCCATTCCGTAGGTAAGAGCAAACGGTGTTTCCCCGGTTGCCGTCCTGACGGATGTTCTGTATCCCCAGAGAGCAAGGTGAAGCTTGTCAGGCCAATCTCTGCCCCGGACAGCCATTTTCCGAATGATGTTTTCCAAGGTCTTGTTTGCTGCTTCAACGGCTCCATTGGTTTGGGGCCTATAGGGAGATGACTTGTGACGGGTTATTCTGAATTCTGCTAGCAGCCTGTTGCATTCCCCTTCAAAGTGGGATCCATTGAGATGATTTCGACTGGCAACCCGTATCTGCATATGATGTTCTCTTTGATGAAGATGGCTACTTTCTTTGAGTTGAGGACTTTGTAGGACTTGGCTTCAACCCATTTGGTAAAATAATCCACTGCTACCAGGACGAACTCATGGCCGTTGCGGCCTGATGGTGTGATTTTGCCTATGACATCAATTCCCCAAGTGACGAAAGGCCAAGGGGTTGTCATGCAGTATAGTTCGTGAGGAGGCAAATGATTGAGATTTGAGTATCGCTGGCATTTGTCGCAGCTTCTGACGAATTGGATGCAGTCAGTTTCTATGGAGATCCAAAAGTACCCCATTCTTAGTATGATTTGCATTAGAGCTCGAGCATTCATGTGGGGGCCGCAGGTACCACCATGTACTTCTTTCATGAGTTCGGTAGCCTCTTGTTTGCCGATACATCGCAGGAGGGGGCCTTGATAACGCTTCTTGTATAGCATGTTTCCTAAAAGGACATAGTGGGAGGCGAGTCGCTTCAGGGCTGAGAGGCTTTTTGCTTTGATTCCTTATTTATATTCCCCATCTTCATTTTTGAAAGAGGCTTCGCCATTCTTCAAGTACTGATAAATTTGAGTATACCAGGGATCATTGGCCAGTTCAACTTCCGCTTCGATTTCAAAGCAATAAGCGGGGTTTTCTCTTCTCCCGAATCTGAATGGTTTGACAGATTTTCCTTCAGGTATTTCAACGAGAGAGGCTAGTGTTGCCAGAGCATCTGCGAACCTGTTGCGATCTCTGGGCAGGTAATGGAAGCTGATCTCCTTGAACTGAGTCACTAGCTCTTCCATGTAAGTGTGATACTTCTGCAGACCCGGATCCACGGTCTTCCATTTGTTAGAGACCTGATTGATGATGAGGGCAGAGTCACCATACACTTCTAACTCTTTGATATTTCTTTCGAGAGCGGCTTCCAACCCGGCTATGCAAGCTTCATATTCAGCGGCGTTGTTGGTAACCTCGAAGTTCAGCTTTACTGCTATGGGAGTGTGTTCGTCGGTAGGATCGACCAGAAGCATTCCTATTCCGTTCCCCCTTTTGTTTGACGCCCCGTCGAAGAAGAGCTGCCAGGGATTTTCTTCTTCTAGAGCAAAGATTCCATCATTAGGGAATTGAGGTTCAGGTCCTCGGGACTCATCGCTTGGGAAATCGGCCAACTGTTCTGCCATTATACGCCCTTTCACGGATTTCCTCGTCACATAAGTGATGTCGTATTCAGCCACAAAGAATGACCATTTTGCCAACCTCATGGAGATGGAGGGCTTGTCGAACAAATATTTGATGGGGTCCAACTTTGAGACGAGATGTATCGGGTGAGACTGCATGTAGTGTTTCAACTTTCCCACTACCCAGACCAGGCCTGCGCAAGTCTTTTCACAAGCAGAGTAATTGAGTTCGCTCCCTTGGAGCTTTCTGTTCACGAAATAGATGGCGTTTTCGACCTTGGAATCTTTCTTCTCTTGAGCTAACATAGCCCCAATTGCTGTATCCGTGACAGTTAGATATAGTAACAGTGGCTTTTGTTGATGTGGCGGGCAAAGAATCGGGGGATTCACAAGGTACGCCTTGATCTTTTCAAAAGCGAGCTGGCATTCTGGAGTCCATTTTGTGTAGGCACTTTTCCTCATCAACTTGAAGATTGGCTCGCAGATCGAGGTCAGCTGATTTACAAAACGGCTTATGTATTGCAGTCTTCCCATGAAGGATTTTACTTCTGTCAGCGTCCGGGGTGGTTTCATTTTGACTGTGGCCTTGATTTTCTGGGGGTCTACTTCAATTCCCCGTTCCGTCACCATATATCCTAGCACCTTGCCTCATCTTACACCGAAGGTGCATTTGGCTGGATTCAGTCTCATGCTGTGGTCTCGGAGGCGGCCGAAGAATTTTCTCAGATCAACAAAGTGCTGGCCATCTGACCCTTTGGAGTGTATTATCATGTCGTCCACATAGACCTCAATTTCTTTGTGGATCATGTCATGGAATAGGACTGTAGCTGCCCTCTGGTAAGTAGCCCCGGCATTCTTTAGCCCGAATGGCATGACCGTGTAGCAGTACGTACCCCAAGGGGTTGTGAAGGCTGTCTTGGCTTGATCTTCTTCTGCCATTTTGATTTGGTTGTAACCGGCAAAACCGTCGACGAAGGATTTAACCTCATAGTTGGCCGTGGTATCCACCAAGATGTCAATATTTGGTAGGGGGAAATCATCTTTTGGACTAGCCTTGTTCAGATCTCTGAAGTCTACGCAGCACCGGATCTTCCCGTTGGCCTTAGTCACCGTCACTATGTTGGAAAGCCATGTCGGATATTCAATGACCCTGATGAACCCCGCTCTGAGCATCTTTTCTATCTCCTCTTTCACTTGCAGAGACCATTCAGGCTTAATTCTCCTCAGCTTCTGCTTTACTGGCTTGACTTCTGGGTCTAACGGTATCCGGTGTTCCACTATGGAAGGGTCGAGGCTAGGCATATCTTTATAGGACCATGCAAACACGTCCACAAATTCTCTTAGCAGCTCAATCAGGGCATCCTTTTTAGTTCCTTCGAAGAAACTACCAATCTGCGTCTCTTTAGGCTCTTCTGCGGT
This sequence comes from Adenophora triphylla var. japonica, assembly GCA_022495995.1. Classification (NCBI taxonomy): domain Eukaryota; kingdom Viridiplantae; phylum Streptophyta; class Magnoliopsida; order Asterales; family Campanulaceae; genus Adenophora; species Adenophora triphylla. Next base: position 595,020 of record JAFEMH010000463.1, on the reverse strand, counting down.
TCCCAGATTCACACTTGTCAAAACCTCTTCGGTAGCTTGGGCTCGATTTTCCTCTTTCCGAACAACCTGCTTAAAGATTTCTTTAATATATTGTTCATTTAACGTGTCTGCTTCTTTATCTAGTGAATCATTATTAACTGTTTTTAAGTTATTAGTTAATTTATCATTAGTTAAAGTGGCAATCAGGGGATACTCAGAAAGGTCCATATTTTCATTAAGAACGAAGGGAAATACAGCATTGGCTACAACTTTGTAGTCTTCAGGCGTAAGGCCATCGGACGACTCGAGAGACTCGAACTCAACAATGAGAGACTCGGAGGATTTTACATAGGTTGACACAAGGGGACGGGGGACCAATCCAAGCTTCGTGATCATTTCCTCCTTGGTCGCTGACGGGCCGGAGAGAGGTTCCCAATTCTTCAATGGCATTGCTGTCAGTGGCCTCATGACTCTGGAATTGTATCGTTTCTGCCCTCTTTCCTCAATCATTGCCACCATTTCTTTGACTGAACCGAAATCGATCAGATATGACACCTGGACTTCTTCCCCGAATAACTGCTGTATAACCGGACCATCCCAATTATCTGAAAAGACCTCTGCGGCTTTGGTTTTTTGCACTGCCAGTTCAAACTCAAGCTTTGGGACCACGTTATTGAGCTTGATAACTTTCCTGGTGTTGTAAGTGACATCATCATAACTGGTGCCATCCTTAAAACTAAGCATATATATGTAAGGATCTGCTCGTGGATCAGCCGCATCCTCGTCCCCGGAGAGTCCTGATTCATCGCCGTCTAACGGCTCTACCCAGATGTAGGGGCGTCTTGCATTCGGATGTGGAGCGGGAGCTGCAAGGGAAACATCGCATCCTTTACTAGAGAAAAGGGGCTCAGCGGGTAATTCCTCGTGGAGGACGTCCCATACCACGTCCATGCATTCGAGACGAGTATGACGGTGCTTGTCGACCTTTATCACAAAGATTTCCTCGCAAGGCGGAGCCAGAGAGTTGACTTGAAGAATGCTGACAAACCTTCGATTGGAGACTGGGAGTTTATGTGCCCGCATCATGGCGATGCTCAGTGTTTCTTTCCAGTCTGCCTCCAAATGTTGGAAACGGCAATTGAACTTGATGTATCAAACTGCTTCAGGGTCTGCTTGCTCGAGTACGCTGACATAGTTAGCATCACTGGACTCCGAGGGATTCTGATGAGACTTGCCCCGATAGTCCCTTGGTCGATTGGAAGGAGGTAGCCCCGGTGTCTGGCTGCGGGCACGCTTGGCAACTGTCTCGGCTTCGTTTCCTATGAGGAAACTGTCCCCTCGGATGACTTCAAGATCTCCCTGACGGTTAATAAACTTGACACATTGATGGAGAGTGGAAGCTATGGCTTTCATGTGATGTAGCCAAGGGCGTCCCAACAGAGATGTGAATTCGGACTGAATGTCCATCACGTGAAATTTTGCTGGCACCATTTGGGTTTCGAACCAGAGCTCCAGAGCCACCGTCCCCAAGATGGGACGAGACGTGCCGTCGTAGGCCTTGATAGATCGGGTAGATGGGATCATGCGCCTTTCATTGATGCGTAGGGCCCGCATCATGCTGAGGGGAAGGACGTTAGCGGCTGATCCGTTGTCCACCAATACTCTGGGGAGTGATATGGTGTTAAGTCGGAGAGTGATGTACAGGGCTTCATTGTGCCCAGAGGCATTTCTTGGCAGGTCTTCGTCGCAGAAGGTGATCATACTACCATACAGTCGGGGATCGTAGATTTGGTCTTTATCTGGAGAAAGAGAGTCATCAAGCCATCCGTCTCCGGTCCTTCTTTTGCGAGGTAAAACCTTTGTTGGAGCCCCAGGGTTGTGTTGAGGCTGTTTGTGGCGGTTGCCACCCTTGGTCAGCACATTGATTGAGTGCGAGTGCCAGACTGGCTCTGATCCTTCTTTGCCAGTACGTGCTCGGAAGCTGGACAAATTGAACTTTGGCTGACCCTGCGGGGGGTTAGGCTTCTGATTGGCAGCACAATTTCCCAAATCTGAGGTACTCTGGTGTCCCAAGGTTAGAATTCTGTTGTCAGCAGGACTTTTTGGCTTTCCCACCCCTGTTTGCTCTAGAGCGGCATGTCCTGGAGGAAGGGAGGACTGGCTGGAGTAGAGTACGTGGTAATCGAACCTTCCGGATGGCTCTCCGAGTATACCCACACTGGTATTACCGGCTTCAAACCTTTGTTTCAACTTTTGCTGGGAGGAAGCTTTCTTCTTTTTAGAAGGACGGTCTTCGTTTATCCAATCCTGATAGTCCCTTTCAAGACAATCGAGGCAGTCACAGATGTCCCACCAAATGTGCTCAACAGCTGGTGGTGGATTTGGGACCTCAAGTTGAGCTGTGCTAGAATGACTCTGAGTTGAACTAGTCTGGGGAGATTTGCTGTTGGGCTCATCGGGAAGCAAATGGTTGGATTCCGCCGAGCAACGAGAGGTATTAGGAGCCGGGGAAACAGGCACATATTTGTCCTTCAGGGGAGCCCCAGTCAGTTGGGGGATTGCCAATGTTCCGAAATGACGTGTGGCCTCTTCGATCCAGGCCTGCTGTTTATTCTGGCGTTCCTTAAGAGCCCTGATGGCTAACCATATTTCCTCCATTGTTTCCCAATCTTCATTCCTCTTACTGATTTCTGCAGGACCGGTATCACTCTGAGAGGGGACACCTGACGGCTGCTGAGGCATGCCTGACTGCTCCATCTCTGACTGCTGTTGGAATGGCAGCACTTTGAATTGCTGTTTGGGGGCTAGTTGGCCTGTAAGTCGACGGGCAGGAGTTCCGGCGGTGGTGACATAGGAATATTGTGGTGGCATCTTGACATATCCGGGACGGTTGAGAGTGGGAGGAGGACTTTCTTCCTTCTTTACGGTGAAAGCGCCATCGAAATTGAGACTGGCGATTAGACCATGGCTCCTAATAGCCTCCATAAGGCTATTCAGCTGTGCTTCCTGTCGCAGTCTCATCTGTTCGGCTAACTGATTCCATTGCTGTTCTGTTTGAGGAGTCCCGGGAGGCGGAGTGGTGTTGTCCCCATCGTTACCGGGCGATGCGGACATTACGAAACCGGAGTCGGAACAAATGGTGAAGCTGACGATGCACTTGACTCTTCCCAACTGATCAAACGGTGACCCGGCGCCCGAAACCAAGCTTTGTGCGGAGCTGCGGGGGAAAGACACGAGGGTTCAGATGTTTGGGAATGAAGGAGGGTAGGTGTTTGGTCTTTGGGCTCATGCAACATGCAATTATTTGTTCTTGTTTACTTAAAACGTGTTTTATTAACCTAAGCGGTTGGAAAAGATTGCTCTTCTTTTTCGCAAACTACTCTGGATCCTGGATCAGTGGGCCCCATCACTACGCCTGCGGACCCTCAACCTGTAACCTCGAACAAGGGTTCCGTAGGGCAAGCAGGTCCCACCGACCGAAAAGAAAAACGATCCTAAAGTCTGGCGGGTAATCGAGTCTTAACGAGTATTCAATGTAAATTACGGACAAAGATGACGTCAAAGGTCAAGATCATGTCCGAGGGCTCGACGAAAAGTCGGCATGGTTCGGACTGATAAATGTCCAGAATTGATCTTGACTCGTCGTCAGTTAGGCCGTAATTAGGCATGGAATAATCATTAATCCTTGATGACTCAGTGTCATGCCAGGAGTCGGTGCATAAGTTGTGCTAGTCAAAGTCGAAGTCAAGGCGCCAGTCAATATCTGGTCAAAGTCCGTGAAGGAAAACCGGCAGGACTTCGACTGATTAGGGTCCCCGAAAGATATTGACTTGGTATTCCGACTATGGCTTGAAAGGAAAGGTGTATACACAGACAGGGCACGACACGGACCAGACTAAAAACCAACCGGGTCTCGGACAAAGTGTGTCACGGACAAAAGAATGGTCGACACGAGGCTCCAAGGGATGTTTGGGTAGTCCCGTCGCACCGAGAGGCGTAGTAAGGCCAAACGGGCTGCTACTGGGATTTCCCCGGGTTAAGGACGTAGTGTGCAGTGTAAGGCCAAGTGCGCGTAGTGTGCAAGCAGTCTATCTTCTTTTTCTGAGTAAAATAGAAATTTTCACATATGTTTTAAAGAGTATGATGCATGCAAAAAATTTGAAAATGATTTTTTTTTTTGAAATTTTTTTTTTTGAAAATCTTCTTTTTTTGAAAACTTTTTTTTTGAAAATCTTTTTTTTTTGAAAACCTTTTTTTTTTTTTGAAAGTAAATGAACACATAAGCACATAAGCACAAAATTCAAAATTCGAACAATTTAAGGAAACGGGTCCAACAGTCAAAGATATTGATTCTTTCGGGACGGTCAAAACAACACGAAATGTGCAAAAGCAACACACACACACACACAATACAAATGGTTTCCAATGTCGGGACGGAAGCTTGACCCACAAAAGCTTTTCTCTTTTTTTTTGAAAAAGCATGATATCGGTACGTGGGATTGTTAAACCACAATTTATCCCCGACTCGTGTTAGGAGGCGTTAACGGGAAGTTTAATGGTTTCCACCTATATACCAAATACCATTTTTTTAATTTTTTTTTTGAAAAAAAATAAAGCTTATTTTTTTTTGATTCCCCAGCGGAGTCGCCACTGTGATGATGTGCCACCGAGATTTTTCTTTTGAAAATCAATCGAAAACGGAGTCGCCACGCCATTTTTATTTTAAGGGCCAAAACTTTGAAAAATGCCCAAAATGAGAGATTTGAATTCGGAGGTCACGTTACACTCCGGGAAGAACGTTAGGGTTCACCCGGAATGCCTCGTAAAACGAGTCTTCCTAACTTAAAACCATTTTTGTGTGTGTGTGTGTGTTTATTTGTTTAAAATAAATGCAAACTGAGAAAACTAAAAATTGAGAACTCTTTTTAAGACATTAAAAAAGTCCCATGATTTTTGGTATGATTTTAGGGTTGAGTTTTGGTACTCAAAAGACTCCTTGAAGTTGAAAGTCAATTCTGCCAGAATGAAAATGACAGTGGACACTTGATTTTAAAATGGATATAAGAGTTCCAAAATTTCATAATCTGGGGAAAGTCAGAGAATGAAAGTTGTTCAAAACATCTTAAATAAGGTTACTAAAAAATATTTTTATGATTGGAGATGATTTGATGGACCAAAACCCTCTGGAAATCACAGATGTGAAATCTGGATTTCCAGGAACTGCTAAACTGACCTTTGGAAAATAATTTGAAAAAGGGAGTTAGACTCACGTAAAAAATAAATTAAAAATATGTATGAAATCCTATGGATGTTGGCAACAAAAAGTATTTTGTAGTCAACACCAAATTCCAAGTTTTACTGTGTCCAAAAAATAGGAAAATGGACTGAGGTCTCAGAAAATGTGCTACTGGACAGCAACATATTCTTGAAAGAAAATGTGATTTTAAGGGTTTTGCATCCATGCTTGTCCCCATTTCCTTAGGCTTTGATTAGTGATCACTAGACATGTTTAGTGGTGATCTACTATATCAATCCATCCTTAGGGTACATTAGGACTTGAAGCATTTCATTTGCTTGGGATGGGGAGATTTAATCTTGAAATAAAGATTTATGTTGTGAAAATTGATTTTAGGAAAACACTTTCAAGTAAGTAAGAAATAATTTGGACCTTTTAAAATGGTCATCCATGGAAATTTATTCCAAGATGACTTCATTTTGGGTCAAACAAAGATTAATGACATGAAATGAGAATATGGACCATTTAGTATGATCATCCATGGAGATGAACTCCAAGGTGACCACACTTTAGGTCAAGTAACAACTATTTTATGTAAGATAAAAGACAATAATTTAGAAAGAATGTTGATCCTTATAGAAGATCATCCATGGAGATGAACTTCCATGGAGATCCTCTTGGATCTAGGGCAAGGGGACAACAAACAAGTTACATCCTTGAAATGTGAGATGCATGCATGGATGAGGGAGGTTTAAGGTAAGGAGAAGGAGGGTTTACCAATGGTGGTATCCTATATTCCTTGGATTTGTGTTTGAGACTTGAATTTGAGAGTGTTTAGTGAGTGAGATTTGGGAAAATGATTAAGAAAAAGGTGGCAATTCAAAGGAATTCCCACTGTTTTCTATAATATTTTCGCCAAGGTGCTATGTGAGTGAATTGTTGTTTTTGTTGTGAGACTGAGGGGCTCTATTTATAGGCCTCTGGAAACTTCAAAAGCATTCGCGCGGACATGTCTGTCAGCGTGCACTGTTCATTAAATGCTGCTCCAGGCTTTGGACAAGAGGAATATTTTGTTCAACAAGCAAGCTGGCTGCAGTTCCAGCAGCTTCCAGTTCCGGAAATTCACCATTTGTGAGATTCCTTCACTTGTCCATCCTCAAATAGAAATCCCCAACTTACCCTTGCTTTGTTAGAAAAGTTAGGTCTTGTTAGAAAAGTTAAGGTTTAGGTTAAGAATGTTAGTTTTCTAACGAAAATACTAACAACTCAAATTGGAGCACTTACACACTCCTGTCTCAATCAATGAAGTAGTGCACTATACATTTTATGCACTACTAGAGCAAATAACCCTATACAGGTCACAACGTAGGAGTACAATTTTATATAAATAATCCTACGCATTCAACATACAACATTAAACACCTTCTCTTAAGGTTCCAAGTTCAAATACCAAGTTTTATAAGCTTTGGTTCAATTTTCATAATTGCCTTTCAAGCAAATTCAAGTCAATATTTAAAGATCTTCTCCTTATCCATTTGAACCATTTCAAGTTCCATTATATAGTACTAAACTTTTACTAGATGTGTAGTTAAAGATACATTAATTCCATACTCCTTTGCTTAGGTCCACAAGCCTACAAAGTCAGCCCCAGAAACCTGTCCTGGGCACGAGTCGTGAGGGTAGGCACGAGTCGTGCTCAACCCCTACACGAGTGATTCAGATTTCACAACTGGTGACCCTACAGCCTAGTTATGTCGCACGACTTGCTAGGGCAAGGTCACGACTCGTGCTTCAGGACACGAGTCATGCCTCAGCCCAGAAACTACACTTTCTGCTGAACAACATCAGCAACAACAGGAATAAATACCACTTCTCATTTCAGCACTACAAGGCATCTAAAAATAGTATTTTTTTTAAAGTTTTAAAGCCATAATATACTCCCTCCATAACACATAACACATCTATAACAAGTTATCAATTCAATTCAACCATCTATATCCTCTTTTAACAAGCTCCTTCAACCCAATTCATTTCTTTTCATTTCAAACACCAAGAACATGATTCCAACTTTTACAAAACGGATTCAGAACATCATAATAACATCGTAATACAAGGTATGAACAGTTATTGAAGGGAACCATAACAACTTACCAAATTTTATCAAAATAAAAGGAAGATACACAAGGCTCTTCTTGCTCTATTCCATTTCCTTAGCAATAATTTGAAGACGGAATCAACAACAACTCCGCGGCTGAATTTCTGGGATTTTTAGAAGATTACCTAGGGTTTGGCTTCTCTAGAACGTAAGAGAAGATGAGAGAAACTGAGGAGGTTAAAATAAGCTTCTTGAAGAAGCTTTAGGGGATTTATATAAAGCAATTTTCATACAAGCTCCCTGAGGATGAGAAAGCAGCTCGAGCCATCAAGAAGAAGGCTCTGAGATATGTTATTCAAGGAGACATGCTATTCAGGAGGTCATGTACTAAGTCGTTGTTGAGATGCATTCACCCCCAAGAAATCACTCAATTAATGCACGAGGTGCATAGTGGGGTTTTTGGCGGACACCCGGGGGCCAGAACTTTGGCTGACAAAGTTATCACGTTGGGTTATTACTGGCCACACATGAGAGCAAACGCTCACGACTTCGTTCAGCAATGTGACCAGTTTCAAAGATTTGCCAACCTACCTCATCTGCCTACGACTGAGCAAACTCCGGTGATCGCTACTTGGCCGTTTGACATGTGGGGTGTCGAATTGATTGGACCCTTCCCACCCGCCCGTGGAAACTGCAAGTATGTGATCGTGGCTATTGATTATTTTACATAGTGGGTCGAAGCAAAGCCACTAGCTATAATTACAGAGGAAAATGCCATCAACTTCATTCATGACTTCATATAGTGCCGTTTTGGGATACATCGAGCTATTGTGTCAGACAACGGGCTGTAATTCTCCCGGGCTTTCGAAGAAGAAATGAATCGAGTAGGGGTAAAGCATTGGCAATCATCTGTCGCTTATCCCCAAGGCAATGGGCAAGCTAAAGCTGCGAATAAGCTCGTCCTATCTGCACTGAAGACGGGTTTGATTGGTCGACGTAGCAACTGGTTGGATGAACTCCCCCTTGCTCTTTGGGCAGTTCACACAACCATTCGGGGGCCTACGGGGGAAACCACATTCGCTCTCACGTATGGATCAGAGGCCATGGCACCGGCCAAGCTACGATTTCCTACAGCCAGAGTAGTTTTCTTCGACCAAGAGCAGAATGACACCAACAGACTGATCGACTTGGATTTGATTGATGAGAAGCGAGATACAGCTTACTTACGAATGGTCAACTACAAACAGAGGACCAAGAATTATCATGATAAGAAGGTGAAGACGAGATCATTCCAAGTAGGCAATCACGTGCTAAGGAAAATCGAGGCAACGGGAAGGAGAACTCATTAGAACAAGTTATCTCCCAACTGGGAAGGTCCCTACATTGTTACTCGAATTATCAAGGAAGGAACTTACATGATCGCCCATCCAGGTGGTGAGGAATTAAAGCACCCGTGGCATGCTACCAAACTTATCAAATATTACTTCTAGTTCAGTTTTTCAATTTTAAAGTTAGTTCAATTTTCAAGCTTGAGTTTGTTATAGTTCTAGCTCTCCATTTTCGATGTAAGCATGTTTCTACGTCAATAAAAGTTGCAGTTCTATTCAACATTTGTTACGTTTTTACATCATTTTAACAAGCTCGACTCTTAGTCAGCTTCGTTCCTTTTAACAGATCCGACATCTAAGTCGACCTCGTTCTAACAAGCTCGACTCTTAGTCAGCTTCGTTCCTTTAAACAGGTCCGACATCTAAGTCGACCTCGTTCTAACAAGCTCGACTCTTAGTCAGCTTCGTTCCTTTAAACAGGTCCGACATCTAAGTCGACCTCGTTCTAACAAGCTCGACTCTTAGTCAGCTTCGTTCCTTTAAACAGGTCCGACATCTAAGTCGACCTCGTTCTAACAAGCTCGACTCTTAGTCAGCTTCGTTCCTTTAAACAGGCCCGACATCTAAGTCGACCTCGTTCTAACAAGCTCGACCTTTGGTCAGCTTCATTCTTTTAAACAGGTCCGACATCTAAGTCGACCTCGTTCTAACAAGCTTGACCTTTGGTCAGCTTCGTTCCCTTAAACAGATTCGACTTTTAGTCAATCTCATTTTCAAAAACTATACAAGTATAAGGTCGATTGTGTTATCAAAAAACCAGTCCGGTCAAAAGTTTATAGCGACTTATTTGTCCTATTAAATCTAGCTCGATATACGTTCATGCTGAAATCAAAAGTATAAGATTCAAAATGTCAAGGGTCAGTTACGATTAAATAAAAGCTCAGTCCCCCAAAATGGGCCAGGACTAGAGCGAACATAAAGTTACGAGTTAAAGATGCCTCCCAAAAAGCCGGGCCAAGGCATCAACATTTACAAAGCAAAAACAAAGATTGTTTGGGACTTGTTCATTACACAACCATTCAAAATAAATTCAGATAGCTGGATCGGCTTCAACCTGGCCGCTTGTGGTAGCTCGACCTTCTACATTTTCTTCTTGCTGTGGGAGATCAATGGGTTTACCCGACTCGGAGAAACCATGTCGGGGAGTATCACCTTCAAACGCCAACTCGTCTGGTTCCTCCAGCTCCTCCAAAAGAGTATTAAAATTGACATTATCAACGGGAGGAGGAACCCAAGGTTCGGCTGCCATCTCTGCGTCATCTTGGGCAATGGTGGCCAAGTCGTTCTCATTGTAAGGCACCAGATGATGACCTTGGCGAGCTGACACATTGTATGGATCCTCAGAGGCCCACTTGGCCAATTGTTCGATTGAAATGTTAAAGGAGGGATCTACTACAATACGTCGAGCCATATGGCTCCGACCCACGTCAAAGAATGATCTTGCCTTCTTAGTGACGTAGTCGTGGCACTCGTCACTCTCTTTATAGGCCTTCACTGCCTCCTTGCCAGCAGCTTCCTTGGCAGCATTCACAGCATCGGATAGTTCCACCTCCCATTGTTGACGAGCTACTTTGAGTTCGTCGATTTGCTTGGTCAGCATCAAAGTATTTTCTTCCATGGTTTGTGTCGCCACTTCTAGGTCCTGGTCGACCTTCTTCTTATCCTCCTGAATGTGCGCTCGCCCGAAATTTTTTAAAAGAGGAAATTTCGGATTTGTTTTGGAAAAAAGGAGTCGCCACGCCATGCTTAGAGGTGCACTTTGAAAAACCTTTGGAAAGAGAGTGGGTTCGGGGGTCAGGTTATGTGTTGGGAAGAACCGAGAGTTCACCCAACACGCCTCGTCCGTAGACGAGTCTTTCTAATCTAGACATCCAAATAATTCAAAAGACGTGCAAACAATGATAATGAAACAAAGTGCGATGAACATGCATTTTATTGAATAAAAGAGATCATTACAACTTGTAAACCAATTGTCTGGGAGGCCACATCCCTTTACATAAACTAGAGACAGGATACAAGAACAAAAGGTCCTCTGCAAAGGGTCACATCTGTCGCGTGACATATGACTCCTTTGTCCCGATATGTCGCGTGACATATGTTCACCTTGCAGAGGCTCACAAATCAAACAGATCACCAAATCTCTAGATAAAATGAACAGAAGCCAGATCTAGGAACTAAACAACATGAATACAAAATTACATGCTAGAAACCACTGAACAAGACAAGCTATCACTGACATATGGTCCCTGCAGATGGTCACAACATGTCGCGTGACACAAGACTCCTCATGTCCACATGTGTCGCGTGACATATGTTTACCATCTGCAGGTACCTCACAAACTGAGATGCAAATCCAACAATAACACAACAATTATATCATAAACAGTAATAACAATACGAATTAAACACGAATCAATCAAAGGAGTGTGGATATGGGAGATCCACACTCCCTTGATGCCCAAATTGCAAATCCAAATAGATCACATCAATATCAAGCAATTGGACTCAAGTATAGGCTATTAAACAGAGAGATTGCAGTTGCCACTTGATAATCTGAGGCAGAAGGAGCTTGATTATCAAGTGGAGAAGGAGAGAGAGTAATTAGAACAAAATGGATGAGAGAGAGAAGAGGGAGAGTGTTATCCTTGTAGTCCTCAACTCTTACACCAAGTTAGGTGTAGGAGCCTTCAATTCAACTTTGAGATGGAGATCTGAGCACTGGTTGAGAGCTGAATCAAGGGGCTTCAAGTGTATAGGGGAGTAGGGATGGAATTGGGTTGAAGAGAGATGAGAGATGATGGAATTGGAGAGGAATTGGGAGGTTTTGGGATGAGAGAGAGAGAGGGAGTTTCTGGCATAATTTGGGCAGAGTGGCTTTAGGGAGGTTGAAAAGGGATCTCAAACTGAGAGGGGTAGGGCCTTATTTATAGCTGCAGTCTATGGTCACTTTGTGTCGCACGACGTAACGTTACCACTTTCCATGCTTCGAGTTGTCGCGTGACACAAGGTGACAATAACCGTTTTTGGCGCCAAAACTGATTCTCGAAGCTTCCTAGGTAATACCCAAAAAGTCCAAAATAGTTTTATTCCCTCTAGGTCCTTTAACTCGAGCAAAGTACAAAAAAGTACTTCCTTCGCAAGAAACATATGAAATGTTTCCGGAAGTCTCGGGATGGACCGAGAATTTACCAAAATGCCCCTAAATGCCATTTTATTATTTAAAATGCATCTGAAAAGGTCGCGAATTTGGATTGGCGTACTTACAGAGCCCCTCGGCAACATCACTTATGGAAGAAGTGAGGTTGTATATAAAATAAGACCCAATCCCAATGAGCGGCTGGGGAATGAAGCGGAGGGCTAAGAAGGTGAGCTGGGGAAAAGGATGGCTGGACCTTTTGAAAAAGGATTCCTACGTATCCCGGGGAGGGAATCAAGCCAAATCGTAGTTCGGACTAATCGGGGGAATGTCTGCTGGTGGGAGGCTGTTTTGAGGCGCCTAAACCTGGTGGCGAGACTATTTTGAGGCGTCTGAACCTGGTGAAGAGACTATTTTGAGGCGTCTGAACCTGGTGAAGAGAATATTTTGAGGCGTCTGAACCTGATGGAGAGACTGTTTTGAGGCGTCTGAACCTGATGGCGAGACTGTTTTGAGGCGTATGAACCTGATAGCGAGACTGTTTTGAGGCGTCTGAACCTGATGGCGAGACTGTTTTGAGGCGTCTGAACCTGATGGAGAGACTGTTTTGAGGCGTCTGAACCTGGTGAAGAGACTATTTTGAGGTGTCTGAACCTGATGAAGAGACTATTTTGAGGCGTTTGAACCTGATGAAGAGACTATTTTGAGGCGTCTGAACCTGATGGCGAGACTGTTTTGAGGCGTCTGAACCTGGTGAAGAGACTGTTTTGAGGTGTCTGATCCTGATGAAGAGACTGTTTTAAGGCGTCTGAACCTGGTGAAGAGACTGTTTTGAGGCGTCTGAACCTAATGGCGAGACTATTTTGAGGCGTCTGAACCTGATGGAGAGACTATTTTGAGGCGTCTGAACCTGATGGCGAGTGTAGCTGCCGGAGGGGTTGATGCTACTACTGCTGGGGATAGGTGTAGCTGCCGGAGAGGTTGATGCTACTACTGCTGGAGATAGGTGTAGCTGCCGGAGAGGTTGATGCTACTACTGCTGGAGATAGGTGTAGCTGTCGGAGAGGTTGATGCTACTACTGCTGGAGATAGGTGTAGCTGCCGGAGAGGTTGATGCTACTACTGCTGGAGATAGGTGTAGCTGCCGGAGGGGTTGATGCTACTACTGCTGCTAACAAGGACTTTTGCTTGCTGAGCAGCGACTTTTGTTGGTGGGGCTTATGGTTTTTGACGCGCTCTAGGAGATTCAGGTAGGCGCGGACTTTTCCGTCTCGGCTCTGCTTTGAGGGGCAATCTTTTAGATCTGCTCAGTTGACCGTTGTATCCTGCAGGGTAAAAGCGACACTCGAAACACTATAGTCTAATTATGCTAGCTCTTTAGCAAAGGTTAAACTATGTTAGCTTGTGTGCGTGAGTCTGTTCATTCTGAGAGCGAGAGAATGGTGTTCAGTTTATTATATGGAAAGGTTGGCTTTGCCGGATTTGTACATAAGTTTCTGGAATTTCTTTTCGGGGTAATTGTGTATGGTGGTACACATGGTGGGGAAAGTTCCTCTCCCGTGCAGTAATATATGGATGCAAGGTGTATTGCAGCGACGGCGAGTCAAAGGATGTCACAGAAGCCACTTGCAGGACCTTGGTGCTTCCTGATGCAGACCAAGCATGTCGCCCGACACTGTGTGTCTGTCTGCCAATCTCTGTCGCACGACTAGACGAGGCTCGTGACAAGGTCTATTTAAAATCAGTTCTGGCCCCAAATATGCAGGTCATTGCCTTTTCAGCAAAAGGGGCAATAGCAGTCTCATCTTGATAAATAGGCGACTCTGGCAACAAAGGTTGGAACTTTCAATCATCATGGAGCAATATAACGAGGAAATAGCTTCTCGGGAACATCAATTTCGCCAGGACTTTATCGGGGTTTCACAATTTCACCAAAAGCATCATGGGAAAATCATTGACCAGCGATATGGTATGCCGTGCCTCTGGCCTCTGAAGAACTGGAGAGTAGATTGGGACTTGCTCCGAGCAGCTTCGCAATTTTGGGACTCGGAGAGGCATGTGTTCACTTTCTCGTACAATGATCTGACGCCAACCATGGAGGATTTCCGGGCGTTGACGGGTTTGAGTGAGGTGGCGACTGTGGCATTTCCTCGGGATAGGCGGTCAGTTGTGGAGCAGTTATCAGATTTCTTGTGCCTGTCGGTAGATCAGGTGGCTCCCATGATTCTGAACAGTGAGTTTGTAGACCTGACCCGGATGGCTCGTCTGCGATCTTCTAGCCCGGCATTGTTCGATCTCTCTACTTCGCTGGATATGTATGTATTGTTTACCTTGTCAGCATACTACTTCTGCGGTCATGTCGGAGTCTGCTCAGGTGCGCTGCTGGAGGTTGTCAGACATCTTAGGGGTGACCGAGGCGTGGATCTTTCTCAAATTCGGTTTGGCCAAGGGGAGATGGACATTGTACCCCTGCTATTGGCTGAGACTTATCACGACCTTGATAGACTGGCCGGAGGATCTGACTTCTTGGGCGCGGGCAGCCCCACTCTGTTATCTTTATGGCTTTCTGAGAGACTGCGCTTGATTGGGCCATTACCGGAGGGTCAAACGGCAATGCCTTGGGTGACCAGACAACGCGGTGCGAGGACGCAGGCGGTGATAGTTGGCGGAGTGAGATTGACACGATACGAGGCTGGCGTGCGAACTTACGGATTCCGACATGGGGATTAAAGACATTGAGAGACGTTCAGGACGGGTCGGTAGTAGTCAGACTGCCGGGGCTACATGTGTCCTCATTCTGTATCCCATCATTGGTAAGCAGGCAATATCGGTACCCTCAGCAGATTATCCGGGTTTTGAGAGAGAGGCGACGGTTGATCTTTGTTCCGATGATCATGACCGAGCCCCAGACTGTGCATTTCTTCAGCAGATCTTTCTTGGAGGGCTTTTTTCCCACACGGACGCTTCTTCGTTAGGCCAGAGGGTTTACATTCTTGACCACGGAGTATCTGATTTGGTATGAAGAGCAACGGGGTCCCGTGCAGTTGGCTATAGAGGCTCGCCGAAGGGAATACTTAGGAGCAGAATATCCATCCAGTCGATCCTTTCGAGATGCGAAGCGAGAGGAATCCAGGATAATGTTACCGGCGATGCTGTAGAGGATTATGAGAAACGAGAGATCCGAAGGGCTGCTCTGAGGGATGATCCAGATGTGAGTGCTCGCAGAGAGGCCTTGCGACAAGAGAGGGCTGCCAGGGCTGCTTTGAGGGAGACTGGCCTAATCGAACCCTCAACACGCAGTATACCAGAGCTGGGGCGAGCTCAGACCGATTTATTTGACATTCCTAAACCAAAGACCTCCCGGGGACCAAGGAAGAGGAAAGATAGGGGTACGAGTTCGGGAGCGGGAACGAGTCTCTAGACGCTTTTCTGAGAGATGGAGGACTCTTTATTTTTTTTCACTTGCTCTTTGAGAGGGAGATATTTATTTGAAAAGAATTTGAGTATCCCTTAATTACCTTAATGCAGACAAAACAGATGTTGAAATCTCATTATTATTATTATATATTTTTTTTTATTCGCAGCAGGTTATTTGAATCAAAAGTAGGCCGTGCTTGAACTCATCAAAAAAGAATATTAACTTCAAATAAACCTTTGAAAAAGCTTTAGAACTGTAGTCAAAACACATTTTGGCAAGATATACAATTTTGCAGCAATTTAGACCGAACCACAAGTGGTTGCCTACGTTCCCCTTTTGTAAGAGAACTAAGGGGCTCAGGTCTTCGTAGTTTGACTCAATTAACTTTGGTGTTTAAGAAAGGGGAAGGTAGAAGGGGGACATGGTGCGACCCTGTTTTTTACCTAGACCGCCCTTTTAGGGTTTTCGGCCTAGCTGGGTATATTCTTTTGGCACCGGGCGCGTCCCTTATTTTTGCATGGACTGCCTTTTGAGAGGTTTTCAGTCTCATCTGGGACAATTTTGTTGCGCCTTTATTTTCATTTCTTTTTTCTTCTCTTTTTTTTTTTTTTTTTATAGAGGGGAAGAGACTCAATTACACATAATACTTCCGCAACTTATCTCCGTTGACGGGGTGCAAAAAGGGATTACCATCCAGATCCGCTAGCTGCATTGCTCCTCCGGAGAATATCTTTTTGACTAGAAACGGTCCGACCCAAACAGGTGCCCATTTACCCAACGCACTGCTCTGATTTGCAGGCTTCATCTTGAGAACCAAATCACCGACTTTGATGTCTCTGGGCTTTACCTTCTTGTCAAAAGCACGGGCCGTTCTTCTTTTGTATGCCCGATTACGCTCCATGGCCTTTAATCTGCGTTCATCTAGCAGAGCCAATTCATTATATCGACTTTGGAGCCAATCAATCTCATTCACCTCATTTTCAAGCAACACTCTGAGGGATGGAATTTCCAACTCAATTGGCATGACTGCCTCCATTCCGTAGGTCAAAGCATAAGGGGTTGCACCGGTAGCCATTCGAATAGAAGTACGGTAGCCCCATAATGCTAAATGCATCTTCTTTGGCCAATCCCTTCCTCGTTCGGCCATTTTCTTAATGATCCTTTCCAAATTCTTATTAGCAGCCTCAATAGCACCATTAGTCTGAGGTCTGTAAGAAGAGGACTTGTGGCGCTTGACTCTGTATTCATTAAGCAGGCGATCAGTTTCTCCCTCGAAATGGGTTCCATTGTCGGAAATAATCTCATTTGGGACTCCGTAGCGGCAGAAGATCTGTTCTTTTATGAAGCGAGCCACTTTCTTAGCCGTGAGCACTTTGTAAGATGCAACTTCTACCCATTTCGTGAAGTAATTCACAGCAACCAACACGAATGAGTGCCCATTGCTCCCGGATGGAGTTATCTTCCCAATGACGTCGATACCCCATATTGCGAAGGGCCAGGGAGTTGTCATACAGTAGAGGTCATGAGGAGGGATATGGTTTAAGTTGGAGAAGCGCTCGCATTTATCACAGGTCCGCACAAATTGAATACAATCGGTTTCCATAGTGATCCAGAAGTAGCCCAGCCTGATAATGCTATGCATAAGAGATCTAGCGTTCATATGAGGTCCGCAGGCACCGTTATGAACATCTTCCATTACTCTTTGGGATTTTTCCTTGCTAATACAGAGTAGGAGAGGGCAACCTTCCCTTTTCTTCCACAATTCATTGCCGAGTATAACGTACTGAGCTGACAGCCTTTTCAACGCTTGCAGACTCTTGACATGAGTACCTTTTAGGTCTCCTTCTTTATCAACGGGGAAAGATGCTTCACCATGCTTGAGATATTAGAAGATCTGATTGTACCATGGCTCATTGACGGTTTCGACCTCTATTTCATAGTAGTATGCAGGGTTCTCTCGCCTACCGACCCTGAATGGTTTGATCGACTTTCCTTCTGGGATTTCTACCAAAGAAGCTAAGGTGGCCAGGGCATCCGCAAATCTGTTCTTGTCTCGCGGTAGGAATTGAAATGACACTTCCTTGAACTGACCGACGAGCTCTATAATGTAAGAGTGGTACTTCTGGAGACATGGGTCTGAGGTTTTCCATCTATTGGCTGCTTGGTTGATTATCAATTGAGAATCACCGAACAATTCCAATTCTTCCACATGTCGCTCAAGGGCAGCTTCTAGACCGGCTATACAAGCTTCGTACTCGGCCGCATTGTTGGTAACCGAGAAATTCAACTTGATAGCGATGGGGGTATGCATATCGTTCGGGTCTACAAGTACCATCCCAATGCCATTTCCTCTTTTGTTTGCCGCCCCATCGAAGAACAACTGCCACCGATTGCTATTTTCTATAACAAAAATCCCTTCATCTGGGAACTGGAGATCCGGTCCTCGGGGTTCTGTACTGGGGAAATCAGCCAATTGATCTGCCAGAGCTTGTCCCTTGATTGACTTTCGGATTACGTACTTGATATCGAACTCAGCCAAAAAGAAGGTCCACTTCGCCAATCTGGTGGAAATGTTGCCTTTATCACCTTGAAACAAATATCTGATCGGGTCCATCTTGGAAACCAGGTGTACTGTGTGAGATAACATATAGTGCTTCAATTTTCCGACCACCCAAACCAAAGCTGCGCATGTCTTCTCGAGGGCAGAGTAGTTCAACTCACTCCCTTGGAATTTGCGACTGACGAAAGATATAGCATTCTCGATCTTAGAGTCTTTCTTCTCTTGCGCTAGCATGGCTCCGATAGCTGTGTCTGTGACCGTCAGATATAGAAGTAAAGGCTCGTCTCCGTGAGGTGGGCAGAGAATAGGAGGATTAACAAGGTAAGCTTTGATTCTCTCGAATGCTAGTTGGCATTCCTCATTCCAAACCACTTCCTGATTCTTCTTCAATAGTTTAAAGATTGGCTCACATATAGAGGTCAGCTGGTTGATGAATCTGCTGATATACTGTAAACGGCCCATGAAACCTTTCACTTCAGAGACAGTTCTGGGTGGCTTCATCTCGACAATCGCTTTGACCTTTCTAGGATCTACCTCGATGCCTCGCTCTGTGACCATGTATCCCAAAACTTTACCACGGATAACCCCAAAGGTACACTTGGCTGGGTTTAACCTCATAGAATGCTCCCGGAGTCTATTGAAGAACTTCCTTAAATCTGTGAAGTGCTGTCCATCCGTCCCTTTCGAATGAATAATCATATCGTCCACATATACTTCAATCTCCTTGTGGATCATATCGTGAAACAGGGTGGTGACTGCTCTCTGGTAAGTAGCCCCAGCATTTTTCAACCCAAACGGCATTACAGTGTAACAGTAAGTACCCCAAGGAGTAGTGAATGCTGTCTTATCCTGATCCTCTTCTGCCATCTTAATTTGGTTATAGCCTGCGAAACCGTCGACAAAGGATTTGACTTCGTAGTTCGCGGTTGCATCTACCAGCATGTCGATGTTCGGCAAGGGGAAGTCATCTTTGGGGCTAGCCTTGTTAAGATCCCGGAAGTCTACACAAACTCGAACCTTCCCATTCGCTTTCGTCACTGTCACAATGTTGGCCAGCCAAGTCGGATATTCGATCACCTTGATAAAACCCACCCGTAAGAGTTTCTCAATCTCTTCTTTGACTTGCAGGGACCACTCGGGCTTGATCCGCCTCAATTTCTGCTTTATCGGCTTGATTTCTGGATTCAGGGGTATCCGGTGTTCTACAATGGAAGTATCCAGCCCGGGCATATCTTTGTAAGACCAAGCAAAGACGTCCATGTACTCTTTAAGCAATTCAACCAGGGCAACCTGCTCATCTCCGGAGAAGAAGCTACCAATCTGTGTTTCTTTGGGTTCTTCAGCTGTTCCCAGATTCACTGTTGTTAATACCTCATCGGCAGCTTGGGCCCGGCTTTCCTTTTGTTCGCAAACCTGCTTTGAATTATTTTCTAAAGTTTGTTCATCTATTAGGTCTGCATTATCTTCAATTGAATCTGGCTTAATTATTTTTAAATCTTGATGATTAACTTTATTTAAGCGTTCAATTGTTAGATTGGCAATTACGGGATACTCAGAAAGATCGATCATTTTATTCAGAGCATAGGGAAACACAGTGTTTACAACTCGAAGACGATCTTCTGTCGTGAGGACATCAGATCGGTCGGAAGACTCAAATTCAATCACAAGAGACTCTGGGGACTGACTCAGGACACGGGGGACAGATTTAGACTTAGATGGACAAGGACGAGGTTTAAGCCCCAGCTTTTCGATCATAGTCTCCCTGTCTGCAACTGGTCCCTGAAATGAAGTCCAGTTCTGTAGCGGCTCCTCTGCGACGGTCTTCAAACCATTCAAATCTGCAACTAGCCTCTTTTCAAACTCCAGCATGGCTACCACCTCACTATCAGAGGAAAAGTCAATCAAATCTCTGAGATCTTCAACCAAAACAAACCCTTCTGTAGGCAACTTTTCTGCAGACAAATCATTCTCGAATTCTGACAGCCCCTGATTCTCAAACAATTCTGCCAAATCACCATCAATATCTAAAGGATCTACGCCACGGATCTTGTGCACAACAGGTTCATCCAGAGCGAGCTTCTCAAGCTGGTTTACGTAATCGGGTCCCGAGAAATGATAGCTGTTCTCGTAGGTGGCGGTCACACCTGGTCTTTTGGGCAGACTGTCAAACATTTCTTTCACCGGGTTTTGGCTGCTGGCAAACTTCCGGATCATCCTCATTCTATCCTCCACTTGACTCAAATTAGGTTCGGGACAGATGAACATATCACCATCTTCCTTGACAAAATGCTGATTTAAGGACCAACTGTACGGGCGCATCTTGGGTCTCTTGTACCTCTTTCCAGCCGCTGAGGTCATCTTTTCCTTAAAAGCTTCAGTCCTGTCATACATCTTATCTTCTTTCGTCACATCATACCCTAGGCCTCGTTTATTCCTCTTGGCTTCTGGCATCATAAGGTGGCAAGGTCCTTGCTGACGTTTTCCCAGCCCCAATCCAGGGATATAGCTCATGCCTCTCATCATTTTTAACACTGGAGGGATCTTCTCAGAGGAAGTCGTCAAATCTATAGTGCAGACCTGTCCCTTGGGCTTCTCAATCGTAAAACCGCTAAGCATCAAGTTCTCCTGATCGAGTTTAATTTCCATCACTGGAAAAGTATTAGTGCTGGTTTCTCCAATCGTAACGCTATCACCGTAAATGGTCGTCAGGACTCCGTCTTGTACAAACTTTAGGCATTGGTGAAGAGTAGAGGCTACGGCTCCAATCTCGTGAATCCAAGGTCTGCCCAATAACGCTGAGAATGTGACCGGAATATCGATAACTTGAAAATCTACCATCATCTCTTTACCTCCAAACATCAAATTCAAAGAGATTATTCCCAACACTGCCCTAGACGTGGAATCATAGGCTTTTATGGTTTGGTTGGATGGTTTAAGGTTCTGCGCATTGATATCCAACATACTCATCATTTTAGCTGGGAGCACATTCATAGCCGACCCATTGTCTACCAACACATGGGGAATCCGTCGTCCTTCCAGGGGTACTGTGATGTGCAGGGATTCATTATGCTTTGCACCAAAGCGAGCGAGATCAAGATCTGTGAAAGTAATGATGTTCCCATATTGCGCGGTTCCGATCAGCTGACAGGCTTCGTCCGGGGTGGCATTGACAGAAACTTTTGTTTTGGACAAGGCTTCTTCTAATTTCAACTTGTGAGGGTACGAGGATGTGAGGAGAGACCATAAGGAAATATCGGCTTGGGTTCTCTTCAGTTGTGTCAAGATTGGATCTTCCTGAACTTCTTCATCCCTGGTTGATCTGTATGGGTGTTGAGAAGTCTGGGGATTCGCAACTGCAACAGCTTTACCTTTCCCGGATGGATCTATGTTATCTGCTCCCAACATTCTTCCGGATCTAGTCAACAAATTAATTTCTAAATCTTTTTCAACCACGAAATCTTTACTGGCTTCCTTGAGTTCTGTTAACGAAATTGGAATAGGACGGGTGCTGTAAGGCCACGCTGCCTGCCTTATCTCATTTATAGTCAATGGCGCCTCTACATTTGCCGCTAGCCTGAGCTCCTCTAGAGAGATCGGAGAATCTCTAGGAATCACAAAGGACATAGTGGTGGCAATCACATGCTCTTCATAATCGTCAAAATCAGCAGCATTATTCAAACCATAAAGATCATCAAGATACAAAACATAACATAAATTATCTTTCATTTCACCAGAAAAAGGGATTACATCATTCACGCTCTCATTACAACCAGCATTATCACTTTCAACTATCGACTTCTCAAACTCTATTACATTAACATAGTGATCTTGGCCAAAATTTTCACATACCCCCATTCCTAGGAGCAGTGAATGCGACTCTGCTTCTCCTCCCAGAAACTGCGGGGGAAGAGTGAGAGGAGGCGGCACATATTTGACTCCAGGAAGAATATAGAAGCAATCTTCTTCCTCTGATTCCTCACTTTCACTGTCCTCATGATCGTGTTCAACTGCCCTAGAGCCAACTTGCAGGAGTGTACTAACTCTAGGTGCTCTTCGGCTTTTTTGCTGATAAGCCTTAATACAGGCGCCCGTCTGAAGTTTTCTTGCTCGATCTTTATTGACTGCTCTAACCATCTTGTGTAAATGGTTTTCTCGTGTTTTGACCGAAACAAACCCAACTTTTCAGTATCAGTTCTCCCTTCTTCCGAGAAATAGTGAGCCTCATACTCTTGCAAGAAATTTCCAAAATAAGACCAAGGTGGGTTGATTTGTTCGTCCTTCTCAAGGCTGAGGGGAAATCCGAATTCAGGATCTTCGACAAGGTTGGCCATGGGTATTTGGGGATCTTCATTAGGTACGGGGAAGTCTGAATTAGGCTTAAAAGGCAAAGCGGCTGGAGGGATATCGAGGGTGCTGGAAATGCCAATATTACTGTCCAACAAACTAACAGAGCTAGGGATCTTGTTTCCGTACATGTCATAACCATTAAATTGCATGCTGGGATTCTGGGAACTGTACTGCGCTGACTGATCTTTGAATTGACCAAAAGGAGAGACACCTGCACTAACACACGGAGCTGAATACGGGGTGGAGCCATAGAGATGCTGAGTAAGGGTAGAGCACACTGCTGGCTGAGGAAAACTGCCTTGGAGTTGAGACGGCTGATACTTCGGAACATTGTCTTGAATTATATGATTTCCCGAGAGACGGTACTGACCATTCTGCTGCACACCATACTGACCACCCTGATATTCTTCGGGATACACACTGTACTGAGGTTGGGGGTAACTGGCTCGGAACTGCGACCCATACTGAACTTGTGGTATCGGAGCATTGGGAGTCGGAGAAGAAGTAAGGTCAAAGAAGCTCACTGGATGGCCAACATTCTTGCTAGGACCTTGTTGAGCCACCTGGTTATATGCTTGGGAGGAAGGGGAAGGAAACTTTCCTTGGACACTCGGGATCAATCCTGAAGATGGCACTTGTTCGGGACGAGGAACATAGCTTGTGGGAGGAGGCATAGCATTGTAGCTGGTTGGAACAGGTTGGATAGGGGAAATAGATCCGGTCTCATTGTTGCCCTCTTCAGTAATTTCCTCATAAGAACCATCCTCTCTACGGAGCATTGCTATCCCTCGGGCTCTCATAGCCTCCACGAAACGGTTATGGGCCTCTTCTTCCCGGATCTTAGCGTTCTGAGCTGACAGGCGGGCTTCACGCTCTCGGGTCAAAGCGGCTTCCAAGTTCAACCTCAACTCCTCTGTAGACAAATCATTCAGGCTTGGCTGATTCATCGGACTTGAACCTCCAGCAGATTGAGTAGCAAACAAATCTCCATTCCCTGTCATTTCGGATTCTGCACTGACTAAAGCTGCGGAAACTGCTAAAACTTCTCTAACAACCCGAACTAAACAAGCTCCCGGCACGGATGATCGACTCCAACTCGTCGTAGCTGCGGGGGTATATATACGGGTTTATGAGGTAGGGAAGGAAGAGTGAATACGGGAGAGGGAGAAGAAATGGAGAGAACAGACTCACACAAACAATTTATTTATCTTCAAGTATAAATCAATGATTTAAATCCTAAGAACGGTTGGGAAAGGCTAACCCTTTATTTATGCTAACTATACCTTGGGGAAACCTAGGGACGCAACGTTCAAATTACACTAAATGTTTTGTATTTGAAATTAATAATAAGTAGTGTCACCTAGACAAAACCTAGCACGATGTGAGACGGACGAGTAGCCCCAATTTCTAGGGAAATTTGGGCAGCATAACGGGTATTCTCGGGAAAATTCCAAGAAAAATCCGGCATGACCTCTCGTCGGTGCATGGTGACAATGCGGCATGATCTCTCGTTTAGGACACGCCACGGCAGTGACATGTCCTTACGTGAAACCATGTTGCATTGGCAACATGCCCACACGGTGCGGGGTTTTGAGGGAGGTAATAGAACTTATTTGGAAATTTCAAAACAACCCATTTTGGTGTAGTTAAAACATTATGTCAAAAACCAACCGTGGGTAAGGTTATAGTGTGGTGCCACCTAAACGCGCTAGGGGGATAGGTTTGACATTAGGCGCTCAAGCGTAGGCGAATATTATCACCGTCCGCGATGCCGTCCGTCGCACCCGAGGGTTCTAGAACTATGTGATGTAGTGTGCGGATGACTATCTTCCTTTATTTACAAAAACAAGAGTTTTTTTTTTTTACTTTTATTTTTTATTCATTAAGAAAAAGAAGAACACACACAGCTCTCAAGGGAAGGAGGGAACAACAGTCAGCTGAGCCAATCTATATCTTTGATTCAAAGGACTGCCCTCAAACCAGAAACTGGAACCTGTCCAGTGACTAAACCTGTCGCGTGACACAGGACAACAAAAGGCAAGGATGTCGCACGACTAGGCAAGTCACTGAATTAAACCCCTGCAAAATTGAGATTAGCCCCTGCCTCTCGTTGGCAAGGGATGAGACCAACCAGCAAGGCAACAACATATAAAGCACAATCCACAAACAAAAATCTACAAATCGCAATATCTCCTAAAATGCATGTATCGCACATGATTATCAAGGATGCACATAGAATGAACACATTGGATGTCTAAACGAACGAAAGCATGACCCACTTTAAGTTTTGAAAATCAGGTTTTCAAAAAGCATAGTCCCCAGCGGAGTCGCCACTGAATGTGCGCTCGCCCGAAATTTTTTAAAAGAGGAAATTTCGGATTTGTTTTGGAAAAAAGGAGTCGCCACGCCATGCTTAGAGGTGCACTTTGAAAAACCTTTGGAAAGAGAGTGGGTTCGGGGGTCAGGTTACGTGTTGGGAAGAACCGAGAGTTCACCCAACACGCCTCATCCGTAGACGAGTCTTTCTAATCTAGACATCCAAATAATTCAAAAGACGTGCAAACAATGATAATGAAACAAAGTGCGATGAACATGCATTTTATTGAATAAAAGAGATCATTACAACTTGTAGACCAATTGTCTGGGAGGCCACATCCCTTTACATAAACTAGAGACAGGATACAAGAACAAAAGGTCCTCTGCAAAGGGTCACATCTGTCGCGTGACATATGACTCCTTTGTCCCGATATGTCGCGTGACATATGTTCACCTTGCAGAGGCTCACAAATCAAACAGATCACCAAATCTCTAGATAAAATGAACAGAAGCCAGATCTAGGAACTAAACAACATGAATACAAAATTACATGCTAGAAACCACTGAACAAGACAAGCTATCACTGACATATGGTCCCTGCAGATGGTCACAACATGTCGCGTGACACAGGACTCCTCATGTCCACATGTGTCGCGTGACATATGTTTACCATCTGCAGGTACCTCACAAACTGAGATGCAGATCCAACAATAACACAACAATTATATCATAAACAGTAATAACAATACGAATTAAACACGAATCAATCAAAGGAGTGTGGATATGGGAGATCCACACTCCCTTGATGCCCAAATTGCAAATCCAAATAGATCACATCAATATCAAGCAATTGGACTCAAGTATAGGCTATTAAACAGAGAGATTGCAGTTGCCACTTGATAATCTGAGGCAGAAGGAGCTTGATTATCAAGTGGAGAAGGAGAGAGAGTAATTAGAACAAAATGGATGAGAGAGAGAAGAGGGAGAGTGTTACCCTTGTAGTCCTCAACTCTTACACCAAGTTAGGTGTAGGAGCCTTCAATTCAACTTTGAGATGGATATCTGAGCACTGGTTGAGAGCTGAATCAAGGGGCTTCAAGTGTATAGGGGAGTAGGGATGGAATTGGGTTGAAGAGAGATGAGAGATGATGGAATTGGAGAGGAATTGGGAGGTTTTGGGATGAGAGAGAGAGAGGGAGTTTCTGGCGTAATTTGGGCAGAGTGGCTTTAGGGAGGTTGAAAAGGGATCTCAAACTGAGAGGGGTAGGGTCTTATTTATAGCTGCAGTCTATGGTCACTTTGTGTCGCACGACGTAACGTTACCACTTTCCATGCTTCGAGTTGTCGCGTGACACAAGGTGACAATAACCGTTTTTGGCACCAAAACTGATTCTGGAAGCTTCCTAGGTAATACCCAAAAAGTCCAAAACAGTTTTATTCCCTCTAGGTCCTTTAACTCGAGCAAAGTACAAAAAAATACTTCCTTCGCAAGAAACATATGAAATGTTTCCGGAAGTCGCGGGATGGACCGGGAATTTACCAAAATGCCCCTAAATGCCATTTTATTATTTAAAATGCATCTGAAAAGGTCGCGAATTTGGATTGGCGTACTTACACCTCCTTGAGGGTAACTAGCTCTTTCTGGACCTTCCCAAGTTTGCCCCAGGTCTCCTCCTTATCCTTCAAGGCAGCGTCCTTCACAAGCTTCAGGGCCTCGTATGCTGAGTCCAGGTCAGAGTGATCCTCCTTCAGCTTGGCATGATCCCCCTCTAGCTTCTTCAGCTCATCATTTTTACGAGCCAGCATGAATTTGGCCAGCCTCTCTTGCTCCTCAGCAGCCTTCCAGTAGCTTGTGGCTGCTTCAATCATGGCTAGGGACTGCAACGACGATTAAACAAAAGGGATCAGATCGAAGGATCGAGTTAAGGGGATTAGGTGAGTAAAAGCAAAATCCAATGATGATGTAAAAATGTTTCAAGTGTTACCTCGCAGTGAACCAGGCCAGACCTAGCTCGAAAGGTTTCAGCAGTCAAGCCCTTATCAATGAATTTCTTGACCAAGTCTTGGTCAGCAAATCTCCTCACGATCACCTAGCCGAACTCGAGCTCAGGGTATTCTCTAACGGAGCTGTCTATTCCAGTAAGCAGTGGAACATCGCTCAGCTTGTCCACTCGAGCTTGGACAAGGTCAGAATAGGAGACTTGAAGAGAGGGGGATAAAGAGCCACTTACAGATGCATCTACCTGCTCAGATGGCGGGTTAAGTTTGGATTTCTTGGTTTTGATTTTCTTGCTGAGGGGAGCATCATCATCATCTTCTTCCTCCTCTTCATCAACATCGATAATTGGTGACCTGGCCTTGGTCTTGGCTCTAGTTTTAACTTGAGGAACCTCCTTCCTTAGCTCCTCAGTGTGATCAGTTGTCTCGGCCTCAGCAGCATTGGCCCCTTGTGCCTCTTGGGCATCATCCCCAGCCCGCTCTCCCTCCAACGGCTCGAGCTCGTCTTCAACGGGAATGAATTTGGCAGTCTCTTGGTCGACCATTTTCAAAAGCTCATGGCGCTTGGCCCCCTCGGTCTCGCGATTCTCTCGGGCATTAGCAGCCCCACAGCTCTTCTTGCTCTTCCTGATATCAATGACTCGTCCCATATTTGCTTCTTGTTCAGGAGTCAGAACTGCACAAGATCAAGATAACAAAGGGTTAGATCGACAATTAAAAGTTCTACATACGAGTTACGAGTTCTATGTATGAGCAAGACATGTACGAGCTGCAAGTTCTACATACGAATAAACCCTCTACGAGATAAGAATTACGCAGACAATTCAAACAAGTTCTATGTACGAGCTAAAAGTTCTACATACGAGCAATCAACAGACGAGTTAAGAGATAAAGGCGAGTAAACTCTTACCACCAACATGCTCCCCCTGATCTTTACAGTAATTGGGTGTCTTCTGGCAGAATTGACATTTATCCTCAAATCTACCCGAGGCGTGGGTGACCCAATCAGGGTACCTTAAGCATCTAACAACGGGGACTAGAGGCACCACATCCCCATCACCAATCATCATCCCAGCCTGGATGTAATTGTTCTTGGTAGTCCCCAGAACTTCCCAACTGATGGGTCCCTTATCAGCCAGCTCGACCAATTTCTTATACAGCTCAGCATGCCGGTACGGCTCCCAATAATCCTCCTCTTTTACAACCTTGGACTCGGAGCTAGGCAAGGGGAACTCCCATCCTTTCCTACTCTCCACCACTATCACGTGGGAATTCCAACCACTCACTTTGCTGAGAAGGTTAACAAACAGTTTAGGGGCATTGAGCTTAGAAGGGGTGCTAATTCCCAGGTCGGTCTTATCAACCTTAACACTGAAGAACTCCCTAAAGACTCGCATACAAGGCTCATAGCCTAAAAACCTACACACCATGATAAAACACACCAGAACTCTACAAGTATTAGCTCCCAGTTGGAGATGAAAGGCATCCATACACTCCAAAAAATCATTGATGAAGGGATCCAATGGCAACCTCAGGCCAGCCTCGAATTGGCCATAGAAGAATGCCACCCTAGTGGGATCTTTGGTGAATGTACTACGGAACTGAGACATGAACTCTTTCTTGCTGTAAATAGTCACATTGAACTCTTTCTTATCTACCTCACAGAAATCATAAATCATGGCTACCCGAGAGTCCAAATTCTTCTTCCCTTGAAGCGGCCTAGGAGGCACATAGCCTCTTTCATTCCTCCCCAGTACAGCCAAGGAGTCGAATGCATCCACAATTCGCGGACTTGAAGAAGTAGATGCTGTAGCTCCCTCCTGAACTGCCATATCTGTACAAGAAGAAGAGGAAGCAGGGAAATCAGACCTATGCTCATATTCAGACGACCTACCTAAGGGCGACCTAGATTCCCCTGGGAAACCCTTTCTATTCCTAAGGAAGGAGGGTTTACTAGGATCCTTCACATAAAACAGTGATATATGGTCGAGTAATTCATGGAAGAGATGAAAAGATACAACATTTGGGTCGTCAATTCCTAAATCCCCCAAGTTCTCTCCTATGGGCAATCCTATTTTACTGAAAGTCAGCCCCCACCTTGTCAAGATGGAACCACACTCATTCAAGGGCATCTCTCTCCATACTCCACGTATATGCTTGTAAACTCGGTGATTAACGGTGCAATACCCATACCAGACCCCGGGTTCACAGCTAAAGGTCCTAGCCATGGCAGAAATCAAAAGAAAAATTCAAAGACAGACGGAAAATCAGGGAAATCAAGGAATACCTCAAATTGCGTTGATGACGAAGGTTGCACAAACGAAATAAAAGGCACCGAAAATCAAGAGCTCTGCCTTATCTGGGGAAATTATACGCCTGAATTTGGAAGCTTCGTCAAATCCTAGGAGGAAAAGGGTTTTTCTTTTTCAAAATCCTTTCTTGAAACGGAAAGTGAAGGGTTTTCGAACGGTTAGCGCACAATTAAATCCTTGGCGGTTTTCGAGGCAGTAATGATTACAAAATTATGGCGCTCTCAATAATTCAACCATTCAACAGCCAACTGTAAGTACCCCAATCTGGATCACCCTCTTCCGAGCACACGGGAAACACCGCAGACTCACACAAACGCAGTCTCGAATACCCATAACCCTCAAAAACCTCAAAACCACCAAACAAACCAAGGGAGGGACCTTTCTAGAATAAAAAGGGACAAAAGGACCTTTGAGGAATTATGTAAAAATGCAGAATTGGTCCGTACGGACCTCTTTGTTGCCATGATTACTGAATCCTCTTAAAGTCCAAGATATTCCCTCAAATCCAGGAAGTAATAATTACTCAGCTTCATGGGAGGTCCGTACGGACCTTTATGCATGCAAGTTGGTCCGTACGGACCTTCTTGCTACCAGACACCATCATTGCTGAATCTTCTTAAAGTCCACTTATTCCCTCAAATCGAGGAAAACCAAAACCTTGGATTACCTGGAAGGTCCGTACGGACCTTCTTGCACAAAATCCATGGCTATAAATAGAGGGCTCCCCCTCCCTCATTTCACACATCTCTCTCTTCTCTCCTCTCCCCCCAGCCTTCAGGCACCCCTCTAAGTCCTCTCGAGGCAATCCCGGCCCCTTTCGGATCCTTCCGAGGCCTTCCGAGCTCCCTTGTGGTGCTCCGAAGCCTCTCCGAGCACTCCCGCGATGCTCCCGCGCTACCCCGAGGCACTCTCGAGGTACTCTGAGGCCCCTCATGGTACTTTGAGGCCTTGCCTGGTCTTTCTCGAGGCGTCCCGGCCCTTTTCGAGCCAAACCGACAACTCGGACGCACGCCGAAACTCTGCCCGAGTGACCCCTGTCATCCCAACGCACGCCGAAACTCTGCCCGAGTGACCCCTGCCATCCCAACGCACGCCGAAACTTTTCCCAAGTGATCCCTGCGATCCCAACGCACGCCGAAACTCTGTCCGCAGACAACCGGCTCATCCAGAAGCAAACCTGGTCCGTTCCGGAACACTATTCCACCCTCAAGCACTATTCCCCCGCGGAAGACAGACACGAACCAACATTGGTAAGGCTTCCTTCCTACACTAATTCAATACATTTCAATAAGCAGTGTACAATGTAGACATCGGACACAGCATGCATTTTTAAAAGCACATACACACACACAACATTTAAAGAAAGAAGGGGTACCGAAAGACTCGTTTTTACGAGGCGACTCGGGTGAGCTCTAATATTCTAATATTCTCTTCTCGAGGAGTCATCTGACCTCCGAACTCAAAATCTCATCATACAAAAACAGTTTATTTTTAAACTGATGCCCTTTTTCAATGTTTTGGGCTTAATAAAAACGGCGTGGCAACTTTACAAGCAAAAACGCAGCGAGACACCTCCATCCAACGACAAAACGCAACGCAAAATGGAATAAGCCAGATGCCGGGGCGCGATTGCGCTGCCTCTCGAATCCGGGCAAACTTCCTAAATCGGCAAAGCGCGAGATGCCGGGGCCTCCGCGCGCGAGCCGGATCCGGGTAATTTTAGTTGGCGACTCCGCTGGGGAGGATGTTGTTTTAAAAACTTTTAAACAAAACAAAAGATTTTTAAAATAATGATGAGGGTCCAACTTTCATTTTACCCCTTTCTTTAACTGTTGTGTGTGTGTGCATGTGCTTTACTTTTTTATTTACAAAAAAAATAAAAATACAAAAAAATGCATCAATATACATCTGTGTACATACATTTAAAATTCTTCAAAAACTTCTGTTTTACTCAGAAAAAGAATTTTAGAGACCGCACACTACTCGCACTGCTGCCTCGGTACACCGCACGCTACTCACACTGCTGCCTCGGTTACACCGCACGCTATGCGCACTGCTGCCTCGGATACACTGCACACTAAAACCCTCAACCCGAGGTGGTCTCAGTTGCAGTCCGTTTGGTCTTCCTAGTCCTCTTAGATGCGCACGGGATCATTCCAAACATCCCATCCTAGCCAAGCGTCAACACTGCACGTTTGAGTCTTGAGTCACACTCTGTCCAGACTCGGTTGATTTTTACCCAGTCCGTGTCATACAAGCCTGGATACATATCCCATGCCGACCATTTTCTGAGTCGAAGCTCGGAACTCAAGATCCCTTGCGCAAGCAAAGCGATGAAAGGTCATGCTAAAATCTCGACCTGATCTTGATTTCCGAAGCTACACCCAGACGATGTTCCGTCCCGGATATAAATCCATGCCCACATGACACCATGTCATCAAGCATTTAATACGTCAGCCATGGCGATATGACCCAGCCAACGCCTAACGTCACAGATCCCTTGCGCAAGCAAGGTAAAGAGAGGTCATGCCGAACTCTTGACCCGATCTTGACTCAGGTGCCGGCTCGACTCACTATTCACATGGCTAACGCATTAAAACGAACATGACAGGCTCGGTCCTTAGGTTCGATTTTTCTTTTAGGCCGGTGGAAACCGCTTGCCCTATAGGACCCTCGCCCGGGGCTGTCCACCCCGGGATGTCAAAATATAGGTGCAAAACGAGGGGCTTATAGCCGCACAGACGGTCTCTACTGACCCAGGATCTAGCATAGTTGCGAAAAAGAAGAGCAATCTTTTCCAACCTACCTAGGACTCTGAGAAAACACCGTTTTAAGTAAATTAAAACAACAACAAAATCAGAAACAAAAAGCGGAAACCGCATGTCACGTGAGCTTTCCCCCTTTATCCCGAAAGTCCTTCCCGTATCTAAACCTTACCCGTCACCCCCCTCCAGCGAACCGAGAGTGGTTGAGAATACCCGGGAGCCGCCTTTTCAGTATCGAGGTCACAAGGTCCGACAGCCCTTCCAGTTCAACGGTCCGCACCGTCAGCTACTCCCCCATGACGGGATCAACAGATAACAGTGAGGGAAACG
Source organism: Adenophora triphylla var. japonica (assembly GCA_022495995.1). Taxonomy (NCBI): domain Eukaryota; kingdom Viridiplantae; phylum Streptophyta; class Magnoliopsida; order Asterales; family Campanulaceae; genus Adenophora; species Adenophora triphylla. The sequence continues at coordinate 563,140 of JAFEMH010000463.1, read as the reverse complement.
GAACCCCGCCACTAAGAAACCTTCAGACAATGGAGGAGGTGCTGCAGCCTTCGAAACTCTCAAGAAGCGCCAAGAAGAGCAACAGGCCTGGATAGTAGACACCCTGCGTCTTCGAGGAACCGTTGCAGTTCCCCAAACTGATGGAACCTTTGTTCTCATAGAAGACGAAGAAATACCGGCTCCCCTGGTTTCTCAAAGCTATCAGCAGGTCCCACCTCCGCAAGCTACGAGATCCTAGCAACGCAAAGCAGCTCTCGCTCAAAGCTCCACTCAGGCATCAGTCAAGCAGCTCCGACATGCCTTTCTCAACACAGTCAATTTCCCGGCCCTGCGCTCCAAGCTCAGTATCAACAGCACACATACGTGCTTGCACCGTCAGATCCCAATGCATCTCGGTATCCCCCAGGATTCAATCCTCTGCCTCTATACGAACCTCGTAGCCATAACCAAAAATCCCCATGCTTAGCCGGGACAGGCATTCCAAGTGGATATCCCGACATCTCAAGCCTACCACCCGCTAGTCTGCCACTTGGGGCTAATGAAACATTTCCCCAATTCCCAAACACAACCCTTAGCGGACCTGGCAATCACGCCCTTAACTTCAACACTCCAGGGTATGGGTTGGTATACACTCATCTACCTGTGATGTACCCGATTTTTGAAATCAAACGGAGTCGCCACGCCATTTTTGTTTTAAGTGCCAAAACTTTGAAAAATGCCCGGAATCAAGAGATTCGAGTTCGTAGGTCACGTTACACGCCGGGAAGAACGTTAGTGTTCACCCGGAATGCCTCGTAAAACGAGTCTTCCAAGCTAAAAACCATTTGTTTGTGTGTGTGTGTGTGTTACTTTGGCCAAAATAAATTGAAACTGAGAAAAGTAAAAATTGGGAACTCTTTATAAGACTTTGGACAGATCCCATGATTTTTGGTATGATTTTTGGGTTAAGTTTTGGAACTCAAAAGATTTTTGGAAGTTGAAAACCAATTCTGCCAGAATGAAAAAGGCAGTGGACACTTGATTTTGAAATGGATCTAAGGGCTTTAAAACTTCACAATCTGAGGAAACTCAGAGAATGAAAGTTGTTCCAGACACCTTAAATAAGATTTCTGTGAAATAATTTTCCATTTTGGAGATGATTTGAGGACCCAAAACCTTCTGGAAATCTCAGATATGAAATCTGAATTTCCAGAGACTGATGAACTGACCTTTAAAAGAAAATTTGAAAAAAGGGGGTTTTACTCACGAAAAAAATAAATTAAAATTTTTTTTGGAAATATCTTGATGTTGGCTACAAAAAGTATTTTGTAGTAAACACCAAATTCCAAGTTTCTGTATGTCCAAAAAATTAGACCATGGACAGAGGTCTTAGAGAAAGGCTACTGGACAGCAACTTCCTCTTGAAGAAAAACATGATTTTAAAGGGGGTTTTGCATCCATGCTTGTCCCCATTTCCCTAGGTTTTGATTAGTAGTCACTAGAAATTTTAGTGGTGATCTACTATATCAAGCCATCCTTGGGGTACATTAGGACTTAAGCACTTCATTTGCTTGGGAAGGGGAATTTTATCCTTTGAAATCAAGATTTGATGTATGAAAGATGATTTTTGGGGGATTTGCATCCATGTTCACCCCATTTTCATCCCTAGACTTGATTCCACTATTTTGTGTCAAGTGGTTATCATATCAAGTCATCCTTGGGGAATTTATGGGGTTTAAAACACATCCTTTGCAAAGGGAAAGGGGATCTTTGTAAAGATGAAATGAAAGAGAAGAATCAACTAGAGATTTAGAATGTGGACCATTTGAGATGGTCATTCATGAAGATGAACTTCAAGATGACCATCTTAGGTCAAGACTCAAGTTAAACTAGACATAGTAAATCAAAGTAAGAAGAACAAGATGAACAAGAAATCAAGAGAGAATTTTAGGGTTTAGAGAAGGAGGGCTTTACCAATGGTGACACCCTATCTTTCTAGGCTTGGAATTTGACTTGAGGAGTATCAAGATTTGGTGTTTGACTTGAGGAGTATCAAGATTTTGTGTTTGGATTTGTGTTTGAGTGGATTCAAGGCTTGAATGTGCTTAGGGTTTGATGATAGAGTTGGTCAAAGAGAAAACAAGTAGATAACACTTAAGTCCTCTATGTTTTCTCTCTAATCCTCCTCTTTGGTGGTGGTTTAAGATTGAGCTTGTGTGTATTTAAGAATTATTTGAGAGTGTTTGGAGTGGAATTGGGAAAGATTCAAGAGAAAATGGTGGCAATCTAAGGATTCCCACTGTTTTCTCTCTATATTTCGCCAGAGTTTTGTTGCTGTGAGTGAGTTGTGTTCTGTAAACTGAGAGAGGAGGGTTCAATTTATAGGCACTCTGGGAACTCAATCATGTCCGCGCGGAGGGTATTGTAAACGTACCTGGTGCATTAAATGCTGCTCCAGGCTTTGGACAGGAAGAAAATTATTCAAAAATTCCAGCAGTTTCTGTTTTTCAACTTGCCTAATTCGGATTTTTCCAATTTCTTTTGCTTTTTGAGATTCTTTTCTTGGTTTAACTTTAAATGGCAATCCCTAATCTACCCTCACTTTGTTAGAAAGGTTAGGAATTGTTAGAAATGTTAGTAATGTTAGGACTTTCGTTAATTTTCTAACGAGAATACTAACAACTCAAATTGGAGCACTTACAGTAGCCCCTCGGCGACGGCGCTTTCGAAGGATGCGGGGTCATCGATAAGAGTAAGGCTCCATATTTGACAGGATGATCAAGTGATCGAGTGGCTGAACCTATTTAATAGGCTACCTACGTATCCCGAATGGGAATCAAGCCAGTCGTAGTTCGGGTCTTTTACCCTGGAGTGAGCGAGTTCTGCAGTCTGTCGCTGAAAGGAATTCTGCTGGGGATAGGACATGGCCATTTTGGTCTGATGGCTGAAGTTGTATATCCGCTCTGCTGGGAAAAGGAATGACCATTTTGGTCTGATGGCTGAACCTAGCGATAGGCTACCTACGTATCCTTAAGAGGAATCAAGCCGGTCGTAGTTCGGGTCTTTCGACTATCTTCAGATGTAGACCCTAAAGGGACTATTTTAGGGAAGTCGCCCTAGGATTTGACTATTTTTGGGAAGTCGCCCTATGATTTGACTATTTTTGGGAAGTCGCCCTATGATTTGATTATTTTTAGGAAGTCGCCCTATGATTTGACTATTTTTGGGAAGTCGCCCTATGATTCGACTATTTTTGGGAAGTCGCCCTATGATTTGACTATTTTTGGGAAGTATCCCTATGATTCGACTATTTTTGGGAAGTCGCCCTATGATTTGACTATTTTTGGGAAGTCGCCCTAAGATTTGACTATTTTTGGGAAGTCGCCCTAAGATCTGACTATTTTTGGGAAGTCGCCCTAAGATCTGACTATTTTTGGGAAATCGCCCTAAGATCTGACTATTTTTGGGAAGTCGCCCTATGATTTGACTATTTTTGGGAAGTCGCCCTATGATTTGATTTCGGTTTATCGAATCAGAAGATGGTTGTGGTTTGAAAGGTGATTGCGATTTATCGAATCGAGTCGAAAGACGATTGTGGTTTGAAGGGCGATTGCGGTTTATCGAATCGAAGGGTGATTGTGGTTTATCGAATTTAGGGGATGATTGCGGTTTATCGCTTTCCTAGTGTTGTGTGTGATAGCGTTTTAGGTGCCTCAAACCTTAATGATGGCGTCTTAGGTGCCTCGAACCTTGATGATGGCGTCTTAGGTGCCTCGAACCTTGATTTGAAATGATTTCCTTTTGATGGTTTGGGATAGATGGTCCTTTGGTGGACTTCATTTGAAGGGATCGGTCTTACGTTTGCTGCCGAGGAAATGGATGATAATGGGGAAAGAAACGGGATTCCGTTAACTTCGCTGGGGATTTTGTTAGCCTTTGTTGGAGTTTAGTTCAGGAGTATGAACCTAAATGGGGACTTAGTTCAGGAGTATGATCCTAAGTTGAGGTTTACTTCAGGGGTATGAACCTAAATGGGGACTTAGTTCAGGAGTATGATTCTAAGTCGAGGTTTAGTTCAGGAGTATGAACCTAAATGGGGACTTAGTTCAGGAGTATGATCCTAAGTTGAGGTTTAGTTCAGGGGTATGAACCTAAATGGGGACTTAGTTCAGGAGTATGATTCTAAGTCGAGGTTTAGTTCAGGGGTATGAACCTAAATGGGGACTTAGTTCAGGAGTATGATTCTAAGTCGAGGTTTAGTTCAGGAGTATGAACCTAAATGGGGACTTAGTTTTGGAGTATGATTCTAAGTCGAGGTTTAGTTCAGGAGTATGAACCTAAATGGGGACTTAGTTCAGGAGTATGATTCTAAGTTGAGGTTTTGTACCTGAGGGAGACTATTTGAAGGTGTTCTCGCTGGGGAAGATTCGGGCTTACGAGAACTATCGGGAAGAAGGGTGACCAATGTTGGTCAAGGGGATGGACCTATGGTAGGCTATATAGTTCGTCAAAGAGGTGGCGATAACGAGAGGCTATGAGCTTTGTACCTAAGGTTGACTGCTCTTAGGGGAGTCGCCCGAGGATTGACTATTTTAGGGAAGTCGCCCGAGGATTGACTATTTTAGGGAAGTCGCCCGAGGATTGACTAAAGCTTACGTTGCTATTTGCGGAGATAGGGATAGCTAAAGCTATGGGTAATCATGCAACATTTGTGAGTGCATCCATATTTTTGAGATATGTTGAAGGACTAACGTACCTTTGCTGTGCTTACCTGCAGGAGAGCAAGTCGCGGGGGCTGTGCGGTGGTTGATAGTGTTGAGAGTCTTGATGCATCTTTGAGAACTTGGCGTCTCCGTCCGAATTGTATTTGAGAACTTGGCGTCTTTGACCGTACTGTATTTGAGAACTTGGCGTCTCTGTCTGACTGTATTTGAGAACTTGGCGTCTCTGACCGTACTGTATTTGAGAACTTGGCGTCTCTGACCGAATTGCATTTGAGAACTTGGCGTCCCTGACCGATTTGCATTTGAGAACTTGGCGTCTCTGACCGTACTGTATTTGAGAACTTGGCGTCTCTGACCGAATTGCATTTGAGAACTTGGCGTCTCTGACCGTACTGTATTTGAGAACTTGGCGTCTCTGACCGAATTGCATTTGAGAACTTGGCGTCCCTGACCGATTTGCATTTGAGAACTTGGCGTCTCTGACCGATTTGTATTTGAGAACTTGGCATCCATGACCGATTTGCATTTTGAGAACTTGGCGTCTCTGACCGATTTGTATTTGAGAACTTGCGTCTCTGTCCGTACTGTATTTGAGAACTTGGCGTCTCTGACCGAACTATATTTGAGAACTTGGCGTCCCTGGCCGATTTGCATTTGAGAACTTGGCGTCTCTGACCGATTTATATTTGAGAACTTGGCGTCCCTGGCCGATTTGTAGACACTGGAGGTGATCTGCACATGTTTTGCCCGGAATCATCTCTTGTCGAAAAGGGGAATTTGATTTCTTGCAATTTTGTTGAAACCATTGATTTTGGACTTTGGTAAATATCTTCCTTGTTGAGGGTGAGTCTCAATAGCGAAGGAAAATGGTCTTTCACGTTCGAATTCCTGCATTGGTTAGTAGAGAGGAAGATGCATATATGACATTCATGTGCATGCATAGAATCAGAATGATTATGATAGTATCACTGCATATGTTCGCGAGATGATGCATTTACTTGCTTTCGAAGATGCACTTAGCCTAAGCTTTTGGCAGGGAAATTATGATTTATGATCTTCAATCACTTATGATTTTTCCTATTGATTCAAGTTTTGTGCATGCTACATGAGCCCTTGGGAGATTTTTGTGGGGATGTATGGTGATGAGAGGGGATGCATTGGGATGTATGTGTCTGGAGACTGTTTAGAACAGATTTTGAGCAAGTGGGGGAGGTGAGAGCCCTCGATCGCGATTTAAACAGTGGTTGTTGATGAGGTTTTGTTAACAGTATCATATGGACCTCAACCTTGATGAGATTGGATTCGGATCCCGGGTCTTGATTGGAATTTTCCCTCTCAATCTTGGTCATTTGAAGCTGATGCTGACAGGCTCTAGGGCAGGTTGATATGAGTGAAGCTTCTTTCATTTGGGTGAGCTGTGACTTCGGCCGAAACCTTGTTCGGAGAATGATTTGATGAAATTGCTAATGCAGGGAGAAACCCAGATCTTAAATTCCGATGCTACGGGAAGCTGCTATGTACCAAGTTCTGAAGCTGAAAATCTAGTTGTTGATGTGACTAGACCTTTCTTGTGACTTGATAAAATTCAGGTCTAAAGGACCAGCTTGACAAAGCCCCCGGATCCTGAGTAGGCAAAGTCCCGATTTTGAAGAAGTGACTTGGCGAATCTATCTCGCAGTGAAGAATCCAATGTGGACCCAAAGATGACTATAGAAGCCCCAGCTTGAAGAGCTGATATAGGAGAACCTGGGAGAACCGCTTAGCAACCCCCAACGTGAAGAAATTCAGAGCGGTCTTATTGCAGACAGAGTCATTATGTGGCCGAGGAGGCACCCATCTTTTCAAATCTTAGTCAATCAGTCAATGGACAAGACTCAGAAACGTTTACGTGCAGGGGCACATCTTTCGAAAAGTGGGAATGAATCTCGATTTTGTGTATGACACTCTCGCTTTTGGTTTGACTCTTTTGAGAGAGTATAAGCATCACAAGGTGTGGAAAAGTGTATGGAAGCCCCTGCTGACAGAAAGACAGTGTTTGGCTCTATTTCCCTATGATGGAGAGAGAGAAGTCTTGTCGAGACACTTGAAAACTTGTCTTATTCATGATGATCACAAGGCTGCTTAAAACCCTTTGTTAATGTTCGGGTTATTCAACCCCTAAATCTGATATGAATAAATATTTTGATTAATCACAAGGAGGAAACCAACTGATATCGAGAATCGAGCTCGGAAGGGCTGAAAGTGTATAGGGACGATCCTTTATGAGACCGGATTTTTTTTTTGAGATTTGTTTGTGATTTCGATCGGACCATTTCTGGTTGCCTACGTTCCCTCCATTATGAAGAGCTCAGGTCGCCGTAGTTCGGGCTTATCCCGAAAATTCAAGACTTTGAGGTCCTTTGAGGATTTTGAGGATTGGAGATTCGAATAACATATCCCCTTAGAGTGTCCATGAAAGACACGGATGTGAAGCCCCAGTGAGACATCCACGGCAAGTGTTTGTGAGGAGAAATGAAATATGCTCACATGAAGGGAAGGATTGAATTTGCACAATCTTTGATTGATGACTTTGAGCCAAGATGGATTAGATTCCAATTTGAGCAAGCAATGAAGCATTAATTTGATTTAGATCTTAAAGATATTATGATGAAATTGCTATCCGATAGGAATTGCAGCTGGGTTTCCGGGCTTCGATCGGCCATCGGGTGATTTGGAAAATTGTGACCTCTTAAAATGAGAGGTCGGCTGGGCTTTTTACTGACTGAACCTCTAAAGATGAGAGGTTGGCTTGCAGGGATGTGTTTGGGAAATCTATGGCGGGGAAGATTGATTGCCTCTAAGAATGAGAGGTCAGATTTTGACTTTGGCCAAAGGCGAGGGTAATGGGAGTATCCTCTAAAATGGAGAGGATGGCTTGGGATTGATTTAAGGTAATGGTGAGAGGAAGTCCAAGCTATTGACAACTTTTTGCGATCTTGCGAGAATTCGGGCTCCTTTTTGATCATTGGAGAGCTTCTTGAGAAGCCGGGGACTCTTTTTTTTTTTTGAGGGCCTCTTGAGAAATTGAGGATGCTTTTTCTGAATTGTGAGGATTTAAAATCCTTTTTTTTTTTTTTTGACTTGGAAAGCCTCCTGAGGATTGAGGATTATCTTTGTCCTTCCTTCGTGGCTTGAGATATTTTGCGCATCGCAGACTCTCGAAGCTAACTTCTTGGGCTCGCTTGGACTTTCTCTCAGTAAGGAGCAAAAATGATGGCTAAATCGGGTTTCAAAACACGCCGATCTTGAAATGAAAGGGTATTTTTTAGTGAGGGTGAGGTAATGGCTTTCCTATGGGTGAAAGGCTTCAGCCGCAATCCCTACCGGATGACCTAAACGAGATTAAGTCTTCATTGCTTGCTTAAGCTTTAAATGAGAAAAGATTCATGCAAATTCATCGAGCAACGAGATGATGAGGCTGATGAAAGGGATGTGAGCATATGAGATGCAAGATGGGGAGTTGGTAAGCCCCAATTTGAGAGGGATATCAATTGATTTTCTCACTCTAATTAATTTAAATATTAATTATTTCAAAGAATTAGTAGTTGAGCAGCACAAGTGATCATCTAGGATAAAACCATTTCAATTAAGTGTAACGTGAGTGTGCAAGTGATGTCTCGAGTCTAGCAAGAAAAGAAGAAAGACTTATATATATATAAAAATTTTAAATGATAGTTAAGCTATCTTTCCACAACATTCGAGGTGGACAAAACCGACAAGTGTCCAAGATGGACTTAGGTGAAAGAAAAATACTAGAACCTACGAAGGTTGACTAAAAGACTATTTTAGAGATAGGTAGCCCCTAGTCTAGCTGCTCTTTGCTGTTGGATCATGCATCTTTTCTTCGACGCTGGAGACGGGAGCTATCGCAGGTCTTCCCATCAGGACTTCTTTGTCAACTTCTTGCTCAATCCAACCATCTTCCTTGCCTGCGATGACTGGTTCATTGACCTCGCAAAGGGACGAGTCAAACTCCATCGTGCCCACAAGGCTTGAACCACCAAACTCGATCATGTTGACACTCATGTTGTTGTTTCTAGGGAATGGGTTACTGATTGTATTGGGCCCTTCAGGCACTTCTAAACTCCCTTGCTCAATCAACCCTTGGATTGCCTTTTTCAAGGGGACGCAATCATCTGTTAGGTGCCCATGGTACTGATGAAAGGCACAATGCTTGGAGGTATCCAAAGGAGCATTGGGGTTTCTGGGCTGATAATTTTCTAAAGGCCGGAGCAAACCTTCTTTTACCAAACCTCTGAAGATATCACTCAAAGGCATCCCAAGGTTTCCCAAGCCTTGGAGCCGGGATCTGGATGCGTCAGGTTTCTTAGGCACAAAGGAAGTGGCATTGTTACAGTCCTATCCCGCATAGGGCTGGGCAGGAGCCGTGTTGGAGGTGGAGGAAACCCGGTATCTGTAGGCAGGTGCAGCAGTCGGTTGCTGATTGTAAGCCTTCTCAAATTTAGCCCCGGAGTTGACCATTGCCCGCAAGTCTGTGTAGGGGAAGTGGCTGAGGGAGGCTCTCAGATGTGGTTTCAAGCATGACTGGAAGATGTCTAACTGTTCCTCGTCAGAGGGAGGAATGGCCATTTCACTGAGCTTCAAGTTCCACCTCTTATAGAAATCCCCAATTTTCTCATCAGGGCGCTGCATCGTTGTCTGCAGGTCAACTCTGTTTGTTTCCCATTCCAAGTTGGCTTTATACTTATCTGTGAAAGTACTGTTAATCTGTTCCCAAGTAGCCCTAGCTTCAGGCTGCAATCGGAAAAACCATTTCAAAGCCCCTGACTTCAAAAAGAGACTGAAGTAGTCGGCCAACTGCTGGTTTGTGCATCCCTTAGCCTTCATTTCCAAAGTGTATGTATCCAGGTGAGTTTTAGGGCACGCACTTCCATCAAACAATTCGAGATTGGGCATCACGAACTTGTGAGGCAGGGGTACTATCGAGTCGGGATCTGTAGGCCGAAGAGCAGTGTTCTTTTTGACGGTCAATTCAACAATCTGCGCTTTCATTTCCTTGTGTTGCTCCATGAACCAGGCCAGGTTAGGGTCTTGTGGCGGAGCCATGGCATTTGAACCGGAGAGGGGAGTTACCACTGGCGGCAGACTGGTGGATGGAATGGCCGGCCCGGGGACGTAGGTGAAAACCTGTCCTTGGACTGAGTTACTCTGGGGAGCGTGAGTAGGAGCCTGGGCATAGGGATAGAACCTTGCGGCCTGCTGTTGATTTTCAACCGGTAAAGTGGGTGGAGGCAGTCCTGATGTAGCCGGATAGCTTGGATTTCCAGAGTGGGGCCCATAAGTAGGCTTAGGTGCGGGCTGCTGTCCCTGATTGTTGAATTGCATGGCTGTCTGGGGTGATGGTGTATAACCAGGGGGGTACTGCGGTCCCGGTGATTCTGATGAAATCGAGATGGAGGTTTGGTAACCCATCGAACCTTGAATGAGAAATGGATTTGAGCTGGCATCCTTCTGAGGAGGGGCTCCTGACTATGGCGCCGAACCAGACTGTGGCGGCATTCCAAACTGTTGCTGTGAAGGTCTGGACTGATCGGTTCCGAATTGAGGTGGGACTCCCATTTGCTGTGGCATCCCGAGATAACCCCAACCATGAGAAGACATTCCGTACTGGCTTTGTCCCCACTGAGGGACTGTGAACTGGTTTGTGCCGTCGGGCTGCATGGATCCAGTGGTCTGAAGCTGGGGAGCTGGCTGACCCGAAGATCGAGGAGCATGGGTTCTGGTAGTGGTACCATAGGAGGTTGGTGGTGGCATCCTGGAGTAGTCGGGACGACCAAGATTGGGACTGGGGTCCTCTTCTTCTTCCACAGTGAAAGTGCCATCAGGATTGAGGCTGGCGGCCAAACCATGGCTCTTAATAGCCTCCATAAGGCTATTCAACTGTGCTTCTTGTCGCAGTCTCATTTGTTCGGCTAACTGATTCCATTGCTGTTCTGTTTGAGGAGTCCCAGGAGGCGGAGTGGTGTTGTCCCCATCATTACCAGCTGATGCAGACATTCTGAAACCCGGAGTCGGAACAAACGATGAGGCTGACGATGCGCTTGACTCTTCCCAACTGATCAAACGGTGACCCGGTGCCCGAAACCAAGCTTTGTGCGGAGCTGCGGAGGGAAAGACACGAGGGTTCAGATGTCTGGGAATTGAAGGTGGGTAGATGTTTGGGCATGAAGGAGGGCAGATGTTTGGGCTTTAGGCTCATGCAACATGCAATTATTTGTTCTTGTTTACTTAAAACATGCTTTATTAACCTAATCGGTTGGAAAAGATTGCTCTTCTTTTTCGCAAACTACTCTGGATCCTGGATCAGTGGGCCCCGTCACTACGTCTATAAGCCCCTCGTATTCCACCTGTATTTCGACCTCCCAGGGTGGACAGTCCCGGGCGAGGGTCCTATAGGGCAAGCGGGTCCCACCGACCGAAAAGAAAAACGATCCTAAGAGTCTGGCGGGTAATCGAGTCTTAACAAGCATTCGATGTAAATTACGGACAAAGCTGACGTCGAAGTCGAGATCATGTCCGAGGGCTCGACGAAAAGTCGGCATGATTTGGACTGATAAATGTCCACAGTTGATCTTGATTTGTCGTCAGTTAAGCCGTAATTAGGCATGGAATAGTCATTAATCCTTGATGACTCAGTGTCATACTGGGAGTCAGTGTATAATTTGTGCCAGTCAGAGTCAAAGTCAAGGCGCCGATCAATATCTTGGTCAAAGTCTGCGGCGGAAAACCGGCATGACTTCGACTGATTAGGGTCCCCGAAAGATATTGAGTCGGTACGCCGACAAAGGATTGAAAGGAAAGGTCTATACACAGACAGGGCATGACACAGGCCAGACTAAAAACCAACCGGGTCTCGGACAAAGTGTGTCACGGACAAGTGCATGGTCGACACGAGGCTCCATGGGATGTTTGGGTAGTCCTGTGCTTGCACCGAGAGGCGTAATAAGACCAAACGGGCCGCGACAAGGATTTCCTCGGGTTAGGGACGTAGTGTGCAGTGTACGGTCACGTGCGCGTAGTGTGCAAGCAGTCTATCTTCTTTTTCTGAGTAAAATAGAAATTTTTATGTGTCTTAAAAAAGTATGATGCATGATTTTTCTTTGAAAATTTTCTTTTTGAAAAATCTTTTTTTTTTGAAATTCTTTTTTTTTTAAAGCAAATAAACACATAAGTACATAATCACAAATTTTCCAACAGTTAGGGACGTGATCCCGACAGTCAAAATTTTGACTTTTTCCGAGGCGGCCAAAACAACACGAAATGTGCAAAATTCAACACACACACAACAAATGATTTTTAAATGCCGGAACGGAAGCTTGACCCTCAAAAGTTTTTCTTTTTTTTTTTTGAAAAGATAAAACTCATTCTTATCCCCAGCGGAGTCGCCACTGTGATGTACCCGATTTTTGAAATCAAACGGAGTCGCCACGCCATTTTTGTTTTAAGGGCCAAAACTTTGAAAAATGCCCAGAATCAAGAGATTCGAGTTTGGAGGTCACGTTACACGCCGGGAAGAACGTTAGTGTTCACCCGGAATGCCTCGTAAAACGAGTCTTCCAAGCTAAAAATCATTTGTTTGTGTGTGTGTGTGTGTGTGTGTTACTTTGGCCAAAATAAATTGAAACTGAGAAAAGTAAAAATTGGGAACTCTTTATAAGACTTTGGACAGATCCCATGATTTTTGGTATGATTTTTGGGTTGAGTTTTGGAACTCAAAAGATTTTTGGAAGTTGAAAACCAATTCTGCCAGAATGAAAAAGGCAGTGGACACTTGATTTTGAAATGGATCTAAGGGCTTTAAAAATTCACAATCTGAGGAAACTCAGAGAATGAAAGTTGTTCCAGACACTTTAAATAAGATTTCTGTGAAATAATTTTCCATTTTGGAGATGATTTTAGGACCCAAAACCTTATGGAAATCTCAGATATGAAATCTGGATTTCCAGAGACTGATGAACTGACCTTTAAAAGAAAATTTGAAAAAGGGGGTTTTACTCACGAAAAAAATAAAGTAAAAATATTTTTGGAAATCTCTGGATGTTGGCTACAAAAAGTATTTTGTAGTCAACACCAAATTCCAAGTTTCTGTATGTACAAAAAATTAGACCATGGACAGAGGTCTTAGAGAAAGGCTACTGGACAGCAACTTCCTCTAGAAGAAAAACATGATTTTAAAGGGGGTTTTGCATCCATGCTTGTCCCCAATTCCCTAGGTTTTGATTAGTAGTCACTAGACATTTTAGTGGTGATCTACTATATCAAGCCATCCTTGGGGTACATTAGGACTTAAGCACTTCATTTGCTTGGGAAGGGGAATTTTATCCTTTGAAATCAAGATTTGATGTATGAAAGATGATTTTTGGGGGATTTGCATCCATGTTCACCCCATTTTCATCCCTAGACTTGATTCCACTATTTTGTGTCAAGTGGTTATCATATCAAGTCATCCTTGGGGAATTTATGGGGTTTAAAACACATCCTTTGCAAAGGGAAAGGGGATCTTTGTAAAGATGAAATGAAAGAGAAGAAACAACTAGAGATTTAGAATGTGGACCATTTGAGATAGTCATTCATGAAGATGAACTTCAAGATGACCATCTTAGGTCAAGACTCAAGTTAAACTAGACATAGTAAATCAAAGTAAGAAGAACAAGATGAACAAGAAATCAAGAGAGAATTTTAGGGTTTAGAGAAGGAGGGCTTTACCAATGGTGACACCCTATCTTCCTAGGCTTGGAATTTGACTTGAGGAGTATCAAGATTTGGTGTTTGACTTGAGGAGTATCAAGATTTTGTGTTTGGATTTGTGTTTGAGTGGATTCAAGGCTTGAATGTGCTTAGGGTTTGATGATAGAGTTGGTCAAAGAGAAAACAAGTAGATAACACTTAAGTCCTCTATGTTTTCTCTCTAATCCTCCTCTTTGGTGGTGGTTTAAGCTTGAGCTTGTGTGTATTTAAGAATTATTTGAGAGTGTTTGGAGTGGAATTGGGAAAGATTCAAGAGAAAATGGTGGTAATCTAAGGATTCCCACTGTTTTCTCTCTATATTTCGCTAGAGTTTTGTTGCTGTGAGTGAGTTGTGTTCTGTAAACTGAGAGAGGAGGGTTCAATTTATAGGCACTCTGGGAACTCAATCATGTCCGCGCGGAGGGTATTGTAAACGTGCCTGGTGCATTAAATGCTTGCTCCGTGCTTTGGGACAGAAGAAAATTATTCAAAAATTCCGGCGGTTTACGTTTTCAACTTGCCTAATTCGGATTTTTCCAATTTCTTTTGCTTTTTGAGATTCTTTTCTTGGTTTAACTTTAAATGGCAATCCCTAATCTACCCTCACTTTGTTAGAAAGGTTAGGAATTGTTAGAAATGTTAGTAATGTTAGGATTTTCGTTTATTTTCTAACGAGAATACTAACAACTCAAATTGGAGCACTTACACTACCTCCCCAAGACTCTCGAATGGCGATCCCATCAGCCAATCCACCTCCATCTTCGGTTTCCATCCCCGAAAACGGCAACCCGCCTCAACCTGCCGATCCTCACATGGCTTGACTGATCGAGCAAATGAAGGACATGCAAGGCAAGCTAGCCAGTTCTCGGAAGGACTCCCTCCTGCCCACTGATCCAAACAAGGTGGTCCCGCGCCCTCCGAAATTCAGGATGCCGGAAATGGAAAAGTTTGACGGGACAGAATGCCCAAAAACCCACATCGACACATACGTCTTGGGTATGAGAGCCAAAGGGGCAACCCCTCAGCAAATGGCGGATCACTTCCAGCATTCTCTCAAATCCACAGCGCTAAGGTGGTTCCTCAACGTAAAGGCAGAAAACCGCTCCACGTGGGACCAAATCAGCGAAATCTTCCTAGAGAAGTACCGCGCCAACCTTGAGTGGGAAACAAACCGCCACGATCTGCAAGCCACCGAACAAAAGGATGACGAACCAGTAGGCGAGTTCTACAAAAGATGGAACTGGAAGCTTAGCGAGATAATGGATCCGCTTTCCAAAGAAGAGCAAATGGACATCTTCCATTCCTGCCTCAAACCATCTCTGAGGACCTTGATCAGCCATCACTTCTATCCAGATCTCCGTGCCATGGTCAACGCCGGAACCAAGTTTGAGAAGACCCTGAGTCTTCAGAAGACAACAGCAACCCCTGCTTCGTCTTACCGCTATCGGACAAACCTGTCAACCTCAGCACCTGTCCCGAACAAAGGAAAAGAAGCGGCCGAAACGGTACACTACATCCAAAACGGAGCTCAAGTAAACCGTGATCAGACACTCCCGAGGAACAACAATCCCCCTCGCATCCCACAGTTCCAGCATTTTGACAACCTCGAAATGCCCCTGGGCCAAGTATTTGAAGCATTGGTAAAGCGGAATCTCCTCAAACCCCTCGAGAATTTCCAACCAAAGACTCTTAAGCCCAACATGGATTTGAGCAAGCACTGCGCCTTCCACAATTACCCCGGCCACACCACCGACAATTGCTTTGTGCTAAAACAAGTGGTCCAGGGGCTAATCGAAGAGGGAAAGTTGGAACGCCCTCGTGGCCCCAATACCATCAGAAATCCATTCCCCCGAAACGACAGGGTGAACACGATATCCTTCGACGAAATTCCAGGCGAGAGTAAGCCTCATGTAGTCTCCGAGACCGTCAACATGCTATCTCGCTACGACTGGGAATGTGAAACCAGAATCAAACGGTCCCGTGTCCGGGAATCCAGACAAGAACGCCCAAGGGCAACTGTCTCCCTACGATCTCTGCCACGACCAAGGCACACCAACGGCTGGATCGAACGCTCCCCTGAGGAGACTGAATCAAACGGCAGCACCGAAAGTGGTTTAGCCTTCACAGATGATGACTTGCCGATGTGTGAAAACAGACACAATGAGGCTCTCCTCATCCTCATAAAGATAGAGATGTTCTTCCTCCCGAATGTCTTGATCGATAACGGCTCCGCAGTCAACATCATTGCCTTGAGCACACTGAAACGCCTTCGCGTCGACCGCTCCCTGGTGAGACCTTCGCCCCGGATAATCCGAGCCTACGATTCCACTCCACGACCAATCGTAGGAGTCATCAATCTGAGGATCCAATTCGAAGCACAACTAGAGTCGGTAGAGTTCCAAGTCGTGGAAATCAAACCAACCTTCTATGCCCTGCTGGGACGACCTTGGATACATCAGATGAAGGCGGTATCATCTACTCTTCACCAATGCGTGAAATTCATCAACACCAAGGGAATACTCGAGGTAATCCGCGGAAGCAGCACAATGGCAAGCGCTTGGCCAGCAAGCTACGACCCAGAAGAAGGTCCCGACATGACCGAATACTCTTCTACAGATGAGTCTCCAGTCTTGTCCCGCTACGAAGTGGATCCCTATATCCACGCTCTAAGCCGCGACGAGCTAGAGATCGAAGAGCTCATGGGTCAAGACGACAACTCCGACATATGCAACTGCGAAGAATGCTTAAGAGAGGATCAAGAAAGGGATGCCCAGATGGAGATTGACCAAGGAGTAGACCCCTACTTCGCCGAAAACCCTCTTGCAAACTGGCTCATCACCGACCCACTGGTACAGGACAACCCTCTGCCCGACACTCTCGGATCTCACGGGGACAGCCATCACAGCATAGTCCAATTCAACATCCCGGTGTCTGACCTAGACGAACAGTGGCGCAATCTCCTCCAAGGCCTAATCAGGGAAGGAGAGATAATATGCCCCCTCGAGTCGGACATTGTAAATGTCGTCCAAGCAAAGATCCCAGATAAAGAAGTAAATTCTATAAAAATGATCAACATCAGCAAGAATCAACTCCGAATCAGCGAATGCTTCACCCTCCTGGAAGTAGCCCTCAGCGACTTCTATCATCAAGGTCCCCCAAGGACTGGCAACAACACTAATGGAGGGACATCATCAGGGGAGCAACCAAAAACCTCCGCGATATGGTTTGAAGTCGAACCGCAAGCAAGCCATCCTCCGGGAGCCGCCTCGTGTGAAGTTTGGCCACCAAAGCCATCGCCACCCTCTCTAGAGCTACAGCCCGCCAAGAGTAATGAAGCCTGGTCCAATCCCTCGTCGCTTATAGTCTAGGTTCGAGTCGTGTTGTCTGTGAATTCATGTCTTTCGAGTCATCTGATGACTCTACGCCGGAAGATCGTGAGTCCATAATCAACAATGTACAGTCTTTACGCTTTCAATAAAAGGTCCGACCTTTCTAAAATATCCTTTCATTGCAAATGATGAGTTAACTAATCAAAACAGTTAATAACAATTCATCTACACAAAGAAACAAACACATTAATTGAATAAATGTATCAAGCAAACATTTAAGCATGTTGTCAAATGAGAGAAAAACCGGGCCCAAGCTGCCGAGGAGGTTTTAATCACAGCGATTTGGGAGACTACTGAAGAGCCAAAGAGATGCAAGTCAGAAGCCTCTTCACCAGCACAGTCCAACAACCAGATCTTCCAATACCTCAAAAACGGGGAAACCGCCTTCATGAACGAAGAAGGTCAACGCAGGGAAGGAGCCAAAGCCAAGAGCATCATGGCCCTAAAATGCCTCGCCTCTCACTTTGTCATCCTTGGGGACATGCTATACAAGAAACGCTACCAAGGACCACTCCTACGCTGCATCAGCCAGGAAGAAGCAAGCGAGCTCATGAACGAAGTCCACGATGGGGCTTGCGGTCCCCACATGAACGCCAGGGCTCTGATGCAAATCATTCTCTGGATGGGCTACTACTGGATCTCCATGGAGGCAGACTGCATCCACTTTGTCCGAAGCTGCGACAAGTGTCAACGGTTCTCCAACCTCAATCATCTACCTCCTCATGATCTCTACTGCATGACTACGCCCTGGCCCTTCGCCACATGGGGAATTGACGTCATCAAGAAAATCGCTCCGCCAGGTAGCAACGGCCACGAGTTCGTCTTGGTAGCCATCGACTACTTCACCAAATGGGTCGAAGCCAAGTCCTACAAGGTGCTCACCTCCAAGAAAGTCGCGCATTTCCTCAAGGAAAACATCATCTGCCGATACGGCATCCCGAACAAGTTCATATCAGACAACGGCTCCCACTTCGAAGGAGAATGCGACAGACTGCTGGCCGAATTCAAAATCACACGCCACAAGTCTTCTCCCTACCGGACACAAACGAACGGCGCCGTAGAAGCAGCAAACAAGACCCTCGAACGGATCATCCGAAAAATGACCACCCGATAACGCGATTGGCCCGAAAAGCTGCACCTTGCACTTTGGGGTTACCGAACATCAGTCAGAATAGCCACGGGAGAAACTCCATTCGCCCTGACATATGGGATGAAAGCAGTCCTTCCCATTGAATTGGAAATTCCCTCACTCTGAGTGCTGTTGGAAAATGAAGTCAACGAAGTCGAATGGCTCTGAAGCCGACACGACGAATTGGCTCTGCTAGACGAGCGACGACTAAAGGCCATGGAACACGTCCGAGCCTACCAAAGCAGAATGGCTAGAGCTTTTGACAAGAAGGTCAAGTCCCGAGACATCAGGGAAGGCGATCTGGTACTCAAAGAAAAGCCTCCCACTCGAACCAACCCACTGGGAAAATGGGAACCAACATGGATCGGCCCTTTCGTGGTTCAAAAGATCTTCTCCGGAGGTGCCATGAAGCTGACAGACCTAGACGGCAATCCCTTCATGAATCCAGTCAACGGAAGCAAACTTCGCAGATACTTCGCCTAAAGAAGAACAAACTGTGCATCTCTTGGCACTCCATGTAGTGTCGAACTACGCACACCTGAGCCCTCTAGTCCAGGGGAACGTAGGCAACCTTAATTGGTCCGATCTAAAAACACACATAAAAGTCAAAAGTTTGAATGTCAACCAAGACCTCCATCAAGCTACGCACTTTCCAAGAGCATGCCCCCACCATCACCTTGACCATGTCAAGCGACAACGGCAACATCAAAGGACATCCGAGGGTCACTCAATGTCAAACGACTGACCCCTGTCAACTTCCAAGCCAGGGGCTTGTCTTCGCCCTCACGCGCTTCAAAAAAAAAAAGAGCTCGAGCAAAGGCTACAAAAAAGGTCAAAAGCCCGACGCCAACAAACAAGAGGCAAGGAAGCCACCAAAGAGACCATCAAAGCCCAAGCAAAAGGGATTGCCGTCAAGGCCCAGGCTGCTTCAGTCCGCAAATACAACAGAAAGGTCCAAAGCTGGACGCCGCCAAGGTTCACAAAAGAAGCAAAAAGCGAACAAGAGATCTTGCGTCTCGACAAAGCTTTAAAAGTAAATCACAAATCACTAATGATTACAACATTTCTTGATGAGTTCAAGCACAGTCTACTCTCAAGTTCACAACATGCTAAAAGATACCTTAATACATTTAGCAAATAATGTGTTTACAAATGCAATGAATGGATACCTAAGGCAATAGCTACTACGGCTCGGATCTCCTCCCTGTAAGTCTGCAAAAGAGGACCTCTCTCCGTCAGTCGGTCAACTCTGGTCTCGTAGTCAAACAAAGTGTCCCCCGTAACATCCTGAGGGTCAGACCAGGCTTCGGTACTCCTAAGGCAATAGCTACTACGGTAATCGGGCCCCATAATCGCTCCACGCCTGCTCCCCAAAGCCACTTGGGACTGCCCAACACGCTGCTCATACCAAGCCAGATACTGGGTGGTCAATACGACACTCTCTCGACATCTAAGGAGCACCACAGGAGGGAAAGCGGAATACTTCCATACCCTCAGAAAATACAAAAGAGCACCTGGAGCTGTCATACAAAGAGGAGCTACCTCCGCAGTGGCAAGGTCATCCCAGCCCAACAAAGGCTCCTGCTTCATCCCAAACTGCCGGGAAACAAGCGACGAAATATAGAAGGAGGACCAAGACAAACCTGGAACTCTGACCACATAGGACCCTTCCTGAAAGGCCCTCCTAGTCTCAATCCCCCAGTGCGGAACCCACCAACGGATCTGATGCGTAACAAGCTGTGCCATCTATCTCTCCCAGGCGGATTGATCCATATCCAACACAAGAGGACACTGAGCAAATGTCCACGGGCTGAACGACGCCGGAGCCTCACGCATAGCCTGAAGTCTCTCCCGCAGCCACAAGGTGAGCAAAGCGGGGCTTCCCCCTCTCATGAACCGATCCCCAGTCGCCAGACGGTCAATACCATGAAGAGTCTCCCCCAGCACCAACGGGACAATATCCTCTCCAGCTCTGCAGTGCCCTACCACATCCAGCAAAGCACCGTCACATACCCCAAGGGAGCTGACCATGAAAAGCGTTGCTATCACGCACAAGGCAAATGCATCCCACGAGACATCACTCTCATCATCAATCATAAACCGCTCCGGCAGCGCAGAAATGTCAATATGACCCGAATCAAGGATCATGCCCTGCACTTCTCCCAACGAAGTCCGAAGAAAGCATGCAAGCTTCACGCTCATGGCAGCACCGCCAATCAAAGGAAGCGAGATGGCCTCCACCTCCGGTCCTCCAATCAAAGCCCGAAAATCCTCAAAGGTGGGCACCATCTCATTGTAGGAGAAGCAATACACATGCCTCCTAACATCCCAGAACTTCGCGGCAGCCCGCAATAATTCCCAATCAGGAACCAACTCCTTAAGGGACCAAATCGAGCAAAGTCGAAACCTTACCTCGAAAGCCCGCCTCTGATGCCTCATACAGTGTCGCATCCACATTTTCGGCCACTCAAGGAAGTATGCTTGCCGCTCCTTCGAAATCCTCGGCAAAACTCGTGGAACGTACGAAGAATCCATGGCAAAAATGGAGGTTTCTAGAGAAATGGGGAAGAAAGCTCGAAATGACTACAAATGGGAAGTGGGGAAAGTCCAGACATCCAGAAAACACTTATCCCTTCCCAAAAGCAAAGGAGATCCGTACGGACCTCTTTGCATCCCAAGTTGGTCCGTATGGACCTTGTTGCACCATGGTCCCACTTTTCCAGCAAACAGTACAACAACCACTGTTCCCAGCAGGACCTTGCTCCAAACTGCCCAAATTCTGGCCAAAGCCATTTCTGGCAAGCATACTCTACCCACAAACGCACTCCCAGATCACGTGGCATGCACAAATAATAAAATAGCAACAATTCCTAGGACAATTCCCGAGAATCACAAAATACGGCATTACATCTTAAAATAAAATGCTTTTGCTATGCAAATACAAGTGTTTTATTACAGGTACCCATAATGTCTGTTGCTAAACAAAAAAAAAGAATATATGGAAAGAGGGAAAGCAAATGAGCCCTAATTCGACTCTTCATTATCATCATCATCAAGCGAGAAGTCAGGCACCCCGGCAAACTCGCCAGCCACACCCTCGTCATCAGAATACTGAACCCCCTCCTGGGGTGGGTACTCAAAATACTCTGAAGGGTTAAACCCGGCAAAAGGATCGAAGAAGGAAGGCTCCGACGAACTCTCTCCCGGTGCCTCCTGCGAAGGCCAGAATTGGTGAAGGATCGGCTGCCTCTGGACTCCCTAAGACGTCCCGGCATCCATGCTATGCCGCCCTCGAACGGGTCCCTCCAACTGCTGCCCTGGCTCAGCCCTCGGCGGAGGAACGTCCACAGAATGCCTCGAAGGCATCGGCTCGTACGCCGGCACACGCCGCGAAGACCGGCAAGACAGCTTCCCCGCCAACTTCTTTGCAAAGGACCGCATCGCCACATAACGACGGGTCAGCGTGTCGAAGGCTCTCCCCGGGACCTGCACAAGCAAACAGCCAAAGAAACGCTAAGCTAAAGAAATACAGGCATACAAAAAGAGAAAAATACAGAAAAGATGCCAAGACAGAAAAGAGTAAGCACACTCACCGGCATATCAGGGTCAACCCGGTAGGCAGCATGAGCCTGCTCAGGGACTGGTACCGATACCCTTCGCCTCGACGAATCCCCACGAACATATGTGAAGTCCGGCCCCGACACCGGAACATCTGGGGGACCTGGCGGGCCATCCTGCCTCTCCCTTGCTAACACATATGGCGTCCTCAGCTTCCTCCTAACGAAGGCACCATACTCCTCTCCATACAAAACAAACTCGTCGGCACTCACGCCGCCAAGATATCTCTCAAACTCCAACACGTCCATGTCACGGGAGTCCATCATCCCAAAAGGCGGGTCCCTCGGGGCCATGGGGAGCATACCCGGGCCATGCTACCAAAAGACCCTCTCCCCCAAATACATGACATCGCAGGTCAGGCCCCGCAGCATCTTCCTCTGCGCCGTCACCACGGGAGCACCCACAAACTCGTCATCCCCATACCGAGCCCAGGGGTACAGATCAAACTCCGCCGGGCTATCTTTCCCCAGGTGCTCCTGCACATCCCCGTAGGCAATGGTGAGCTTCCCCCTACTCGTCCTCCTCCTCCTCAACGGGCGGGCCCAGCCCAACATAGCAGGATAGGCCGCTATGCCCTCAGCGTCTCGATCCCACGGGAAGCACCGGAAGATCTCATAGAACCACACCTGCGACAAAAGCAGAAAAGGCTCAGTGCAAAAGAAAGCAGAGAAGTGACAAATTGCTAAATCAAAAACAGCAATAAACTCATACCTCTAAAGCAAAATCAAAGCAGCCCAAAGAACTGGCCACGCCTCGGCTAAACCGGTCCAAAGAGAAATAAAGCTCGGCCAGGCTCGCCTCGCCCCAAGCTATCTCGCAAACCCTCTCCAAATCAATCAGACTCTCCAGCAGAGCAAAAGGAGCCGCAGTCGCGTGATTCGAGAACAGAGTCTCGAAGAGGGCGAACCACAAGAAGGAGCGTGCCAGCTGCTCCGCCGTCACCAGGCCGGTACCACGGCGATAGTCCCCGATGTTGGCCATAATCCGCATCTCTACATCACTGTACAGCATGCCCAGGCCCCTGCGAGGAAAAGGCATAAAGCCCAACAGCTCAGCCAGCACCCCATCAGATATCCTGTCCCTCCACCGCACTGGCCCTCCTTTGAAGGAAAGCCCGATAATAGCTGCAAAGTCGGTGGGAGTCACCGTCACCTCGCCCCAGCTCAAATGGAAGGTGTGGGTGGTATCCCACCAATACTCAGACAAGCCCAGGAAGATACTCTTGTTCTTCCTCGTATCAGAAATCCCGGCCAAGTTCTCCACGAACGCGCCCAAGCCGGAAGCAAAGACTAGCCTCTAGTGGCTCGGCACCGCCCTCCCTAGAGATGTCCGGCAACTGCTGCCACAACTCCACTACTGCCTCGAGCGACCCTCGAGACTTCATCTTTTTGGCTTTCCCAGACAAAAGCCCCTCATCCTGCAGGTAAACACAGCAAAGGTACGTCAGTCACAGTACTTAATGCAAAATACCAAAAGGAAACCAAAGCATAAAAAAAAAAAAAAGAGTCCGTCCCAACACGACACATAATTTTCACATGTAACCCGTCACGAAACACGGCATGAATTACACACAATTTTCACATGTAACCCGTCACAAAACACGGCACACATTGCACATAATTTTCCCCATGCAGTCCGTCACAAAACACGGCACACACTGTACAAATTTTCTCAACAGAGGGATTAAGCCCTACACGACACATTTTCAAAAAATAACCCGTCACAAAACACGGCACACACTGCACGACACAACCGCAGTCAGAAGACGAATCAAGTCCTCACGCACGACACAACCACAGTCAGAAGACGAATCAAGTCCTCACGCACGACGCAGCCGCAGCTAGAAGATAAGTCACGTCCTCATCACTACCTCCAGCCCGGAAGGCTCTAAACCACTCGATCCGAAAGACCGTATAAACCTCCCAAATCACTACCTCCAGCTCGGAAGGCTTTTAACTACCCGATTCGAAAAATCTTAAAATTTCCATCTCAGGGCGCCACCACGTCCTCACAGTCGACCTCGGTGATCACACGACACTTCAGGGCACTACCACGCCAGCATACACTCGCAATTTTGCGACCTCTGAACTACGATCAGGCTTGACTCCCGCTAGGGATACGTAGGAATCCTATCACAGGGTCCAGTCATCGACCTATACGGTCACCCAGGACGCCACCACGTCCTTACCACCGACCTATACGGTCACCCAGGACACCACCACGTCCTTACCACCGACCTATACGGTCACCCAGGATGCCACCACGTTCTTATCACCGACCTATGCGGTCACCCAGGACGCCACCACATCCTTACCATCGACCTATGCGGTCACTCAGGACGCCACCACGTCCTTACCACCGATCTATACGGTCACCCAGGGCGCCACCACGTCCTCACAAGCCGACCCACATGGTCACCCACAGGATACCATCACATCCACACACAGAGTTTCAGTCAAAGGACATCTCCCATCCTCGTGTACAACAACACTCACCCCATACACGAACTACGATCAGGCTTGATTCCCGCTAGGGATACGTAGGAATCCTATCACAGGGTCCAGCCAACTGACCTAATCGGTCACACAACAGGACACCGCCATGTCCTCACAAACCGACCTACACGGTCACTTCCTCTCCCAGCACGCGATTCAGATCAGGACCCTTATCTTATCGACGACCCCACTTCCTCCGTAAGTGACGTCGTCGAGGGGCTTCTGTAAGTACCCCAATCTGGATCACCCTCTTTCGAGCACACGAGAAACACCGCAGACTCACACAAACGCAGTCTCGAATACCCATAACCCTCAAAAACCTCAAAACCACCAAACAAACCAAGGGAGGGACCTTTCTGGAACAAAAAGGGACAAAAGGACCTTTGAGGAATTATGTAAAAATGCAGAATTGGTCCGTACGGACCTCTTTGTTGCCATGATTACTGAATCCTCTTAAAGTTCAAGATATTCCCTCAAATCCAGGAAGTAATAATTACTCAGCTTCATGGGAGGTCCGTACGGACCTTTATGCATGCAAGTTGGTCCGTACGGACCTTCTTGCTACCAGACACCATCATTGCTGAATCTTCTTAAAGTCCACTTATTCCCTCAAATCGAGGAAAACCAAAACCTTGGATTACCTGGAAGGTCCGTACGGACCTTCTTGCACAAAATCCATGGCTATAAATAGAGGGCTCCCCCTCCCTCATTTCACACATCTCCCTCTTCTCTCCTCTCCCCCAGCCTTCAGGCACCCCTCTAAGTCCTCTCGAGACAATCCCGGCCCCTTTCGGATCCTTCCGAGGCCTTTCGAGCTCCCTTGTGGTGCTCCAAAGCCTCTCCGAGCGCTCCCGCGATGCTTTCGCGCTGCCCCGAGGCACTCTCGAGGTACTCTGAGGCCCCTCGTGGTACTCCGAGGCCTTGCCTGGTCTTTCCCGAGGCATCCCAGCCCTTTTCGAGCCAAACTGACAACTCGGACGCACGCCGAAACTCTGCCCGAGTGACCCCTGCCATCCCAACGCACGCCGAAACTCTGCCCGAGTGATCCCTGCCATCCCAACGCACGCCGAAACTCTGCCCAAGTGATCCCTGCGATCCCAACGCACGCCGAAACTCTGTCCGCAGACAACCGGCTCATCCCGAAGCAAACCTGGTCCGTTTCGGAACACTATTCCACCCTCAAGCACTATTCCCCCGCGGAAGACAGACACAAACCAACATTGGTAAGGCTTCCTTCCTACACTATTTCAATACATTTCAATAAGCAGTGTACAATGTAGACATCCGACACAACATGCATTTTTAAAAGCACATACACACACACACAACATTTAAAGAAAGAAGGGGTACCGAAAGACTCGTTTTTACGAGGCGACTCGGGTGAGCTCTAATATTCTAATATTCTCTTCCCGAGGAGTCATCTGACCTCCGAACTCAAAATCTCATCACACAAAAATAGTTTATTTTTAAACTGATGTCCTTTTTCAATGTTTTGGGCTTAATAAAAACGGCGTGGCGACTCTACAAGCAAAAACACAGCGAGACACCTCCATCCAACTACAAAACGCGATGCAAAACGGAATAAGCCAGATGCCGGGGCGCGATTGCGCTGCCTCTCGGATCCGGGCAAACTTCCTAAAGCGGCAAAGCGCGAGATGCCGGGGACTCCGCGCGCGAACCGGATCCGGGTAATTTCACCAACGACCAGGATTGAGCCACATCACTATCAGTCGAGTAAACATCAATTCAAGCGTCGACTTGCGAGTCACTTCAAGCTTCATCAAAATTTCTTTAACTTCATGGTCGACAAATTCAACTCAGAAAGTTGGGGGCCACTGAACAGAATAAAAGTGACGAGTTAGGCCCAGTGAGTAAAGCCCAATCATTTCCCTATTATTGCCACCACGTTCTCAGTGGGCTAGGCCCAATTATTACTAGGCCCAAGGCCCGTCCACATGATCAGTCAATCTAAGCTCATTGTCCGACCTACGAGGTCACGACCTAGCTTGGTCCGATTCTACGATCCATATGCTATTCGGGTACGGTTCAGCCCTACCCATCAGTCAGGTCGACCTAGACCCAACAGGCGACCTCGACCTACATCGTTACGTCGACCTACAGAGTCCTGGCGTACCTACAATTCTTTGCGTGACGAGACTCCTTACAAATTAGGAGTTATTTATGGATAAGATCTCTATCGCGAATCTGTTCCTCAAACTAAGGGATTTCATGCAATCCTACCACAAATACAACTCTCATCAACAACTATAAATACAAGGCAACATCAACCGTTCCAAGGTAATTGCTCTTTGTTATTTTGAATATATCTGTTCATTATAATATTTGAGCTCTCATACACCATACTTACTCTCACGCCCGAGGGTCTTCGCCGGAGACCATTCCGGCTAGTCGTGGGTTCTGTGTTTCAGGTCAAGGAGCCAAGTGATTAGTCTTGCCACGCGGACGGAGATTGATAAGCACGATTCTTGCAGCATCATATATATATATATATATATATATATATATATATATATATATATATATATATATATATATATATATATATATTGACGATAAAAAAAATTGCAAAAAAAAATTAGGGACCTTTTCATTTAAATTCGCCTCGGACCCAAAAAACTAGGGATGGCCCAGACTGCTCTTCATTCTCCTCTTTAATATGAATATAAATATTGTATGAAAAAGTTTAAATTTTGCATCAACTTCATCAATGTTTTACATTTGAGAAAAAATAGGAGCAAACATATATAAATAACTTTGATATACTGATGCAGCGTAAATACATAAAATGATAACCACCGAAAAAAGATCCTTAAAATGAATAATCTATGAAATAGATTATCGATCTAAACCAACAATGGTGTTAGGTCATTTCTAATAGAGCGCCATTCCCCTCTTTTTGCGTCAGTTTAGCACTAAACTCATCTACAACAATGACACCATCCACGACTCTAGTTTGGTGTGTTGTGCGCCTAATTTGGCTCAGGTTTCTTACTTGCACTATTTTTGTTTTTGTTTTTTTTAATTTATAATTACTATCCGAAGATATATATATATATATATATATATATATATATATATATATATATATATATATATATATATATATATATATATATAGTAGAATAAAAGGGATATGTATCTTTGTACGTGAAGTGATTATGAGATAAAAATTGGGCTTGAACAGCTTAATGGGCCCAATGGGCTCAACGGGCTCGGTGGGATTTGTGAGCCAAGTAATCTAGGAGGGGCCATAGGTGTTAAGGAGAGTAGGGAATAATAAAGGATAAATGATATACTTCCTTAAGTGGCGGGAAGCGTAATTTGTAACAAGGTCATGACTGGGTGTGATAATAATTTATAGGCGAGATACATCCATGGCGAGAAGTGGCCTAGTGTTTTTAGCCATATCTCGACAAATATAGAGGTTAGACTAAGCGATTAGATTTGCACTATTCCTTTAGATGGATTGTCGCTGGGCGACAAGCGTGACAGAAAGGTAATAAGTGATTGTGGCGTTGCCACGTGGATCTCCCCCATAACGGTCAACAGTTGATATGACATGATGGTCAGTACTTCCTTACTCACTTCAAGGGCGGTTGATCCAAATGCTAGGGATGATTGACACGTGTCCCTAAGAGTATGGCCTATGATTGCATGGTGGTATAAAAACGTGAAAAGTAACATTATTTGGTGACTGATATAATCTCTCTAAAAACTCCCTCTCTTTGAATATAACTGCCATTAATATCCTTACATACCTTAAAATCAGTTACTAATTCTCACGCCGGAGGGGTTTTATCAGAGCCACCCCCGGTTTAGTTCACCTTGTTTACTTGTGTGTAGGGATCAAGTCCAACCATTCCAAGAAGACCAGCCAGAGTATCCTCTTGTACAGCTGTGAGTTCAGCTCCTGTGCAACACATTTTCCTGTGTAGCATCTGCTGGTTCCGTTGTCGGGACCTGAATGTTCTTCGTTGGGTGGTTTGGTGGAGTTTGGAGGTTGTTGGTGGCTGTCCGGTGGTGATTGTGAAGGTGTTTTACTGCACTTGTCCTTCGGTGGAGCCCAGAAGATTTTGTTGTCAGTTTTGTTGTGGGAGTAAATGCTATTTGATTTGAAGATCAAGGTGGATCCCAGTTTGTACTTGTCAGAAGTTGATTTATTGGCTGTTATTGTCCTTATTTTATGGTGTCATAAAGTGGTCTTTTTTTGTAAAGGCTTTTCGCTAATTAATAGATGGTGTAAAGGTGTTTTGCTGTCAGAAAAGTTACTTGTAAAGTTGTCAGAATTGTTGGTGGATTGTGAAAAGGTGATGTTTGGCTTAAAGTATTTGTCAAAAGTATCCATTTGTTTATTTATAAGTTATGGTGATAGGGCAAGACAAAGCCACTCCCTCGAAGGCAGCTCAGAACCTAACATTGGCAACCCCCAATGCTAAGGAAGGTCGTGCCGAGGCGGGATCTGACGAGGAGGTGGAGGCCCATACCTCACAGACTGACTCTATGATAAGGCGAGCTAGAGAACGAGATGAAAGAGCAAGAATTGAAAAGGCCAAGGCTGTAGACGAGGGGCAAGTTCCCGCAAAGTCAAAGGATGCAGAGGTGAGGGCTAAAATTGATAGATTAAGGGCAGATAATGAAGCGTGGATACGAGTTCTCGCCAATAACCAACAATTGAGGGAGTTGAATGTGGAGCCTTCCCACATTCCTGAAGAGTTATTGGAAGGACAAGCGGGGAGAGCCCCCATTGGCGGGCAGGAGCGAGAGGCCAGCGTCAGTATGGCTAATGAGCCAAGGCGAGCGAGGGACATGCCGCCGCCCAAGAGAAAGGTCGGAGATCGTAGGCGGGATCTCGCCAGTGCGAGATCTGAAGGAGCCGTTGCTAAGAGGAAGGATGATGGTGTGGAGGTCAGGAGGAAAAAGAGAAAGAAAATATATCATAAATTGGGCAATTCTAGGGAACAATCATATTACTTTGAATACGATAGTGATGAATCTAGTGGTTCAACGCATGATAAGGAGTATGTCCCAAATCAAACCAAATTTGCTGAGGAGAGGTCCCACTTATCGCGACATCCTGATAGGAGGCGTCACCACGAGAAGTCACCACGAGAAAGGGAATGAAGGCGACAAGAGAGGAAAGATAAGGAATACGAGAAAGATAGGGAAAGGAGGGATGCTGAGGCGACAAGGGTGGCGGAGGCCGAGAAGCTTGCTGAAGCCTTGAAAGCCGCAGAATTGGCTAAGGCTGCTGAAATGGAGAGGGCGAAGAGGGAGGAGGAGGAAAGATGGAAAAATGAGATGGCAGAAATGGCCAAGAAGATTAAAGAGTTAGAGGCGGGAACGAAGAAAGTTGACGAGAAGAAACCTTTTCTGGCTCCATTCATTCAGAGCATCAAAGGTGTAGCCCCAGATCCATGTTTTCGCGTGCCAAATTTGTCGAGTTATTCTGGAAAGACTAGGGCGATAACCCATATTGGAGGATTTGAGGCGACAATGTCTCTGTTGACTGAGAATGAGGCAATTCTATGTCGGGCTTTGGTGAGCACTTTGGCGGATCATGCTTTGGAGTGATTTTTGGCGCAGCCTGAAGATTCGATAACTAGGTATCAGGATTTCAAGGAGAAGTTTTTAGCGAGATTTAGTGCATCGGGATCGCAGCCCGTGCAGAAAACAGAGTTATGCAGCCTCAAGCAAAAGGAGGGGGAGGGAATTGCAACTTTCACGGACAGGTTCATGGGAGTGGCAAATCAAGTCGCAGATATCGGCCAAGGCGAGATAATTATGTTGTACAATACCAATTTGCAGCCAGGTCACTTCAAGCAGGAGCTAGGAATGAGGTTGCCAAAAACTACGGGGGAGTTGTATGAGAGAGTCAGGGGATTTTGTGGTGGTGCTAGAGTCAAAACTAAAGGGGCTCAAGCGACAAGTTCAGCAACCAAAAAAGTAACGAAAGACAGGGTGGAAGTAGTGTGAGATGACAGGAGGGGATCCGCGTGCAATCGGGGGGTCAAAGGGAGGTAGTGGAGGCCGTGGTTGTGGGCGTTATGGAGTTCAAAGTGAGTATCAGCCAAGGAAGCCCATTAAGTTTAGCCAATTGAACACTCCCATTAGCGAGATTATGAAGAAGGTGAACCTGCCCGAGCCTTTTCCCATTACACCGGGAACTGAGGGTGCCAAGGACCAAAACAGCTATTGCGAGTATCATAAAGACAGGGGGCACAAGACCGATGATTGTTATAATTTGAGGAGATTGATTCAGGGGAAGATTGATAGGGGATTTCTGAAGGAATACATGGAAGAGAATGTTGGACGAGATGATCAGCGAAGGCCGGAAAGAAACCTGGTAGATGTTATTCATGACCCATTGCCCAGCGTGGCTCAGTTGAGCAATCAAATTATGACTTTAACGCATACGTTTGATGTCCCCCAGTTTCCCGCCAACCAGGATAGGGAAATCAGCTTCTCCAGGCGAGAATTGGCTGTTACTAAGAGTTATGGGAGTCAACCTATTATCATCACGATGTACCCAGGCAATAATATTGTGCAGCGAGTTATGGTAGACTCTGGGGCAAGCAGGAATGTGCTATATTACGATGCTTTTAAGAGGATGAATTACACGGAGGCCAATTTGGTGCCCCATAAGGGATATCTGGAAGGTTTTACCAATCATTCAGTTAAGGTTAAAGGTACAATTATGCTGGATGTGGAGATCGGCGAGGGAAAGTTGGCGAGATGCGAGAACATTGAGTTCATGGTTATTGATCTCGTATCCCCTTACAATGCGATAGTGGGAATTCCATTCATGTTGAGCTTTGAAATGGTTCTATCAATTCCCCATCAAAGGGTGAAGTATCCTACCTCCAACGGGATAGGTTGTTTAAAGAGTGAGGCAATCACAGTAGTAAGGAAGCAAAAGGAAATGCAGAAAGCTAAGGCGGAGAGTAAAATTTCCATGACTACCAAATCTGATTCCAGCCAATTGAAGATAAACATGGTTAAGATTGTTGAGGTGGCGAATGGTGATTCTGACTGGGTGGTGACAGACAGTATGAGCAATGGCACCGCTATGACAGTGACGGCGGCCAACAAAGTTACAAAGTTGGCGGCAAATGGATTTGGAAGAGAGCGAGAAGTTGGTATGATGGATGAGCGGGAATCTGATTCAGAAGTTAAGCGAGAATATATGAATGAGGTGACAGTATGGCGAGAATTTGAGCCCGACATGGCTGAGCCAAGTGATGCTGATGAAGAAAATTGTTTAACAATGGAAGTAATAAAAGTGACACCTAGCCTAAGTTACGCCAAGGTTGTGAGGCTGGTACGAATGGATGAGCCAAGGATTGAAGAGATTATTGAGAAAAATGTTGAAGTATCTATGGATGAGTCTGATGGTGAGTGTGAAACTATTGAGGTGGAGGACGCTCAAGGGCGGCCTACTGGGAATATTTTTGTTGATCCCAGGACGTCGGTTGTTGCCAGAGCGAGGAAAAGAAAAAGAATAGAGGTTGAGACCCTACAAGTGCGGGATGAGCCAGATATCAAGGCCGGAGAAGAATTGGAGGAAGTAGAAATTAACTGTTATTTTCCATAGCATAAAGTAAAAATTGGAAAGCAATTATCGCGGGATGAACGGGAATGCCTGATTGAGTTTTTGAAGGAGAATTCGGATGTCTTTGCCTGGAGACCTGAAGGTATGAGGGGGATTGATGAAAGCGTAGCCCTGCATTGTTTGAATGCTGATCCTAATGTAGAGCCATTTAAGCAGAAAGTGAGGCATTTGTCACCAGAAAAAGAGTTGACTGTGTTGGAGGAAGTGGAGAAGTTGCTGAAGGCGGGAATAATTGAGAGGATTCAATACCCAGTCTGGTTGGCTTGTCCGGTGATGGTATTGAAGTCGAACAAGAAGTGGAGAATGTGCATTGACTTTACTGATTTGAATACGGCGTGCCCTAAGGATTGCTATCCTTTGCCCAAGATTGATAAGTTGGTAGACTCCATAGCTGGTCACAAGGTGTTTAGTTTTATTGATGCTTATTCGGGATACCACCAGATTAAGATGGCGGAGGAGGATAAGGCGAAAACTGCATTTAGGACCCCAAAAGGAAACTTTTGTTATAAGATGATGCTGTTTGGGTTGAAGAATGCCGGGGCAACATATCAAAGGATGGTCAATGAGGTGTTTAAGTCGCAGATCGGGCGGAATATAGAAGCATACATTGATGACATGGTGATCAAGTCTAGGGAGAACAACCATTTGTTGGATCTCGCTGAAACTTTTGAGAACTTGAGAAGGAATTCGATGAAGTTGAATCCTAGTAAATGCACGTTTGCTGTGACGGCGGGAAAATTTCTAGGATTCTTGGTTAACAGGCGGGGGATTGAGGCCAACCCCAAAAAAATTCAAGCGTTGGTGGACATGTCACCACCAAAGTCTATCCGCGAGATTCAGCGATTGAATGGGAGGATAATCGCATTGGGGAGGTTTATTTCTAAGACGGCAGAGAGGTGTTTACCATTTTTCAAGGTGTTAAAGGGTGGGAAGAAGTTTGAGTGGAGTGAGGAATGTGGAGCAGCTTTTGAAGAGATGAAAACTTATTTGGGGAAGCCACCATTATTGTGCAGCCCAGTTGAGGGGGAAGAATTGTTTGTTTATCTGGCAGCCTCTGACTATGTAGTTGCTGCATTATTGGTGAGGGAAGATGGAGGAATTCAAAAGCATGTGTATTACGTTTCTAAGGCATTGAGCGAGGTTGAATCGTGATATTTTAATGCCGAGAAGTTGGCTTATGTGTTGGTAGTGGCGGCGAGAAAGTTGAGGGCTTATTTTATCGCTCATACAATTGTTGTTTTGACTGTTGCCCCTTTAAGAAAGATCTTGCAGCAACCGGATTCCGCGGGAAGGTTGCTGAAGTGGTCAATCGAGTTGACCGATTTTGATATTAGATATGAATCCCGCCGAGCTATTAAGGCGCAGGCATTGGCAGACTTCATTACTGAGACCTCATTTACTAAGTCTCAGGCAAAATTGGTGGAGGAGCGCGGGAAGAGGAAGGCGACAAAGCGAGCAGTGCCAAGTTTGATTGAGGAGAAGGAGAGGCCGGTGGATTGTTGGGTTCTGTATGTAGATGGTTCGTCCGCGAAGGACAGAGGAGGAGCGGGAATGATTTTGATGTCACCGGAAGCGGAATGCGAGTATAAGAAGGCATTTAGGTTCAAGTTCCCAATATCCAACAATCAGGCAGAGTATGAGGCATTGGTGGCGGGAATTGAATTTGCTCGTGAAATTGGGGTAAAGAAGATTGTGATTCATTCTGACTCTCAGCTCATTGTGAACCAAGTGCGAGGCGAGTATGGGGTGGTAAATTCATTTCTGATAAAATATTGTAACCTGGCGAGAAGCATTTTGAGAAGTTTTGAGTTTTGGGAACTTGTGCAAATTGATAGGGCAGAGAATTCAAAGGCTGATGCATTGAGTAGATCGGCGGGAGGTGAGGCAAATGAAGCCACTGCTGAGCCCCTAGTGGAGTATGTGGATATGCCGGCAATTGACAGGCCCGTGATTATGGAGATAGGTGAAACAGAGAAGAGTTGGGTGACAGAAATGAAGGATTTTTTAGACAAGGGTGAATTGCCGCCTGATGAAGAAAGGGCTAAGCTAGTAAAGGTGACTTCTCCGCGATTTACCGTGCAGGATGGGATCTTATATAGAAAATCTTTCTCAAAGCCATTGATGAGGTGTGTAGAACCAGGAATGGTGGCGAAGGTTTTGCTTGAAATTCATGAAGGTGTTTGTGGTGGCCACCCAGGAGCGAGATCCCTGACAGAGAAGGTTTTGTTCCATGGTTATTAATGGCCAAGTTTGAGGAAGGATGCGGAAGAGTATGTTCGGAAATGCGAGAAGTGTCAGAGATTTGGAAATATCCCTCGGCAACCAGCCACTGAGCAGACGCCGATTGTCGCGACTTGGCCCTTTGATATGTGGGGCATAAATTTGATTGGGCCATTCCCAAAGGCCAAGGGAGGGTGCCAGCATGTGGTTGTCGCCGTTGATTATTTTACAAAGTGGACGGAAGCGAAAGCCTTGGCAACAATAAGTGAAGATAATGTGATCATGTTTGTTCAAGAAAACATTTGGTGTAGATATGGGTTGCCCAGGGCTATTATCTCTGATCATGGAACACAATTCGGGAAGAAATTTGCAGCGGAGTGCAAGAGGATGAATGTGAAGCATTGGATGTCGGCAGTATATAGGCCGCAGTGCAACGGGCGGGCTGAGGTGGCAAACAAGCAAATTATTGCTGCCTTAAGCAAGAATTTGGAAGGAAGAGGCGGCGCATGGTTAGAAGAATTCCCAACAGCATTGTGGTATGTCAGGACCACAATAAAGGGCTCAACTGGTGAAACAGCTTTTGCTTTGACTTATGGATCTGAGGCCATGGCACCAGCCGAGATGGCACTGCGAACATACCGGGTGACTTATTACGATGTGGCGAGAAATGGACAGCGACGATGCAACGATCTTGATTTGGTCGATGAGAGAAGGCTTCAAGCGAGAATGAGGATGGTGAATTATAAGCAAAGGATGAAAGCTCAACACGATAAGCGAGTAAACAAGAGGTCTTTCAATGTGGGTGACTGGGTGTTGAGAAGTGCGGAAGCTACGGGACCCAAGCCAGGATTCACCAAGTTGAATGAAAAGTGGGAGGGGCCATTTCAGGTGTCCAAATTTATCCGAGAAGGGACTTATCAGCTAAGGAAGCAGGACGGTGAAGAATTGAAAATGCTTGGAGTGTTGATCATCTGAAGCGTTTTTATCAATGAAGTTGTCGCGAGTTTTTTGTAGTTATATCTTTTGATTTTTGCTCTAGATAACAAAAGTTA
Organism: Adenophora triphylla var. japonica; assembly: GCA_022495995.1. Taxonomy (NCBI): domain Eukaryota; kingdom Viridiplantae; phylum Streptophyta; class Magnoliopsida; order Asterales; family Campanulaceae; genus Adenophora; species Adenophora triphylla. The sequence continues at coordinate 528,117 of JAFEMH010000463.1, read as the reverse complement.
TGTAACTTTTCTTTTGGGTCATGTGTTTTGTTGACTTCACATTGACGGAAAAGTTATGTAGAATTTGTCATTCTAGAATGATGTAACTTATAAATATGGTGGAAGAAGGATGGCAGGAATTACTCAGCGACATATTTTACTGTGATTGACATTCTTATAACAAATCTGACAAGTTTATTGTTGTGTTTCATAAAACAGTGAATGGAGGAGCGAGATCTAGGGAGGAGAAAAGTGATCAAGAAAGGGACCATTGGAATTGATAAAGAAAATTGACAAAGGGGGTGGCCGTCGAGGCGTTATGATGAAAGCGAGAAGGAATTGTCGCCAGCACTTGGAAAAATGGATGTGGTGACCTGGGGAGAGACCCAGGCACCAAACCTTGCGACCTGGGGAGAGACCCAAGCGACAAGTGGATGCGGCATCCTGGGGAGAGACCCAGGCACCAAACCTTGCGACCTGGGGAGAGACCCAGGCGACAAGTGGATGCGGCGTCCTGGGGAGAGACCCAGGCGCCAAATGGATATGGTGACACAGGAGGAGAGACCCGGGCACAGGCCTTGCAACCTGGGGAGAGACCCAGGCGACAAGTGGATGCGGCATCCTGGGGAGAGACCCAGGCGCCAAATGGATATAGTGACCTGGGGAGAGACACAGGCACCAAACCTTGCGACCTGGGGAGAGACCCAGGCGACAAGTGGATGTGGTGACCTGGGGAGAGACCCAGGCAACAAGTGGATGCGGCATCCTGGGGAGAGACCCAGGTGCCAAATGGATATGGTGACCTGGGGAGAGACCCAGGCACCAAACCTTGCGACCTGGGGAGAGACCCAGGCGACAAGTGGATGCGGCGTCCTGGGGGGAGACCCAGGCGCCAAATGGATGTGGTGACCTGGGGAGAGACCCAGGCACCAAGCATTGCGACCTGCGGCGTCCTCGGGAGAGACCCAGGCGTCAAATGGATGTGGGGACCTGGGGAGAGACCCAGACATATATAAAGGCAAAGATGGTAGTTACAATGACGATAATAATCAGTTTTGGTGGTTGTCGCTTAGGCGATAAGAACGGGTTATGACTGTTGTCGCAAAGGCGATGGAAATAAGTTAATATGATGTATATAATGCGTCTAAGATTGTCGCATAAAATAATTAGCGAGAATCTTAACTTGGGAGTGAGGCTGCCTAAAGACAAGCCTCACTTTTTTGAAGGGAGTAGTATGTATATAGAGATAAGATGGGAAGAGGCAACCTTCAATGAACTATCGAAGCAAAGTTAGAGTTATCAAAAGAAAGACAAGAGACATGAAAAAGTTGGAATGTAGAGTAGTTGAAAACATAAGATAAAGGGTCGCAACAGAGCGACAAGAAAATGATTACAAGTTGTTTGGGGCACGAAGGCCAAGCACGAGGATTAAAGTAACAACTGTTTGCGGAAAATAAATAAGAAAAGCAAGGTTAAAAGACAGAAAGTAAATAGTGTTTGTTACAAGCCCAAAAATAAAAACCAAGTGTTGATAGAAATCACAAATTAAAAGCGCCAGTTCATTGGGCGTTGTAAGCGGCATTAAGGGCATCCTTCTTTTATTGGGACAAGTCAGTCCAAGTCGGGATGATGTTGTCAGGACGAATAGCGGGAACCGGCCACGCAGCCTTGCCAAGAACGGCATCCTCTGCTGCTAGTTGAGTTAGCTCTTCTTCGCTGAAGGGCATAAGGGGAAGTCCCTTGCGACTCTTGTCGCTAAAGATCGTTTCAGAGCCCCATCTCGCTAGCATGTCAGGGGTGATTGCGGGATCAGATTCGGCGGCAATGGTCCTTAGCGTGTGAAGAATTGCGTTGTCAAAGGCATCCATCTCGTCAGTCTCCGCTTTGACCTTAGCTGCCTCAAGATCTTTTCTGAGCTTGGTCACTTGGTTAGCTTTGACAAAATCTTCATCTCTAAGCCGCTGGTTCTCGGCAGTGAGTTCGGCGAGCTTGGCCGCTTCAGCTTTGTTCTTCTCATTTTCAGCGACAAGCTTAACTAGTTTGTCCTCTGCTTCTTTGTTTTTCTTCTCCAACTCATCTAAACGGGTTTTCCCGGCAGCAAGATCTGCATCAGCCTTGGCCTGGAGGTCCTTGAGCTCCTTAAGTGAGGCATCTCGCCTTGCCACTTTCCTCTTGTATATATCCCGCTCATGTTCAGCTTCAGTGAGCTCAACCTCTAGCTTAATGCACTTGTTGCTCAGACCCAAGACAGTGCTGCTGGCCTGTGAAGGGTTACGCGACAATAAAGTAGTCAAGAAAAAATTACAAGTAAAAAATTGGCATGAAAAGAGAAGAAAGTACAGATGTCTTACCAAAGAAACGGCGCTCGAGGAATCGCCGTCGCCGTCGCCGCTGGAGAGGAAAGAAGAAGAGGAAACAATGTGAAGGAGTTTTTAAGGTAGTCGTGGAATCGTGTGAATGATTTAGAAAAGAAAAAGGATTTTTAATAGTGTAAATTGAATTTTTTTTTTTATTTATTTTTTATATAACGTGATTGCAAAAGCAGTCACTTTTAAAAATAATTAAAAATCTAATTTTTAAATTATTTAATTTAATATTTTTATAAAACGTGATTGCAAAAACCATCGCCTTTGATAAAATTTAGAATTTTCCACCCCCGCCCGGACTACGTTGTTGGCGCTAGAGGGAAAAATATATAATGTGATGGCATCCGTGACTGCTTAGCCATCACGCTAGCCTACTGTGACTGCACTAAATGCAGTCACAAAGGCCGTCTCCTTATATACTCAAACGTGACTGCTTTTTTTGCCATCGCCAAAAGCAATCGCGAAAGACCAGTTTTCTTGTAGTGGATCCTCCCCCTAAATATAGGCAACCTCGTCAGCATCGCTTGACCGCTTCAAAGCTGTTGAGCCCAGCAAGCAAGAGACTGGCTCAAGTTGTTCAACGATAAGCCCTTTGAGTTTGGGGATATCATTTGCTTCCCTGCACAGAGCCTTCATGCCTGCCTCATCCGTGGGAATCTGAAAACCTTCCTCCAGCCAGCTTGCGCGGCGGCGAGGAGGTTGACGGGAAGAAGGGGGGCGGGTTGGAGAAGCGATTTGGCCAAAAGTAGGGCCAGTTTCGTAGGCAGGAGGAGAGGAGGGCGGGATATTGGTTCCCGCGGGGTTTTCCACTTGAACCCCATCAGTTTCAACTTCTTGGCCTTCCAGAGAAGCGTCAGCCCCAGCCTCGCTTTGGGGCTCATCCTCTTCTTCTTCATCTTCTTCTTCTTCCTCATCCTCTAAATTCAAAACCTCAGAGGGGCGGTTTCCTTGAGCTTGAGCAGGAGCGGAGGTGCGTTGCCACTTAGGCTATCTGGGATTGGTTGTAGGAGCCTTCCTGCGAGGATTTGCAGGTGAAATCCTCTCATCCACCCCTGTTGTCGCGATGGGAATGGCGAGATCTGAGGGTTGGGCCTTGAGGCTGGCATTCCTGGCTGCGGCCAAACGCTTGGCTTGTTGTTCGGAAACACCTTGAGCCAGCCTCTTCTGGTTCATGTTCATTGTTCTATGCACTGCGAGAAAAAACAGAATGATTAGCGACACTAAAGAGTTAAAAGTTATGCATGAAGAGAAATATAAAATAGCGGAAACCATACGTTGTACTTGCCGCATCGCGGGACACATGTTCTGGCCATTCCCGCATATTGAACATTCAGAGCCAAATTTGGCCCCTGTATGAAGCTCCCAGCCCGGCCAAGATTCAGTGTGGTCCACAGCTACTCTCGGAGGTGCAGGCGGGAAATCATAAGACAGCCCTACTTGGCTGAGGAGGGAATGGTCGCTGAGTATTTGTGGCACGAAAATAAGGCTGGAGAGGGATCGAGGGTGCTGGCATCGGCGAGAAGTTGGAGCATATTCCTTTTTAACCGCTTCTCGTCCTCATCAAAGGCTCATTTCTTGTCAACCTTGGGATGAATCCCTTGCAAGTCAGAAGGAAGAGTCCAACCGACGCGAGAAATGATAAACAGAGGGTTGCTTTGCCAGTTGTGGATTTTAGAAGGAAGGGGAGTCAGAATTTTTGGTTGTTTGTATTTTAGCGACATGCGAATCTCGTTTATCTGTTTATCCTTTTGGGGATATCCAGTAAATGTGTCCATAAGGAGATGAAGGGTGGGTTATCGCCTGAGAGCGCGACATATCGTGATGAAGCGAGTGAGAGCACGGATGGCATTGGGATGTAGCTCAGCAATTGCCGCTTGAGCTTTGTAAAGAACAAGGGAGAATTTTAAGTCCCGCCTCAAGCTGGGACGGGAAGACGACTATGCTGTCCTGCCTATGTCGAATGACTGAAAGGGACATCCCGCCATCGTAGTTGGCGATCTGGTAGTTGAGATGGTCAATATTATATTGGGTATGATATGAGGTTATGGGAAGAAGCTGAGAAGAGCCAGTTCCCGCGGCGGCAGAAGTGGAAGGATTATTTGTGAAGTTGGAGTTCCCGCCAGTTGAGGTAGAAGCGCCGGGGGCTCCAATGTTGGACATCTCGCCTGAATCAGAAGAAGAAAGAATTTGTTTATAACGAGTCCTATTAACTAAAGATCTCGCAGCGAGAAAATCAGTGTCAGAACTATCAGAATCTATGGGAGGGCCGTAGAAGCGCAAAGGTGATCGCAAAGCTCGCGGGGAGTAAAAAACGTTTTGGACATGGGGGCTGAGGAGTGAAGAAAGCATTTACCCCTAATCTCTAGGGCGGCAATTATGGTGGGATCTACCCTATTAATTCTTAAGCAATTCACCAAGTCATCTCGTGGGATTCTCGCCCAAATACCCCTGGTTAAATAATAAATGCCCCCAGTTTTCTGGCATTGGCCATATCTAATTTGTCTAAGGCAATTCTTAAATCTAGCCATGGCGAGAAACAAAAACTTAAAGAAAACAAAGGAAATTAAAGATCAAAGAAATTACCTGGAAAATATGAAGGGTCGTTGATGAAATCAAATATTGACTGTAAGTTCGCCGGAATGTCTAGAGTACGACCAAAGGGTTTACTTTCCAGGGTGATTAGATGGAGGAATCAGACTAAAAAGTGGGTATTTATGGGTGGAATTCAAGGGAGAGCAAGGATCAGGTCACTGGAATGAAGAAGACTGAAGGGAAGGATGGTAGCAAGTTCGCCGGAGAAAGTACTAAGGTGGCCGGAAATTGCAAAGGGGTTCTCAAATCAGGAAGACGAAAAAGGGGTAAAAGGAGGAGGGGGGAGGTTATTTATATGTAGGGAATACGTAGGGGTTTTTTGGGAACAGCAAAAGTTATTTGGCCCCAAAATTTTAATTTCCCCCCCCCCCTTTAATGATTTCAAATTTCAAAGTGTCTCTTCATATGTCCCATCACAGCCGTCAAAAGGTTGAAACGTCTCTAGGAGTGACACGTGTGTCACAGGTGTCAGATTTGCCAGATAGCTCACGGAGAGGGTTATACTTATGCGGGAAGTGGCGAGCTGATTAAATTTCTCGCCTGGAACATGAATGATCCAGGTCTCAAAATTGGGGGCTACTGGAGTGATTATGAGATAAAAATTGGGCTTGAACAGCTCAATGGGCCCAATGGGCTCAACGGGCTCGGTGGGCTTTGTGAGCCAAGTAATCTAGGAGGGGCCATAGGTGTTAAGGAGAGTAGGGAATAATAAAGGATAAATGATATACTTCCTTAAGTGGCGGGAAGCGTAATTTGTAACAAGGTCATGACTGGGTGTGATAATAACCTATAGGCGAGATACATCCATGGCGAGAAGTGGCCTAGTGTTTTTAGCCGTATGTCGACAAATATAGAGGTTAGACTAAGCGATTAGATTTGCACTGTTCCTTTAGATGGATTGTCGCTGGGCGACAAGCGTGACAGAAAGGTAACAAGTGATTGTGGCGTTGCCACGTGGATCTCCCCCATAACGGTCAACAGTTGATATGACATGATGGTCAGTACTTCCTTACTCACTTCAAGGGTGGTTGACCCAAATGCTAGGGATAATTGACACGTGTCCCTAAGAGTATGGCCTATGATTGCATGGTGGTATAAAAACGTGAAAAGTAACATTATTTGGTGAGTGATATAATCTCTCTAAAAACTCCCTCTCTTTGAATATAGCTGCCATTAATATCCTTACATTCCTTAAAATCAGTTACTGATTCTCACGCCGGAGGGGTTTTACCGGAGCCACCCCCGGTTTAGTTCACCTTGTTTACTTGTATGTAGGGATCAAGTCCAACCATTCCAAGAAGACCAGCCGAAGTATCCTCTTGTACAGCTGTGAGTTCAGCTCCTGTGCAACACATTTTTCTGTGTAGCATCAGTACGTAAGGATGATATTATTTTAAATATGGGTTAATCTTTGTAAATGGTGAGACCCTATCACAAAAAGGGAAGAGTTATAGTCATTCCATACTAGGAATCTTGTTGTATAATATGTATGTAATCCATGGTCATGAATGAATAAAACAAGCAGAAAAATCCCCAATTCTTTCCTTCGTCACAAAATAAGTAATCAATTTTTGAAATATTAATTTTGAATAAATTTTGAAGCATTTTATTTAATTTTTTATTTTAGTATTTATTTTCATAAATTACTAGTGTTTTAGAAATATTGATTGTCTTGTGTAATTATTTAATTTTATTGCATAATATTTAATAAAATATAATTTGAATCATATTATCAACAATAATATATTGATTAATGAAAAACATTTTATTTAAATGAAGTAATAAGAAATAGTCTAAAAATATTCTTATTTGATGTAAGATTTGAAGTAATCTGTTGAAAATGGTGTAAGATATTTGATTTTGAAATTGTATAATTTTAGAGGGATAGTGCAATTTCTGCACCAAACTGTTGAATATAGCCTTAGGATTTGAACAAGTCAACCGATTTCAGGGATTAAACCCACGGGATGCAATTTGCAATCTTAATACAATTTTATTAATTTAAATTTGTCTAATACAAATCACTAACAAACTAGGGTCATTGTCCCATAAGTTTCTTTTTTTAAAATCTATACTCAATAAGTTCCTTTTATGATGTTGTATTATGTTTCGAAAATACAACATCAATTAAAGCCATAATCTGACATTCCGGCGGCCGCGCCGTGACCAAGTCCGAAGCCCATGGACCGGCGACCAGATTCTGACCTCCGGTGGCCGGATTTCGGCGATGGCGGCCGGATTCCGGTCAAAATTGCCTGATTCCGGCGAAAATTGACCGGAATCCGGCATGCGGCGATAGCAGACGGCGGCGGCGGAGCTGGGCTGTGGCGGAGGCGATGGTGCGGATGCAGTATTATAATTTTAAACTACTGCATAACTAAATGTTGTATTATACATAATATAACATGAGAACTTATGGGGCATTTTAATACAATGGGAAACTTATGGGGCAAATTCCCAACAAACTATTTGTGCTTTTAAACAAAACCCTAGAAAGCAATAAAATCCTAATGATTTATTTAAAATCCTATCGACGAAACTATCCCTAATCTAATAACAAAATAAAAGACAAAAAATAATAATATTAATAATAATACGGTAAGAACCTAATTAAAACAAATAACAAAAAGGATGAAACCCGGCATTAACTCTAAGGCACGGGCACGCAAGGTGTAAGCAGCTAAGCTGGTTGGTGTAGCCATGTCATAGTGGGGCATGTCATGGCCAAGAAATGGAGGCATTGCTGCCTTGATGCTGCAGCATGGGCACGTGTGGGATGTGTAGCAAAGGACATAGGCGCGAGCCAAAACATGAGCAGCAAGGTTGCGAGGTATGGAGGCACACGCGGGCTAGGGCGTATGGACTTAGGCGTGGCCGTAGACTGCTAAGATATGGGCAAAGACATTGGCTTGACGGGATGCGAGCAAACGGACCAATGGGTGAGCATTGGCAATGCTGTAAGTACCCAAATCCGGACATTACAATCCGTTAACCGGCCCTTTCCAAGTTAACCAGAATCCATTAACTCACACTCTCAAGTTAACGAGACTTTTCAGGACTGCCCCGTGCATCCAAAATCCAAAGTGTACTCAACACACATTCTCACACGTAAAAGTACCACTTTTCCAGAAATACGCAATTTTCGGGACTGTTCCGACATTTTCTCGGACAGCTATTTAGAAAACAGTCAAAACCGGACTTATCGGGACAAATAGGCAATCTTAGTGACTAAGCTAGGACTGTTCCGACATTTTCTCGAATTTTTTGCGTAGCCCCTAAGCCCCATTATTTAAAAAGTATTAAAACATTTTATTATGGGATTTTGCAATTTTAAGTGGGACATTTTAAAATAGCAATTTTAGCAATTTCAAATAAGGAGAAAATAATATTAATGAACAATTTTATAATTTTAAATTGTAAATGGTTCTCTAGTAGCAATCGAGTACAATTATTTACAAGTCGCCCATCCACAAACGATTGAAGCTCGATTCAAACAGTGAGGCTAGCATTTTAAAAGGGACAAGCATAAACGTACCTAGCAAACACCCAAAATTTTCATGTCTGAGAAAAGAACTCCAATATCAGATGATGGCTCAAATATAACAGATTTGGAACTTGAATACAATTGATTTTTCCAATAAGCTAGCTGCTACTGTCATGCCTAAGACACCAGAATAAGTAATGTTTTTAGATAGGTTGACCAAGCACAATTTTACATGAGCTAGAGGCCCTTGGTAACAATGAGACTTCCTTGATAAACTCCTCATTCTTCTTTCCCACCAATGAAATTCTTAGTTCCTCCAAACAGTTTGCCTTCTCGAGGAAGTATTTCACCATGCCGAGCCCTGGCCCTGGATCACACAGATACACTACTTCAATTACTTTCAGATTATACAGCATACATGATGGCACAGCTGTAGGTGGATCCCAGAATTCGGGCTCATTTTCCTGAGTGGAAGAGAAACCAATGGGTCATGACAATCTCCCATTATAATTAATGATACAAATGAAAATAATTGAACTCACTAGTTTATAATAAAGTGAAAGCCATGCTAGTTGGGGTGAGCTTTGAAGAAAAGCTGTTAGCAAATGAAATCCTTCATTTGTGTCAATATCACCAATAACCAAATAGTTTAAACGAGGAAAAATTGGCAGCTGAAAATTTGGCAATGCAGAGTCACGATAGAAAGCCTTCAATATAAGAAGAAAACATTGAAATAAGTCAGTTTCAACAATAAATTAAGAGACAAAGACAAAACACCTCATCAGTAAAAAGATTAAGAATTAAGAAACAATCACATAGCTAACCTTAAATGTCGCCTCTGATAAATAAAGAGATTGAACATTGGATATTGCTACAACAAGGTATGCCATTGAACGTGCAAGAATCGGTTCATCTTCATATGTTGTGAAATTGGGGGGATCACCACATCCACTAGCCCATACTAGCAGTCATCAACATGGAGAAAATAAATCAACACATGATAATATGAAAGAACAAGAACACCACACACACAATAACACAAGAATTGTTAACCCGGTTCACCACCACCTGTGGCTACATCCGGAGGCACCAAGCCAAGACATCACTATAATAATATATGAAGGATTACAACTTTACATATGCACTCACACAGATCTAGCATAGTAACTCTCCATGAGCAATCTCTCATATATATTATCTCACCTCTCCAAGAACGCACAAAATAACACAGTCATGGCCGGGTTGTAGGATCGCCCCCATGGCTCTCCTAGGCCCCCGGCCCCCTCCTAGATACTATTTTGTGGCTCTCCTTGATATCCTAACTTTTCCCCTCTTTTTGGTACTAATATTATGGTGGTAGTCACAATATATTTATAGGGATACAAAACCTATTCCTAATCAAAACCTGATTCACCCGGAGTCCTTGACATGGAAGGAGTATCACACAAATAGGAATACTAATTTGTTACCAAAATTAATTCCTTTCCAAAACTCCTTTCACGCCACAGCAGAAAACCGTCCCCGTCAAACTGCCTCTATGGGCGGTCGCCCACCTCCTCTATGGGCAGTCGCCCATCACCTCAGTCCGCTCCGAAAATTCTGCTCCTCCATGGTTTTGATCCTCTTCTTGGTTTTGGCTCCAATCCCAACAATCTCCCACCTGGAGACATAAACCACCATTGTGACACGCTCCTATCATACTCCCACCTGAGAATGATCCACCACCATGTTCCACCATGAGCCTCCACGCTCCTCCACCATGAGCCACCACGCCCAAGTAATAAGGCGAGTTGAAACCAAGCGACGCTTCAACCTCTCCGTGTTAGATCCTTCTTGCCTCCCCAAATCAACTTCTACCTTGATTTATTTGCAAGACTAACTTCGCCTTCTCCCTCCTAGATCCACTCCCCGCAATGCTCCCCTATGAAACTCCTGACACACCTTGCTTCTTGCATTGTCTCCTTGTGATCCTTTTTCTCGCTCTCTCGTTAGGTACTTGTGAGGAGTCTCCTGGCCGCCTACATATTGTCACCTCTCCACCCTAACACACCGTTTATTGATGTCTCTCCTTTTTACACCAACAGGCCGGTCTCCAAGCCTCTTGCTCCCACCCGGAACGAAATTGATGTTGTCGGTAGAGTACAACATCCTCCTTACCCCTCATCCGTCGTTTGCGAGAAGTCCTCCTCTTCCCACGTGGTCCAACCGGCTTATACCACTCACCATTGCAAGAAGAGATTGTATCAAAATAGGAAACAAATCAGCTGCAGAAATTCCCACCCCGAGACATGGGCGGTCGCCCAAGTTGGAATTCCCCCGAGCCATACTTTCTGTCCATGTGGGCGGTCACCCACCACCACCATGGGCGGTCGCCCAGCTCAACAGAAACTCCTCCACGATTTTCCTACTTGATCTCACCAACTCCTCCGACTTAGACTCCTTTTCTTTCATATTTTTCTCTAACCACCTTGACTGCCCCAATAAACCCTTGAACATCTCCAGATCCATCTTGATCTCTGCATCTCCAAAATTTCACCTCGAATTTCTGCAGATCTCAACAAGAAACAAACGAACTCTTCAGACTTACTGATCTTCCGCACGATCGTAGACCTATTTGGCACGTGTCTTACTTCAACCATAAACCCTAGAAGCTCTCAAATCCCTGCACGTCTTACACACGAAGAATCTGCACGAAAAATCTGTTGTCTCTTTTCTTCACCTTGGATCTCTCCTAGATCTCGAGCCAAAAGCTCTGATACCAGTTGTTGTGAAATTGGGGGGATCACCACATCCACTAGCCCATACTAGCAGTCATCAACATGGAGAAAATAAATCAACACATGATAATATGAAAGAACAAGAACACCACACACACAATAACACAAGAATTGTTAACCCGGTTCACCACCACCTGTGGCTACATCCGGAGGCACCAAGCCAGGACATCACTATAATAATATATGAAGGATTACAACTTTACATATGCACTCACACAGATCTAGCATAGTAACTCTCCATGAGCAATCTCTCATATATATTATCTCACCTCTCCAAGAATGCACAAAATAACACAGTCATGGCCGGGTTGTAGGATCGCCCCCACGGCTCTCCCAGCCCCGCCCTCCTAGATACTATTTTGTGGCTCTCCGATATCCTAACTTTTCCCCTCTTTTTGGTACTAATATTATGGTGGTAGTCACAATATATTTATAGGGATACAAAACCTATTCCTAATCAAAACCTGATTCACCCGGAGTCCTTGACATAGAAGGAGTATCACACAAATAGGAATACTAATTTGTTACCAAAATTAATTCCTTTCCAAAACTCCTTTCACACCACATCAGAAAACCGTCCCCGTCAAACTGCCTCTATGGGCGGTCGCCCACCTCCTCTATGGGCAGTCGCCCATCACCTCAGTCCGCTCCGAAAATTCTGCTCCTCCATGGTTTTGATCCTCTCTTTGGTTTTGGCTCCAATCCCAACATCATATTCGTCAACGTCGTAGCTATATAGGTACAAGTTCAACCGAGCGTCATCAAATAAATCTCGAAAACCCTTGATACTAAATAAATCTAGACAGGTCACTTTAGAAAGTAGAACCCTATAGACAAAGTTCACAAAACTTGTTTCACTTCTCGGAGTTGGATTCCGTTTGACCATTGAATTCTCTTCGATTAGTAAACCATCGTCAAAGTTTAGATTGGTTTTTAATGCCCATTGTTGATTCCAGTGGGTAGACAGAGTGCTAGTTCTCACAGCATCCTCAATTGACAGGAGAGAGAGGATATGGGTAATAAGATTGTTAGGTAAGTTGCTGATTATATCGTTAGTTGTCAGGCATTTTGAAATAGAACCCATTATTTATTTCTTAACCTAAAAATTTACCCAAATCGCTGCATAATTATTGAAGAATTCCCCATTTCAGTAGCTGCAAAATCATGAAAATTAAAAATCACAACTCAATTCAGACCAAAATAACATTTCCGGTTTCTCTAGTTCGCCGGCAGGATAATAAAGTACAGAGAATAAAAAAGTGGAAAGGTTTATTGAACTGCATTATATTTTGTAGGGGAGGGAATGAATGATTGGAAAATTAAATAGAGAAATAGATCAACATAAGCAAACAAATTACCGGAGAGGAAGAGAAACCATGAATTTTATCGATGCGCGGTCGTTGCCGGAGGATCACTGTCGCACACGGCGGAGAAGGAAAAGGGGTTGGGGAGGGGCAGATATGCGGAATAAAAACGGCGAGGGGAGCGAAAACAGACGTCTCCGACTCCAACAATCCAACAATGGTCCTAAAACCTATTTTTGATATCCATTTTAAAGTCTTTTCATCTCCAAATTCCAATGGTAAAAATATTAAATCCCAAAATTAGATTTAGTCCTTAACAAAGTCCTAAAGTTGAGACTTTGCTTGGGACTTTGAAGTGTCTCACGCGCAGAGAGTAGAACAGAGAGTAGAAGGAAAAGTAAGGTGAAAACATCAAAACACTAGCACATGGGTGTGTATTCCCCACTTTAGTCCTTAAATAATTACTCCCTCCGTCTCGGCCGAATTAGGATTTATTTCCATTTTGGGCGTTTCACCCGATTTAGGACGGCCCAAAATGGAAACCTTAAATCACTATTCTCTCCACTCATTCTCTCTCCTACATTATTTTAATACTCACAACACCATTATAATTTACTATTCCCTCCACTCATTCTCTCTCCTATTTTTAAATTACACTCACAACATTTACCTTTTCCTTAATCCCCGTGCCGGCCCAAAAAATTCTAAATCGGCCGGGACGGAGGGAGTATTTAACAATTTTGATTTTTATAGAAAAATAATTAGTTTAAATAAGTATTATATTTCGAAATTATTTGTAAAATTTTAATTTTTGATAAAAAATAATTAATTAAAATAATTATTATATTTCAAAATTATTTATCACATTAAAAATATTATAAAAGTTATTAACTTTAAAAAAAATTAATTTGGTACCTAATTTTTGATATCCATTGTTGGAGATGATTTTTTAGGACTGTCTCCATGGGTGTCAAAATTTGATTTTAGGACCCTTAGGACTAGGACTACCATTGAAGTTTGATTTTAGGACCCTTAGGACTAGGACTACCATTGGAGTTGCCCTTATCAAGGCTTTGAGATGCTATTCACACCTTTTCTTACTTTCTTATGAGTACACCCCTTTCAGACATTCTTATCCCTATCTTCTGCCCCCTCTACCGTGATTTGGGGCAGGTGTTAGCACTCGGGGTTGTGGGCGAGATCGAATGCAAGTTAATTAAACGGATAAAAGATGACGAGCTGAACAAAATGACTAAAATTTCATTAATGAATGGACAAAAATGAGAGCATTAAGATGCAAATGAATAAACGAGATTGCGAACCCACCGAACTGCTATTCGATTGAACTAAATAGGCTTCGTATCCCGCTCTACCCCGTCCTAATGGAGGATTCAGGCGTTTTAGCGAGTACACAAAATTGTGGAATTCGAACTCGGAAAGTCACTTTCCATCGTTCGAGACTAAAACAGTTTGTACGTAATTTAAGAAAATATGAAAAAATGAGTAAAAATTTGCAATTGGATAAAAAGTAGGGTAATAAGTAGTAGTTTTTTGTAATTCTACAAAAGTACGAGAATATAAATGTCTAAAACACTATTAAAAATTTACAATATTGATCTTGCACAAAAATTAAAGAGAATATATAATTGAATAAAGGCCCGTCTTGTTGAGCGTTTTTGTTAAAACGGAGATAAGAAAACTCAGCTTTTTTTCTATTAAGCGTGTTAGTCAAGAGTTTTAGACGGTTGGATTTTAAAAAGTTGGGGATATTTTGACCGCTCAAAATTATAGCGTTAAAAAAAAGCTTCGTTTTAAAAAATTTCCGTTTATAAAACTGTGCACCAGATGAGCCCTAAGTATTATGAGTATTAAAAGTGATATAAAAGAGAAAGATGGATAGTGGGTGGTTAGTATTTATTAATATAAGTGTATAACAAGTGAATCGTATAGATAAAGTATTATTAAAAGTTTTCATTTCGAAATTGTCTTTTTAAATAAGACACTTCAAAATGAAAATTTGTGTCTTTTTTAATGAAACAAAGAAACTTTTCATTTTTATTGCTGATCAATAATACAAATAAATTTGTGGAGGATTTTAAGTCAATAAGTTGCGATTTTCAACAACGACACCAAACTGACGTCGTCGCAAGAATTGGTTGACTCAAATTGCTATAATATAGCTTTCGACCTGAACGAACAAACGAATAGTTAGAATATGTCTCTGGCTAATACCCTACGCGTGAGAACAAGTATTTGCTCTTTTATTCGTGAAACTAAATTGGCCTGAGTTTAAGAATGTAAAAGAGACGTCACTTTGTGAAAGTGGTGTTTAAGGGGTATTTATAGTGATGTGTCGTATAAAGAACATGGCTAGAAATCAGTCGAGATTTTAGGGATTTGACTTGATCTGTTTCGTGATTCTAGCGTTCCACGTTTATCTTGTTGGGTCGGTACATGTCGACCTGGTCGAGATCGCTCATGTGAATTAGGTCGACCTAAAATCGACCTTTGGGAGCTGAGATGTACAAGTGTTTAACCGTAGGTGTGGGGCCCAGAGTCCACGTTAAAACTAAATTACCATAAGAGCAAATGTAGTTATCTTCCAAGAAAAACACCTAATAGTCAAATTACATGCGAAGATCAAGATCAAGTCATCAGAACGACACAGGAAGTAGAGGCCCTTGGTAACATCGATACTTTCTCGCTAATATCTGCCTTTTCCTCCTTCTCGCTAATATCTGCCTTTTCCTCCTTGGTAATCTCCGAAGGGTAGCAAATCAACAACTTGTTTAAACAGATTGAATTCTCAAGGAAGTACCTCACTATGTCCAGCTCCATCTGCTGTCCCTTAAAATTCTTGATTTTAATAATTTTGAGGTTACACAACATACAAAATGGCACGATTGTAGTTGGAACTAGTGGCTGATCAGCAAGTTTCTGCAGAAAAAGAAACTAACAAGTCAATTCTATAACCATGATTTGTATGATATGAAAGAACAATGAAAGAAAGATAGCTCACATATTTAAGTCGGAAGGAAAGAGATGCCAGTTCTGGTGAGCTCTCAAGAAAAGCTTTTAGCAATCTCCAACGCGTTTCGTACATCTTCAGTTCGATTAATCGAGGAAATTTTGGCAGTTTACAAAGAATACTATGACAAAGAGCCTTTCATACAAGAAAAAAACAACAATATGATCAGCTAACTTCGAACGACAAAATAATACTCCCTCCATCCCATATTATAGTCCCATTTTGACAATTCAATCATTTAAACAACCTATTTTTATTCCCATCGCTAACCTTACTGATGTTTAATTATTACTCTGTTACTCTCAGTTCTTCCTTGGTTGACGCTCATCCTCTCCTCTCTCCCTCTTGTTCCTTGGCTAGCACTCATCCTCTCATCTCTCTCTCTCTTCTTCCTTGGCTGGTAATTTTGAAAGTTCAATAATTCTAACCTAACAATTTTGATTTTTGTAGGACAAACAAAAATGGTAAATGGGAACTTCTTTAACTTTATGGGACAGAGGGAGTAATGTGTAATTGAACTTGTACGAAGAAAGAATTGTGCTGTTAAAGAAGATAACTAACCTGACATGCCTTCTTTGATAAATAGAGGAACTTAACATGAGATATTCCGACAGCAAGGGATGTCATTGTATGTCGCATACGTGCAAAACATGCAGCACGAATAATAGGCTTCCTAAGGAAGTAATGGTGGTGTACCACATCTATGTGAGCTCTGTTGAGGTAATGCAAGATCTCAATAGAATAGCTAACTGGAACATGACAATCACACAGTTCGAGGTATTGAAGACCAGGAGTTTTAAGAACCACCTCATAGGAGTAAGGATAACGTGGTGAGGGAGAAACAAAACCAATTAAAATCAGTCTCTTGAGTCCAACAGACGAGATTTTAACTTCATTCACATTCTTGCTTATGCTTCCTCTCATCTTCAATTCCTCGAGCAAGGGGCAACTTGACACAAGCCTGGAAAGTGAGTCATTATCCAAAAACATAACCGCAAGATGAAGGATTTTCAGACTATCCAGAGAAACTACCATAGGAACATCTCGATAAACCCCTGTGTCCAACTTTAGGACCACCAAGTTTCTGCTAGAAAAAAGACGTTTAGGTAAAGGAATCCACTTCACATTTGAAAATGAGAGATCAATGTGTTGAATATATCGGCGTAGAGCAATATAAACCCATGAATATAAATGTTTAACCTCATAATATTGACTGCAATTGAGTTGGAAAACATCTGGACGAGCAACTTTTAAATGAAATAGTACCCGATAAACAAATTTAACGAAACTGGCTTTAGTTTCTGGAGTAGAACTGGCTTCGGTTGCGAAAGTGTCATCGAGGTGGAGTTGGGTGATTGAAGTCCATTGTTGTTTCCAGAAGGTGGACAAAGAGCTAGTTATCACTGCATATTTTGTGGGAAGCAGAGAGAGAATATGGCTAATAAGACAAGTGGGTAAATTGCTAAGTCTATCTTGTTCAACCTTCTGTAATTTTGAATCAGAATCCATTGATTTCTTCCTAGAATGCTGAATTCTAAACTTGGCTATAAATTCAGATTTCAAAACCGACCATTAATCTCCCAAGACAAACAGTTATCGCTAAGTATTCAAGATACACACAAAAAAAGGAAGAAAAAAAACCCTAATTTTGAAATTGAGATTCGGGAAATATTAGACTAGAGAGAAAGGGCAGGGAATTGCGTACACATTCTTCAAAAATCAAACCTAGATGTTCGTCCATTTCATCTGATTTCTTCCTCTTTCACCGTTCCCAAATATGACGCCGGGATCGCTGCTACTTGTGTACAGTAGTTGATTTGAACTGGACAGCCCGCCGGCAATTGAACTACACAGAGAAAATTACCTCATGGTCCAGGTAGTTGATTTGAACTGGACAGCCAGCCGGCAATTGAACTATAGAGAAAATTACCTCATGGCCCAGGTAGTTGATTTGAACTGGACAGCCCGCCGGCAATTGAACTATAAAGAAAATTACCTCAAGGGTAAAATCGAATCTAAGTACTATAAGACTGAGTTCATCAGCAACCCATCCAACCCAACCCAACAATTAAATATTATTTCTCTCTCTTTCATTTATTCAATTTATATCTACAACCAACCTCTTTTTTTTTTATCATCCATCAGCAACCCAATCCAACCCAACCTAACCCAACCCAATCCAACCCAACTAACATTATCTCTTTAAATTATCTTTTATTTAATTTATTACATATTATCAATACTCAATTTATATTATTTTTCTAATCTTATAATAAATTAAAAATAAATTTAACTACTAAATTTATAATAATTGCAAAAAATAAACTTAATAAAAATATCAAACAAACTTAAAATTAAAACATAATACTATAATACATGACGAAAATAAAATTACAATACATGAAATGAAATAAAATGACATGAAAATTACATATTTAATTATCATCGCCGAATTTTTGCCAAATGTGCTCAATCAAATCATCTCTAAGCGCAATATGATTTTCTCTATTACGAAGTTGTTCCCTATTTGTCATATATGTGGCCAAGCTAGCAACTCGTTGAGTAGAGTATTGAAAATGTTGGCTGTTATCGTCTTCCACGTCTTCCACATCTTCCACATCTTCCACCTCTTTTACCAATCTATTTCTTTTATTTTTCTTACGACGATTAGTAGGTTTATCATTTAGAAATTCTGTTGGATCATAATAGTGTCGGTATGTGTCCCGTTCATCCTCTACTATCATATTGTGCATGATGATACAAGCCAACATAATTCTACCAATAATATGGCGATCCCAGATAAGACATGGACGTTTGATAAATGCAAAACGTGATTGAAGGACCCCAAAGGCTCGCTCAACATCTTTTCTAGCAGCCTCTTGACGTTGAGCAAACGTCTTGTGTTTTTGAATCGTAGGAGAAGCAATTGACTTCACAAATGCAGCCCAACTTGGGTAGATGCCATCTGTGAGATAATATCCCATATTACATTCGCGCCCATTCACAACATAACTAACTTCCGGTGCTCGACCTTCCAAAATATCGTTGAAAATAGGAGATCTGTGAAGTACATTTATATCGTTGCAAGAACCTGGTGTTCCAAAGAAAGCATGCCATATCCATAAGTCATATGATGCAACAGCTTCCAAAACGAGAGTTGGTTTCCCACTTCGTCCTGCAAATTGTCCGGCCCAAGCTTTAGGACAATTTTTCCATTCCCAGTGCATGCAATCAATACTGCCCATCATGCCCGGAAATCCACGTTGCTCCCCGACATAAAGTAGTCTTCTTAAATCTTCTTCATTGGGACTTCTAAGATACTGATTACCAAAATTTAAAATTACACCTTCTACAAATCTCATAAGAGACTCTCTTGTCACAGTTTTACTCATTCGCATGTACTCGTCAACCGCATCAGCTGATGTCCCATAAGCCAAAACTCTCATAGCTGCAGTACATTTCTGCAACGATGAAAGACTTTGTCTACCTGCAGCATTTCGTCTTTGTTGAAAATATTCATCATTAGTAGTGATTTCATTCACTATACGAAGAAAAACATGTTTGCGCATACGAAATCTACGTCGAAATATATTTGGAGGGTACGTTGGACTGTCGGAAAAATAGTCGTTGAACAAACGATGTTCACCTTCCTCCCGTTGCCTTTCAATAACTCGTCTTCTAGCTTTATGAGTGGAATTTCTAGATTGTGAGAATAAAGTATGATTACTAATAATCACATCTTCGATGATGTGATCAATTTGTTTATTTTGCTCAACAACTCTTGTTTCCCATTCATCAAGTTCTATGAAATTGGAAGAATCGGAATGAGAACTTGAATTTTGGGATGAGCTTTCATTAGAAGACATTTTTGAACTTGTGTTCATCAATGGACGAATCCAATGAGTATTTAAAGCATGGATGGGAATTGATAATGCAGTAGGGGATAAAAATTATTAAAGCATGGATGGGACAATTCTATAGCTACAATCCAAACAACTTTATGTCATTTACATCTATCTGTGTAAAATAGTTCATCAAACATGTGAATTGAAAGCATGGATGAGAATTGATAATGCAGTAGGTGATGGGACAACTCTATAGCTACAATCCAAACAACTTCCCATTCATTTACATCTATCTGTGTAAAATAGTCCATAAGTCATGTGAATTGAAAGCATGGATGAGAATTGATAATGCAGTAAGTGATGGGACAACTCTATAGCTACAATCCAAACAACTTCCCATTCATTTACATCTATCTGTGTAAAATAGTCCATAAGTCATGTGAATTGAAAGCATGGATGAGAATTGATAATGCGGTAAGTGATGGGACAACTCTATAGCTACAATCCAAACAACTTCCCATTCATTTACATCTATCTGTAAAATAGTCCATAAGTCATGTGAATTGAAAGCATGGATGAGAATTGATAATGCAGTAAGTGATGGGACAACTCTATAGCTACAATCCAAACAACTTCCCATTCATTTACATCTATCTGTGTAAAATAGTCCATAAGTCATGTGAATTGAAAGCATGGATGGGAATTTAAAGTAACATAAACTTAAATTACATTGATAAAAATAACACAAACTTATATTACATTGATAAAAATAACACAAACTTATATTACATTGATAAAAATAACACAAACTTATATTACATGAAGTAAAAAATAACACAAACTTATAATACATAAACTTAAATTACATAAAAATAAACTAGTCATTTCCCAAATACTTTCTCCACGAGAAGACGTTTCATTTCTTCATCTTGTGGCGATAGGTTGTCTTTCGCCAACAAGGTATTCAACAGAATAACATTCATTTTCATAATTTTCCTTTCATCCTTTCGACGTTCCATTTCAATTTTATTTTCTTCCTTTTTACGTTCCAGTTCAATCCTTTCATTTCCCAATTTGTTCATCAACTCAACTTCATTGTTTCTTGTGAGCCTCAATGCATGAATTTGCACGGTAAAATCATCGAGAGATATGAGATGATTCGATATCTTACCTTTTCCTTTCCTTTTAGCCGCATCTCTACCTTCGGGACGAAGAATTGATGAATTTTCACCAATTGGAGTTTACGGGTTTGAAGAAATGAATGCTCTACACCTTCATCAGTCCTTGATCTTTTTGAGCTATCACGACTTTCTTCAGTACTCTCTTCATATTCAGAATGGACTCGTGTTGCATTGCGATTCAAATGTAACTCCCACTTGGGATGTTTACTCATAACTTCTTCAAACACATGCAAATTAGTGAACTTGCTACCACCGGCCTCATAAATTGTGTGAGCTTCTATCTCTATATCTTTCTTGCTCATTCCACTTCTTCTCCGACCATATGCTTCTCTATATGCAGCAATCCATTTGTTCACGTTATCGTTAAGTCGTTTGTAACGGCTCCTACACATTTGTGTATTTCTTTTGCGTATTTCCTCTGGATTCTCCATGCGAGCTTGATCAAATAATTTCGCTACTTTTGACCATACCACAGTACCCTTCTGATTATTTCCACGTACACTATCTTCACTTACAAAAATATAACTCGACATTAGAGCTACATCTTCTTTCACAAGCCAAGTCGCACATTTAGGCTCTTTTTGAGTATTTGTTTGTGTTTGTTCAAAATCTTGAAATAAATTTCGAGAAATATTCATGGAGCTTTGGATATTTTCAGATGTAGGAATGAAATTATGATTCGGAGAAATTTGAGAATTTGAATCATTTTCGAAATTTGAAATATTATGAGGGTTCGCAGAATCCTGAGAGTTATAATAAAATTGAGAGTTTGAATAATTTTGAGGATTGACAAATTCCTCAGAATTATCAAAAAAAGGAAAATTTGGATCCATGAGAGAATGATTTTTTTTTTGGGAATTTAGGATAAAAAGGTTGGGCAAAAGGATGATAATTTAGAGTGAGAAAGGGAGTATTTGAGTTGTGTCTCAAAAAATACCAAACTGGTCTCTATTTATAGAGAATGAAAAAACAAAAATTTAGGTTAAATTTTTATTTTTTTTAATAAAATATAAATATATTTATAACCATTTTAGAATTATATTTAAAAAGATAATTTAAAAATTGAGAGAACCAATTAAAAAAAAACACTTGGCAAAGACTTTGAAAAAATGTGTTCAAGACGGCAAATTCTAAATACAGGGAGTTTAAAATACAGGGATCCCGGGAAATTACTAATTTGCCCCTTTATATACCAATTTTTTTTTTTTATCATTTCAAACACTCTCTCTCTCAGACTCTCCCTCTTCTCTGTGAACGAACGAGAGAAAGGCGATTTCAATCGACTCACAACAACGGAAAAAGGAAAAATCGATAATGGTGAGAGTAAAAATCCCGGCGTCCCAACCCCGCCGCACTGGAGCCGACGCTACCGCCAAAGTAATCGTCGCCGGAGCGTCCTCTTCGACCGTGCCCGTAAAGAAGGTAAACTTAAACCTAATTTAATGGGACATCTCGAGTGAAACCACTCGAGATGAATCTCGAGTGGGTTTATACGAGATGTCTCGTATAAACCCACTCGAGATGCATCTCGAGTGGTTTCACTCGAGATGTCATCCCACTGTTGTTGTTGATTTGTGTTAGATTGTTTAAAATTGAATCCAAGTTTTGGCATAAACCTGGGTAGCAATGAACCGGGTTTTAATGGGACATCTCGAGTGAAACCACTCGAGATGCATATCGAGTGGGTTTATACGAGATGTCTCGTATAAACCCACTCGAGATGCATCTCGAGTGGTTTCACTCGAGATGTCATCCCACTGTTGTTGTTGATTTGTGTTAGATTGTTTAAAATTGAATCCAAGTTTTGGCATAAACTGGGTAGCAATGAACTGGGTTTTAATGGGACATCTCGAGTGAAACCACTCGAGATGCATCTCGAGTGGGTTTATACGAGATGTCTCGTATAAACCCACTCGAGATGCATCTCGAGTGGTTTTATACGAGATGTCTCGTATAAACCCACTCGAGATGCATCTCGAGTGGTTTCACACGAGATGTCTCTAATGTATTGTCTCTCTCTTATTTGTGTTTTTTGTAGGCACGTGAACCTATGACCGTTTCGGCTAGAAAGAGGAAGGCCGATAAGCGTTTGGAGAGAGAAGAAAACCGGAGGAAGGCAGGCACGAGGGAGCCACGGTGATGATGAGCGGGGAGGAGGAGCGGCGGTCGATAGGGATAGGGGGGAGGAGGAGGAGGATAGTTCTGATGGGGAGGAGGAGGAGGATAGTTCTGATGGGGAGGAGGAGAGTGATAGTTCTGGTGGTGGAGGTGGAGGTGGAGGTGGAGGTGGAGGTGGAGATGGAGATGATGATGATGGTGGAGGTGGAGGTGAGGAGGAGGTGGAGGAGGAGCAGGGAGGAGGAGGAGGATATAGTAGAGCCTCCTAGACCGGCTGAGACATGGGAGGAGGCGGGGTCGGGTTGTGGCTATCGGGCGGGGACGGGGGGAGGCAGCGGGGTGTGGAGGGCGACCATCACGGCGGCTTGAGAGGGACCCCGGTGGTGGCCCGAGAGGATGTTTCCTTGCTATACGGGTTCGGTGATCACCGAGCCGGACAGATTTGGAGTGACTCCATTAGTGAGTCATTAGTGACTTTCCAGACGAGGCGACGCATCTGGATAGGTAAGCTACTAATTAATGTGATATGTTTA
Organism: Adenophora triphylla var. japonica; assembly: GCA_022495995.1. Classification (NCBI taxonomy): domain Eukaryota; kingdom Viridiplantae; phylum Streptophyta; class Magnoliopsida; order Asterales; family Campanulaceae; genus Adenophora; species Adenophora triphylla. Next base: position 504,910 of record JAFEMH010000463.1, on the reverse strand, counting down.
AAATCTTGAAGTCATTTATACCACACTTGCTTGTAGTAAATATTCCTTTACTTATCCCATGCTGCTTTTCTCGAGAATTGATTATATTTTTTGTTTCGAATCAACAGGTTCGACCGTGATGCGCATCCGGCTGCCGATAGAGCCTGGCTGGCCCTCGTGGATGCGTCGGGCCTCCAGCAGCTGCACGGTGCGGTCATTCAGAGGCCGAACCATGCGCTGCTTACGGCATTTTTGGAACGGTGGTCTCCTGAGACTAACTCGTTCCATATGTCATAAGCATGAAAAAGTCTTAAAATGTCATCTAGATCTTAGAAAAAATTTAAAAAAAAAATAAAAAACCTATACGTGTACCACTTTCAGATGCTCGGGACATATTCCTTAAAACCCTAAAAAATGGGACATTTTTGTAACTCCACTTCCTTTAATATTTTGACCAATGTCATAAGCATGAAAAAGTCTTAAAATGTCATCTAGATCTTAGAAAAAATTTAAAAAAAAATAAAAAACCTATACGTGTACCACTTTCAGATGCTCGGGACATATTCCTTAAAACCCTAAAAAATGGGACATTTTTGTAACTCCACTTCCTTTAATATTTTGACCAATGTCATAAGCATGAAAAAGTCTTAAAATGTCATCTAGATCTTAGAAAAAATTTAAAAAAAAATAAAAAACCTATACGTGTACCACTTTCGGATGCTCGGGACATATTCCTTAAAACCCTAAAAAATGGGACATTTTTGTAACTCCACTTCCTTTAATATTTTGACCAATGTCATAAGCATGAAAAAGTCTTAAAATGTCATCTAGATCTTAGAAAAAATTTAAAAAAAAATAAAAACCTATACGTGTACCACTTTCAGATGCTCGGGACATATTCCTTAAAACCCTAAAAATGGGACATTTTTGTAACTCCACTTCCTTTAATATTTTGACCAATGTCATAAGCATGAAAAAGTCTTAAAATGTCATCTAGATCTTAGAAAAAATTTAAAAAAATAAAAAACCTATACGTGTACCACTTTCAGATGCTCGGGACATATTCCTTAAAACCCTAAAAAATGGGACATTTTTGTAACTCCACTTCCTTTAATATTTTGACCAATGTCATAAGCATGAAAAAGTCTTAAAATGTCATCTAGATCTTAGAAAAAATTTAAAAAAAAATAAAAAACCTATACGTGTACCACTTTCAGATGCTCGAGACATATTCCTTAAAACCCTAAAAAATGGGACATTTTTGTAACTCTACTTCCTTTAATATTTTGACCAATGTCATAAGCATGAAAAAGTCTTAAAATGTCATCTAGATCTTAGAAAAAATTTAAAAAAAAATAAAAAACCTATACGTGTACCACTTTCAGATGCTCGGGACATATTCCTTAAAACCCTAAAAAATGGGACATTTTTGTAACTCCACTTCCTTTAATATTTTGACCAATGTCATAAGCATGAAAAAGTCTTAAAATGTCATCTAGATCTTAGAAAAAATTTAAAAAAAAATAAAAAACCTATACGTGTTGGACATTGAAGTGGACACCCGTTCATCTGAGGATCCCTCTATAGATATCGACAGTTTTCGAGATGTGTTGGCTAGAGTTGAGACAGCACCTGAACCGGTAAGGAGAAGGTTATTATGGCAGATGGAAGAAGGGCTTAATCACCACGCGATGGTTGCTTCCGAGCCAGATCATACTTCAAAGGCGAATCAACCCCGGCCGGAAGTTGAAGAGAACCGTCGGGTGGGAGCATACAAACAACTTTTATGGAGTCCCCGCTACACCGCCCTCGACTAGAAAAGGGTATGTATTTTCATGCAAATTATGCCTCAAATCTTTGGGTGTTTGTTGTACATTTGACACTGCTTCTCACACTTCTTTTTATTTTTCCTGTTTCGAGTCTAGATGTGCATTCATGGCATCAACCCGAGGAGTTTGGATTCCACGCGCAAACGGAAATCACCTACCAAACCCACACCATCAACCCCTGCTAGTACTCCTACGTCTCATCCACCGCTAGCTCCTTCGGTCGTGGGAGAGGACGGGGTCGAGGTCGAGGTCGAGGTCGAGGACGGGGTCGAGGACGGGATCGTGGTCGGGGACGTGGAGAGGGAAATGGACATCCCAATCACACTAGTATATACGACTCCGCGTACTTGGCGTATTTTCCGCCTTTCATTATCCCTTATATTGGAGGCATCACCAACGTCAAAGGAGATGGTCATTGTGGCTATAGAGCCGTAGCATTACAAATATACGGAGATGAGGAGTCGTGGGGCCGAGTTCGCTCGAGAATGTTACACGAGAGGTGCGTGATCACCAAGAGCTTTATGAGAGAGTTCTATCTTGGATACCGGTATCGGAGGGCATTACGTAAGCTTGCTTGTTATGAACCGTGGGCGCCCGACTATTATTGGATGACGCTCCCAGAGGTTGGGCACATCATTGCCACGAGGTATAACGTGGCGTTTATTTCGTACGGATCTAGCGGTGGCAACTTATGCCTTCCGGTGGACCGTACGTGCGGGAGTACAACCACCGACGGACACGGTTGTCTTTGGGACAAGTCCCCACCCATTTTATAGCGGTATGATACTTTACTTTATCATCTATATTATATTAGTTATATTTTGTTGTCCTACTTATAGTCGTTATATTTGATGGCCTTGTATTTAGCTGTTAATGCTTTTGCGGCTTCGCATGTTAGGCGATGATTACCCCATTCCACCAACACCGCTCCCTTGGAGGTCCCGATGTGATCCAAGCGCAAGCGGCAACCGCACCTCCCATACCAAGATAGGACATCGAGTACGATCGACTATATGAGGAGGACCGCGATGCAAGAAGACAAAGATTACATTTGGGATAGTATATGTGTTATGGTTTTTTATTTATCCACTTTGTATGAATGTTTGAATTAATTGCTTTCGTTTCGTAAACACTTTCATTTCGTAAACAATTTGGCGATACTATACGTGTAATGGTATATTCATCCCTCCCATGGTTTTTGTGGAGATGTCCTATCACATTCACAATCAAATTTTATTCCAAGTTCAGTCTCTTGTTAGCTTTTCCTGTTGCTGAAGTGAAACATTAGCCTCTGATGCATATCTCGTGCCAGTCTACCCGAGATGTCCTCTTGTATCTCGGGTAGACTTACACGACATAAATCTCGTGTAAATGTACCCGAGATATGTCGTGTAAGTCTACCCGAGATGTAAGAGGACATCTCGGGTAGACTTACACGAGACGGGCAGGGGCAGCGATGGAACAAATTAGATCCCTGTATTTAAGATCCCTGTATATAAATATATCCGTTCAAGACCCAAATTGGTATCCCGAACACAATTTGGCCTGGTCGGTTCCTTCATTTTCTTTTTCATTTTCTTCTTTTCTTTTTTTTTTGTCCTTTTCCCCCCCAACCCAACCCCCGTTCGCTGATGTACCTAGTCTAATAACATACTGTATTATTTATTTTATATTATAATCTCACAAAATATTTTATCTAATCATCATGTAGTCTCTCATCATTTTAAATGAGATAACTGTACCTCTCTGCACCCACTTACAAACACAACACACACAAACTCTTTTTCACACACTTTCTCTCTCTCTAAGTTTCTCTCTCTATCACACACTTTCTCTCTCTCTAAGTTTCTCTCTCTACTCGATCTCTCTCCGGTTACCCCTCCTCATTTCCGACGAACTTCCCACCCTTAACACGAATCACGCACAAAACACACAATCACACACACACACACACACACACACACACACACACACTCCCCTCTTCTGTAATGTTGAACTGCATGAAGCAATGCTTCGAGGAGTTGCTGATGTTAATGCTGAGTTAGTTAATTCTCTTGCTAAGTCCAATCAGGAGGGGGTAGAGAGAAGATTGAATAGAATGGAAATTGGTTTTGCTATGGCTATGGGTAATTTTGTGGATGTGCTAAATACAAAGGATGAGTCTCACTATACTAACAAAGCATTATGTGAGAAGTGAAAAATCAAAAGGGACGTTCTCAATTGGAAATAAATGCAGATATAACAAATGCAGATAGTACAAACACATGAAAGTTTGATCATGTTTCTCTTAGTTAATCTAGGATATAACAAATGCAATGCAGATATCAGCAAAAGTGGTCATCACTCAAATGACCTTGCATAAATCTCCATACACAATATTTTCATCTCAATTTGAAATCATAGACCATAAAGAAAGGTCAAAAGGCAGACTAAAGTGTATAAAGATGCCGACATAATGAAATCATATAAGCACAATTTTACATGAGCTAGAGGCCCTTGGTAACAATGAGACTTCCTTGATAAACTCCTCATTCTTCTCTTCCCCCAATGAAATTCTTAGTTCCTCCAAACAGTTTGCCTTCTCGAGGAAGTACTTCACCATGCAGAGCCCTGGCCCTCGCCCTCGCCCTGGCCCTCGCTCTGGCCTTGGATCACCCAAATACTCTACTCCAATTACTTTCAGATTATACAGCATACATGATGGCACATCTGTAAATGGATCCCAGAATTCGGGCTCACTGTCCTGAGTGGAAGAGAAACTAATGGGTCATGACAATCTCCCATTATAATTAATGATACAAATGAAAATAATTGAACTCACTAGTTTATAATAAAGTGATGATAGTTGGGGTGAGCTTTGAAGAAAAGCTGTTAGCAAACAAAATCCTTCATAAGTGTCAATAGCACCAATATCCAAATTCTTTAAACGAGGAAAAATTGGCAGCTGAAAATTTGGCAATCCAGAGTCACGATAGAAAGCCTTCAATATAAAAAAAAAACATTGAAATAAGTCAGTTTCAACAATAAATTAAGAGACAGACAAAACACCTCATCAGTAAAAAGATTAAGAATTAAGAAACAATCACATAGCTAACCTCAAATGTCACCTCTGATAAAAAAAGAAATTGAACATTGGATATTGCTACAACAAGGTCTGCCATTGAACGTGCATGAATCAGTTCATCTTCATAGTCGTCAACATCGCCCCAAGATAGGTGCAACCTCAACCAAGCGAGCTCAAGGCAAAGTAGGGTCGACTCGATGTGATAGCCATCTGGCACACCATTATCATTTTGTTCAAGGTATCGAAGACTTGGAGTATTAAGTACAACCTTATACGAGTGAGCTCCATCAATCTCCGAAAACCGAAGAGAATGTAGTCGAATTAAGATCAGAGTTTTGAGTACAGGAGATGAGATGTTCAGTACATACACAGTTTCACACAGTTTTCCTTCTATTTTCAATTCCTCAAGAACAAGGCAGCTTGAAACTAGCCTGGAAAGTGACTCACCGTCCTCAAACTGAACTTGATTTAAATGAAGGGTTTTCAAACTCTCTAGAGAAATGATCTCGGGAACTTTAAGAAGAAGTCCCAGTCCTAAAGTTAGACTCACCAAAGTTCTGCTAGAAAAGAGTTGATGTCCAAGACAATGGCCAACCAAAGGAATCATAAGATCAATTTCACGAACGTCTCGGGATAGAGCAATAGAAAGCCATTGAGTAACATTTACAGCACCATAATCTCGACAACCCTTGATACTAAATAAATCTAGACAGGTCACTTTAGAAAGTAGAACCCTATAGACAAAGTTCACAAAATTTGTTCCACTTCTTGGAGTTGGATTCCGTTTGAATATTGAATTCTCTTTGATCAGTAAACCATCGTCAAAGTTTAGATTGGTTTTTAATGCCCATTGTTGATTCCAGTAGGTAGACAGAGTGCTAGTTCTCACAGCATCCTCAATTGACAGGAAAGAGAGGATATGGGTAATAAGATTGTTAGGTAAGTTGCTGATTATATCGTTAGTTGTACGGCATTCTGAAGTAGAACCCATTATTTATTTCTTAACCTAAAAATTTACCAAAATCGCTGCATAATTATTGAAGAATTCCCCATTTCAGTAGCTGCAAAATCATGAAAATTAAAAATCACAACTCAATTCAGACCAAAATAACATTTCCGGTTTCTCTAGTTCGCGGCAGGATAATAAAGTACAGAGAATGAAAAAGTGGAAAGGTTTATTGAACTGCATTATATGGATTTGTATGGGAGGGGATGAATGATTTAATTATCCTAATGAAAATCTAAAACTTGTTATCAATAACAAATTCTAGATTTTCATCCGTATAATTAAATCAACCTAAAATTATTGCACAAAAGTTTAAACAGTGCCCTAAGTTGAAAGTTAACAGAGAGATGTCATCAAAAACTGGAAATTGGTGAGAATAATTTCACCTCAGCGCTTGATTGGTGAGAAAAACAACATGCATTTCAAACGAAATTGAAGAGATTTTTTCAGAGACCTAGTTTAAGTTTTCAGTAATTCTGTCAAGCATTCAAAATCGAGGAGAACAGGTAAACTTACCTCCTTCACGAGAATCAAGCAAACGGCAAATTTGAACCTTCAATTCATCCTAACAACAAGTAGCTAACTCAAAATAAACAGAAGAAAAGAAGATCCCTCCCTCTCTCTCCCTCTCTCTCTCTCTCTAGAATGAAAATTTGGGGGAAGAGAGCGATTTTGTAATTTTATTGATATACGAGCGGAAGAAGAAGAGGTGGTGGACCATACAACACCCACGTGTACTCGTGACTCAGTTTTTACTATCTTTTTAATGGATATATTTATATACAGGGATCTTAAATACAGGGATCTAATTTGTTCCGTCGCTGCCCCTGCCCGTCTCGTGTAAGTCTACACGAGACACATCTCGTGTAAACTCACACGAGACACATCTCGTGTGAATTCACACGAGATATATCTCGTGTGAGTTTACACGAGATGTGTCTCGTGTATATTTACACGAGATGTGTGTCGTGTGAGTTCACACGAGACTAATTTCGTATGAATTCACACGAGATGTGTCTCGTGTGAGTTTACACGAGACATATCAATATCATCAGTATTCCAAATCCCCCTCACTCCGACCATCGTCTCCAACTCAGGTAATTACTTTGATTTGTTAATTCACTTCAATCGTTCAATTTTGTTCAATATGATGCGTTTTTACGCTTTTGAAACCCTATTTTGTTCAATTTTTTTACGGGTATTTTTTGTTCTCTTGCCTTATGATTTTATCTTCTTCTCTTTTACGTCGCCTGAAATGAACGCCCTAGGTCACTTAGGTAAAATGGCGCCGTCGCCGTCGCGGTGCCGAGAGAGAGAGAGAGTGAGGAAATGAACGCCCTAGGTAAAATGGCGCCGCCGCCGGTGCCAGAGAGAGAGAGAGAGTGTGCGTTTGAATGAAAGGAGGGAGGGGAAATTAGGTATATAAAGGGGCAAATTAGTAATTTCCCGGGATCCCTGTATTTTAAAATCCCTGTATTTAGAATTTGCCCTTTTTAATCTATCAAAATTAAGGTTTTCAATTACTTTATTATACTCCCTTCGTTCTAGTTCCAAGGTACTATTTTAAGCTTTTTAAATTATTTTTTTTAAATAAATAAAAAATTGTAAGTAAGTAGAAAATTAGAGGAGAGAGAATATAAAAATTAAAATATTTATGATAAAATCTATTTTTGTTTGATTTTTTTTTAAATATGTTATCATTTATGGAATGAGACTCTTAGTGTGAAACAAACTAAAAAAGGAAAAGTATAACTCTTGAATTGAAGTGGAACTGAAGTGGGATGGAGGGAGTATAAAATAAACAATTAACCCATTTATTATTTTCAAAACAAAAATTTCATACTCCCTCTGTTCCAGTAGAAGCTTTCCATTTTGTCATTTTGAGTGTCCCGTTAAAAGCTTTCACTTTCCTTTTTTAGCAAAGAATCTTTACTATTTCCTCCACTCATTCTCTCTCCTACATTATTTTAATACTCACAACACCATTATAATTTATTATTCTCTCCACTCATTCTCTCTCCTATTTTCAAATTACACTCACAACATTTTTTCTTTCCATTCATTTTCTTAATTTGAGTGCAATGAAAAAAATGGATAACTTATGTTGGGACGGAGGGAGTATTCGCTTTCTCTTTCATACTTTATTTTTCACACTTACAATATTTACATTTTTTAATTCAAATGCTAAGTCAAAATAAGAATATTAAATCAGAAGGAAGTACTCCCTCCGTCTCATAAGTCTTAAGAAAACTTTTCATTTTGGGCATTTCATAAGTCTTAAGAATTTCCAAAATGGAAACCTTAAATCACTATTATCTCCACTCATTCTCTCTCCTACATTATTTTAATACTCACAACACATTATAATTTACTATTCCCTCCACTCATTCTCTCTCCTATTTAATTTTTCACACTCACAACACTTCTTCTACTCATTCTCTCTCCTAATACTATAATAATATTCCTTAATTTCCGTGCCAAATAGAATCTTCTTAAGCCCATTGGGACGGAGGGAGTATGTGTTTTCCTTAAATTAAAATAAATGATTTCAAAAAAATATTCTATTTAAAATAAATAAGTTTTTCAGGAATTTAAAATGGGACAATCTGGTTATAAATTTTAAGGACATATTAATACTTTCTTCTTAGTTTCATTTGAAATTTCAAAACAACTGTAATACATGTAATACATGTTGTTTAAGTAGAAGTATACATTTCTATGTCTTATTCAAAAGATGCAAAATGGACCTAGAAATTTAAAATGGGTTAATTATCATTTAGGGCCTAAAGTCGAATATCAGTCTTTGCGCGGGGGCCCGTGGTGATTTTCTTGTCAATTTAAGACCTCACATTAAAAAAGTTAGCCAATTAGGGGCGTTTTGACGAAATTCGTTGAAAAACTTGTTAAAGTCTCATGTGCCTCGCACATGCTTAACGGACTAGTCCAAACTGAAGTTAAAATTCATATTCAGGGAGTTAAATGTAATATCATAAAATAAAAGGACTAAAAATAATTTTTTTTTAAATATTAAATAATCACATTTTAAAACAAAATGAATAAAAAATTATAAATTTATATTTTTATAATTTTTTTGTTTCAGCTTTTATAAAAAATATAAGTTATAATTCTTTTAATAAAAAAACATAATTTTATAAGTTAATATTTTTTATGTAATGAAATTTATTTTAAAAATATTCCAACCACACATAATGAATATTATAAAAAAAACTATAAAGATCAAATTGAAAAAAAGAAAAAAAAAACCTAAATAATAACAACGCCATCATCCTCCACCACCGCAACCAAACCTAACACCATCACCATCACCACCACCACTTGAAAATACCAGAAAAAAAAACTCACAACATTTCACAACAACAAAATCAATTTCAGATCCATGAAATTGAGATATTGAAATCAAAATCAGATGAAGCACACACAAACAACGCACACGCACACAAATGCGCACACACAAACAACGCATCCAGATCTGAAAAACCCAAACCCAAATCGGAGGCGATGAGCTCGATGTCCTAGGATTAACGACGTTTTTCCTTTTTGATGAGGTCGTGAATTTCTGGATCGCCGATGGAAAGGGTGATGATTCCCCAATCGTTGACAGGATCAATTGCAAAGTTGCACTACCTAGGAGAGAGAGAGAGAGAAATGAAGGTGGAAAAGAAGGTGAATGGACGACTGGCATGGAGGCGGAGGAGGGTGGGGAGGTGCTGAGGGCAAAACCGATGAAGGGAGGAAGGAGCGCTTAGGGGAAATGACAATGAAGGTCTGCGACTTGGGTGAATCGGTTAGAGAGAGAGAGTAACACAGATGGTGGAGGATGATGGTGTTGTTATTATTTAGTTTTTTTTTTCTTTTTTTCAATTTGATCTTTATAGTTTTTTTTTTTATAATATTCATTATGTGTGGTTGGAATATTTTTAAAATAAATTCTATTACATAAAAAAATATTAACTTATAAAATTATGTTTTTTATTAAAAGAATTATAACTTTAATTTTTTATAAAAGCTGAAACAAAAAAATTATAAAAATATACATTTATATTTTTTTATTCATTTTGTTTTAAAATGTGATTATTTAATATTTTTAAAAAAAAATTATTTTTAGTCCTTTTATTTTATGAAATTACATTTAACTCCCTGAATATGAAATTTAACTTCAGTTTGGACCAATCCGTTAAGCATGTGCGAGGCACATGAGACTTTAACAAGTTTTTCAACGAATTCCGTCAAAACGCCCTTAACTGGCTAACTTTTTCAATGTGAGGTCCTAAATTGACAAGGAAACCACCACAGGCCCCCGCGTGAAGACTGCTATACGACCTTAGGCCCTAAATGGTAATTAACCCATTTAAAATTTAAGGAAAGTGTATAGTGCAGAAAGTGTTGTGAATTTGAAAAGCAAGGTATGAGAGGGAATGTGTGTAGAAAATAATTAGTGAATATTTATTGTGATTATAACAAGTTGGTTCAATAAATAAAGATGTATTAAAAAATACATTTTGAAAGTGTGTTTTTTAAATGGGACACCCAAAATGAAATTTTGTACATTTTCAAGTGAGACCGAGTGAGTATAATATCAAGGTGTTGTGAGTGTGAATAATTGGATATGAGAGAGAAAGTGAAGTAGAGATTAGTAAGTCGGTAGTTGTTGTAAGTATAAAAAGTATGTCACATTAGGGATGTTCATGGTCCGGACTAGTACTCAAGAACCAGGACAAGACCAATACATTGTAGCACCGATCCTATTGGTCTGGTTCCAATGGTCCCGTCTCGATCCGGTTCCGTCGGTTATTCAAATTACAATATATTCTTTTTTTTTTTCAAAAAAAAATATACAACAATTATATATTATCACCTGTCAACAAAAAAACAAAAGTTGTTGCAAATATTCAATATTTAAACCACAACGTAGATAATTAAAAATTAATTGTTCAGAATATAGAAAAAAAATTAAAAACTAAAACCTACAGATTACAACATCAAGTCGACTGAAAATTTGTCACTATAAGTGTCACCTTCAACTAATTCAGTCACCTTTAAGTTTCAACTTTGAAACACAATTGCCCAAGAAAGAATATGATTAATATAGAATACAAAACTATTCAAATATAAGAATCAAGAAAACTCTTCTAAGATATAAGTGTATATATATATATATATATATATATATATATATATATATATATATATAAATAATCGATCTGGTTTCGATCCAAGATCGTATATACTCCCTCCGACCCAATAAGTGTTTCACCCTTTTAGGTGGGCACAAATATTAAGGAAATGGGTGGGGAAAAAAATGTTGTGAGTGTAATTTGAAAATAGGAGAGGAAATTAGAGGAGGGATTAGTAAATTTGAAAAGTGTTGTGAGTGTAATAGTGAATTAGGAGAGAGAATGAATGGAGGAAATAGTAAAGATTATTTGCCAAAAAAGAAAAGGTGAAGCTTCTAACGGGACGCCCTTTTGGGTAATTAGTGAAGCTTTTATTGGGATGTAGGGAGTATATTTTTTCAAAATCAAGAACAGACCAAATAATTGGTTTCATAGAAATTTGAAACTAGAACCAGACCAATACTATTGATCGATCCGATTTTTATTGGTCTTGTCCAGTTTTATCGATCTGGTCGATCCGATTTTTATTGGTCACGTCCAGTTCTATCGATCTAATGCGGTTTCACGAATTTTTGAACAACCCCCAGGTCCCATTATTTAAAAAGTATTAAAACATTTTACTATGGGATTTTGCAATTTTAAGTGGGACATTTTAAAATAGCAATTTTCGCAATTTCAAATAAGACGAAGAAAATAATATTAATGAACAATTTAATAATTTTAAATTGTAAAACCCACCAAGGATTTATCCTTGTCTGTCCCAAGTCAGGATAAAGGGCGAGGGTTGCGGTAGACATGTGACAGCCAGCGTAAAAATTTTGTCACATTAACATGACATGAATCGGAATATGAATATCGTTGGGGCATTTCCTCAGCAGCGACGCGCTACACTTCAAAGACCTGGGTGTAGTGATAAGTATGCAAAGGTTGCTAGGTCGTCGCCCGGAAGCGACGCACCATCTCTACACCCGGGGGTGGTGTCAAATATGCAAGGGTGTGCTACACTTCAAAGACCTGGGTGTAGTGATAAGTATGCAAAGGTTGCTAGGTCGTCGCCCGGAAGCGACGCGCCATCTCTTCGCACGGGGGTGGTGTCAAATATGCAAGGGTTCCCGCATTGCGGACGAGTGCGGGTAAAGAAGCTAGTCCATGGTAGGTGTAAGGGTAGTGGGATGCGCTTTGGAACTTGGAACATTGGATCATTGACAGGGAGATCAGCAGAGGTGGTGGAAGTTATGAGGAGGAGGAAGATTCACATAATATGTCTATAGGAAACTAAGTGGGTTGGAGAGAAAGCAAAAGAAATATCGCCTTGGGGTTTTAAGCTTTGGTACTCAGGAAAGGATAAGGGTAGAAATGGAGTGGGTATCATTATTGATAAGGAGTATATTAATGATGTGGTGGAAGTGTACAGGAAGAGTGATCGAATTATGGGCATTAAGCGGTGATACGTGATGAGATTATAACTATTATTTCCGCCTATGCACCACAAGTAGGGTTGGATGCATCTATTAAACAAGTGTTCTGGGAAGATTTGGAGGAGGTAGTGCAACGAGTACCTAGTGGTGAGAAATTAGTGATTGGTGGTGATCTGAACGGACATGTGGGGTCTAGTCGACATGGCTTTGAGAGCATACATGGAGGTTTTGGTTTTGGAGAGAGGAATGAAGCAGGAAATAGTATTCTAGACTTTGCGTTGGCATATGACTTGAGTATAATGAACACTTGGTTCAAGAAGAGAGAATCTCACTTGGTGTCCTATAGGAGTGGAGGTAATGCGGGTCAGATTGACTTCTTCTTAGTAAGAAATACTTGTAGAAAGAGTTATACGGATTGCAAGGTTGTTCGGGTGAGAGCACACAACTCAACATAGGCGGGTGGTACTTGATTTTCGAAGTAAGAGAATTTCGAGGAAGAGAAAATCACAGGTAGACCCTAGAATCAAGTGGTGGAGACTTCAAGGGGAAAATCAACCGAAATTTGTAGCTAAGATGGTCGATACCGGTATTTGGTTGGATAATATGGAGGATATGGATATAGATTCGACTTGGACTAAGATGGTACATACCATAAAGGAGGTGGCGAAAGAAGTCCTTGGAGAATCTAGAGGAAATGGCCCACCAAGTAAGGACACATCATGGTGAAACGAGGAAGTAAAACAAGCAATAAAGGGCAAGCGAGAATGTTACAAATTATTGGGGAAATGTAGGAGCGACGAGAACTATGAGAAGTATAAGGAAGCTAGAAGAGATGCTAAGAAAGCAGTAAGAGTCGCAAGAGCAAAGGTGAATCAGAAACTTTATTATAAGTTGGATACAAAAGAAGGGGAAAAGGACATCTACAGACTCGCTCGTATGAGGGATAAGAGGACACGAGATATTGGGACAGTTAAATGTGTGAAGGATGTAGACCAAAGAGTTTTAGTCGGGGATAAAGAGATAAAAGATAGATGGAGTTCGTACTTTGATAACTTGTTCAATGGCGGTCAAGAGCAGGATGTTGGAGATTTAAATATCTCTTCGAGTATGGTTAATCGAGATTTTATGCGGAGAATTCGAAAGAGTGAAGTGGAAATGGCAATTAAAAAGATGAGATTGAAGAAAGCCGTTGGACCGGATGGTATACCAATTGAGGTTTGGAGATGTTTCGGGGAGAGGGGAGTAGATTGGTTAACAACGCTATTTAACAAGATATGGAGAGTTAACACAATGCCATTGGAGTGGCGGAAGAGTACTCTGATCCCTTTGTATAAGAATAAAAGTGATGTCCAAGATTGTGCCAACTATCGGGGGATCAAACTAATGAGCCATACTATGAAACTTTAGGAAAGAGTGATTGCACAAAGGCTGAGAAAAATTGTGAATATTTCGGATAACCAATTTGGGTTTATGCCGGGAAGATCGACTATGGAGGCAATATATCTTATGAGACAAACCATGGAGAAATATCGGGATCAAAAGAAAGATTTGCATATGATTTTCATTGATTTGGAGAAGGCATATGATAAAGTGCCAAGAGAGGTACTTTGGTGGGCATTAGCAAAGAAGGGTGTTTCAAAGAAATATATTGATATTATCAAGGACATGTATAATGGAATTAGTACTTGTGTACAGACTAGTGTTGGGAAGACTGAAGAGTTTCCTATAAAGATTGGAGTGCATCAAGGTTCCGCACTTAGCCCCTTTCTTTTTGCTTTGATAATGGACGAATTGACGAGGTCACCCAAGATGATATACCAAAGTGTATGTTGTTCGCGAGATGATATTGTCGATTGATGAGACAAGAGAGGGTGTTGAAAGTAAATTGGAGTTGTGGAGACACACTTTGAAATCTCGAGGTTTTTGATTAAGCGAAGCAAGACCGAATATTTGGAGTGTAAGTTTAGCGAGTTGGAAGTAGGGAGGCGGGGCGATCACATTTGATGGAAATATTATCCAAGCTTACGAAGTTTTTCGCTATCTTGGATCCATTATCCAAAAGGATGGAGAATTAGATGGAGATGTGGCTCATAGGATTAAAGCAGGTTGGTTGAAGTGGAAGAGTGCTACAGGGTTTCTATGTGATCGCGGCATGCCCAATAGATTAAAGGAAAAATTCTACCGCACGATAATTAGGCCGGCATTGCTTTACGGCACCGAATGTTGGGCCGTGAAATAGTGTCACGTGCATAAGATGAATGTGACGGAGATGCGTATGCTTCGATGGATGTGCGGTCATACAAGAAAGGATCGATTGGGGAATGAGGTAATCAGAGGTAAAGTAGGAGTTGCGCCCATTGAGGATAAAATGAGGGAAAATCGTCTAAGGTGGTTTGGACATGTGAGAAGGAGACCGAGTGATGCACCGGTTAGGAGGCTGGAACAGTGGAGAAATGATAAAATGGCGTGGGGTAGGGGAAGACCCAAACACTCTTGGATTAGAGTAATTGAAAATGATATGAGTTTACTTGGAGTGGATGAAAGTATGGTGTTGAAGAGGCCGGAGTGGAGGGCAAAAATCCATGTGGGAGGTTGATTTTTTTTTTTTTTTCACGATGACATATGAGGATTCATGTTAGCCGACCCCAAATTATTTTGGGACTAAGGCTTTGTTGTTGTTGTTGTTGTTGTTGTTGTTGTAAATGGTTCTCCAGTAGCAATCGAGTACAATTATTTACAAGTCGCCTATCCACAAACGATTGAAGCTCGATTAAAACAGTGAGGCTAGCATTTTAAAAGGGACAAGCATAAACGTACCTAGCAAACACCCAAAATTTTCAAGTCTGAGAAAAGAACTCCAATATCAGATGATGTGTGAGGACCCCGACCCGGAACCTACACGTGTCCCGAGTTGGAGCGTCCTCAAACTAACCCGAAAACACTAAACTTTTAAAACTTTACTTTGACTTTCAAACATAAACATTAATAATATAACATTTTTAAAAGAACTCCACTCAACTCCACATCGGAGGAGGAGATAACTATCTTCGAAAACGATCAACTGTTTAGTTACAAAAGATATTGGTTTTTAACGTAGAAAGATAAGGTTTATAATTACAAACGCCCAAAAGGAATTATGACAAAATAATTTCTACGCCAACCTAACGTACCCCGACAATATCCCAAAATGCTCACAGCCAAACTCCTTTCCGTCCTTACTTGGGCGGTCCTCCTGTCTCGGGATCTAAAACAGTAAAGGGAGAGGGGTGAGAATAAATCTCAGCAAGCTATTATGGATGCAGCAATATGCCAAATAAATGCAACATATAACAAGTCGCACATAACACATTGGGAAAGCTATAAACACATTCCATTACCTTGGTTTACCTTTTCCCGTCCGAACAAGAGTCGTACAACATTGGGTATAATAATACTCCAATTTACGGTGAGCCGCTTAAGCAATACTCACGTCTTAAAAGACCCGTTTTCGGTGGAACCAAATAAGACGGTAGCAACTCTGTAAGGCTTTTGGCTCAATACAGTACGCTATAACCCCAACCTCGTGGCCACACGGGAGGGGACGGCCAGTATATAACATAATCCGATCACATTAGGTCACACTTCCATAATTGACCGTATTATGTTATACCCCCAACGTCAGCTGACTCACACATATCAAGCACATAGTAGATACTTGAATAAAATCCACAAAAGGGATAACAATATATCAACATGGTAAAATATACTCATGTTCAACCAATATCATAGTGCAACATTTAATCAACACACTATGCATAATACAACAATGTATATGAACTCAATGTAAGCAAGGAAGTAGCATCAATCCATCCTACATGGTCATTATACAATAATACATAGCCTCTTTAAAGGTCTAAGTTGAATCTACCAAGTGGGATCACTGTTGTTGTCTAGTTACCAAACTAGGTTATCTAATGTTTTCCAAGCAATAATTGAAGTACTTCCACTATTCCATTTTAATCACTTAAATTGTTATTGTGAAGCCAAAGTATTCTACTTTAATCTAGGTAAAAGGGATTTCAGTTTGGTTCGAGTTTGATTAGGTTTGAATAGTTATGAAGTTGAGGTGAAAATCCAGACCAGGGCACGACTCGTCCCCCAGGGGACGACTCGTGCTCATGAGACCTCCCTCAGAACCTGGCGTCCCCCTATAGGTCACGACTTCCCTTCGTCCAAGGGACGACTCGTCCCTCAGCCCAGAATTTGTAAAAACAGCAAAAATCAACACAAAAATCCCAAGAAACCCAATGTCCAACCAAATGACTTCCAATGTGTGAACTAAAAGGGCATTTCCAACTTTGGTAACTTCATTCTACTCACTTAACTCCATGGAATCATATCTTAAACCTAGATCATTATAACTTCCATGAACCATAACATTTCCTTAATCTAAGAAAGTTTCTCAAGCAACAAAGCAATTAGAACATCCATAAGAACATAATTATTCATGAACATTCAAAGAAGGAAAAGGGTCATAATAACTCACCTTTGGATTTTATAAGGAAATGTTGATCTTTCTAGCTAGATGACTTCCTCTAGGTGATCCAACTTCAATGGTGCTCTTGGACTTGAATTTGGTGAAGAAATGCTTGGCTTCAAGGTTTGGTGCTTGGAGCTTCCATGGGAGTTCTCTAAGGCTTTCTCTAGTATCAATTAGGATGAATGAAGGAGAAGGAGGGGAAGGGAGTAAGAGAGGTGATGGGGGGAGGACACTTGGCAAGAGGAGGGAATGTTACTAACTTTGGCCCCCCATGGAAATTAAATCAAGGCTTTCACCCTACCTATTTAAATTAAATTACATCCTTATCCCATTAATTCATCCTACTCATTTAACCTCCCTACACTATTTATCATATTTCCATTTATTATTATTTCCCTTAGTTCTTTATTTAATGTCCAATAAATTCTTATAAGATCCTAAATTTACTTTTCACCCAATTTATCTTAATTTAAAATTTTAAAGACATAATTGAACACATAAAGCTAGCATGAATATTAAAAGCATATAATTAAATATTAAAAATGAGTGCCTAGGGTTGGGGTCGTCACATGATGGCTCAAATATAACAGATTTGGAACTTGAATACAATTGATTTTTCCAGTAAGCTAGCTGCTACTGTCATGCCTAAGACACCAGAATAAGTAATGTTTTCAGATAGGTTGACCAAGCACAATTTTACATGAGCTAGAGGCCCTTGGTAACAATGAGACTTCCTTGATAAACTCCTCATTCTTCTTTTCCACCAATGAAATTCTCAGTTCCTCCAAACAGTTTGCCTTCTCGAGGAAGTACTTCACCATGCCGATGTTGAGATAGAGGACCAACCGGGCTAGACATCGAAGCAAGGGGAAAAAACTCGTCAGGGGTTGCTGGGAACAAGAGCGGCCGCGCAGGTGGTGTGCGCGACCGCGCTCTTGGACGAGGCCCGATGCTCGGGTGGAATTCTTCGAGGGCGACCGCGCCGGACAGGCCGAGGGCGACCGCGCCGGGGGATTTTACAAAGGCGTTGGAGTTTACGGAGGGTTGCGCGACCGCGCCGGGGTGAGGGCGGCCGCGCTCGGCCCGTTTTTCGGTGATCAAGTTTCCTTGTTTGATTAGGTTTTGGTTTAATCCCTAGGTCATATATAATCAATGTTCCGCCTCCAATTCGGTTGTAACACATATTTTACATACATAGTGCAAGATCCTGGCTTGGTAGTGCCCCAGGCGTAGCCAATCAAATTGGTGGCTGGGTAAACAATTTCTCTTGTCTTTTACGTGCTTTTGATTTTCTTTTGCTTTGTTTGTGTGCGATTATTATTCTTGTTGTTTGCTTGGTTTGTGGAGGGCTATATTCACAACAAGCGGTATCGAGCTTTTGGTTCCAAGATCGAGGGAGTTGTTCCAAGCAATCAAGAATGAGAGCAGACAAACGAGGCGGTTGAGAAATTCGATGGGTCGACTCACGGATATTGGAGGATGCGGATTGAGGATCTCTTGTACAACAAGGATCTCTACAAGCCTACGAAGGGTGTCAAACCGGAAGATGTAAGTCGGGAGGAATGGGAACTCATGGATCGGAAAGCCACAGGGGTGGTTAGATCTACTTTGTCAAAGTGGATCGCGAAGACTACCAGAAGGCGACAACCACCAAGGAGCTATTGGATTATCTTACTGAGAGATTTGAAACTCCGTCTGCTGCAAATAAGGTTGATTTGATACGTAAGATGGGTAGTCTCAAGATGCAAGAGGGAGGATCCTTGGCTAAGCACATCGATGAGTTTATGGATGTCATAGATTCATTGACAGCGGTGGAGATCAAGTTCGATGATGAGGTTCATGCATGCTTGTTGCTAGCTTCTTTACCGGCAAGTTGGAGCGGAACGGTGACTGCAATCAACGCTTCAGCAGGTAAGAAAAAATTAAAATATGATGATGTTAAAGACTTTCTTTTAGGTGAGGAAAATCGCATGAAGAAGTTGGGGACATCAAGTACTTCGGGAGCGGCTTTAGCTACTACTAGTAGGGGGAAGCCGGGTACTAGCAAACAAGGAAGAACCGAATCTAGGGAGAACGGAGTGAGTGGAAAGGGCAAAGCTGATGAGACCAAGGATAAACCGAAAGTTGCGAAGGGATCAGTTCAGTGCTATTATTGTAAGGAATTGGGACACTTTAAGAGGGATTGTCCAAATCGTAAGGGCAATCAGGTGAATGTGGCAGTCGAAGGTGATGATGTCTTGCGGATTACGAGGTGTTAGTAGTGCACTAGAATCATGGGTGCTGGATTCGGGGGCATCATTCCACTCTTGCGGGCATAAGGAAGAGATGGAGAATTACACTTCCGGTGATTTCGGGAAGGTCTATCTTGCGGATGGCGAGCCTTTGGAAATCAAGGGGAAGGGGGATGTCAGAATAGGAGCATCGGACGGGAAGGTTCTACATCTGAACGGGGTCAGGCACATTCCGGGTTTGAAAAAGAACCTACTTTCAGTTGGGCGGTTGGATGAAGAGGGTTACAAGGTGACTTTCGGGTGCGAGGCTGGTTATTACCAAGGAGGATTGTGAGATCGCTCGGGGTAATAAGGAGGGTACTTTGTATTTGGCAAACAACACCAAGGATAGTATTGCGGTGGCGGCGGCCAAGGGTGATGCGATTTGTGGCCTTGTCGATTGGGTCACATGAGTGAGACGGGGATGAAGGTACTTTGTTCTAAGGGTCTACTAGGGTTTGAAGACGATCAGCGTGGGGATCTGCGAAGATTGTATGTTTGGCAAACAAGGGAGAAATAATTTCTCAAGGACGGGTAGGGGATTGAGGGAAGCAAAGTTGGAATTGGTTCACACGGATTGTGGGGGCCATCTCAGGTTACATCTACGGGTGGTGCGTCATATTATATGACTTTTATTGATGATTCTACAAGGAAGGTCTGGGTCTATTTCTTGAAGGGGAAAGATGAAGCTTTCGAGGTGTTCAAGAAGTGGAAGGCTTTGGTGGAGAATCGAGACGGGACTTAAGCTTAAGTGCTTGAGATCGACAATGGTGGGGAGTATGAGCTCGGGAGTTTAGGGAATATTGTCTTTGTGAATGGTATTCGTATGGAGAAGACTCCAAAGCGGACACCACAACTTCAACGGGGGTAGCGAAAGGATGAACGAGAACATTGAATGAGCGGGCTAGAAGTATGAGATTGAAGTGTGGACTTAGAAGACGTTAAGGGCATATGCGGTTGACACGGCGGCTTTCTTGATCAATCGGGGACCATCGGTTCCATTGGGGAATGGAATTCCAGAGGAAGCTTGGAGTGGCAAGCAGTAAATCTGTCCTTTCTTCGCATATTTGGCTGCGTTTCTTATGTTCAATGTTGATTCTTTGAGAGAACTAAATTAGATGCTAAATACATTAAGTGTACATTTATTGGGTATGGCGGGGATGACTTCGGGTATAAATTTTGGGATGATCAAAACCATAAGGTTATTCGTAGTCGAGATGTGGTATTGATGAACGGGTTTTGTCTGAGGATAGAAAGGGGGCATACGATGATACTAGTTCGGAGCAGGAGGTTGTAGAGGTGGATATTCCGGACTCGGGTGGGAGCGGGGACGGTTCATGTTGACCCCGAGGTCGGGGAGGTCGGCGAAGATGAACCACTTACTGAGCCGGATATTCCGGCTGCGTAGATCCAGCCCGGTTGCGTGGATCACCTGGCAGTATACTCCTTCGAATTATTATTTGTTGTTGACGAGATAATGGGGAACCGGAATGTTATGCGGAGGCAGTTCGTAGTGTGCTTTGTAACAAGTGGAAAGCTGTGATGGATGATGAGATGATCTCATTGAAGGCCAACAAAACTTGGGAATTGACCAAACTACCTAAGGGAAAGAAGGCGTTGCATAACAAGTGGGTTTACAGGATCAAGGAGGAAGCAGACGGTAGCAAGCGTTACAAGGCAAGGCTGGTTGTAAAGGGTTTCGGCAAAGTACGGTATTGACTACACCGAAGTATTCGCTCCGGTTGTGAAGATGACCACTATCAGAATGGTTACGAGGATAGTAGTGGCGGACAACTTTTGCTTGAACGGATGGATGTGAAGACTGACCTTTCTTCATGGGGACTTGGAGGAGGAAATTTACATGGTACGACGAGAGGGTTTCTTGTCTAAGGGTAGCGAGGAGCTAGTTTGCGAGATTGACTAAGAGCTTGTATGGCCTTAAACAAGCTCCTAGGCGATGAGTACGAGAAATTTGACGGATTCATGCACGACATTGATTTTATCAGATGTGAGGCGGATCATTGTTGCTACTTCAAGAACACGGACAATGGGTATATTATCTTACTGTTATATGTGGACGACATGTTGATAGCGGGCTCTAGCAGTAGAGAGGTAAACAGGTTGAAAACTCAGTTGTCAGAACGGTTCGAGATGAAGGATTTGGGAGAGGCAAGGAAAATCTTGGGCATGCGGATTGACCGGAATAGGGAGTCGGGCAAGTTGGTTCTTTCACAAGCAGAATATGTTGAGAAAGTCTTGGCAAGGTTTTGTATGGAAGAGGCGAAGCCAACAGGGACGCCATTGGGTTTGCATTTCAAGCTATCCGAGAGGGACTCGCCTAGGAACAAGGAAGAGCGTGACAAGATGGAGAGAACTCCATATGCTTCAGCTGTGGGGAGTCTCATGTATGCAATGGTGTGTACAAGGCCGGACATTGCGCATGCGGTGGGAGTAGTCAGCCGGTTCATGGGCAATCCAGGAAAGCAACATTGGGAAGCGGTTAAGTGGATCCTACGTTATTTGAAGGGTACTGCTGGTAAGGCTCTATGTTTTTCAAGCAAGTAAAGAGATGGTTTGGCTGCAGAACTTCTTGGGTGAACTTGGGAAGACGCGAAGTGGTAATATTCTCTACAGTGACAGTCAGAGTGCAATTCACTTGGCAAAGAATCCGGCGTTTCATTCGAGGACAAAGCACATTGAGCGAGGTTTCACTACATCGGACATCTCTTGGAGGAGAAGATTTTGTGGCTTGAGAAGATATTGGGATCGGAGAATCCGGTGACATGTTAATGAGGTTGTGAACCTTGAGAAGTTGAAGCTGTGCAAAGCTTCAATTGGGCTCGAAGAATGAGAGAGGAGGATGGCACTACCATGATCGAGGTGAGCACTAGGAGGACACCAAGGGTGAGTTGAAGACGGATACGGGGCTTATATGTGTGGTTGATCTCTAGGTGGGAGATTGTTGGGATAGAGGACCAACCGGGCTAGACATCGAAGCAAGGGGAAAAAACTCGTCAGGGGTTGCTGGGAACAAGAGCGGCCGCGCAGTGGTGCGCGACCGCGCTCTTGGACGGCCCGATGCTCGGGTGGAAATTCTTCGAGGCGACCGCGGCCCCGGACAGTGAGGGCGACCGCGCTGGGGGATTTTACAAAGGCGTTGGAGTTTCTGGAGGGTTGCGCGACCGCGCTCGGGGTGAGGGCGGCCGCGCTCGTCCCGTTTTTCAGCAGTCACAGTTTCCTTGTTTAATTAGGTTTTTGTTTAATCCCTAGGTCATATATAATCAATGTTCCGCCTCCAATTCAGTTGTAACACATATTTTACATACATAGTGCAAGATCCTGGCTTGGTAGTGCCCCCAGACGTAGCCAATCAAATTGGTGAACTGGGTAAACAATTTCTCTTGTCTTTTCTGTGCTTTTGATTTTCTTTTGCTTTGTTTGTGTGCGATTATTATTCTTGTGGTTTGCTTGGTTTGTGGAGGGCTATATTCACAACAGCCGAGCCCTGGCCCTGGCCCTGGCCCTGGATCACACAAATACTCTACTCCAATTACTTTCAGATTATACAGCATACATGATGGCACATCTGTAGGTGGATCCCAGAATACGGGCTCATTTTCCTGAGTGGAAGAGAAACCAATGGGTCATGACAATCTCCCATTATAATTAATGATACAAATGAAAATAATTGAACTCACTAGTTTATAATAAAGTGATGATAGTTGGGGTGAGCTTTGAAGAATAGCTGTTAGCAAACGAAATCCTTCATTTGTGTCAATACAAGCACCAATATCCAAATTGTTTAAACGAGGAAAAATTGGCAGCTGAAAATTTGGCAATGCAGAGTCACGATAGAAAGCCTTCAATATAAAAAGAAAACATTGAAATAAGTCAGTTTCAACAATAAATTTAGAGACAAAGACAAAACACCTCATCAGTAAAAAGATCAAGAATTAAGAAACAATCACATAGCTAACAAGTCAATTCTATAACCATGATTTGATGATATGAAAGAATAATGAAAGAAATATAGCTCACATATTTAAGTCGGAAGGAAAGAGACGCTAGTTCTGGTGAGCTCTCAAGAAAAGCTTTTAGCAATCTCCAACGCGTTTCGTACATCTTCAGTTTGATTAATCGAGGAAATTTTGGCAGTTTACAAAGAATACTATGACAAAGAGCCTTTCATACAAGAAAAAAACAACATTATGATCAGCTAACTTTGAACGACAAAATAATACTCCCTCCATCCCATATTATAGTCCCACTTTGACAATTCAAACATTTAAACAACCTATTTTTATTCCCATCACTAACCTTACTGATATTTAATTATTACTCTGTTACTCTCTGTTCTTCCTTGATTGGCGCTCATCCTCTCCTCTCTCCCTCTTGTTCCTTGGCTAGCACTCATCCTCTCATCTCTCTCTCTTCTCCCTTGGCTGGTAATTTTGAAAGTTCAATAATTCTAACCTAACAATTTTGATTTTTGTAGGACAGACAAAAATGGTAAATGGGAACTTCTTTAACTTTATGGGACAGAGGGAGTAATGTGTAATTGAACTTGTACGAAGAAAGAATTGTGCTGTTAAAGAAGATAACTAACCTGACATGCCTTCTTTGATAAATAGAGGTACTTAACATGAGATATTCCGACAGCAAGGGATGTCATTGTATGTCGCATACGTGCAAAACATGCAGTACGAATAATAGGCTTCCTAAGGAAGTAATGGTGGTGTACCACATCTATGTGAGCTCTGTTGAGGTAATGCAAGATCTCAATAGAATAGCTAACTGGAACATGACAATCACACAGTTCGAGGTATTGAAGACCAGGAGTTTTAAGAACCACCTCATAGGAGCAAGGATAACGTGGTGAGGGAGAAACAAAATCAATTAAAATCAGTCTCTTGAGTCCAACAGACAAGATTTTAACTTCATTCACATTCTTGCTTATGCTTCCTCTCATCTTCAATTCCTCGAGCAAGGGGCAACTTGACACAAGCCTGGAAAGTGAGTCATTATCCAAAAACATAATCGCAAGATGAAGGATTTTCAGACTATCCAGAGAAACTACCATAGGAACATCTAGATAAACCCCTGTGTCCAACTTTAGGACCACCAAGTTTCTGCTAGAAAAAAGACGTTTAGGTAAAGGAATCCACTTCACATTTGAAAACGTGAGATCAATATGTTGAATATATCGGCGTAGAGCAATATAAACCCATGAATATAAATGTTTAACCTCATAATATTGACTGCAATTGAGTTGGAAAACATCTGGACGAGCAACTTTTAAATGAAATAGTACCCGATAAACAAATTTAACGAAACTGGCTTTAGTTTCTGGAGTAGAACTGGCTTCGGTTGCGAAAGTGTCATCGAGGCGGAGTTGGGTGATTGAAGTCCATTGTTGTTTCCAGAAGGTGGACAAAGAGCTAGTTATCACTGCATATTTTGTGGGAAGCAGAGAGAGAATATGGCTAATAAGACAAGTGGGTAAATTGCTAAGTCTATCTTGTTCAACCTTCTGTAATTTTGAATCAGAATCCATTGATTTCTTCCTAGAATGCTGAATTCTAAACTTGGCTATAAATTCAGATTTCAAAACCGACCATTAATCTCCCAAGACAAACAGTTATCGCTACGTATTCAAGATACACACAAAAAAAGGAAGAAAAAAACCCTAATTTTGAAATTGAGATTCGGGAAATATTAGACTGTTATGACTACGTAATTAAATCTAACTCAATACCCAATTTAAGAGATTAATTGAGAAATGAATCGGAAATTGCAGAGAATTTGAGAGATAGAGAGAGAGAGAAGATGACAGATAGATGAGAGAGAGAGAGAGAGAGAGAGAAGAATCTAGAGAGAGAAATTGGTTATCATTCATGATAATCCTGCACATGGGCACGCCACCAGCTTATACGCCATGGCCATGTGATTCAGCAACGGCAACAACGGTTCAGCATCAAACGACACCGTATCGCCAACAACCAATATTCTCTTTACAATGAAACGACGTAGTTTAAACTACTAATAACTAACGTCTTTTAATCAAAACGACGACGCACTACTTAAACAAAACGACAACGTAAAACCTTTATTTAAACCTAACGGTCACCCCCAAATTACTAAGAACCCTAATCGTAACATCCCCTTTCCCTCAAACAATCCTTGTCTCAAGGGTTGAAATTTGGGAAATTTGCAGCAATGACGGGCCAATCTTCCCAAGTTGCGTCCTCAGGTAGTAGAGCATTTGTCCATTGAATCAGTACTTGAGCAACTGGTTTGTTACCTTTCTTCACTATGCGCCTGTCTAGGATTGCCAAAGGTTCCACCAAAAACTGTCCTTCTTCACCCACGTACGGAAGTGATGGATTAACAGTCACCTGATCCCCAACTTTCCGTTTCAACAAAGAGACATGGAACACAGGATGTATCTTTGAAGATGGTGGTAAATTCAATTTGTAAGCTATCGTGCCTACCTTTGCAATGACTTGAAATAGCCCAAAGTATTTTGGAGATAATTTCATGTTCCTCCTCAATGGCAGTGAGACTTGTCTGTAAGGCTGCAACCTGAGGTAAACCCAATCTCCAACTTGAAAGTTCCTTTCGGTTCTTTTCTTATCTGTGAGCTGCTTCATCCTATGTTGAGCTTCTTTCAATGTCTCTCTCAGTGTTTTAATTTGCTTGTCCCTTTCCTTGAGAAATTCACTTACTGCTTCCACCTTCGTGTATTGTTCATGACTGAATGTGGCATGTCATGTAGTTGTATTAGTAACTTACTGAGTTTCGACTCACCCCGTTTCCTTGTTTATTTGTTTTCCATAGATCTCAAGCGAGCTCAGTGATGTACGACTTAGCGGGGATCTCGGAGCAGGCTATTGCTCTTTTGGGTAGTTACTGTACATAGCTTTTATGTATTTATGTTTGTGAGGACGATGGGTTTGTATTGAGTTACTTAAACTCTGTATTTTGGTGCCATATATAATGTCTATCTTGGGACGTATGTTGTATTTTGGTGCCGACATGTGTGGCCAAGCCTGTATAGAGTTATGTATAACTCTAGTTATTTCATGTTTGTCAGTAAAGGCAGTTAGCATATGACGTTAGTTGGTATTGTTGTGTTTTTGAGCCAGTTTGGCTCGTGTTTTATACAGGTTTATAAGCAGGTTTATGGAGCTAAGTTGAAATTATAGCAGGGGTTACGCACCTGGTTCGAATTCCATATAGGACCTCAGAACTACTGAGGGTTGCGACAGTTGGTATCAGAGCATTGGTTAGCTCTTATCCTGGATAGGGTCCATGGCCTAGGTGGGTTGGTTCATGGGTTGTGTTATTAACGTCGAGTGTTTATGTACAGTTGTAGATGGATAGGTCTGAGGGAGGTGGCAGTGGTAATCAGCAACCTGAAAATTCTCGTGCAGAAATGGCTGGTGGACAAAATAATGATATGAGAAACATGTTGCAGTTGTTAGCCAGGAAGATAGCTAATGAAAATAGGCAAGGTAATGTAGGGCAATCACAGACAGTGGATAGGGAAGTTGATTATACCTCTTATGTCCGGTGGGAGTGCGACCTAACTGACCTGACATAGGCGACCTGCGCCTATTCCTCTCTCGGTGTGATTGCGACCTCTCCGTTCTGGCAGGCGACCTACGTATATTTCTTTCGGCCTCCCTGTTGTGAAATTGGTGCTCTCCGTTTGCAATCAAGACAAAGAAATCAACACACCCACACGTACAAGAAAGAAACAATCACACACAAGAACACAAGAGTTGTTTACCCGGTTCATTCACCAACTCGTGAATTACGTCCGGGGGCAATTGCCAAGCCAATATGTTATTAGTCTCTCTAATATGTTGCTACAATGTGTTCTAGGCCGAAATTATGCTTATATAGTTACAAGGAAACCCTAAATCTATTTTAAGAAGAATTCTAATCAAATAAGGAAACAAAACAAAACCCAAAACCTCGGCCGGCAGGCGCCCGCCTCAAGCCTTCCATGCGGCCGCCTCGCGTTGGCAAACCTTGCCACCCGCCTCGGCCACGAGGCGCGCGCCTCGGCCCTCCCGTGCGGCCGCACGGCGCGGACCCAAGCCGCGAATTCTTCACTGCTTTGAACTCCTTTTGATCTCCATAAACCCTCCGACTTAGGCCCACTTTTCTTCCTTGGTTTAGGACTCAATCCCAACAATCTCCCACGGAGACTAAACTAACAAACATAGAATCACCCATTAACTCCCACCACGGAGTAATGACCTTCGAACACATTTCCCTCATCCATATTGGCTCGACACTACCTCACCTCTCCTCAAGTACTAAGGCGAGTTGAAACCAAGCGACGTTTCAACCTCCGTGTTAGATCGTTCTTGCCTCCCCAAATCGCCTTCTACCTTGATTTCTCCCGCAAGTCTAACTTCGCCTTCTCCCTCCGGACCCACCTTCCTCGCAATGCCTCCCTGAAACTTGGACACACCTTGTTTCTTGCATCGATTGTTCTTGGTGCGAATCCGCTCTCTGTTAGGGCCTGGGACATCCACACCGCGTTGATCAACTTTGTGTCCTCCCCAACATACCGTTTCTTGATGTCTCCCCTTTTACACCAACAAAGCCGGTTCTTAAGCCTCTTGCTCCCACCGGAACGAAAAGCGACATTGTAGGTAGAGTACAACGTCTTCCCTTAACCCTACGAGCCAACACCTTAGCCCCTTTTGTGACTTCCCAAGACCCACCAATGAAAGAAACACCATACCCTTCACCGTCAAGTCAGTCTCCACGTAAATCACCTCCTCCTCAAATCCGGAACATGCATCACGTTGTGTAGTTGTAAAACAGCCCCATTAGGTGTCTTCATCATTACATCCCCTTACCTTTGATCTTCAATGGTTGACCATCACCAAGATAGAGAACCCCAAAATCTCCGGTTTTGTAACACCTCATTGATTCTGCATCCCCACTAGCATGACAAGAAGCTCGTAATCCAACACCCAATCTTCACCCGACCGCTCCTCCTAGGATTAATACATCACCACCATCATCCACCACGCGCGCACCACCACTTTTTCCCGACAATCATAACCGATGTGCCCCAATTCACCACAATTGTAGCACTTGACCTTTTTCCCTTAGGTCCACCCCTTTTTCTCTCCACCCTAAGCAGTGCGGCCCCATCTACGGACGATTCTCCCCTTTTCTCTTCCTTCGCAACTCCTCTTTGCAGACGAGATCTCTAACCTCCGTATACACCAATGCTGCTGACGCATACTAATACGTTGTGACAGTAACCTCCCAACTATCGTGCAATGATTTTAGAAGAAAACAAGCTAGCACTTCATCGGAGAAAGTAATATCAACACTTTTCAATTGGTCCACCATACCTTTGAAATTGCCGATATGACTTGCCGCCGTCTACGCCCTCTCGACATCTTCGCATTCGCAAACCTCTTTATCAAATGCGCCTTATTGATATTCGACGGCTTCTCATACATGTCCGGCAGCGGCGTTTGTAGCAACTCCACCGGTGTCTTCGCCTCCATGGCGTTCCGTGCAACGTCGTCGGTTAGTGGCGCTCCTTACCGCTCCTAACGCCTTCCGATCCAAGATCTCCCATTCTCCTTGTGACATGTCTTCGGGCTTCTCCTTCAAGGGCTTATGAAGATCCTTACAATAAAGGTAATCTTCAATCCTTGTCTTCCAAAACGTAAAATTCACACCGCTGAATTTCTCGATTTGGGTCTTCATCTTGACTGCTTCACCAAAAATCCCCAAGAACGCGATTCAAAATTAATCAACTAATGAAAGAATTTTGAATCCACCAAACCAAAGCTTTGATACCAGTTGTTGTGAAATTGGTGCTCTCCGTTTGCAATCAAGACAAAGAAATCAACACACCCACACGTACAAGAAAGAAACAATCACACACAAGAACACAAGAGTTGTTTACCCGGTTCATTCACCAACTCGTGAACTACGTCCGGGGGCAATTGCCAAGCCAATATGTTATTAGTCTCTCTAATATGTTGCTACAATGTGTTCTAGGCCGAAATTATGCTTATATAGTTACAAGGAAACCCTAAATCTATTTTAAGAAGAATTCTAATCAAATAAGGAAACAAAACAAAACCCAAAACCTCGGCCAGCTTGAGGCGCCCGCCTCAAGCCTTCCATGCGGCCGCCTCGCGTTGGCAAACCTTGGCCACCTGCCTCGGCCAATGAGGCGCACGGCCTCCCCATGCGGCCGTCGGCGCGCCCGAAGCCACGAGCAGAATTCTTCACTGCTTTGAACTCCTTTTGATCTCCATAAACCCCTCCGACTTAGGCCCCTTTTCTTCCTTGGTTTAGGACTCCAATCCCAACACTCCCTTTGTCGCCTCAATTCCGATTCCACCTCCTGCTCCGTATTACGTTGAGCTGACTTCTCAGGTCGTTACTCGGAACAGATATATGGGAATGAACATGTTGTACAATCCCCTGCTGTTCGTCATTCTGGTGAGCACTTCCATTAGGCTGCCTAGCACTTCCATTAGGCTGCATGTGGGAGGTAACCGAAGGAGCAGGTCGCTGAGATCTTTTATCACCTTTAGGAGATTCTGGCAACTCGAGTAATTCGTCATGAACGTCCAACAAGCCTTGTAGCAACCTAGCCCCTTCAACATTTCTTTCCTACGGGGGTGATTAGTTGAGGACTGTGTCGCTGCATGTTCGACCTACCGATCTCTGACTTTTGATTGTGGTGGACACGCTTCAGGGCGTAGGCCTCTTCTGTTACCTCCTATTATCAGGCAAACCAGTTTCATCAGCAACGCTATTGGAGCGTGTCGCCCTCCTAGCATGGCGCTGTGGTGGGGGAGGAGGCAAATTAGCATTTCGATTTTCGGCACCGTCGTCCGTATTCAAACCGGCATTCTCTTGATTAAGATCGTTCGAGGCATCTGAAACATGACCGTCAGAGGCCATTATAATGGTGTGAGAAAAGTTTCGAGGTCAAAAAGCAACGATTCCCGACAATGGAACCAAACTGATGCTGCAGGAATCGTGCTGTAATCAATCTCTGTCCAGCTGCAAGACTGATCACCTGGCTTTTGACCTGAAACACAGAACCCACGACTAGCCGGAATAGTCTCCGGCGAAAACCCTCGGGCGTGAGAGTAAGTATGGTGATATGAGAGCTAAAGTATTATAATGAACAATGTATTCAGAGTAACAAATAGCAATTACCTCTAAACCGTTGAAAATGTGAAATATTTATAGGCCTTGATAAGAGGTATAATTGTAGTAAGATTGTATGAAATTCCTAGAATCGTGGATAAGATTTGTATAAGAGATCGCGTCCATATATAACTCCTGATTTGTAGGGAGTCTGTTATGGGAAGAGTTGTAGTCGTAGTAAGACTCTTGTAGGCCGACGTACGCTTTGGTAGGTCGAGGTCGCCTGCGTGGATCTAGGTCGAAGCTCGAAGCTCGACCAAAACACTGGAGCTATCATTTTTAATCCCAAAAGTTGTCTAAAATACTCCATCCGTCCCATTTGAAGCTTCACCTTTTACCTTTTGCCAAAATGGGTGTCCCATTAAAAGTTTCACCTTTTCTAAAATGACAAAAAATCTTTACTATTCCACTCACTAATTCTCTCTCCTATTTTACTTTTATACTCACAACACTTTCTCCACTTACCTTTTTTCTTAATTTGCGTGCTACCTCCACTATGACGAAGGTTTAAATGGGACAGAGGGAGTATTAGATTTGCCAAAGTATTGACATTTAGACTTAACAAAATATTAAATCTGCCAAAGCTTCCAAAGCATTGCATTTCGAATGTGATTTTTAAACAAACACAATAAGCTACTTCGTCCAATAATGATGAAAGCAATACAACTACGATATTTATTTCAGAAATTATAATTTATTTATTTTGTAATAAACACAGTAAAAATGTCAGCTACTTCTGTAACGATGCAATTAAAAGTGAGGATGGGTGTCGCCCCTCTTGTGGTAGATCAAGAGCTGAGGTTTTTAAGGCCCACATGGGACCCACACCGGGTCTATCAGGCCATCTTCAACGGTTTGGTTTGATTTGGTGTATAAATTGCATCAACACACTAACACTAAAATGGTGCAATTTCAGTACCAAATATCTTGCATTTTCAAATTTTGCAACAAATAACAATCTTTTCAAAATATTCTTATTATTTCATTTAATTAAAACAAAATTCATTACATATTTAATATTATTCAAATTACATTATAGTAAATAGTACTCCCTCCGTCCCACTATACTTGACACCCAAGGGGTGGGTTCAAAAACCAAGGAAAAAGAATAAAATAAAAAAAATGTGTGGTGGAAAATGAAGAGAGAGAATGAGTGGGGTAAATAGTAGTGTTGGTTGAATAAATGTGTGGTAGAAAATGAAGAGAGAGAATGAGTGGTGGGGTAGAGTGAATATAAAAATATAAAAACTTGGTTATTTTTGGAAGGTGTCAAGTATAGTGGGACGGCCCAAAATGGAAAGAAGTGTCAAGTATAGTGGGACGGAGGGAGTATACTATAAAAATTAAATAAGACAACAGCTTGGTCCAATTAATTCTTGTTTTTTTATTTCATCTTCAATATTTTAACATATTTTCAAAGTTTTGTAATTTTGTTTAAAAAATTAATGGTACAAATTGTATAGTTTTGCTTAAATGAAAAAAAAAAAAACAAATTTCATAATATAAATAATAAATATTAAATTAAAAATATATACCATTTCCGTCTCAAAATGAATTTCCGTCTCAAAATGAATGTACAAAATTTGTTCAAAATTAATATCTAAAAAAAGTTGATAATTCATTTTGAGACGAAGGAGGAATTAGTAATTTCAAAAAAAAAAAAAAAAAGACGAAAAAGCTGTAAACTCTTCTAGATAACGGAAGAAGTCTAGATAATGGAAGAAGAAGATAATAACAAGCTGTAAACTCTTCTGAATAGAACAGGATATTCAAAAAAAAAAAAAAAACATGGATAGTGCAAGAAATTACCTGCGCCAAATTTGATGCATATTCAACACATCGCCAAAATAGTGGGAGGTTTGGCGTCGTTGTAGTACGATTCCCCACCAAATTGGAGTTAGCGCAGGTAATGGAGTTGCTCTTGGAGAAGAGATGGTCTTAATGTCAAAACTATAGTAACTATTTCAGTGACGAATTCTGAGTTATCGAAGCTTAGAGCAAAAAATGTAGATGAGTGTAGTAGTAGTATAGAAAATGACTACTTACCCGAAAACACAACTGATTTTAGACGGACAGCTTCTTCCAGACTCTGTAGAGAAATCATTGTAGAAGCTTCGAGAACAAAACGCCCACGAGTTCCACCACCACCATCTCTTAACCAACGAAACCATACGGTCCTGCCCTGCCTCTTATTATCCCATCTCCACAACACATACACGCACAGATTATAATTTGCACTCTATAAAAGGAGAAGCATAAACGCACCTAACAATGCAATGAGATAAAACGAGGAACTTTAAAAGGGACAAGCATAAACGTACCTAGCAAACACCCAAAATTTTCAAGTCTGAGAAAAGAACTCAAATATCAGATGATGGCTCAAATATAACAGATTTGGAACTTGAATACAATTGATTTTTCCAGTAAGCTAGCTGATACTGCCATGCCTAAGACACCAGAATAAGTAATGTTTTCAGATAGATTGACTGCTTAGCATACATGGTCAATCTGAATCTTTTAAAAAGTTTGATCATGTTTCTCTTAGTTAATCTAGGATATAACAAATGCAGATATCAGCAAAAGTGGTCATCACTCAAATGACCTTGCATAAATCTCCATACACAATATTTTCATCTCAATTTGGAATCATAGACCATAAAGGTCAAAAGGCAGACTAAAGTGTATAAAGATGCGGACAGAATGAAATCATGTAAGCACAATTTTACATGAGCTAGAGGCCCTTGGTAACAATGAGACTTCCTTAATAAACTCCTCATTCTTCTCTTCCTCAAATGAAATTCTTAGTTCCTCCAAACAGTTTGCCTTCTCGAGGAAGTACTTCACCATGCCGAGCCCTGGCCCTGGATCACACAAATACACTACTCCAATTACTTTCAGATTATACAGCATACATGATGGCACATCTGTAGGTGGATCGCAGAATTCGGGCTCATTTTCCTGAGTGGAAGAGAAACCAATGGGTCATGACAATCTCCCATTATAATTAATGATACAAATGAAAATAATTGAACTCACGAGTTTATAATAAAGTGATGCTAGTTGGGGTGAGCTTTGAAGAAAAGCTGTTAGCAAACGAAATCCTTCATCTGTGTCAATAGCACCAATATCCAAATTGTTTAAACAAGGAAAAATTGGCAGCTGAAAATTTGGCAATGCAGAGTCACGATAGAAAGCCTTCAATATAAAAAAGAAAACATTGAAAAAAGTCAGTTTCAACAATAAATTAAGAGACAAAGACAAAACACCTCATCAGTAAAAAGATTAAGAATAAAGAAACAATCACATAGCTAACCTCAAATGTCGCCTCTGATAAAAAAGAAATTTAACATTGGATATTGCTACAACAAGGTCTGCCATTGAACGTGCAAGAATCAGTTCATCTTCATATTCGTCAACGTCGTAGCAAGATAGGTGCAAGCTCAACCAAGCGTCATCAAGGCAAAGTAGGGTCGACTCGATCTGATAGCCATCTGGCACACCATTATCCGTATGTTCAAGGTATCTAAGACGTGGAGTATTAAGTACAACCTTATACGAGTGAGCTCCATCAATCTCCGAAAACCGAAGGGAATGTAGTCGAATTAAGATCAGAGTTTTGAGTACAGGAGATGAGATGTTCAGTACATACACAGTTTCACATAGTTTTCCTTCTATTTTCAATTCCTCAAGAACAAGGCAGCTTGAAACTAGCCTGGAAAGTGACTCACCGTCCTCAAACTGAACTTTATTTAAATGAAGGGTTTTCAAACTCTCTAGAGAAATGATCTCGGGAACTTTAAGAAGAAGTCCCATTCCTAAAGTTAGACTCACCAAAGTTCTGCTAGAAAAGAGTTGATGTCCAAGACAATGGCCAACCAAAGGAGTCTCAAGATCAATTTCACGAACATCTCGGGATAGAGCAATAGAAAGCCATTGAGTAACATTTACAGCACCATAATCTCGAAAACCCTTGATACTAAATAAATCTAGACAGGTCACTTTAGAAAGTAGAACCCTATAGACAAAGTTCACAAAACTTGTTTCACTTCTCGGAGTTGGATTCCGTTTGACTATTGAATTCTCTTCGATTAGTAAACCATCATCAAAGATTAGATTGGTTTTTAATGCCCATTGTTGATTCCAGTGGGTAGACAGAGTGCTAGTTCTCACAGCATCCTCAATTGACAGGAAAGAGAGGATATGGGTAATAAGATTGTTAGGTAAGTTGCTGATTATATCGTTAGTTGTCCGGCATTTTGAAATAGAACCCATTATTTATTTCTTAACCTAAAAATTTACCCAAATCGCTGCATAATTATTGAAGAATTCCCCATTTCAGTAGCTGCAAAATCATGAAAATTAAAAATCACAACTCAATTCAGACCAAAATAACATTTCCGGTTTCTCTAGTTCGCCGGCAGGATAATAAAATACAGAGAATGAAAAAGTGGAAAGGTTTATTGAACTGCATTATATGGATTTGTAGGGGAGGGGATGAATGATTGGAAAATTAAATAGAGAAATAGATCAACATAAGCAAACAAATTACCGGAGAGGAAGAGAAACCATGAATTTTATCGATGCGCGGTCGTTGCCGGAAGATCACTGTCGCACATGGCTGAGAAGGAAAAGGGGTTGGGGAGGGGCAGATATGCGGAATGAAAACGGCAAGGGAGGGGAGCCGAAATAGCCGTCTCCCTTATAAGGCTTTGGGCTGCTATTCACACTTTTTCTTACTTTCTTATGAGTACACCCCTCTCAGACATTCTTATCCCTATCTTCTGCCCCCTCTAACGTGATTTGGGGCAGCGTGATTTGGGGCAGGTGTTGTAGCACTCGGGGTTGTGGGCGAGATCGAATGCAAGTT
This sequence comes from Adenophora triphylla var. japonica, assembly GCA_022495995.1. Taxonomy (NCBI): domain Eukaryota; kingdom Viridiplantae; phylum Streptophyta; class Magnoliopsida; order Asterales; family Campanulaceae; genus Adenophora; species Adenophora triphylla. The sequence continues at coordinate 469,606 of JAFEMH010000463.1, read as the reverse complement.
AATTAAATGGATAAAAGATGACGAGCCGAACAAAATGACTAAAATGTCATTAATGAATGGACAAAAATGAGAGCATTAAAATGCAAATGAATAAACGAGATTGCGGATCCACCGAACTAAAATGCAAATGAATAAACGAGATTGCGGATCCACCGAACTGCTATACGATTAAATAACATAGGCTTCGGATCCCGCTCTACTCCGCCCGAATGGAGGATTTAGACGTTTTAGCGAGGACACAAAATTGTGGATTTCGAACTCATAAAGTCACTTTTCATCGTTCGATACTAAAACAGTTTGCATGTTGATGCCGCAGGAAATGTGCTTATCAATCTTCGTCCACGTGGCAGGACTAATCACTTGACTCCTTGACCTGAAATCAGAACCCACGACTAGCCGGATTTGTCTCCGGCTCAGACCCTCGGGCGTGAGAGTAAGTATGTATTTAGGAGAGCAAAGAATGTATTGAACAGAGATATTCAAATGACAAAATTGTCGTTACCTCAAAACTGTTGTAGTGGCTATGTATTTATAGTGGCTTTGATGAGGGTGGTATTTTTGGTCTGCATGAATCCCGTAATTTGAGGGACAGTTACATGTATGGAGAACGTGCCCTTGAATGGCTCCTGATTTGTAGGGAACCAGTTATGGAAGGTGTGGTGCGTACGTCTTATCTCCTTAGGTCGACGCTCATTTGATAGGTCGAGGTCGCCTGTTCAGCTTAGGTCGACCTGATTGATGGGTAGGGCTGGACCGTACCCGAAATAGGATTTGGATCGTGAAGTCGAACTAAGTTAGGTCGGGACCTGGTAGGTCGGACAATAAACTTAAGTCGACTGATCAAGTAGACGGGCCCTGAGCCATGTAATAATTGGGCCTAGCCCACTGATAATGTGGTGGCAATAATTGATGGAGGATTGGGCTTTACTCGCTTGGCCCAGCTCGACACTTTTGGTATGTTCAGTGGCCCCCAACTTTCTGAGTTGACTTTGTCGACCAGGAAGTTAAGGAAATTTTGATGAAGTTTGCCGTTACTCGCAAGTCGATGCTCGCTCTGATATTTAGTCGACCAAAGGTGACGTGGCTCAATCCTGGACGTTTACAACGAACGGTCAGATATGGAAGAGCGCCGTATTTCGCAATCATTACTGTTTTGACGTTTGGAAAACCGCCTTGGGAACTGTTTTCCTCATTTAATTAGGAAAATAATTTTTGAATTTTTTTTTCCTTCTCAATTTCGAAAAATATAAATACCAGAGTCCTTCTCCTTTTCGAACTTTTGCTTTCTCCAAACTCCTGCATAACTCCGGCGAAGGCGGTGAAACGGCAACTGATTTAAACTGAACCCTCGTTTTCTGCAACAATTTCTCCGTGCAAAACTGATTAAGGTATTCCTCTTGTCTTCTTGCATTAGGGTTTTGATTTCTGCTCTGTTTTTGATTTCGCCATGGCTAGAACCTTCAGTAGTGAGCCAGGAGCTTGGTATGAGTATTGCACTGTGAACCATCGAGTGTACAAACATATAAACGGAGGGTGGAGAGAGATGTCCTTGAATGAGTGTGCCTCCATCTTGACAAGGTGGGGGCTGAATTTTAGTGAAATAGGACTGCACATAGGAGAAGACGTAGGTGAATTGATAATTGACGACTCAAATGTTGTCTCCTTTCATCTCTTCCATGAACTGCTTGACCACATATCCCTATTTTATGTGAGGGATGCTAATAAGCCCTCCTTCCTTAGGAATAGGAAAGGTTTTCCAGGGGAGTCTAAGTCGCCCTTAGTTAGGTCGCCCTTAGGTAGGTCCCCTGAATGTGATCATAGGTCTGACTCGCCTGCTTCCTCTTCTTCTTGTACAGATATGGCAGCTCGTGAAGGAGCTACAACATCTACTTCCTCCAGTCCCCGTATTGTGGATGCATTCAACTCGTCAGCTGTACCGAGGAGGAATGAAAGGGACTATGTCCCTCAAAGACCAATGAGAGGAAAGAAGAATTTAGAGTCTCGATATACCATAATATATGATTTCTGTGAGGTAAATAAGGAGGAGTTTAGGGTGATCATCCACAGTAAGAAAGATTTTATGGCTCAATTTGGTAGGACATTTACTAAGGATGCCACTAAGGTAGCTTTCTTCTATGGCCAATTCGAAGCTGGCTTGAGGTTGCCACTTGATCCTTTTATCAATGAGTTCTTAGAGTGTACGGATGCTTTGCCTCTCCAACTGGGAGCCAACACTTACAGGGTCCTAGTGTGCTTTGCCATGGTCTGTAGGTTTCTTGGATATGATCCTTGTATGAGGGTCTTTAAAGAATTCTTCAGTGTTAAATTTGGTAAAACTAATATGGGAATCAGCACCCCTTCTAAGCCCAACTCCCCCAAATTGTTTATGAACCTTCCCAGCAAGGCGAGTGGGTGGAACTCCCATGTTGTAGTAGTGGAGAGTAGATTAGGATGGGAATTCCCTCTACCCAACGCTGAAACAGAGGTTGTAGAAGAGGAGAACTATTGAGAGCCACATTGGCATATTGATCTGTATAAGAGACTATGCCAGTTGCTGATAGGAGACCTATTAGTTGGGAACGCCTTGGGACCACCAAGTACAATTATATCAAAGCCGGGATGATGGCTGGTGAGGGAGAAGTGCAACCTCTGGTGCCTATTGATAGGGGCACTGTATATCCTGATTGGGTCACCCATGCCTTGGGTAGATTCGAGGATAAGTGTCAATTTTGCCAAAGGACGGCCAACTACTGTAAGGACAATGGGGAGCATGTTGGTGGTAAGAGTTTACTTGTCTTTATTTCTTTACTCGCCTGTTACTTGCTTGTATGTGGAACTGGTAGCTTGTACATAGAAATAATTTTGCTTGTATGTGTAACTCTTAGCTCGTCAACTGTTTAGCTCGCATGTAGAATAGTTAACTCGTAGATAGTTAGCTCGTACATAGAACTCGTAGCTCATATGTAGAACTCTCATCCGTCGATCTAACCTTTTGTTATCTTGGTTTTGATGCAGTTCTGACCCCTGAACAAGAAGCGAATATGGTGCGCATAGTAGGAGTGTCTGACAAGAAGAAAGCTAAGAAAGCCCACGGTGTCGCCAATGCTCGGGCTAACAGAGAGAGAGAGGCTGAGAGACGGAACAACCTGCTGTCAAAAGATAATGTTGGTATGGTGCCAATGGAGGAGATTGGGTTGGAGGATCCTTTGGAGAGTAGTAGCCAAGCTTGGGGAGCAGCTGAAGAGGGTGATGAGTCCAATAGGTCGGTTAGACCAAACCCGAACTCCGACCCAACTTTTGAAGCTAATGCTGCGACCTCTGGTGCTGGTACTACTGGAGCTAGTCCTTTGAATGTGGTAAATGTTGATGATGATGTCCTGGAGGAGGATGATGATCGCCCTTTGAACTCGAAGAAGAGGTCAAGGGTTGATAAGGGTAAAACCGTCTCTTCAAGCCAACTTCCTCCCCCAATTTCCTCTCCTCCTAGCCAAGAGTATATTGAGGCTCGAATAGAGAAGTTAAGTGATGTGCCTCCTCTCAGTGGGGTAAACAGTATGAGTCGCCGTTATCCCGAGCTAAGCCTTGGTCAAGTGGTGGTTAGGAGGGCAATTGACGTCGACCTGCTTGCCCATTTTGCCGATAAGGGGATGACTCCAGAGGAATTTTCTGCTCGATCTGGCTTGGTACAGAGCGAGGTAAGTCATTGCTCCCTTTATTAGTTTAGTCGCTTATACTTTGAGGTCGTCACTTTATTTTCTGAATCTCTGCATAGCTAACAGTTTGCTGATTTTCTTTAATGCAGTCCCTGACCATGGTGGAGCAAGCCAAGAGCTCCTGGAGGGCCTCTATTGAGAGGGAGAGGCAGGCTATAAGCCAATACTCCAAGAAGTCTCAAGAGCTGTCTGAGCTAAGAGAGAAATACAACGACCTGGATAACTCCTTCGATGCTCTGGAAATGGTTAAGCAGAAGGCCTTGGCGGACAAGGATAAAGCTTTAGAAGACCTTAAAGCCACAGATACCAAGATTGACGAGGTGAAGGCAGAGAGGGATGCTGAGCGTCTGGCTCATGAGGAGACTAAGAAAGAGCTAGCAACAGTTTCCCAGATCCTCAAGGAGAGGGATTCCTTCTTAGCTGAGCTGAATGAGGAACATAATGCAGCTAGGGCCAAATGGAAGGAGGAGCTTCAAGTCGCTTCCAAGGCTGCTGTTAAGAAGTTTAAGGATGGAGACGACTACTACAATGCCATAGTGGATAAGGCGAAGGATTTCTTGGACGTGGGTAAGCGTCACATGGCCCGCAGAGCTTTAGTCGATCCCAGTTCTGAAGTCTCCCTTGAACAACTTGCTCGCTAGGCCTTTGAACCTCAATACGATATGGCTGCTCGCGGTGGTCACTCGATCGTTCCTTACACTGATAACGACTTGGCCTTCATTGCCCAGCAAGATCAGGAAGAGGCTTGTGAACCGTGGGTAGCTCCAACTTTGGCTCTTAGAAACTTTGATGTGGTTCTTCAACAGATAGAAGATGCTGAAGATATGGATGAAGATGACGACCTTACTCAGCATGTCTTCTCAGACTCGGGTAAATTCATAGGCCCCCAGCAACAAGAAAAGGATGGAGAGGATCGAGCTGACACAAGCGGCCAGACTGACGCTGGTCAAGACTTTTGAATTTGTTTTAGATGAGGTTGTAACGAACAAAGCTCCAAACAATTTTTGTTTTTGTTTTGTGTATGTGTAGATGCCTTGGCCCAGCTTTTTGGGAGGCATCCTGACTTATGACTTTTATTTGTTCAAGTCTTAGCCCGCTTTGGGGGACTGAAACTTTGTTTGATCGTAGCTGACTTTTGCCTGAATCTGTTTTTCTTTGGTCCATCCGTTTGTCTTTGAATGTCGAGCTAGATTTTAGTAGAACAGGTGAGTCGCTATAGGCTCTTAGTCGGATTGATTTTTTGATAATTCAATCGACTTTTGACTTGTATACTTTCTGCAAACGAGATTGACTAAGAGTCGCACCTGTTTAGATGAACGAAGCTGACCAAGAGTCGAGCTCTTTAGAACGAAGTCGACTAGGAGTTGGACTTGTTGAATGAACGAAGCTGATTAAGAATCGAGCTCGTTAGAACGAAGTCGACTAAGAGTCGGACTTGTTGAATGAACGAAGCTGATTAAGAATCGAGCTTGTTAGAACGAAGTCGACTAAGAGTCGGACTTGTTGAATGAACGAAGCTGATTAAGAATCGAGCTTGTTAGAACGAAGTCGACTAAGAGTCGGACTTGTTGAATGAATGAAGCTGATTAAGAATCGAGCTCGTTAGAACGAGACTGATTAAGAATCGAGTCTGTTGAAATTAATGTAAAGCGCAACACAATGTTGGGTCGAATAGAACAGCAACTTTTATTGAAGTAGGAAAATGCTTACATCAAAAGTGGAGCTAGAACTATGAAAAATTCAAACTTGGAAACTGCACTAACTTTGAACTGAACTAGAGAGTTGAACTAGAAGTAGTATTTGATAAGGTGAGTAGCGTGCCATGGGTGCTTCAACTCTTCACCACCGGGGTGAGCAATCATGTAAGTTCCATCCTTGATGATTCGAGTAACAATATAGGGACCTTCCCAGTTGGGAGATAACTTGTTCTGTTTGGTTCTCCTTCCTGTTGCCTCGATCTTTCTTAGCACGTGGTCGCCTACTTGGAATGACCTCGTCTTCACCTTCTTATCATGGTAACTCTTTGTCCTCTGCTTGTAGTTGACCATTCGTAAGTAGGCTGTGTCTCGCTTCTCGTCAATCAAATCCAAGTCGATCAATCTGTTGGCGACATTCTGCTCTTGATCAAAGAAGACCACTCTGGCTGTAGGAAATCGCAGCTCGGCTGGTGCCATAGCCTCCGATCCATATGTAAGAGCGAATGGGGTTTCCCCCATAGGCCCCCCGAGTGGTTGTGCGAACTGCCCAAAGAGAAAGGGGGAGTTCGTCCAACCAGTTACTATGCCAACCAACTAAGCCCGTCTTAAGTGAGGATAAGACGAGCTTATTCACTGCTTCAGCTTGTTCATTGCCCTGAGGATAGGCAACAGAGATTACCAATGCTTTATCCCTACTCAATTCATTTCTTCTTCGAAAGCCCGGGAGAATTGTAGGCCGTTATCTGAAACTATAGCTCGAAGGATCCCAAATCGACACCAGATGAAGTCATGAATGAAGTTGATGGATTTTTCTTCTGTGATTCTGGCCAAAGGTTTGTCTCCGGCTTAGACCCTCGGGCAGGTGGGAAGGGTCCAATCAAGTCGACGCCCCACATGTCAAATGGCCAAGTAGCGATCACTGGAATTTGCTCAGTCGTAGGCAGATGAGGCAGGTTGGCAAACCTTTGACACTGGTCACATTGCTGAACAAAATCATGAGTGTCAGCTCTCATGTGTGGCCAGTAATACCCCAACATAATTAGCTTGTCAGCCAATGTTCTGGCCCCCGGGTGTCCACCACAAACCCCGCTATGTACCTCGTGCATTAACTGAGTGATCTCTTGGGGGTGAATGCACTTCAACAATGGCCTAGTGTATGACCTCCTGAATAGCATGCCTTCTTGAACAACGTATCTCGGAGCTTTCTTTTTGATGCCTCGAGCTGTCTTCTCATCTTCGGTGAGCTCGCCTCTTTCCAGGTACGCCTTCATTTCTTCGATCCAACACTTGTCATAAACCCAGTTTCTCAAGGTATCCTCCACACAATGGATTTGAACCCTTTCATATGCTGGATTCTCGAGGTAGGAGATGGGCTCTTCGTGTGGCTCGTCTGTAGTAGCTAGCTTCAAGAGTAGGTTAGCTAATTCATTGTCATCTCGACCAATCCTCTGAATTTCCCAAAACTCCAAATCTTTTATCAACTCCTTTACCAGGTCGCAGTACTTGATCAAAGTAGAGTTCAACACCTCGTACTCCCCTCGGACCTGGTTGACTATCAGCTGGGAATCACAGTATGCTATAATTTTGGTCGCCCCAAAACATTTGGCGTACTCGATAGCTACAATCAAAGCTTCATATTTTGCCTGGTTGTTGGAGGCCTCAAACTTAAACCTCAATGCTTCCTCATAGACTATTCCAGACTCTGTCTCGATTAATACTATCCCAGCTCCACTGACATTCTTCATTGCTGACCCGTCTGAGTAAACCTTCCAGCAATCGTCGGGTAGACAAGTGACGGGCTGGGACTCTTGCTCCTTTCCCTTAGCTTCGTACCTCGCTATCTTCCTTGGTGAACGTTAGCTCGACCAAGAAGTCTGACAAGGCTTGAGCCTTCAACGCCTTTCGAGGTCGATACTCGATGTCGAATTATGTGAGAGCAATTGACCAATTGAGTAGACAACCTGAACTTTCTGGCTTATGTAGAATTTTCCTCAAGGGCGCATTTGTGAGCACAACAATAGGATGAGCTAAAAAGTAAGCTAGCAGCTTCCTCGAGACTACGACTAAGGCATACGCAACTTTCTCTGCGTTGTAATATCTGCCTTCAACATCTGATAGAGATTTGCTAACATAATATACGGGCTTTTGGAGCCCATCCTCTTCTCGAACCAACACCGCTGCCACTGACTGATCATCTACAAATAGATACACGAACAATGTCTCCCCCATGGTCGGGCTGCTCAGTAGAGGTTGAGAAGCGAGATATTCCTTTAGTTGTTGGAACGACGAATGACATTCGGTCCTCCATTCAAAATTTTTCGTCCCCCTCAAAGATTTGAAGAAGGGGAGAGACCTTTTTGCCGACTTGGCTATGAAGTGACCTAGGGCTGCTACCCTACCATTAAGTCGCTGCATCTCCTTGATACTGGTGGGCTCTTGCATGTCGACTAGAGCCTTGATCTTTTCTGGATTGGCCTCTATTCCTCGTTGTGACACCATAAAATCAAGGAATTTGCCAGCTACTACCCCAAATACACATTTGCTCGGATTAAGCTTCGTGTCGTTTGCTCGTAGATTGGCGAACATTTCCTTTAGGTCGACTACGTGATGTCCGGCATTTGTTTTGATGACCATATTATCGACGTAAGCCTCCATGTTTCGGCCAATCTATGAAGCAAAGACTTTGTTCACCATCCTTTGGTAGGTCGCACCTGCATTCTTTAACCCGAATGGCATCATATTGTAGCAGTAGATGCCTCCAGCGGCTTGAAATGCCGTCTTCACAATATCCTCCTCATGCATCTTGATCTGATGATAGCCTGAATAGGCATCGAGAAAACTGAGAATGGAATGTCCAGCAATTGAATCGACGAGCTTGTCAATTCGAGGTAGTGGATAGCTGTCTTTTGGGCAGGCCAGGTTGAGGTTGGTGAAGTCGACGCACATTCTCCACTTGCCGTTGGATTTCTTCACCATGACCACATTGGCTAGCCAAGTGGTGTGAGTGGCCTCCTTTATGATACCTGCACTTAAGAGTTTTTGTACCTTAAGTTTTATAGCTTCCTCTTTGTCATGAGCAAAGCTTCTCAGTTTCTGTGCCTTGTGTTTCATGGTCGGGTTGACCTCCAGCCTGTGAACAACGACTTCTTCCTTAATCCCTTTCATGTCTTCTACTCGCCAGGCAAAGACGTCGCTGCTTTCTTTGAGTAGCTCGACAAACTCCGATCTTTCCTCAGGTGACAATTGCTTTCCAATCTGATTTTTTTGCTCAAGATAGGAAGGATTTGTGATCACTGCTTCTAGCTCGTCCACAGCTTCTAGCTCCGGACCATCTCTAAATTGCAGGGTCTCGATGATGATCTCTCTAACCCTCTGTCTTTCCCTGGCCCCCAAGTGTGGAGCTTCCTCGACAATCATGTCGTCTAATTCATCTGCGATCTCACTGGTGGTGGCCCCCGAGTTATTGTCGATCTGGAGGCATAGCTCGCCTATGCAGACTTGGTCGACCATAACTGTATCTGGATCGAGCATGGCGACTTCAGAGTGACGTGTCTGTAAGTACCCCAATCTGGATCACTCCCTTTCAAACACACGGGAAACACCGTAGACTCATCCACGCAGTCTCAGAGACCTCTCTCACTCAAAACCCTCTCAAAACCCTCTCAAACCCCCAAACAAACCAAGGGAGGAGCCTTTGCGGGATAAAGGGACAAAAGGACCTTTTGGGAATTTTCAGAAATCGAGAAAAGCAATTAAGGTCCGTACGGACCTCTTTGTTTCAATGATTACTAAATCCCCTTAAAGTCCACAATATTCCCTCAAATCCCGGAAGAAATGATGACTTCCCTGCAGAGTTGGTCCGTACGGACCTCTTTGCATGCAAGATGGTCCGTACGGACCTTATTGCATGGGGGACATCATCATTCCAGAATATTCTCCATCATTGCGAGATTCCCTCAAATCGAGGAAATCCAAAATTCTGGATAACCAAGAAGGTCCGTACGGACCTCTTTGCTCCGAAATTTTTACTATAAATAGAGGGCTCCCCCTCCTCATTTTCAGCCACCTCCCACTTCTCTCTTCCTCCCTAAGCCTTCGGCTCCCCTTCTAAGACCTTTCGAGGCATTCCCGGCCCCTTCGGATCCTTAGAGGCCTTAGAGCCCCCTCGAGGTGCTCAGAAGCCTCCCCGAGCGCTCCGAGACGCTCCCGCGCTGCCCCGAGGCACTCTCGAGGTACTCTGAGGCCCCTCGTGGTACTCCGAGGCCTTGCACGGTCTTTCCACGGTGTCCGGCTCTTTCGAGTCAAACCGACGATCCCAAACCACGCCGAAACTCTGCCCCGAGTAACTCTGCCACCACAACGCACGCCGAAACTGCCCGAGTGATCCAGACGATCCCCACGCACGCCGAACCTGCCCGAACGCAGCCTACAACCTCAACTCACGCGAAACTACGTCCGCGGACAACCGGCATCTCCCGAAGCAATCCCGATCCGTCTGGGAACGCTACTCAGACCTCGAAACACCATTCCCAGCGGAAGACAGGACACGAACCAACATTGGTAAGGCTTCCTTCCTATACTATTTCAATACATTTCCATACATAGCATACAATGTAGACATCCGATACTGACATGCATTTTTAAAAAGCACACACACACACACATTGCATGACATTTAAAGGATATTAGGGGTATCAGAAAGACTCGTTTACGAGGCTACTCGGAGTGAGCTCTAATATTCTAATATTCTCTTCCGGGAGTCATCTCGACCTCCGAACTCAAAATCTCATCACACAAAAACGGTTTAAAATTATCTTTAAGCGATGCCCTTTTCAATGTTTTGGGCTTAATAAACGGCGTGGCGACTCTACAAAATGCGAAAGCAAAACGGCGAGACACCTCCAACGCGCAACGCTAAACGGAATAAGCCAGATGCCGGGGCGCGATTGCGCTGCCTCTCGGATCCGGGCGACTTCCCGAACAGCGACGAACGCGAGATACACGGGGCCCCGCGCGCGAGCCGGATCCCGGGTAATTTCAGTTGGCGACTCCGCTGGGGAAATTTTGTTTTAAAAACTTTTAAACAAAACAAAAGATTTTTAAAACGATGATGAGGGTCAAACTTTCATTTTACCCCTTCCTTTAAGCATTGTGTGTGTGTGCACGTGCTTCGTTTTTATTTTACAAAAAAAAAAAAAAAAATACAAAAAAAAATGCATCAATATACATACGTGCATACATTTAAAATTCTTCAAAAACTTCTATTTTACTCGAGAAAAAGAATTTTAGAAACCGCCTATTCTGTAGCCTATTTCTTTGCCTCGGTTACACCGCACTCTACTCAGCTTCTTTGCCTCGGTTACACCGCACACTATGCGCGCTTCTTTGCCTCGGATCTGGCTGCAGCTCTGACCACTTAACCCGGAGTGGTCTCGGTTGCGATCCGTTTGGTCTTCCTAGGCCTCTTGGGGCGCGCACGGGATCATTCCAAACATCCCATCCTAGCCAAGCGTCAACCACTGCACGTTTGAGTCTTGAGTCACACTCGTCCCGGACTCGGTTGGTTTTTACCCGGTCAGGTGTCATACGGCTGGATACATATACCATGCCGGCCATTTTACGAGTCAAGGCTCGGAACTCAAGATCTCTTGCGCAAGCAAAGCGATGAAAGGTCATGCTAAAATCTTGACCGATCTTGATTTCGAAGCTACACCCGAACGATGTTCCGTCCCGGATATACATCCATGCTCGCATGACACCATGTCATCACGCCTTTGATACGTCGGCCATGACGATATGACCCTGACCCGACGCCTAACGTCACATCCCTTGCGCAAGCAAGGTAAAGAAGAAGGTAAATGCTAGGAACTCTTGACACGATCTTGACTCGGTGGCCGGCTCGGTTCACTATTCACATGGCTAACGCATCAAAACGAACATGACGGGCTCGGTCCTTAGGTTCGATTTTCTTTTAGGCCGGTGGAAACCACTTGCACTATAGGACCCTCGCACAGAGTGTCCACTTGGGAAGTCGAAATACGGGTGCAAAACGAGGGGCTTATAGCCGCACGAGATGGTCTCCCGGCGACCCGGGATCTAGCATAGTTGCGAAAAGAAGAGCAATCTTTTCCAACCTACCTAGGATTACGAGAAAACATGTTTTAAGTAAATTAAAACAAAAAAAAAAAAAAAATCAAAAATAAAAGAAACGGAAACCGCATGCCACGTGAGCTTTCCCCTTTTATCCCGTTAGGCCATTCACGTGTCTAAACCTTGCCCGTCACCCCCTCCAGCGAACCGAGAGTGGTTGAGAATCCCTGGAAGCCGCCTTTTCGGTATTGAGGTCACAAGGTCCGATAGCCCTTCCAGGTTCAACGGTCCGCACCGTCCAATACTCCCCGTGACGGGATCAACGGATAACGGTGAGGGAAACGGAACCCCGCCACTAAGGAATCTCCAGGACAATGGAGGAGGTGCTTTGCGAGCCTTGAAGCCATCAAGAAGCGCCAAGAAGAACGGCAAGCCTGGATCGTCGACACCTTGCGTCTTCGAGGAACGATTGCGGTTCCCAAACTGATGGAACCTTTGTTCTCATAGAAGACGAACATACCGGCTCCCAGGTTTCTCAAAGCTATCGGCGGAGTCCCGCCTCCGCCAAGCTACGAGATCCCAGCAACGCAAAGCGGCTCTCGCTCAAAGCTCCCCTCGGGCGTCGGTCAAGCGGCTCCAGGCATGCCCGCCTCGGATCGGTCGGTTTCCCGGCTCTGCACATCAAGCTCGGTACCAACGGCACACATACGTGCACTGCTCCGCGAGATCCCAGTGCATCTCGGTATCCCCAGGATTCAATCCTTTGCCTCTATACGAGCCTCGCAATCACAATCGAAGTCCCCATTCTTACCGGGGACGGGCATCGAGCGGATATCCCGACATCTCAAGTTTGCCACTGCTAGCACGCGAATTGGGGCTAACGAATCGTTTCCCAGTTCCCAAACACGACCCTTAGCGGACTGGCAATCACGCCCTCAACTTCAACACCCCGGGGTATGGGTTGGTATACAACTCAACTACCTCCCCAAGACTCCCGAATGGCGATCCCATCGGCCAATCCACCTCCATCTTCGATTTCCGTCCACGAAAACGGTAACCCACCTCAGACAGTGACCCTCACATGGCTTGGTTGATCGAACAGAGATGAAAGACATGCAAGGCAAGCTAGCTAGTTCTCGGAAGGACTCCCTCACCGCCTGCCGATCCGAACAAAGTGGTCCCTCTCCCTCCAAAGTTCGGGATGCCGGAAATGGAAAAGTTTGACGGAGCAGAATGCCCAAAAACCCACATCGACACCTACGTCACGGGTATGAGAGCCAAAGGGGCAACCCCTCAACGGATGGCGAGATCATTTCGGCATTCCCTCAAATCCACGGCACTAAGGTGGTTCCTCAATGTGAAGGCGAGAAAACCGCTCCACGTGGGATCGGATCGGTGAAATCTTCTGGAGAAGTACCGCGCCAATCTTGAATGGGAAACAAACCGCCATGACCTGCAAGCCACCGAACAAAAGGATGACGAACCGGTGGGCGAATTCTACAAAAGATGGGCTGGAAGCTAAAGCGAGATAATGGATCCACTTTCCAAAGAAGAAGCGAGATGGACATCTTCCATTCCCGCCTCAAACCATCTTTGAGGACTTTGATCGGCCACCATTTCTATCCAGGATCTCCGTGCCATGGTCAACGCAGGGACAAAGTTTGAAAAGACTACTGAGTCTTCAAAAGGCAACGAACCCCCTGCCTCGTCTTACCGCTATCGAACAAACCTGGCAACTTCAACTCACGCTGACCAAAGGAAAGGAAGCGGCGGAACGGTGGCACTACATTCGGAACGGGCTCAAGTAAACCGCGATCGGGCGGCCCCGAAGAATAGCAACCCCCTCGCTTCCCAGCGAGTTCCGGCATTTTGATAACTGGAAATGCCCTTGGGTCAAGTATTTGAAGCTTTGGTGAAGCGAAATCTTCTCAAACCACTCGAGAATTTCCAACCGAAGACCCTCAGGCCCAACATGGATATGAGCAAGCCTTTGCGCCTTCCATAACTACCCGGCCACACCACCGACAATTGCTTCGTACTCAAGCGAGTGTGATTCGGGGGCTCATTGAGGAGGAAAATTGGAACGCCCCGTGGTCCCGATACCATTGGAAATCCATTCCCCAGCAGCGGGGTAAACTCAATAGCCATTGACGAAACTCCAAGCGAGAAGCGGACTCCTGCAATTTCCGAAACCGTCGGCATCTTTGTCTCGCTATGGCCGGGAGCGTGAAACAAGAGTCAAGAAGATCTCGTGGCCGGGAATTCCGACAAGAACGCCCGAGGCAGCTGTCTCCCTACGATCTTTGCCCGGCTAAGGCATACGAATGGATGGATCGAGCGTTCCCAGAGAGAGGCGAGTCCAGCGGTAGCACGGGAAGCGGTTTAGCCTTCGCGAGACGATGACTTGCCAATATGTGAGAATCGGCACAACGAAGCCCTCCTCATCCTCATAAAAATAGAGATGTTCTTCCTCCCGAACGTCTTGATTGATAACGGCTCCTTGATCAACATCATCGCTTTAAGCACATTGAAAGCGACTCCGCATCGACCGTTCTACGATAAGGCCTTCACCTCGGGTAATCCGAGCCTACGATTCCTTTGCCACGACCAATCGTAGGAGTCATCAATCTGAGAATCCAATTCAACGTACAGTGGAGTCGGTAGAGTTCCAAGTCGTGGAAATCAAACCCACCTTCTGCTTTGTTGGGACGGCCTTGGATACATCGGATGAAAGCGGTATCATCTACTCTTCACCAATGCGTGAAATTCATCAATGCCAACGGAGCGATCGAAGTGATCCGCGGAAGCGGTGCAATGGCAAGTGCTTGGCCGGCCAAGCTATGACCCGGAAGAAGGTCCCGACATGACCGAATACTCTTCCCCGAGATGATTCTCCTACCTGTCCCGCTACGAAGTGGATCCTTACATCCACGCTCTAAGCGCAGACGAGTTGGAAATTGAAGAACTCATGGGTCGGGATGACAAGCTACGATATATGCGGCTGAAGAATGCTTGAGAGAGGATCAAGAGATGGATGCCCTAATGGAGATTGATCGAGGAGTAGACCCTTACTTCGCCGAAAACCCTCTTGCAAGCGGCTCATCACCGATCCCCGGTACAAGACAACCCTCAGCCGACACTCTCGGATCTTACGGGGACAGCCATCACGGCTTAGTTCAATTCAACATTCCGGTGTCCGACCTGGACGAACAGTGGCGCAACCTCCTCCAAGGCTTAATCGGGGAAGGAGATATAGCATGTCCGCTCGAATCGGACATTGTAAACGTCGTCCAAGCAAAGATCCCGAGATAAAGCGGATTCTATGAAAGTGATCAACATCGGCAAAAATCCACTCCCGAATCGGCGAATGCTTCGCCCTCCTAGAAGTAGCCCTCGGCGACTTCTATCATCAAAAACCCCCGAGGAATTTGGGTGGCAACACTAATGGAGGGACATCATCGGGAGCGGCCAAAAACCTCCGCGATGCGGTTTGAAATCGAACCGCATGCAAGCTACTTTCGGGACTCATGCCAAGGGAAGATTGGCCACCTAAACCGGCACCACTCCCTCTAGAGCTACGGCCATCCGAGAGTAATGAAGCTGGTCCAATCCCTCATCGCCTATAGTCTAGCTTCGAGTCTTGTTGTACGTGTATTCACATCTTTTGTGTCTTTTGACGGCTTTACGCCGACGATTGTGAATCTTTGATCAACAATGTACTGACCTTCACGCTTTCAATAAAAGGTCCGACCTTCCTAAAAAACCATTTCATTGCATCTTTAACAAATGATGACATTAACTAATCAAAAGCAGTTAAATTCATCTATACAAAAGGCAAACATATTAATTAAATAAATGCATCAAGCAAACATTTAAGCATGTTGTCAAACGAGAGAAAAACCGGGCCCAAGGCTGAGAAGGTTTTAATCACAACGATTTGCAAGATTCTTTGAAGAGCCAAAAGAGACGCAAGTCCGACGCCATTTCCGGCCTAAACAAGGATCTTCCAATACCTCAAGAACGGGAAGCCACCTTCATGAACAAGGAAGGACCCACACGAGAGGGGTCAAAACCAAGAGCATCATGGCCCTAAAACGCCTTGCCTCTCACTTCGTCATCCTCGGGGACATGTTATACAAGAAACGCTACCATGGGCCACTCCTACGGCTGCGTCGGCCAAGAAGAAGCGAGACAAGTTCATGAGCAGAAGTCCACAATGGGGCTTGCGGTCCCCACATGAATGCGAGCCACGATGCAAATCATTCTCGGGATGGGCTACTACTTGGATCTCCGTGGAAGCAGATGGCATCCACTTTGTCAGAAGGCTGCGACAAGTGCAGCGGTTCTCAACCTCGATCATGCCGCCCCACGATCTCTCTTGCATGACTACACCTTGGCCCTTTGCCACTTGGGGAATTGACGTCATCGGGAAAATCGCTCCGCCGAGCGGCAACGGTCACGAGTTCATCTTAGTAGCCATCGACTACTTCACCAAGATGGGTCGAAGCCAAGTCCTACAAGGTACTTTCACCTCCAAGAAGGTCGCGCATTTCCTCAAGGAAAACATCATATGCCGATACGGCATCCCAAATGAGGTCATATCGAGACAACGGCTCACACTTCGAAGGAGGAATTCGACGGGCTGCTGGCTGAATTCAAGATCACACGCCACAAATCTTCTCCCTACCGGCCACAAACAAACGGCGCCGTGGAAGCGACAAACAAAACCCTCGAACGGATCATCCGAAAAATGACCACCCGAGGACGAGATTGGCCGAGAAGCTGCACCTTGCACTTTGGGGCTACCGCACATCGATCGGAAACGACCACGGGAGAAACCCCATTTGCCACGACGTACGGGATGGAAGCAGATCCTTCCCGTCGAGCTAGAAATTCCCTCGCTCCAGAGTCTTCTTTGGAAAATGACATCAACGAAGTCGAATGGCTCGAAGCCAGACATGACGAATTGGCTGCGCTAGATGAAGCGACGACTAAAGGCCATGGAACACGTCAGGAGCCTATCAGCGGGATGGCTAGAGCTTTCGACAAGAAAGTCAAATCCGAGACATCGGGGAAGGTGACCTTGTACTCGAAGAAAAGCCTCCCACTCGAACCAACCCAGCTGGGAAAATGGGAACCCACATGGATCGGCCCTTTCGTGGTTCAAGATCTTCTCCGGAGGCGCCATGAAGCTAAGCGGACCTAGACGGCAATCCCTTCATGAATCCAGTCAACGGAAGCAAACTTCGCGAGATACTTCGCACGAAGAAGAACAAGCTGTGCATCTCTTGGCACTCCATGTAGTGTCGAACTACGCGAGACTGAGCCCTCTAGTCAGGAGGAACGTAGGCAACCTTAATTGGTCCGGTCTAAAAATACACAAAAAAGTCAAAAGTTTGAATGTCAATCAAGACCTCCATCAAGCTCCGCACTTTTCAAGAACACGCCCCAGTGATCACCTTGACCAAGTCAAAGCGACGGCGGCAACATCAAAGGACATCAGGGTCACTCGGCATCAAGCGGCCCGGCTCGTGTCTACTTCCAAGCCGAGGGGCTTGTCTTCGCCCTCACGCGCTTCAAAAAAAAAAAAAAAAAAAAAAAAGAGCTCGAGCAAGGGCTCACAAAAAAAAAATAAAAAAGAGCTCGAGCGAGGGCTCACAAAAAAAAAAACAAAAGAAGCTCAAGCGAAGGCTGCGAAATTGAGGTCAAGAGCCCGACGCCTTGACAAGAGGCAAGGAAGCTACGAAAAGACCGTCAAAGCGACTTGTCGAGGGAGCATTCAACCTCTCGGCCAAGCACAAAGCCTCGGCAAAGGGGATTGCCGTCGGGGCCCAGGCTGCTTCGGTCCGCGGATGCAACGAGAAAAGTCAAAGATGGACGCCGACAAAGTGCACAACGAAGCAAAGGCAAACAAAAGATCTTGCGTCTCGACAAAGCTTTAAAAGTAAATCACAAATCACTAACTTGGTTACAACATTTCTTGATGAGTTCGAAGCACGGTCTACTCTCAAGTTCACAACATGCTAAAAGACGGCTTAATACATTTAACTAATAATGTGTTTGCAATGCAATGAATGGATACCTAGGAGGTCATTCCGCGCCATCTGCGCTTGTCCCCTCACCATTCTTTCCTTTCTTCCCTCGTCCCCGGCGAGTCTTCTTTCGCTCCACGTGAACCAACTCTGCGTCTCTCGGTCAGAGATGCGGGGTCCTCCCCGTAGAGTCAAATAATCCGGTAGCTCTCGGGGCTTCATTCGCCGTGCTTCGGCTCGGATCTCCTCCTGCGAGTACGTAAAGAGGACCTCTCCTGTCGGTCGGTCAACTCTAGTCTCGTAGTCAAACAAAGCGTCTCCCGTCACATCGAAGGGTCGGACCAGGCTTCGGAACTCCTAAGGCAATAGCTACTACGGCAGCGGGTCCCAGAATCGGCTACACAGCGCACTGCTCTCCAAGACCACTTGGGAGCCCAACATCTTTGCTCATACCGGGCCGGATGCGAGTCGTCAATACAACGCTCCCAGACGTCTAAGGAGTACCACGGGAGGGAAAGCGGAATACTTCCATACCCTCGAGACAATACAAGAAGGCACACTGGAGGCGCCATACAAAGAGGAACTACCTCCGCGGTAGCAAGGTCATCGGCCAACAAAGGCTCTGCTTCATCCCAAGCGCCGGGGAAACAAGCGACGGAATATAGAAGGAGGACCAAGACAAACCTGGAACTACGACAACGTAGGACCCTTCTGCCAAGATCCTCCTGGTCTCAATCCTCCGGTCACGGAACCCACCGGCGGATCGATGCGTACCAAGGCTGTGCCATCCATCTCTCCCGGGCGGAGTGATCCATATCCAACACTGAGGTCGGTGAGCAAATGACCACGGGCTAAACGACGTCGGAGCCTCGGGCGTGGCTGAAGTCTCTCTCGCGGCCACAAGGTGAGCAAAGCGGGGCTTCCCCCTCTCATAAAACGATCCCCGGTCGCCCGGACGGTCGATACCATGAAGAGTCTCCCCCGGCACCAACGGGACAATATCCTCTCGGCTCTGCGGTGCCCTACCACATCTAGCGAGCGCCATCACAAATGCCAGGAGGCCGGCCGGAAAAAGCGTCGCCATCACGCCTGAGGCAAATACATCCCAAGAGACGTCACTCTCATCATCCATGAACCGCTCAGGCGGCTCGAAATGTCGATATGACCCGAATCAAGGATCATGCCTGCACTTCTTCCAACGAAGTACGAAGAAAGTCTGCAAGCTTCACGCTCACGCAGCACCACCAACCAAAGGAAGCGAGATGGCCTCCACCTCAGGTCCTCCAATCAAAGCCCGAAAATCCTCAAAAGTGGGCACCATTTCATTGTAGGAGAAGCTTGACACGTGCCTCCTAACATCCCAGAACTTCGCGGCGGCCCGCAACAAATCCCAATCGGGAACCAACTCCTTAAAAGACCAAGCCGAGCAAAGACGAAACCTTACCTCGAAAGCCCGTCTACGATGCCTCATACGGCGCCGCATCCACGTTTTTTGCTCGAGGAAGTGTGCTTGCCTCTCTGCGAAAGCCTCGGCAAAATTCTAGGGACGTACGAAGAATCCATGGCAAAAATGGAGGTTCCTAGAGAAAATGGGGAAGAAAGCTCGAAAATGGCTGCAAATGGGGAAATGAGGAAGAACCGAGGCCTTTGGAAAGCATTTATGTCCTTCCCAAAAAGCAAGGTTGGTCCGTACGGACCTCTTTGCATGCTAAGTATGTCCGTACGGACCTCCTTGCAAAAAGAACCCATTTCCCCAGACAAACGGTACAACAACCCTTTGTCCTCAGCAAAACCTTGCTCCAAAGCGCCCAAACAACGGCCAAAGCCATTCTAGGCAAACATACACTACCCACAAACACACTCTCAGCTCACGTGGCATGTACAAAAATAAAAAAATAATAATAGCAACAATTTCTAGGACAAATCCAGGGAATCACAAAAATGACATTAAATCTTAAAATAAAATCTTTGTTTGCCATGCAAATACATGTGTTTTATTACAGTACCCAAAAAATGTCTGTTGCTAAACAAAAAAAAAAAAGAGAGGGATATGAAAAGAGGAAAGCAAATGAATACTAATCGGAATCCTCGGCATCATCATCCTCGCCAAGATCCTCCAAAGAAAAGTCGGGCATCCCGGCGAACTCGCCCGTCACATCCTCGTCGTCGGAATCACAGAGCACCGCTGAGGCTCACGAGAAGTACTCGGAAGGATCAAATCCGGCGAAAGGATCGAAGAAAGAAGGCTACGAGGAACCCTCGCCTGTGCGCCGTGCGGAGGCATGAGCGATAAAGAGAGTTTGCTCCCTCGAAGGCCTGCGGCTCGAAGACGTCCGGCATCCATGCTATGCCGCCCCTCAAAGGCCCCTCTGGCTGCGGCTCCGGCTCGGCTCTAGGCGGAGGAACGTCCACAGAATGCCTCGAAGGCATAGGCTCGTGCGGCGGCACACGACGCGAAGACCGACGGGACACCTTCGACGCCATCTTCTTAGCGAAGGAGCGCGTCGCCACGTAGCGGCGAGTCGGCATATCGTAGGCTCTCCCGGGACTGCACCAACAAGAAGCCAAGGAAACGCTCATCAAATGCGGTTATACTCAACAACAAAAGAGAAAAATGCAGAAAAGATGCCAAGATGGAAAAGAGTCGGCCACACTCACCGATCTGTCGGGATCCACTCGGTATGCGGCGGGAGCTGCTTCCGGAGCAGGTACGAGACACCCTCCTCCTCGATCCGTCCCCGCGGACGTACGTGAAATCCGGTCCGGCATCGGAACCTGCAGGGGAGCTGCGGGCCGGCCTCTCTCTCCGCGCCGGCACTGCGGCGTCCTCAGCTTCCTCCTCACGAAGGCCCCGTACTCCTCTCCATATAAAATGAACTCCTCGGCGCCGACACCGCCAAGGTACCTCTCGAAGTCAAGCACGTCCATGTCCCGGGAGTCAAGCATCCCAAAGGGAGGGTCCCTCGGAGCCACGGGAAGCACAGCGGGGCCATCTTTGCCCAGGAAGACCCGCTCCACAGGATGCGTGACATCGCAAGGTCGAGCCCCGCGGCATCTTCGCCGTGGCTGTCACCTCGGGAGCCCCTCGAACTCATCTCCCTCATCACAGAGTCCACGGGAACAAGACAAACCCCTCACGGCTATCTCTCTCAGGACGCTCTGCACGTCCCGTGGCGATGGTGAGCTTCCCATTGGTCCTCCTCTTCCTCGCCGTACGAGCCCATCCCGGCATAGCGGGTGCGCGGCAACGACCCGGATCCCTATCCCACGGGAAGCACTTTGGAAAACCTCATAAAACCACACTGTGACAAAAACGAGAGAAGGCTCGGTGCAAAAGACAACGGAGAAAAGACAAGTTGCTAAATCAAAAAAAGCGGCAATAAACTCATACCTCCAAAGCAAAGTCAAAGCGAGGCCAACGAGCGCCACCCCAGGCTAAACCGGTCCAAGGAGAAGTAGAGCTCGGCCAAGCACACGCCTCGCCCCAAGCAATGTCGCGAGACCCTATCCAGATCGGTCAAGCTCTCCAACGAGCAAAGGGAGGCTGCGGTCGCGTGGTTCGAGAACAAAGTCTCGGACGGTGCATACCACAAGGAGCGCGCCAAGCTCCGCCATTGTCCACTGGCCGGTACCCGGATGTAGGCCCCAATGCGGCCGTGATCCTCATCTCCCACGTCGCTGTACGGCATCCCGGGCCCTGCGAGGACGAGGCTCAAAGCCCGGCGGCTCGGTCAACACATCATCGGAGATCATGTCTCTCCACCTCATGAGGCTCTCCTTTGAAGGAAAGCCGGTGATCGCAGCAAAAGTCGGTGGGCGTCACTGTCACCTCGCCCCGGCTCGGGTGGAAGGTGTGGGTGGTATCCCACCAATACTCGGATAAACCCGGGAAGACACTCTTGTTCTTCCTCGTGTCGAACACTCCGGCCCGGGTTCTCAGCGAACACACCTAGGCCGAAGCATAAACCGGCCTCAGGGGACTCGGCCTACCGCCCAGCGGAAATATCGGGCATCATTGCCATAGCTCCACAGCTGACCTCGAGCGATCCCAGAGTCTTCATCCTCTTGGCCTTCCGGCCATAAGCCCGCATCCTGCGGGTAAACACCGGCAAAGGTACGTCAATCACAGTACTTAATATAAAGGCACATATAACCCGTCACAAAACACGGCACATATAATGCACATAATTTTCACATATATCATGCATATAATTTTTCCTATGCAGTCCGTCACAAAACACGGCACACACTGTACACATTTTCTCAAAAGAAAAAAAGGGGGGGGGGATTAAACCCTACACGACACATTTTTCAAAAGAAAATCCGTCCCAACACGGCACATATTGCACATATTTTCCCCACAGAGTCCGTCACCCAAAAACACGGCACGACACATATGCATAACACAAAAAAAATCCGTCCCTACACGGCACACACTTTCACATATAACCCGTCACAAAACACGGCACGTGTCACATTTTTTCACAAAAATTATCACGACACGATAATTTTTCTCACAATGTACATACATAAATAGCATTAGGTACAAAACACCAAAGCATGCAATTCACTAGATAGGCACTTTATTTTCACAAATAAGAGCTAATCTACACATTTCTGCACAAAATACACATACCACACCCAATTTTACATGTCCATTTTCAACAATTCATCAAGAATTTCACAAAAGGCATAAAATAATAAAAAAAAAAATTCAAAAAAATGCGAAAAACTAAAACCTAGTTCTAGCATTCAAAAAATTGACGAGGGAATCAAAAGCGGAGCAGATTTCTTACCTCCCGACGTTCATGGAGCGACGATTATGCACCTCCGGATTCGGATACAAAACATCAGGGTTCTTCGAAGATGGAACGAACGAAGTCCAATTCCTTTGAAGCTCCATTGTTTGCTCGACCACCTCTTGATTGCGTTGACGACGACTCCTTCGAGATCCCTCCGCCATTGCAAGCAATTCAAGCTAAGAAAAATGGAAGATTTGGGACAAAAATGGAGTTTTCTCTCTCGGTAGTTCTGGCTGGAATGGGAAATGAAGGGGGAGCCTCGGAATTTAAAGCCCGGTCAGGCACAGGAGCTGTAAAAAACCAAGGTGGTCCGTACGGACCTCTTTTGCAACAGGTTAGTCCGTACGGACCTCTTTGCGAGGTGGCCAAATTACTTTCACCGCCCTTATAATCTTTGCCCCTGGTACTGTCTAAGGCCTTTTCCGGCCAAATCCCGAGTGCGGAATGGTCCACCTAACCCTTCAATTCAACCACCGGCCGTCGGCGTAAGACCGGTCCTCGCCCACTTCAGCCCGGCAATTGACAACCACCGGCCATCAAGCGTAAGACCGGTCCACCTCGCCCCACTTCAACGGCAATTCAACCGCAGCCGGTCAGCGTAAGGCAGGTCCTCGCCTGAGCTCAGCGGCAATTCAACCACCCGGCCGTCATAGCGTAAGACCGGTCCTCGCCCAGCTCAACGGCAATTCAACCGCCGGCCATCAACGTAAGGCAGGGTCCTCGCCCACTCAGCGGCAATTCAACCACCGGCCGTATCAGCGTAAGGCCGGTCCTCGCCACTTCAACGGCAATTCAATCCCCGGCCATCAGCGTAAGACCGGTCCTCGCCCACTTCCAAGCGGCAAATCGCCACCCGGCCGTCAGCGTAAGGCTAGGTCCTCGCCCACTTCAGCGGCAATTCAACCCCGGCCGTCGGCGTAAAGGCTGGGACCTCGCCGGCATCGGCAGCAATTGACGGCCGTCGCCAAGCGTAAAGACCCGGACCTCGCCAGCTCAGCAACGGCAATTCAGCCACCGGCCGTCAGCGTAAGACCCGGACCTCGCCCGCTCAGCGGCAAATCAACCACCGGCCGTCAAGCGTAAGACCGGACCTCGCCCACTTCCAGCGGCAAATCAACCAGGCCGTCAGTCAGCGTGGCCAGGACCTCCGCCCACGCTTCAACGGCAGATTCAACCACCGGCCGTGGCGTAAGACCGGACCTCGCCCAGCTTCAACGGCAAATCAACCACCGGCCAATCTCAGCGCAAGACCGGACCTCGCCCAGCTCAACGGCAATTCAATCCCGGCCATTCGGCGTAAGACCGGACCTCGCCATTCAGCGGCAATTGACCGTCGGCGCTTCGGCGGCAATTCAAGAAGGAGGCCAACACCTCGGCCACGAATATCAAGGCACAAGAGCGCGTAGCCTCCTCGAACGCTCAGCGACAAATTCAGCCGACTTGTTGGCCCTACCGAAGAGGGAAGTTATCTTCCCGATAGAAAAGGCTCCTACAAGGTCACGCCCGTCTGACAATTCAAGCACCGGCGATCGGATGTAAGCCCGAACCTCGCCCACTTCAGGACGGCAAGCAATGGCGGCCATCAAAGTAAGCCAGAGGCTCCTCCCCGACAAGTCGAAGGAAGTCGTGCGTATCTGACACCGGCCATCATCCTTGCCCGCTCAGCGGCAAAACAAGCACGAAGGAGCGAGCACCTTTCAGGTCACAAGTTCAAGCACCGAGCACGAAGCGCACTCGAAAACGCCAAATGGTGAAGCAATCATCGGCCGTCATCCTTGCCCAGCTTCAACGGCGGCTCGAAGGCGGTCATCGTAAGTCCAACCTTCTACATCGGCATGCAAAAACACAAATGGCATCTACGCCTCTCGAAGCACAAGGCGCACGCCTGAGAAATGCGGCTGAAAGCGCATTACATGCGGCTAGAAAGACGATTCAAAGTCCTCGCATTACATTGCGGCTAGAAAGAGACGATTGAAGTCCTCGCGCATTACATCCCATATTGTACTTGAGATGACGATTCAAAGTCCTCACGGCGTGGCACAGCCAGCACTTGAGAAAGACGATTGAAGTCCTCCCGCGTGGCACCCGGCCGCCCGTAGGAAAGACGATTCAAAGTCCTCCCGTGCTGTGCTTGCGAGCGTTAGAAGTCTGCAGCGTGGCAACCAAAATAATCGAGACGATTCAAGTCCTCGCTCACCATGTCTCCGGCCCGGAGAGGCCTTAAGCCACCCGATTGGGAAAATCGTAAAATTTCCATCCCCGGGACACCACGCGCGTCCTCACAATTGACCTCGGCGGTCACCTACATTTCGGGACACCGCACGTCGCACGGCACGACCTCGCGGTCACACAACCTGCAGGTGGCACCGCGCACCGCACTCAGCAAATTCCCACGACCTACGAACTACGGCCGGGCTTGATTCCCGCCGGGGATACGGCCAGAGAATCCTATCCACCCAGGGGGGTCCGGCCCATCGACGACATACGGTCGGCCTAGGACACCACCACGTCCTCCACATCGACCTATGCGGTCACGAGACACCACCACGTCCTCACCCGCTGATCTCGGCGGTCACACGACACTTCGTGGCACCACCACGCCCGCATTCACAAAACACTCACCCCACACCCGAACTACGACCGGGCTTCGATTCCCGCCGAGTGGATACGTAGGAATCCTCTCACGGGGTCAGCCTTATCGACCTAAATCCAGCCACCCAAAAGGACACCACCACGTCCTCGCTGACCCTACGGTCACTTCCTCTCCCAAAGACGCGATCCAGATTAGGACTTATCTTATCCGGCGACCCCACTTCTTTCATAAGTGACGTCGTCGAGGGCTTCGTAAGTACCCCAATCTGGATCACTCCCTTTCAAACACACGGGAAACACCGTAGACTCATCCACGCAGTCTCGTAGACCTCTCTCACTCAAAACCCTCTCAAAACCCTCTCGAACCCCCAAACAAACCAAAGGGAGGAGCCTTTACGCAGGATAAAAGGGACAAAAGGACCTTTTGGGAATTTTCGAGGAAATCGAGAAAAGCAATTAAGGTCCGTACGGACCTCTTTGTTTCAATGATTACTAAATCCCCTTAAAGTCCACAATATTCCCTCAAATCCGGAAGAAATGATGACTTCCTGCGAGTTGGTCCGTGCGGACCTCTTTGCATGCAAGATGGTCCGTCACGGACCTTATTGCATGGGGGACATCATCATTCGAGAATATTCTCCATCATTGCGGATTCCTCAAATCGAGGAAATCCAAAATTACGGATAACCAAGAAGGTCCGTACGGACCTCTTTGCTCCGAAATTTTTACTATAAATAGAGGGCTCCCCTCCTCATTTTCACACACCTCCCACTTCTCTCTTCCTCCCTAAGCCTTCCTGCTCCCCTTCTAAGACCTTTCGAGGCATTCCCGGCCCCTTCGGATCCTTCCGAGGCCTTCCGAGCCCCCTCGAGGTGCTCCGAAGCCTCCCCGAGCGCCCCCGAGACGCCCCCGCGCGCCCCGAGGCACTCTCGAGGTACTCGAGGCCCCTCGTGGTACTCCGAGGCCTTGCCTGGTCTTTCCACGGTGTCCGGCTCTTTCCGAGTCAAACCGACGATCCCAAACCACGCCGAAACTCTGCCCGAGTAACTCACTGCCACCACAACGCACGCCGAAACTGCCCGAGTGATCCCGACGATCCCCACGCACGCCGAACCTGCGCCGAACGCAGCCTACAACCTCGACTCACGCGAAACTCTGTCCGCGGACAACCGGTCTCCCGAAGCAATCCCGATCCGTGCGGAACGCTACTCCGACCTCAAACACCATTCCCCGGCGGAAGACGGACACGAACCAACATTGGTAAGGCTTCCTTCCTATACTATTTCAATACATTTCCATACATAGCATACAATGTAGACATCCGATACAGCATGCATTTTTAAAAAGCACACACACACACACACAACATTTAAAGGATATTAGGGGTATCCGAAAGACTCGTTTTACGAGGCTACTCGGGTGAGCTCTAATATTCTAATATTCTCTTCCCGGGGAGTCATCTGACCTCCGAACTCAAAATCTCATCACACAAAAACGGTTTAAAATTATCTTTAAACTGATGCCCTTTTTCAATGTTTTGGGCTTAATAAAAACGGCGTGGCGACTCTACAAAATGCGAAAGCAAAACGGCGAGACACCTCCAACGCGCAACGCTAAAACGGAATAAGCCAGATGCCGGGGCGCGATTGCGCTGCCTCTCGGATCCGGGCGACTTCCCGAACAGCGACGAACGCGAGATGCACGGGGCCCCGCGCGCGAGCCGGATCCCGGGTAATTTCAGTGTCGACTCAGTCATGACCTCGTCACGTGAGCGATAGGTCGACTCTTCCACGCTGGTGATCGTGGATAATCTAGAAGTTGTGGTGACTGATTTTGACATCTTTAGATACCCCTCAGCGATTTCAATCTCTAGCTCCCTCTTCTTCCTAGTTCGTAGGACATGGTCAAGATATTCTTGAGTTGTGCTTCATACACAGCCGACTCCAGCTAGCTTCGGGAACTTAACCCGCTGATGGGGGATCGAGGCCACCATTCCAAGTGCGACCTGACCAGGGATACCAAGAATTGCAGCATAATCACTATTCACATCGATGATAATAAATTTTACCTTGGAGATGGCCCTACAAGGGTGTTGGCCAACGTCGACATCTAGCTCAATCTGTCCTTTGGCGTCGACCCGATGGTTGGTGAAGCCTTCCAATCTGCCATCATATCGCTCGAGCTGCTCATTCGAGAGTCCCATCTCCTGAAATGTCTTGTAAAACAAAATATCCTTGCATGCCCCCCGTGTCTACCAAGAGTCTGCTCGTCGTACACCCATCTATCAACCCTGGGATAACGAGAACCTGCTCTCTGGCTGCTACATTGGTTGCCAGCTCGTCTGGATAGAAACTAATCACCTCGTCCCTGATATAGCTTCTGGGGGGTACATGAGGTGCCTTGCTGAGTTGGAATATCTTGTGTTTGATGGCAGTGTTACTAGCTTGCTCCGTAATTACGCCCAAATTCAACCTAGGCTGCCTTGGCTCTGGATGTCCACCACCAGCTCGCTCACCACCACTTGCTTGGGGTCTTTTCACATACGCGTCGAGTCTCCCAGTGTCGACCCACTTTTGAATGATACGTTTCAGGCTCATACAATCCTCTGTTGTGTGGCCCGTATCCTTGTGATATTCGCAGTATTTGCTATTATCCCGTCTGAACTTATTTCCTGGGTTCATTGGGGCAGGTGGGCCTAGCTCGACCGTATTCATAATCTCAGTTCGACTCACCGTTAAGGGAGTGAAAGCTTCGGGCACTTTCCAGTCGCCCTTGTTCTAATCTTGCCATTCTTGTTGTTTCCCCCATTCTTAGCTGAATCCTTCTTATCACTGTCAGCGACCTCAGCCTTGGGGCCTTTCCCATTTTTCTTTTCTTTTCTTTCCTCGGCCAATGCTACATTGTAGGCCTTCTCGAACAACTCTTATCGAGTAGTCACAGTTCGAACTGTCAGCTCGTAATCCAAATCAGCAGAAGCAATTCCATTCCTAAAACAATTGATCACTTCCCTGTCTGTGAGGTCTTCCTCAATCTTGTCGACCATCTCCTTGAACTTGGTGTAGTAGCTCATTGAGCTTTCACTCTTTCCTTGCACCAAGTTGTTCAAGTCGGTGACTGTAATCTTACGAGCTCCAGCTGTCGAGAATTTATCTAGAAACCTTTTCCTCATATAAGACCTGGTAGAGATGCAACCTGGTGCCAAGCCATTGAACCAGGTAAGGGCTGCTCCTGTTAGAGTGCTAGTGAGTGCTTTACACATCATGTCGTCCTCGTTGGAGACAAAGCACATCGTAGCCTCTAGATGTTGTATATGGCTTCTGGCATTGGTTGCACCCGAGTATTTTTCGAGGACGAGTAATCTGAAACCTGGGGGAGGTTGACGGTCTAGCAACTCCTTGGACAAGGGACGAAGAGCAAAGTCATTTCGTTCGCCCTTTCCAGTATCCTCCTTCTTATCGGCCTCCCACTGTTCAAACTTCTTCTTCCATAGGAGCCACTCTCTAGCATCCGGCCTGTCGTCCCTAGCATGGGAGACATCGTTTGACCTTTGCCTTTCTTCACGGTGATGCTCCCTCCCAGAGTTGCCCCTATGCCTGTCACTCCTAGGAGGAGTTATTTCTCTGCTTCTCCTATCCCTGTGAGAGGGTGACCTTACTGATTTAATTGGCGACCTGCGCCTTTCCTCTCTAATAGGCGACCTGCGCCTATCATCTCTAAGCGGCGACCTGCGCCTGTCTTCTCTAAGTGGCGACCTGCGCCTATCCTCTCTGTGGGACTGCGACCTTTCAGTCCTGGCAGGCCTATTACTCTCGGCCTCCCTTTGCCGTCTCAGCTCCGACTCAGCCTCCTGCTCCCGGTTGGTGTTGAGGTGACTCCTCAAGTCGTCAGGTGGGACTGGTATGTGAGTTCGAATATGAGGAATGATCTGTCAATCACCATTCTGCTGGGCACTTCCACCTTGCCTAACACTCCTTTCACATTGCCTGTTGGAAACCTGAGAGGGAGCTGCCCTTTCTGACCTCCTATCAGTCTGCTCCGACTCCTCCTCCATAGCTAACAACTCTGCTAGAATCTGAGCTCGTTCTAGCAGCATCTCTTTTCTGCTTAGGGGATTAGATGAGGGACCTGCCCTATCCCCTGTAGCCATTCGTCCCGTGTGGCATTTTGGAGGAGGCGGCGCTCCCTGCCCGTCCATAAGCCGCTTGTCTTTTCTCCTACCATCTGGCAAACCTCTGCCATCAGCAACACTGTTAGAGCGCGTCGCTCTAGCATGATGGCGAGGTGGAGGGGGAGGAGGCAAATTGGTATTTCCAGCATTGGTATTAGTATTTGTGTTGGTATTGGCATTCCCTTCGTTGGGTTCATCCGAAGCGTCAGAGACATGTCCATCCGCGGTTACCATGATGGTTGTGGGTTGAAAAGGAACTTCGAGATCAATAATGAACGCTTCCCGGCAATGAAACCAAACTGATGCCGCAGGAAATGTGCTTATCAATCTTCGTCCACGTGGCAGGACCAATCACTTGACTCCTTGACCTGAAATCAGAATCCACGACTAGCCGGATTTGTCTCCGTCTTAGACCCTCGGGCGTGAGAGTAAGTATGTATTTCGGAGAGCAAATAATGTATTGAACAGAGATATTCAAATGACAAAATTGCCGTTACCTCAAAACCGTTGTAGTGGTTATGTATTTATAGTGGCTTTGATGAGGGTGCTATTTTTGGTAGGATGCATGAATCCCGTAATTTGAGGGACAGTTACATGTATGGAGAACGTGCCCTTGAATTGCTTCTGATTTGTAGGGAACCAGTTATGGAAGGTGTGGTGCGTACGTCTTATCTCCTTAGGTCGACGCTCATTTGATAGGTCGAGGTCGCCTGTTCAGCTTAGGTCGACCTGATTGATGGGTAAGGCTGGACCGTACCCGAAATAGGACTTGGATCGTGAAGTCGGACTAAGTTAGGTCGGGACCTGGTAGGTCGGACAATGAACTTAAGTCGACTGATCAAGTAGACGGGCCCTGAGCCATGTAATAATTGGGCCTAGCCCACTGATAATGTGGTGACAATAATTGATGGAGGATTGGGCTTTACTCGCTTGGCCCAGCTCGACACTTTTGATATGTTCACACGTATTTTAAGAAAATATGAAAAAATGATTAAAATTTTGCAAGAAGATAAAAAGTAGGGTAATAAGTAGTGGCTTTTTGTAATTCTACAAAAAGTACATTCTACAAAAAGAAAAAGTACATTCTACAAAAAGTACGAAGAATATAAATGTCAACACTATTAAAAATTTACAATATTGATCTTGCACAAAAATTAAAAATTAAAGAGAATGTATCATTGAATAAGTATTATGAGTACTAAAAGTGATATAAAAGAGAGATGGGTATTAAGTGGTTAGTATTTATTAATATAACAAGTGAATCTTATAAATAACGTATTATTAAAAGTTTTCATATTTCGATAGTGTCTTTTTAAATAAGACATTTCAAAATGAAAATTTGTGTCTTTTTTAATGAAATAAAAAAACTATTAATTTTTATTGCTGAACAATAATAAAAATAAATTTAAATTTGTAGAGGATTTTAAGTCAATAACCAAACTAACGTGGTCGCAAGAATTGGTTGACTCAAATTGCTATAATATAGCTTTCGACCAGAACGCACAAACGACTAGTCAGAAGAGTTCTCTGGCTAAGACCCTACGTGTGAGAACAAGTATTTGCTCTTTTATTCGCGAAACTAAACTGACAGAGCTTTAGAATGTAAAAGAGACATCACTTTGTGAAAGTGGTGTTTAAAAGGTATTTATAGTGATATGTCGGATAAAGAACATCCGTTTCGTGATTCTAGCGTTCCACGTTTATCTTGTTGGGTCGGTATATGTCGACCCGGTCGAGATCGCTCATGTGAGTTAGGTCGACCTAAAATCGACCTTTGGGGGCTGAGATGTACAAGTGTTTAACCGTAGGTGTGGGGCCCAGAGTGCACGTCTAAACTAAATTACCATAAGAGCAAATGTAGTTATCTTCCAAGAAAATCACCTAATAGTCAAATTACATGCAAATATCAAGATCAAGTCATCAGAACGACACAGGAAGTAGAGGCCCTTGGTAACATCGATACTTTCTCGCTAATATCTGCCTTTTCCTCCTCGCTAATATCTGCCTTTTCCTCCTTGGTAATCTCCGAAGGGTAGCAAATCAACAACTTGTTTAAACAGATTGAATTCTCAAGGAAGTACCTCACTATGTCCAGCTCCATCTGCTGTCCCTTAAAATTCTTGATTTTAATAATTTTGAGGTTACACAACATACAAAATGGCACGATTGTAGTTGGAACTAGTGGCTGATCAGCAAGTTTCTGCAGAAAAAGAAACTAACAAGTCAATTCTATAACCATGATTTGATGATATGAAAGAATAATGAAAGAAATATAGCTCACATATTTAAGTCGGAAGGAAAGAGATGCCAGTTCTGGTGAGCTCTCAAGAAAAGCTTTTAGCAATCTCCAACGCGTTTCGTACATCTTCAGTTCGATTAATCCAGGAAATTTTGGCAGTTTACAAAGAATACTATGACAAAGAGCCTTTCATACAAGAAAAAAACAACAATATGATCAGCTAACTTCGAATGACAAAATAATACTCCCTCCATCCCATATTATAGTCCCATTTTGACAATTCAAACATTTAAACAACCTATTTTTATTCCCATCACTAACCTTACTGATGTTTAATTATTACTCTGTTAGTACTCTGTTCTTCCTTGGTTGGCGCTCATCCTCTCCTCTCTCCCTTTTGTTCCTTGGCTAGCACTCATCCTCTCATCTCTCTCTCTCTTCTTCCTTGGCTGGTAATTTTGAAAGTTCAATAATTCTAACCTAACAATTTTGATTTTTGTAGGACAAACAAAAATGGTAAATGGGAACTTCTTTAACTTTATGGGACAGAGGGAGTAAGGTGTAATTGAACTTGTACGAAGAAAGAATTGTGCTGTTAAAGAAGATAACTAACCTGACATGCCTTCTTTGATAAATAGAGGAACTTAACATGAGATATTCCGACAGCAAGGGATGTCATTGTATGTCGCATACGTGCAAAACATGCAGCACGAATAATAGGCTTCCTAAGGAAGTAATGGTGGTGTACCACATCTATGTGAGCTCTGTTGAGGTAATGCAAGATCTCAATAGAATAGCTAACTGGAACATGACAATCACGCAGTTCGAGGTATTGAAGACCAGGAGTTTTAAGAACCACCTCATAGGAGTAAGGATAACGTGGTGAGGGAGAAACAAAACCAATTAAAATCAGTCTCTTGAGTCCAACAGACGAGATTTTAACTTCATTCACATTCTTGCTTATGCCTCCTCTCATCTTCAATTCCTCGAGCAAGGGGCAACTTGACACAAGCCTGGAAAGTGAGTCATTATCCAAAAACATAACCGCAAGATGAAGGATTTTCAGACTATCCAGAGAAACTACCATAGGAACATCTAGATAAACCCCTGTGTCCAACTTTAGGACCACCAAGTTTCTGCTAGAAAAAAGACGTTTAGGTAAAGGAATCCACTTCACATTTGAAAATGAGAGATCAATGTGTTGAATATATCGGCGTAGAGCAATATAAACCCATGAATATAAATGTTTAACCTCATAATATTGACTGCAATTGAGTTGGAAAACATCTGGACGAGCAACTTTTAAATGAAATAGTACCCGATAAACAAATTTAACGAAACTGGCTTTAGTTTCTGGAGTAGAACTGGCTTCGGTTGCGAAAGTGTCATCGAGGCGGAGTTGGGTGATTGAAGTCCATTGTTGTTTCCAGAAGGTGGACAAAGAGCTAGTTATCACTGCATATTTTGTGGGAAGCAGAGAGAGAATATGGCTAATAAGACAAGTGGGTAAATTGCTAAGTCTATCTTGTTCAACCTTCTGTAATTTTGAATCAGAATCCATTGATTTCTTCCTAGAATGCTGAATTCTAAACTTGGCTATAAATTCAGATTTCAAAACCGACCATTAATCTCCCAAGACAAACAGTTATCGCTAAGTATTCAAGATACACACAAAAAAAGGAAGAAAAAAAACCCTAATTTTGAAATTGAGATTCGGGAAATATTAGACTAGAGAGAAAGGGCAGGGAATTTCGTACACATTCTTCAAAAATCAAACCTAGATGTTCGTCCATTTCATCTGATTTCTTCCTCTTTCACCGTTCCCAAATATAACGCCGGAATCGCTGCTACTTGTGTACAGTAGTTGATTTGAACTGGACAGCCCGCCGGCAATTGAACTACACAGAGAAAATTACCTCATGGTCCAGGTAGTTGATTTGAACTGGACAGCCAGCCGGCAATTGAACTATAGAGAAAATTACCTCATGGCCATGGGTAAAATCTAATCTACCTAGCTCAGTTTGTTCCGGTAAAATGTTTTTTGAAATAAGTTTTTTTTTTCATTTTTAGGTGTTTGGTAAGCACCGAAAGAAAAATGGGAAAAATATATTTCGAAAAATGTTTTCCCTGTTTTTGGCGTAAAATAACTTGTGAATTTTTCCTAAATAAAATATTTTTCAGAAAATGATAACACCCTCACATACCTAACTTTTCTTACACCCCACGTTACCCACCCCACTCACCATCACCACCCCACCCCCTCCCCCCCTATCGGGTCAAAAAAAAATTTTAATCATTTAAAATTTATTTTTAACAATTACCCACCCCATTTCACTCACCACCACCATCCCTGCCCCCAACCCTCTATCGGGTAAAAAAATTAATCATTTAAAATTTATTATTAATAACTCCCCACCTCACTCCAGTCTACTCACCACCACCACCCCTGTCCCCCACCCCACTCAAATTCTCTCAAATTGTGTTTTTATCGAAAAATATTTTCATTAAACAAATGAAATTTTTTCCGAAAAATATTTTCCTTACCAAACAGCCGAAAACATGTTTATCTCATTTTTCGAAAAATATTTTACATGAAATCATTTTCCGCAAGTTATTTTACGCTAAACAAACAGAGCCTTATTATAATAACATATTATCTATTTTACGCAATGATCTCACAAAATATTTTATCTAATCATATAGTCCCTCATCATTTTAAATGAGATAACTGCACCCCTCCCCACCCTCTCACAAACACAACACACACTTTCTCTCTCTAAGTTTCTCTCTCTACTCAATCTCTCTCCGGTCACCCCTCATCATTTTCGACGAACTTCCCACCCCTACCACGAATCACGCACAAAACACACAATCTCACACACACTCCCATCTTCTCTCTCTACTTTCTCCCTCTACCCTCCCTCCTCCCCCCGTCACTTACTACGTACTCTGACGAACTCTCTCCTCCCTAACTCCAGCGACCATCTCTCCCCAACTCCGATGATCGTCTTCCCCTACCCTGACGACGATAACGCCACATACCTATGGCCGACATCTGAATTTGAATGATCCGAGCTCGTCAACAACATCAAGCATAAAAGCCCCACCCTCTAACGTTGAAAACACCTCAGATCTGTCTTCGTTCGAATAGCTAACGCCGACGACTAGCAACTTCCGCTCAGATCTTCACCTTTTGATCATATTTGCTGCAACCTAAACCTCCCCTCCATTCCTCTCTTATGTCTCTATTTGCGAGAGCCTTAGTCTTCGCCAGGCCAAATCATTTCGGCCATATCTGAATCTCTACCGCCTCATTATACTATATATATTTATTTATTTTGAGAAAGGTAATTCAAATA
Organism: Adenophora triphylla var. japonica; assembly: GCA_022495995.1. NCBI lineage: Eukaryota > Viridiplantae > Streptophyta > Magnoliopsida > Asterales > Campanulaceae > Adenophora > Adenophora triphylla. The sequence goes on along the minus strand of JAFEMH010000463.1, from coordinate 434,914 downwards.
AATGAGTGTTTGTAGTCCTCTTTTAATAATCATCAACAACTTTGTGGTCAGCCTTCTTTTTTAACTGGATTCACAATGAGTAATCTGTTGGAAAAAATAGTGGGTGTGAAGGAAATTTGAGATTATTTCCTAAATGGGTTATTTGTTAAATGACCAAATTGATTATGGATTTGTATTCTACTCCATGAGAACATTAAAATCGAATATTTATTTGTCCAAAATGGTTGATGGATGAATGAAATATTAAGGCTCAAAGATGATGGGTTGGAAGTGGGAAAAAGAAGTTATCCCACATTGAATGGGAATGTGAAAGGTAGAAAGTTTAAATACTACTACACTTTATGTAAGGAGTAATTGTGTGTGGCATAGAGGCTCTCTCTCGCGCACGGGTGCGCAGGGGGGGGTGCAAATCATGGTCCAAAATAGGCTTGGGGCTACCGAACTCATGTGCGTACGCGTCCTGCGGACACGAATGTAGCCCCGAAATGGCCTACTCGCGCAAGCCCACCTTTTGCTAAAATTTTGAATTTTGATTTCGAAAATTGAATTTTGAATTCGGAAATTTACTCCCATTTACTCATTGTAGCGTAGCTGAAATGAGTTAATTCGATTTTTAATTTCTCCTCCTTGTAACGTGACCAAATCAGATTCAAATACGAAATTATTACTGTAATAATTTCGTGATTATGGTTGATATCAGTTTTGATTTCAAGGCAGCTATAAAATGGAGTCTTCACAAATCATTTGACACACCGAAATTTCCGGCAAGCGCTCTCACTCTCTTTCTTGCATATTGTTCAATCTTCGTTTGGCCCTCCTTGCATCTTGCATTGTGGTGATCTTGTCTAGGCACACTTGCCAATTCGCAGGGAACTTGAGGTGCAAAGTGCCCCGGTCCGCACGTTCTATCTGGGAGACTCGCGTCAGGCGGCCTCGAGCACTATTGGTGAGGACGAATAAGTCTTAAGGAGGCCGATTCATCGGGGCTCGTGCACAATCGTGTTCTTGCTATCATTTTCTTCATTTCCAGTTTTAAATTTACATTCGGTTTATATATTTACATTACGTAATTTTTATTAGTAATTTCTTTTCTTCTGTAATTGCAAATTTTACTAACAATCTTAAGACTTATTCCTACAGAAGGGAACGAGTTACAGAAAACTTTCAGACTGATAATGCTGTACATTTGAAATGGCAGTGAGACTAACAAAGCTGGGCCGAAAGCTGTGAATGTGACCCAAACTGGGCTGGAAATGGCTCTGGTTCTCAAGGCACCTCTATTGTGACTAATCCTCATACGGTGCACATCTCAACCCCATCTTTGAAAAGCCTGAAAAATTTGTTGGCCACGACTTTAAAAGGTGGCAACAGAAAATGTTTTTCTACTTGACCACTCTGAATCTGGCTAAATATCTGAAAGAAGATATGCCAGTTGTGGCTGAAAATGAGACGGATGTGACAACCGTGGCTGCGGTTGATGCTTGGAAACATGGGGAATTCCTTTGTAAGAACTATGTTCTTAATGGCTTGTCTGATTCTCTCTATAATGTGTATAGGGGGAAGAAGAATGCTAAGGAACTATGGGAGTCCTTGGAACAAAAGTATAAAATTGAGGATGCGGGAACAAAGAAGTTTATTGTTGCCCGTTTCCTTGATTTTAAGATGGTGGACTCTAAGACCGTGAAAACTCAAGTTGATGAGTTGCAAACAATTTATCATGAGATTGATGCCGAGGGCATGGTTCTTAGTGAGAGTTTTCAAGTGGCTGCAATGATTGAAAAGTTGCCTCCAGCTTGGAATGACTTTAAGAACTACTTGAAGCATAAGCGAAAGGAGATGAATCTTGAAGGGCTCATTCTTCGGCTTAGCATTGAGGAAGGCAATAGAGTTGCCGAGAAAAGTTTAACCCAAGTGTGGCCAAAGCTAATGTGGTGGAGCATGGCCAAAGCTCCAAAGGCAAAGGCAAAGGCAAGGGTAAAGCTAAGGTTGAAACAACAAGAAGGTCGTTCAACTTGAAGCCTCGAGGGGGTTTCCAAGAAGAGGTTCACAGGAACTTGTTACAATTGTGGTGGTGAAGGCCACAAGGCGTCAACATGTAGGGCTCCTAAGAAGGCTCGTGAAGTGAACGTGGTAGATGACATTGCTAGAGATGTGTCCGATATGCACCTTGCGGCGGTAGTTTCCGAGGTGAATATGGTGGGTTCGAATCCAAACCAGTGGTGGATTGACACCGGTGCTACTAAACATGTGTGCTCCAACAAAGACATGTTTAGTACTTTTGAAGCTATGGAAAATGGCGAAAAGTTGTTTATGGGGAATTCGGCCACTTCCGACATCAAAGGTCGAGGAAGGTGGTTTTGAAGATGACATCCGTGAGGAATTGACTCTCAACAATGTACTTTATGTGCCCGATATCCGGAAGAACTTGGTGTCCGGCTCGCTTTTAATTAAGCATGGTTTTCGTATTGTGTTCGAGTCCGATGTTGTCACTTTGTCCAAGAATGGAATGTTTGTAGGAAAAGGTTATGTGAATGATGGGATGTTTAAGCTTAGTGTTATGGTAGTGAAACCGAATGTAATGGCTACTAAGCCCAAAGTTAATGAAATGAATAATTCTTCCGTTTACTTGCTTGAGTCTTCCCATTTGTGGCATGGTAGATTAGTACATGTTAATTATGATGCTATTCGTAGAATAATTAACTTGAACTATATACCAAAATTTAAAGTTGATTGCAAACACAAATGTGAACCTTGTGTTGAAGCAAAATTTACAAAACCTTCATTCCATTCAATAACAAGAAATAGTGAACCACTCGAGTTAGTTCACACGGACTTATGTGACTTTAAATCAACACAATCACGTGGTGGCAATAAGTACTTCTTAACTTTTGTTGATGATAGCACAAAATATTGCTATGTGTATCTTATCAAAAGTAAAGATGAAGCTATAGAGAAGTTTATTCTCTATAAAAATGAAGTTGAGAATCAATTAAACCGGAAAATTAAGGTGCTAAGAAGTGATCGTGGTGGGAATATGAGTCTCCATTTGAGGCAATTTGTGCTCAAAACGGAATTAAACATGTAACCACGGCACCTTATACACCCAACAAAAGCGGTGTTGCCGAACGAAAAAATCGAACATTGGAAGAAGCAATGAATGCCATGTTGATAAGTTCGGGATTACCTTCTAACATGTGGGGAGAAGCCGTGTTGTCGGCAAATTATGTGTTAAATAAGGTACCTCGAAAGAAACTAAACAAAAGCCCATATGAATTATGGCATGGAAGAGCACCATGTTATAAATACTTGCGAGTGTGGGGGTGTCTTGCGAAGGTAGCTGTACCTCCACCTAAAAGGGTCAAAGTTGGTCCTAAGACTGTTGATTGCATATTTATTGGATATGCACAAAACAGTTGTGCTTATAGATTTCTTGTTCATGAATCGAAAATTCAAGATATACACAAGAATACTATAATGGAATCAAGAAATGCTTCTTTCTTTGAGAATGTGTTTCCGTGTAAAAGAAATGAGGCAAGCTCATCTAAACGGACGTTTGATTCAATAGAAGAAGAAGTAGGAGAAGAAAATCATCATGAAAATGATGAAGCGGAGGTAGAACCTCGACGTAGCAAACGAGGTAGGATAGAAAAATCCTATGGAACGGATTTTATAACCTACATGCTTGAAAGTGAACCACAAAGTTATAAAGAGGCCGTGAGCTCTTCGGAAGGACCTTTGTGGAAAGAAGCCATCAAAAGTGAGATTGATTCCATTTTACAAAATCACACCTGGGAACTAGTGGATCTTCCTCAGGAAGTAAAACACTAGGATATAGGTGGATTTTTAAAAGGAAAATGAAGGCCGATGGAACCATTGATAAGTATAAGGCCGGACTTGTAATAAAAGGTTACAACAAAAGGAAGGTCTTGATTACTTTGACACGTATTCTCTGTTACGAGAATTACGTCTATTAGGATTGTACTTGCAATTGCCGCTTTGCGAAATCTTGAAGTACATCAAATGGATGTAAAAGCGCCTTTCTAAATGGAGATTTAGAAGAGGAGATTTACATGGAACAACCAGAGGATTCTCTGCTCCAGGGCAAGAAAATAAAGTGTGCAAGTTAGTGAAGTCATTGTATGGCCTCAAACAAGCACCAAAACGATGGCATCAAAAGTTTGATCAAGCCATGATTGAAAGTGGATTCAAAATCAATGAATGTGACAAATGTGTCTATGTTAAAAGCAGAAAATGGCTATGTTATTTTGTGTCTTTACGTAGATGACATGCTTATCATAGGAAGTTGTGATAAAATGATTAAATCCACAAAGAATATGTTGAACTCGAAGTTTGACATGAAGGATATGGGTGTAGCGGATGTGATCCTTGGTGTGAAAATTTCTAGAATATCCAATGGACTTGTACTAAGTCAATCACATTATGTGGATAAAATTCTTGAGAAATTTAACAAGGATGACGATAGAACGGCAAATACTCCAATTGACACAAGCCTACATTTAACAAAAAATCGAGGCGAACCTGTGTCTCAATTAGAGTATTCGAGGGTCATTGGAAGTCTAATGTACCTCATGAGTTATGCAAGACCCGGATATTGCATATGTTGTAAGCAACCGAGTCGGTATACAAGTAATCCTGGGAAGGACCATTGGAAGAGTATAGTGAGAGTACTAAGGTACTTAAGATATACTCGTAATTATGGATTACACTATACTAGACATCCAGCTGTAATTGAAGGATATAGTGATGCTAATTGGATATCAGATATCAAAGACTCTAAGTCTACGAGCGGATATATATTCACATTAGCGGTCTTTGCTATATCATGGAAGTCTTCTAAGCAGACTGTTATAGCCAGATCCACTATGGAATCTGAGTTTATAGCATTAGACAAGTGTGGTGAAGAAGCCGAATGGCTGCGCCAATTTTTAGAAGATATTCCAAAGTGGACAAAGCCTGTGCCAGCAATTTGTATACATTGTGATAGCCAATCTGCAATTGGTAGGGCACAAAGTCATATGTATAATGGTAAGTCTAGACATATACGTCGTAGACATAATACCATAAGACAACTACTCTCTACTGGTACCATATCTATTGACTATGTGAAGTCAAAGGATAATTTAGCGGATCCGTTAACGAAAGGGTTAACAAAAGAGGTAGTTGAACGTTTGACATTAGGAATGGGACTAAAGCCTCTTTAGAAGTTAAACACAGCGGAAAACCCCACCTAGTTGACTGGAGATCCCAAGATCTAGGTTTTCAAAGGGACAACCTAACTGTTAAAAGACTTGTAGTGTCACTGTGGGGGAATCATCCCCAAACCCATTCCTTAAGTGACATCCCGAAAGGAAAAGGTTAAGCAGCTTGCTTTTAATGATTCTTTCGCTTCGAAAATGTCGAGCGGGAATCACCTATGTGAGAGAGAAGTGTGGCCGCTTCGAGGAGAATTGCGTGAGGCTCAATTCTTAGACCTTCTCACAGAACCAGGCATTATGTTCAGGGCCGTAAATGAACATAGTCATGAGAATTGAAGTGTGTTAGGGAGATACCTGTGTAAAGTATATGATCGGCTACACAAAAAGCTGAACAGTTCAAGGACACCGTGTCCACTGATTAGCGAGTAGAGTAAATATATTTTACAAGGGAAGGTTCAAAGGGCAAACCCCTACCTATCCTATGCAGGTGTCAACTGTCGGACTTTATCACCATTTCCTCATTATTTCCTTCATGTGGGGGATTGTTGGAAAAAATAGTGGGTGTGAAGGAAATTTGAGATTATTTCCTAAATGGGTTATTTGTTAAATGACCAAATTGATTATGGATTTGTATTCTACTCCATGAGAACATTAAAATCGAATATTTATTTGTCCAAAATGGTTGATGGATGAATGAAATATTAAGGCTCAAAGATGATGGGTTGGAAGTGGGAAAAAGAAGTTATCCCACATTGAATGGGAATGTGAAAGGTAGAAAGTTTAAATACTACTACACTTTATGTAAGGAGTAATTGTGTGTGGCATAGAGGCTCTCTCGCGCACGGGTGCGCAGGGGGGGGTGCAAATCATGGTCCAAAATAGGCTTGGGGCTACCGAACTCATGTGCGTACGCGTCCTGCGGACACGAATGTAGCCCCGAAATGGCCTACTCGCGCAAGCCCACCTTTTGCTAAAATTTTGAATTTTGATTTCGAAAATTGAATTTTGAATTCGGAAATTTACTCCCATTTACTCATTGTAACTATGCTTGAAATGAGTTAATTCGATTTTTAATTTCTCCTCCTTGTAACAGCCAAATCAGATTCAAATACGAAATTATTATCTTGTAATAATTTCGTGATTATGGTGATATCGGTTTTGATTTCAAGGCAGCTATAAAATGGAGTCTTCACAAATCATTTGACACACCAGAAATTTCCAAAGAAGCTGCTCTCACTCTCTCTTTCTTGCATATTGTTCAATCTTCGTTTGGCCCTCCTTGCATCTTGCATTGTGGTGAATCTTGTCTAGAGCACTGCCAATTCGCCGGGAACTTGAGGTGCAAAGTGCCCCCGGTCCGCACGTTCTATCCTGGGAGACTCGCGTCCAAGGCAGCCTCGAGCACTATTGGTGAGGGGACGAATAAGTCTTAAGGAGACTGATTCATCAGGGCTCGTGCACAATCGTGTTGCTGCTATCTGTTTTCTTCATTTCCAGTTTTAAATTTCTGTTCAGTTTATATATTTCTGTTCTGTAATTTTTATTAGTAATTTCTTTTCTTCTGTAATTGCAAATTTTACTAACATAATCTGAATGTGTGTGCCATTTTGTTTCAGGTGAGGGACATATATCTAACTTGAGTTTCAGCTTATAGAAAGTAGGTTGTTGTTCACGTTGAGCTAGAGGAGAAAAGTGCTATAGACTGGATAAGCCCTTTGGGAAGCTCCTTCCTACGTTGCCCTGAATGAATATTCATATTGCCACAGATTCAATCATAGAGCGAATAATTGTCAAATAATTCACACGAACGCTCCTTCTTCGTTTTCGAAGGGCAGGGAAGAAAGTAGTTCAGATAGCGACCCCTTCCTACCCGGGAAAGCCCTTTTCTCTCCAAGACAATAGCTTCACTCGTAAACTCCGTGCCATGTCTGCCACTCCTCAAAGAAAAGTCTATGATACAATGAGTAATCTGAATGTGTGTGCCATTTTGTTTCAGGTGAGGGACATATATCTAACTTGAGTTTCAACAGAAAAATTTCATTTCTTGATATAAACCCATTTTTATAACTTCATCATCAGCCATTCTACACTAGAACATATTTATTTCTTTGATTCTCTATTTATTTTAATAAATATTTTTTGTTTCTTAGTCCAGTTCTTCTCTTTTGAGGTTAAGTTTGTTTTTCATTTGCATTCCTTTATTTGCAATTATTTATGATGCAAATTGGTGCTTTTGCCCCCCTCCCCTTCCCCCCGCCTTGCGAATAAATTATTGCTTTCGTTCCAAAATAAATGTTCAAAGATTCTGCACATTGGATATTGCAACAAAAAGATTACTCATGGAATTTATGATTTTTAGATATGTTTTACATATATATTTTATCTACATCCATGTCAATTTTCAAGTTCAAGTCATTTAAATTGAGTCTGTTATTGATCAAATGGTACAATTGATCCTTAATTAGGATATCAACTTGTCTAGCTTGTTGTGATCAATTGAGATATGCAAATGAGCTATGTTTTGGGTATGCATTACATATATGTGTGTCTTACTAATCTGGAAAGTTTGAAATTGATTGATTAAGTTTTGGGTATTAAATGAATCAAAGAATCAAAGGTGCGATTAAATAAGTTAAAACATGGAATAGCAACTTGTGAAGTGTATTGTGATTGATTGAAGTGTTGAAATGTGTTGAAACTTTAGGACCTTGTTATTCTATAGGTTAACTATATATGTACCAATTTTCATGCAATTGTGAAAATTTAAAGTAAGTGTCGTGTTGCACTAAGTGGGCCAATTGTTGTTATCCTTGAATTTGCATAATTGTATAGTTATTGAACAACAACATGATCTGAATGGACATCAACAATATATGGTTCAGGTTCGTTAAATTCGTTAACTCCATTGTTAATCAGCGGACAACGAAAATTCTATATATTGTACGAGGCGGAGAGACAGTGGTAGATAGCAATATTCGTTAGTTCGTCATTTTACCGCTATTGGCAATAGCGGGAATAGCACTACTCATTATCATGAGATGAGTAGGTGGTTGACTCAGTGATGTTTAGGTTGTAGGGACTGAATATTACTCGAGCACTGTTTTAGGTACTCAACTGTTATTCGATAACGCTTGAGCTACATCAACAAATGGATTAGGGGTAATAAGAGGTTGAATCGGAGTGTAACTCAATTTCAGTATCCTTTGTAATGTGTTTAAATTTCAGTTAAATATGTGTTATATGGTGATTAATATTACTTTCTCAAGTTCTTCATTCATATGAATTGAGATGTTTATTGGTTATTAATCATATGTTATATATATACTCATTGCATGGCATGCCATGTAATTATATATAATAGCTTGCTGGGTATCTTTGACTCACCTCGTGTTATTTTGTTTTTCTTAACTCGCAGGGGACAGGGAATCCATATTACTAGCTCATGAAATTTTGGATTTGGAAGACTATCGGGGTAGGAGCTCTTTTGTACAATTGTTGCATATTTTGGTGAGGATGCGATGTGGGGTTATGTAAATCCTACTTTTTGTACTCCCTCCGTCTCTAAAAGATTGTCCTGTTGTACATTTTGTAATTAATTAAGGAAGAGCTTCACCTTCTTGTACCTTAGTAAATTTGCACTAACATTCATGCCTAAATTTAGAAATGAGACATACTTTTTGGGACAAGTCAAAATGGCAAATGGGACAATCTTTCATAGACGGAGGGAGTATATATTTACTTTATGTCGGTTTGTAATATCGAGACTTGTTATACATTTCTAGGTGTCCGTACATGAATAAATGTTACTTCTAGCTTGTATATATATAGATAGGTCTCCGAGCATGCTAGCTCGTTGAGGTTGTGTGTGAGCAGTTGTTAATTCCAAAGGTTATGTATATACAGTTTTTGTGTTGCGCATAGCCTTGAGCCTGTTCCGACTTCATTATAGTCTATGATTGAGCCTGTTCCGACTTCATTGCTTTTCTTTATTTTATCTATTTACTCTATACTCCCTCCGTCCCGCTAATATTAGCACACTTTCCTTTTTGGGCGTCCCGCTAATATCCGCACACTCCCAAAAAGGAAATTTTATATTAATAAAATATTCACCCAACCCCACTCATTTACTCTCCTACATTATTTTAATACTCACAACACCATTATAATTTATTACACCCTCCACTCATTCTCTCTCCACTCATTCTTTTACACTCACAACATTTTATTAAAATATCATATTCCTTAATTCCCGCGCAAACAGTGTTTGTGCTAATATTAGCGGGACGGAGGGAGTATATGATTAGAGCCAAATTACTTATGTTTAGTAGGGATTTCACACTCGAGTCAAGGTCCCATGTAGCAATCTATTATTATCCACAATCTTTGGATTCGAGATCGATGCGATCAGCCTTTCTGATCCATTAATTTATTAAGGGTATGATTGTCGTTTTGTCCAAGGTCATCAATTTGGACAATATCAATCAAAGTCGTTGGATGTAATGAATTGATTTACACTCGACTGCATATAGACCACAAATCTTCCATCTTCCTCCCTCCCCCACTCTCTCACTCACACAAACGCAAAAGCTTTCCCCTCTTGACACACAAACGTCGTCGTCGTCCCCCCTTTCTCTCTTCAACTCTTCTTCTTACCTATCGCCAAACCACCATCGCCTCACTTGCTCCCTTCCCTTTTATCTCCCTCTCACCAAAGTACACGGGGCTTTCCGACTACTATCAGAGATTGTGAAGTTGACATTGGTCTCACATGGCCCTCAGTGTTTGGTTGAGATGGAGCTTACTCGTGTTCCTCGATATGAACAAAGAATTATAGACAGTTGACCTGTCACACTTTTGACCCTTACTTTAATTTTAATGAAGCTTCATTTTAACCACTCATACATTCTTTTTAACGCTTTTCGGGGATAATGATCGAGTACCTGAAGTAGAATGGTTAAAAGTGCTAAAAAAATATGGTTAAAACCGAAGCTTCAAAAGTACAGCAGGTCAAAGTTTGATATTGCTAGAGAGTTCAAATAAATCATTCTTTAGCAAGTGCAAGTAAACAAGAGTAAATGCATTATAGACAAATACACCCACGAAGAGAAGGAAATTGGCATTTAAGTGTAAATGGTGAAACCAAAGTGCAAAGGCAACATACAGAATTCGCTTGGACAAACTGTTTCCAGGTAACAATGGGCCAGATGGAAATTACCCATTTTCCTTCATCTTGGAACAGTAGCTAAGTTGCTCAATTTGAAAAAGTTCCATAGGAGAAGTCATAGAATGATGCACCCCCATAACAGGAGGTTATGTGCGTTACCACCGAAATCACAGCTTCCTTACGTAAGAACAATTCTGCAGGATCTAGACGCCCTTGGTAAATCCAAAACTTCTTTCGCATAGAAGAAGACGAGTATCTAATTCGCAACTCTTCCAAAACTTCCGAATTCTCAAGGAAGTACCTCACGATCTCCCCTCTAAAAGAGACAATTTCAACAACCTTGAGGTGGTACAACATACAGAACGGAACACTAGTAGGTGGACACTGTAAAGACTGGGGCAAAAAATGATGATTTTTACATTGCACAACTGAGATTATATATACAAAGGAGAGAGCTATATGAAGAGACTAAACTAAGATACATTAATCAAAATTAAAGCAATAATCTGTATGAACACGAACTGAAGTGGAAGCATCATGGAAGGCAACAGACGCATGAGGCGGGCGCCTGGCATAAGTTGAGGCGGCAGCCTCGGAGACAGAAACTTCAGCCATGGTGAGAACAGGTTGAGGCGGGCGCCTGGGGTCTGATGGTGCGGCCGCCTGGTTCACAGAGACTTCAGCCATGGTGTTTTCACATTGAGGCGGGCGCATGTGTTTGTGTGAGGCGGGCGCCTCACATGTTGGTGAAGCATTTTGATTCTTAATAATGGCACGAGCAGTCTGAGGAGAGTTTTGATCCTTAACACGCCCCCGCAAGGTGGACGGTCCTTGGGTGAGTCCAATCTTGGAGACGAGAGAAACGAACCGTGTGCGAGGAAGCGGTTTTGTAAGAGCGTCTGCTAATTGATCGTTACCGGAGATGTGTTGTACCCGAAGAGTCCCTAGCTGAACTTGCTCACGAACAAAGTGAAAGGCAAGAGCTAGGTGTTTCATCCGTGAGTGAAAAATTGGATTGGCAGAGTAGTTGGCTGCCCCTAAGTTATCACTGAAAATGACCGGTGTGGTGGAGGAGGGAAAGCCAAGCTCAGACAGAAGGTTTGTTACCCAGATAAGTTCAGCCGTAGTTGCAGCAATTGAGCGGAATTCAGCTTTGTTGAGGAGCGAGCGACCGCTCGTTGCTTTTTAGAGGACCAAGCTATTGAGTTGCGACCGAGATAGACAATGAATCCGGAGGTGGATAGATAGTCATCATTGTCGCCGGCCCAGTCGGAGTCACAATAAGCATGGAGAATGTGAGGGGAGTTTTTGTAAATTTGAATGCCCATATGAAGAGTACCGTGGAGATAGCGAAGGAGTCGCTTTAGAGCTGACTAATGTGATTCCTGTGGGTGGTGAAGAAATTGAGCAAGTTTGTTTACAGGGAAGGCGATGTCAGGGCGGGTAAGAGAAAGGTATTGAAGGCTACCAATGATGGCTCGATATTCTGTAGGATTGTGTATGGGTGTTTTGGGTTGAGCCGAGAGGGGTGGATATGTTGCCATAGGTGTGGGAGATGGTTTGGAGTGTTGCATGTCATGGCGGTTGAGAATATCCGAGTTGTATTTGGACTGGGAGAGAAGGATTCCATGGGAGTTGGGTGTTATCTCAATCCCAAGGAAGTGGGAAAGAGGACCAAGATCTTTTAAAGAGAAGCGAGACGAGAGGGTTTGAATGAATGACTCAAGGAAGGAAGTGGAAGGACCTGTGATGATTATATCATCAACGTAGACAAGGAGGAGGAGACGATGGGAATTTTTGTTGTAAGTAAATAGTGAGGGATCCGCAATTGAAGGACAAAAACCGAATGAGGTAAGAAATTGCTTGAGAGCTGTGTACCAAGCACGTGGTGCTTGTTTTAGACCGTAGATGGCTTTTGAGAGCCGACAGACATGAGAGGGTTTGGAAGAATCTTGGAACCCGGGGGGTTGGGACATGAAAACAGTTTCAGAGAGATGACCTTGAAGGAAGGCATTGTTAATATCAAGTTGACGTAGAGACCAACCTTGGGTGATAGCTAGAGAAAGAATTAGACGAATGGTGACGGGTTTGACAACTGGACTGAAGGTTTCGGAATAGTCTAGACCGGGTCGTTGATGGAACCCTTTGGCTACAAGACGGGCTTTGTATTTGTGGATGGTATTATCGGGGTTATATTTTATACGAAAAACCCATTTGAAACCGACAATGTTTGGTGCTTCATGGGAAGGAACTAAGGACCAAGTTTGGTTGCGTAAGAGTGCATTGTACTCTTCACGCATGGCCTCATGCCAGTGGGGAGTGGAGAGAGCCTGTTTGGTGGTGGTTGGGAGGTAGGTAGGTGAGGGGAGAGTAGTTAGGTTTGCATATTTAGGATTGGGTTTGCGTATACCATGGGAGAGACGGGTGGTTATGGTGCGGGTAGGTGGAGTTGGGGCAGCGGTTGGAGTGGGTGAGTTGGGTTCGGCCGAGGGAGCAGGGTTGGGGATGGAGGCGGAAGCAGGAGGGTGTGGGGAGTCATTTGTAGGTGGGTGGGCAGTGGGGCTGGGTTGGTGGTGGTATATTTGGGGTGTTGTTTAATGACGGTGTTTCTGAGGGTTGATGTTGGTAGTGGGAGATGGGAGAATGGGAATGGAGAAGGCACACCATTCAGATGAAGAGAGAGGAGGAGGAGTAGTGCGTTGAGATGTGAGGGAAGTGTATGGAAATTCGTTTTCAATGAATTTGACATGACGAGAGGTGTAGAGACGTTGAGTTTTAGGATCTAGACAATGGTAGGCACTTTGAGAGGAAGAATAGCCAATAAAGATGCAAGGAGTGGATTTTGGGGCGAGTTTATGAGGAGTGTATGGTTTGAGCCATGGGTAGCAGAGGCATCCAAAGCTACGGAGTTTGTGGTAGTTTGGTGAGGTTTGAAAGAGGCGGAAATAAGGTGAGTCATTTTGAAGAGTAGGAGTTGGGAGCCTGTTTATAAGATAGGTTTCTTTGTTTGAAGAGCGTGAGTCCAAAAAGTGAGGGAAGGTTAGCATGAGAGAGAAGAGAAAGACCCGTTTCGACAAGATGGCGATGACGCCGTTCGGCGAAACCGTTGTGTTACAGAGTGTGGGGAGGTGATGTAAGGTGGGTAATGCCATTATTTAATAGAGAAGGGGTGAGTTTTAGGTATTCCCCTCCATTATCTGAGAATACTTGGATTATGGGACGATTGAAGAATTTTTCAACAAGGGCTTTGAAGCGGATGAAGGTGGCATAGGTATCGGATTTGTTTTTAAGAGGGTATAACCATGTGTATTTGGTGTGGTGGTCAACAAAGATGACGTAGTATTTGAAATTATCATGCGATAGTATAGGAGACGTCCATACATCGGAGAAGATAATTTCGAGAGGGGCATTGGTTTGTATGGAAGAAGTAGAGAAAGGTAATTTGTGACTTTTATTTATGTCACAGGCATTGCAATTGGAGTAGGGTTTTGATGAGATAGGCAGAGAAAATTGTTTTTGGAGTATGGAAATTATAGGGGTTGCGGGATGACCTAGTTTGTGGTGCCACGAGTGGAGAGAGGTAGTGGTACTAGGGTGTGCTTCAATGAAAGCGGAAGTGTTTGTGGGGACATGAGGTTGTGTCGGGTTCCAAAGGTAGACACCTTGGTCAATGATTCCATGAAGAAGAGGTTGTTTTGATGCGATTGATTTAATGGTGAAGGATGAGGGTGAGAATTCAATGATAGCATGATTATCCTTACAGAATTGTGAGACGGAAAGGATGTTTCTAGAGATGGTAGGAACATGTAAGGTATTATGAAAGTGAAGTGTGAAGGTGGGGTTGGAAAGGGTAAATGTACCAATGTTGGAGATGGGAAGAGAGGAGCCATCACCTATGATTACACCATCATTACCATGATATGGGCGATGAAGAGTAAGGTTTTGTAGGTTGTTGGTGATGTGGTGTGTTGCCCCACTATCCACAAGCCAGGATGTGAAGATGGTAGAAGGGGCTGTGCGGTGTATACGCGAGGGTGGAGATTACTGAATGGTTGGTGGCGGAATGTTGATTGGGTTGGAGTTGTGTAGATGGTGGGATGGAGGGAAAAGTAACGGTGGGATAATTCCTCTTGAATCGATTACATTGGGACGTAACATGTCCCTTGCGGTGCGGTATTGGCACTTACCATTGAAGAAGCCTGAAGTATGGTTGTGGGTGGCCGATGGCACTAGGGTTTGGGTTGTATAGTCATGAGTAGTCATGGTAGAATAGTAAGGTTTTGAAAAGTAGGTGACGGATGTTGCAGGTGCAGCGAAAGTGTAGATTAGGTTTGGGGTTTACGGAGGAGGAGATGAGAAAAATGGCTGGTGGGGTTTAGCCGAGAGCAAGTTGGGGTTTGGGAGAAATGAAGGAAAGTGTTTTATTTGATCACAATGCTCTGATACCATGTAAAGACTTTGGCAAAAAATGATGATTTTTACATTGCACAACTGAGATTATATATACAAAGGAGAGAGCTATATGAAGAGACTAAACTAAGATACATTAATCAAAATTAAAGCAATAATCTGTATGAACACGAACTGAAGTGGAAGCATCATGGAAGGCAACAGACGCATGAGGCGGGCGCCTGGCATAAGTTGAGGCGGCAGCCTCGGAGACGAAACCGGCCATGGTGAGAACAGGTTGAGGCGGGCGCCTGGGGTCTGATGGTGCGGCCGCCTGGTTCACAGAGACTTCAGCCATGGTGTTTTCACATTGAGGCGGGCGCATGTGTTTGTGTGAGGCGGGCGCCTCACATGTTGGTGAAGCATTTTGATTCTTAATAATGGCACGAGCAGTCTGAGGAGAGTTTTGATCCTTAACAGACACCAATTGACAAAATCCTGTGCAGAAAAAGACACTATTAGTTCTTATCAATTTACGTCGTTTAACAAAATGAAGGAAAATTAACTTAACTTACGTCTTCAATAGCAAGAGTTTGCAAATGTGGTGCACTTCCAAGGATGTTTGTCAGCAAAGTGCCAACATAAATCTTCAAGTAAGTAAGTCGACGAAAAATTGGCATTCTATAATAAATTTCATTATTATCCTTCAAGGTGAAAAGAAAACCAATATAAGCTGCCTTTGAACTGCCAAAAAACAAAAGTTAAGCTCATTCTAGACCAGGCAAAGAAGTTGGCATACCCGAATATAGAGAGAAGATAAACAAAGATTCCGAACATTGGATAATGCAACGAAAAGATTCTGCATGGCGTTTGACCCGTGGTTGAGATCCGGATGAGGAAATATCCCTAAGTTTATGTCAGCCTTAATGAGGCAACGTAGGCTCTCAATCGAATATCTTTTTGACATAAGATGACCAGAATATTTTAAATATTGTAGATTCGGAGTATTAAGCACAATCTCATAGGTGTAATTCTCATCACAATCCCAAGCAAAATGTAGTAAGGTCAGTCTCTTTAGTCCAAGAGAAGAAATACTGATTACTTGTACATTTGCGCATTTGGATCCCCGCATATCCAAATCCTCAAGTGCAGGGCAGCCTGAAATGAACCTGGAAAGGGAGTCATCATCTAAAAACCCAACTGAATCGAGACGGAGGATTTTTAGACTATGAAGAGAAACTGTAGTCGGAACTTGAAGTACGAAATCTCTACTCAATTTCAAAACCACCAAAGTTCTACTAGTGAAAAGGCTAGGAGGTAGAACATGTTGGTCAACCAAGAGAATATTAAGATCAAGTTGTTGAACATCTCGGGATAAAGCAGCAGACAGCCATGCATTAACTCGTTCACCGTAATATTTATGACCCGTGAGTTGAAATAGATCTAAGCGTGTCACTCTGAGAAAGCACAGTGTCCGATGTACAAACTTTACGAACATGGGTGAGAAGAAATCAATGTCATCAAAGTCCAGATGTGTAATTGACATCCATTGTTCCTTCCAGTAGGTGGACAAAGTGCTAGTTCTCACAAAATCTTTTGTTGGAAGTAATGAAAGGATATGGGTAATAAGATTGGTTGGTAAATTGCTTATTCTATCCTCTGTTTTCTGGTGTTTCGACATGTCTCTATCTTGTGTTGGCCAAAAGCAGAATAATGGATTTTTAGCCTTGATTCATCTGCATTCACATCCGAGGAAGATGCACACTCACCAGAGTTACTTTATAAAACCTACTAGAGTACAGCACAACCCAGACCAACATAAAAGCAAAGGTCAGTCATGTTCATAGAGCTACATTGACAGGTAAATATCAGAAAACTTGAATACTTTGCACTTACTGCTTGTTGTTACCACATAACATGGGGATGCAGGCCGAACCCGAACCAATTTGAAATTATTTTCTGCACTTTAATCTATAAGATATACTTTTTTTTTTTCAAAAAATGAACTTGATGTCACATGCATTTACTAAGTAAAGTCAACTAAATAGTTTAGCGGTCCTTGAACCGAATCAAACTGTAGTTCATTAGTTTAGTTTCGTTTAGCTTAAAGTCTTGATTTATTTGGTTCGGCTTGAGAATCTTGAAACCACTCATGTACCTCTTGATTCACAATTTTGTGCTAAAAAAGGCACCAATCTGAACCACCCATGCTCTCGATTCAAGTGAATGCAAGTATGTCGTCGTGATAAGCACACCGCATGGTTGTATGATACAGCCATTGCATCATGCGTTTATTCTATGAAGATACTTAAATGAGTTTATTCACACATATACATAAAGAATGCTATGGACTATGGACTACCCTCATGCTCAAGCGATGTCGGAGCTAGAATTTTAGGGAAACAGGGGCAAATTACATGTGAAATAGTATAAGTTTGGCTTACATGTGAAATATAAATTCATGATTTTAATGGCAAAATATCACACTTTCTGATGATTATATTGACTAGACTACCTAAAACGACTGTAAATTTTAGACTTTACAAAATGCACGAGTTCAAGACAGGACAATGATTGACATCAGGGGCGGATACAGTATGGCGTCAGGAAGTGCAAATGACCCTGACATTTTGAAAAAAAATTACCGAGTATTTATAAAAAAAATATATATATATATATAAGGTGCAAACTGTAATTTTCGAAAGAAGGGGGATGCAAAGTGTATTTATCTAACTTTCACATATTTACACTTTGCATCCTTCTTCTTTTGAAAATTACAGTTTGCACCCTATATTTTTTTTCACACCTTCCCTCTAAATACTAGATACGTCACTGCCACTGATTGACATCATAATGCATAGAGGTGTTGTACGGTATAACAACTTAAATAATTTAATTTGATTCAATTCTGTGAATGTTAATTTGTAATGTTAATTTGTTAACGATGTTTACATTCTCTTAATATAGATTCGTAATTGCTACGATCAATTAGCTTCAATAAACAAAAAAGGCAGAAATCAAAACCCTAATTGCACAAACCCTATTCCCAGAACGTATAAATTGAGAGAGAAACAGAGCAAGAAATTAAAAACAAAGAATAAGCAATTTAGGAACTCACCTCACGTTCTCGCAAGAGATTCTAAACCCCAAATCCTTCTCATAATGCTACTAAACGAGGCAGTTTAAGAGAGAACAACAGTGCTAGGGCTGACGACTGTAGAGCTGTCGATTCGGATTACGGCTAAAGCTGTCAATACAAGAGGGCGGGGCGAGCTGGCCCAAATTCCCAGCGGGATGAAAATACGTCAACCCACCCACCCCTATTGCATGGTAGGGTGGGCTGACCCGACGGGTTCAATCCAAATTCACGGCTCTATTGACGAGAGAGGGTGACAAATTTGGGAGTAGTAGGAAATAGTGGGGTGGGCCCCCAATCGCCCGTTCCCGGTTCGTACGGTTCCTATTTATTTATTACTTTTAATTATTTTATGTATTTTTTAAAATGCAATGTAACTGAAAATAGGTAAATGATTAATAGAACTTCAAAATTTATTAGATTTGTTATAAAATTTATTTAAAATGATAGCTTTTTACAAGGAAATGTTAGTTTTTAACGAATTTGGTTAATTTTTTTTTAATGAATTTAGTTAGTTTATTAAATAATTAATAACAAAAAACTAAATGTTACATGGTTTCAAAGTTACGAGTTTCACGATTCACGGTTCCTGATTCTGAAAATGGTGAACCCGTATTCGTACCGTAAAACTGTCGATCCCAATTTCCACGATTTCGATTCTAGCGAATTTCGATTCTCGATTTTACCCGCCGATTTTCCCAATTCTCGAGTTTTTTTAGCATGTCTAAGTGGGGGGGGGGGACTAGGGATTGACGGTGTGACCAAACCCGATTCAACCCAGCCAATATATGAGATCTAACCCAAAAAAAACAAGATTCGAGTTGACTTTTTCATAATTGGTCAGAGATCGAAACCTGACCTAATTCGACCCGACCTTAAAAAATAAAAGGTTAAAATTAAATATAATTGAAATATATTCCCTCAATTTCATTACAAAATACACAAAATCTCATTTTGATTTCTTATTATAAAAGGCACAAACTCAATAAAGAAAGTTTTTAATATTTATTTATTCATGGTACGCACTTGTCATACTCACATTATTTATCGACTTATCTCTACCGCAATTTCTCTCTCCTACCTCACTTTTCATACTTACAACACTTAATTAACTACTTCCTCCGTCCCGCTACAAATTGCACACTTTCCTCATTGAGCGTCCCATTACAAATTGCACACTTCCTAAAATGACAAAGAATCTTTACTATTCCCTCCACTCATTCTCTCTCCTACATTATTTAATGCTCACAACACAATTATAATTTACTATTCCCTCCACTCATTCTCTCTCTTATTTTACTTTTACACTCACAACATTTATATTATTATTTTTTTTCTTAATTCCCATGCAAACAGTAACTGTGTAGTTTCAAGCGGGACGGAGGGAGTATACACTTTTATTAATTTTTGGGCAAACCTATTTTGTTCATTTTGTAATGGGGCAGAGAAAGTATTTTGTGTTTGACTAAATTGTGTACTCCAGTCCCTCCCTGGGGTTTGGACTAAGAGTAATATCAAAAGTTTGCATGCTTATTAAAAAACATGAAGAACTAAGTAAACATTTGCACGTGTATTGAGAACATAATTGTACAAAACACTATTAATGTTTGAAGTGGGAAAAAAAATAACATAATAAGGTGGTTTTTTGTTTTTGCTTTTTTCAAGTGTTAATTTCTAAAATCTGATTTCACGTTTAAAATTTACTGAATTCATAAGAGAAAGTGTCTGAAAACTGATTTATGGATTAATCAAGTTGTTTGATTTTTCAACATAATTCATTTTCTGAAATATATATGTTTACCATTTTAACCTTATGAAATTTTATATAATTGATTGTTTGTTAACAATAAATGAAGAATGTCAAATATATTAATAAATACAAATAACATAGCTTCCATTAATACAAAGAATATAAATTATTTAGAGTCACCTGTTGCATGAACACTCAAATTTCACAACATTTTTTTTTAAAAAAAATTATGATACAATGTAGAAACGTTTTTATTTTTGGCTCAACATCTCAAATTCAAACAATGTACATAGCATTTCTTTACATTGAAGATAAAACACTTGCTCTTAACTCCAACCCCAGACTCATTATGTCAGTTCATAACCAAATCTGATCAACTTCACTTTGAATAACATGTCAAGAATCAAACCCAGATTTTAACAATTCTTTTGTTTTATCTTGAAATCAGATATTGGTGCATAATAAACATGGATGAACTCTTATTTTGCTTTGTATCTTGTACTTGGCCATCAATTTGTGAAGAATCTAATTCAGTCAAACCCTAATATGATAAACCTCAGACCCATACTTATCTTTCGTCTTTCCTAGGACCGCCCCAGCCAACAATTTTAGCACACCCACAAATTAACATATCCAATTTTGATAAAATCCCAATTAAATCAAACCCTAATTTGTTAGAATGAGATGTTCTTGGCGCTAAATTGAGGCGTCGAACCTTAAGAAGAATACGGAAATGAACTAGATTGTGGCGTATGGAGGAAGAGAAAACGTTGGGGACAACATTGAGAAAAAAAGAGGTGGCGATTCGGAGGATGATGGAGATGGTTTGTGGGCGAGGAGATTAGGTTTTTGGGATGTGAAAGAGAGGAATCATATAGATATAACACGGAGAAGGAGGGAACACCGTACAAAAAAAAACAAGCTGAAAGGGACTTTCACGCAATAGAAAACCGTAAGAGCAGAAATATGAAAAATAATAGGGATATTTTTGTCCGGCTCACTTCAGAGGTAAAAAAATAAGTGGCACTTTTACATCTTAAAAATGAGTGGCTTTTAAGAAGGGTTCAGAAGATCTGAACCGAAAAAAATAAACAAACGGTCTGAATGTTTTCATGTCTGATTCGGTCGGACATTAAGAGCCAATTAAGTGTTGAATTGAAAAAACAAACGAGGCCTAAGTAGTGATTTTTTTTATTTTTTTTTGCAATTCTACAAAAATAAGAGGATATAAATGTTCAAAATACTATTCATTATTTGTCATTTTGGGAACAAAGCAAGATATGACTTTTAGTCTGGGACATCCCAATAAAGAAAAGTGGGACTCTTGACCTGAGACAAATGGAATATTTCTGTATTTGCGTTTGTGGGTGAGATTTGATGATTTTGAACTATTGTATACTCCCTCCGTCCCACGATAATATGCAAAAAAAAAACCTTTTGGACGTCCCACAATAATTTGCACTTTCCTAAAATGGAAATGGGACCCACTTCTCTCTACTCACAACACTTTTCAAATTTACTATTCTCTCCACTCATTCTCTCTCCTATTTTACTTTTACACTCACAACACTTCACCTTTATCACCTTTTACCTTAATTTTTGCACCGGCACAAAAATTGCATACATTTGTGGGATGGAGGGAGTATATAACATATAACATCAGACTTAAACATAAATTGGATCCAAACAATTTTGGATTAAGAAAATACATTTTTAATAAAATTCGGGGTTGAGCAGAGCGGGTTCTGATTCCTATGCCTTCGGTTTTGGATCGAGTTCGGGTCTATGATGTTAAGATTCAGATCAGATTTGATTTAGGGAAAACTCGACGCCGTTGAGGGACGACTGTAGTGACAAAATAAGGGTTTGATTTTTATGGAAAGTTAAAAATGGATGTATTGACTTTTGAGTGAGTGTTTTTAAAAGTATATTTTTATATTAAGGGTAAATGGGGAAAATATAAATATATTTAGGACAATATATTCT
Organism: Adenophora triphylla var. japonica; assembly: GCA_022495995.1. Classification (NCBI taxonomy): domain Eukaryota; kingdom Viridiplantae; phylum Streptophyta; class Magnoliopsida; order Asterales; family Campanulaceae; genus Adenophora; species Adenophora triphylla. The sequence continues at coordinate 413,273 of JAFEMH010000463.1, read as the reverse complement.
TTTTGATCAAATGTAATTTGTAGTTATAATTTGAATGAGGTGTACCTACATACTCCCTCCGTCTCAGCCTAGTGTGAACCAAAATGTTGGACATATCGATTAAGAAAAAGTAAGAAAGAGAAAAAGTGAAGAGAGAATATTGTGAGTGTAAAAGTAAAATAGGAGAAAGAATGAGTGGAAGGAATAATTAGGAGAGAGAATGTTGTGAGTGTAAAAGTTAAATATGAGAGAGAATGAGTGGGGTAAATAGTGAAGATTCCCTTTCATTTTGAACAGTTCACACTCGGCTGAAACGGATAAAAAAAAAATAAGTGTACACTCGACTGAGACAGATGAAGTACATAATAAGGGTGTGAATGTCACCGCAATTGAATTTCACCACTCAACCAAAAGATAGTCTTTTTACTTGAAGATATAAAGTTTTCTTTTAGTTGCACCCTCCTAAGTTTGAATGATGTGTACTTTAGGCTTGGTAATTGTGCATGTTGGATCGGATCAAGTTCTGACGAGTTAGTAAGTTGAAATGAGTTGACCCGTTTATGTCAAACGAGTTGGGTTGAAAAGTTGAAACGGGTTTATCCATTTATTTTTTCAGCCAGAATGTCTTAGATTTATTAATATTGGCTATTTATATTAGCGGGTTGAAACAGGTCGGATTGGCTGACCCTTTAAACTTAACGGGTTGAGATGGGTGACCCGTTTCAACCCATTAACTTAAACGAATTGGATTAAATCAATTAAAGGAAGTCATAACTGTTTCGGGTAAAAAGAAATATTACCGGTAATGTTATTACTTTCCTTCGACACATACGAAGATTAAAAAAAGATAAATATTGTGAAAATAAAAAGTAAAGTATAAGAGAGAAAATGGGTAGGAAGTTTTTGTGATGCGTATGTCAAGTGGGTCTCATTATTCATTTTAAGTAATATATCAACTAAAAATCTTAAAATGAGACAGATTAAAAAGAAAAGCAAGAACTTTAAAACGGGATCGGCTCGAAAAGGAAGGGAAGTAGGATTCACAGAAGAAATGGTGGGCTCAACTAATTACCGGATCGGGACGGAGGAGGAAGTAACAAGCAAACAACAAGGAGAAACTAGTCTCTTGTACCGAAATAAATGTCACGTTTTCAAATAAGAAAAATGAGATAGTGCAATTCTAACATTGTACAAACTAGTAAATCACCTTTTTTTAAAAAAGCTTGATCTGCGACATTTATTCGGGGATAGGGGGAGGTAGTATACAAGAGAGGGGAATAATAACAAGCAAACACCCAGAAACTTTTTGGGTCATTTCCCAATCCCAAAAGACAGAATTCTTAACTTCAACTCTGCTTGTGTAAATTCCATTGCAAGCGCCACAAGTTCGCTGTTCATGGCTGCTCTCCATTCTTCACATTTTACGGCTTCAGCAAAACTAGTGGGCTCAAAACCTGTGTCAATGGCAGCTAGAAAGCAACGATGGGCAGCAGTAAATTTAGTGCAATTGACAAATTTAGATAGAGGATACCATGTACCTGAAGAGTTTTGTTGGGCGGATGAGTGAGACGAGGGGCTAGCTCGTGTGTGATGAGTTCGAGAATTTCCCAATACAAAATCAGCTGCTTTGTACCGTGACGATGGTATTTCCACACGTTGTCCTCTGCCCAAGTTCTCAACCGCATCCTCTTCATTCTCCACCACACCTTCATTATTTTCTTCAATTCTTGGCTCAACAGGTACATCAGATGTTCGGCCCTCATCTTCTTCGGTTAAATGAGTGGCAGCCTGGTCATTATCCGCACCACCAGGAACAAAAACATGTACTTCCCCATCATCCAATTCTTCAACTGAACCGACGGAGAGAAAATTGGGTTCATCAACTGTTGCCGTTTGGCTCGTATTGTCGCGAGCAAACGGAAACTTTGATTCAACAAAAACGACATCACGAGAAACAAGTGTTTTGTGCTCGTCCAAGTCATACAATAACCACCCTTTCTTTCCAAATGGGTAACCCAAAATATACATCGCTGCTACGACTAGCGAATTTGTCATTGTCGTGCCTCGAGTAATGAGCATAACATAACGACCCAAAAACGCGAATGTTCTTATACGATGGGACCTTATCAAACAAGACTTCATAGGGAGTTTTCCCATGCAATAATTTTGAAGGAGTTCTGTTGATCAAATACCCAGCCGCCAGTACACACTCACCCCAAAATTTTATTGGTAAACTGGCTTGAAAACGCAAAGCTCTTGCCACATTCAATATGTGTCTATGTTTCCGTTCGACTCTACCATTTTGTTGAGACGTGCGGATACAAGTGGTGTGATGAACGATGCGTTTTTCAGCAAAATAATTAGCCAAACAGGTAAATTCAGTTCCATTGTCGCCGGACCATTTTTACTTGTTTATTAAATTGTCGTTCGATCATTGCCAAAAAGTTCTTCAAAATTTGAGAGACATTATCTTTAGATCTCACCAAGTACACCCACACACCGCGAGAGCAATCATCCACAATCGTCAGAAAATAATAAGCATTACATAAAGAAGGTGTCCGATAATCACCCCAAAGATCAACATGAATTAACTCAAAAATATCAGTTGAATTACTATCACTAGGCGAAAATTTGTCCCTAGTACGTTTTTAGCTCGGAAACAAATTTCGCAAACTCCTCTACCAAAGATTATTCGACTAACGAAAGGAAGTAAACTGACTACTTTATTTGACGGATGTCCCAGCCGTTGATGCCATAACTCATGCTTCCTAATTTCCGTAGCATTGCAAACTCGGGCTTCACTCGACTTCTTCAAGTAATAAAGCCCCTCGCGCTGTTCACCCGCACCAATCAATCTCTTCGAGGCTCGGTCCTGTATAATACAAAATTTGTCAGTGAAATGCACTAAACTATTTGAATCACCAAGCAACTGAGAAACGGATAGTAAATTGCAATTGAAAGATGAAGCATATAACACATTTCGCAGAATCAAGTTAGTCCCAATTTTAGCGTCACCTTCTTTCGTGGCAACGATAAATTTTCCATTGGGCAGTCCCACTCGACTTCCCTCAATATCATGCATATTAAACAGTAAAGAGGAGTTGCCTGTTAGATGTCGATTAGCCCCACTATCGACTAACCATTCCTCATCATTCATCTTACCATTCATGTGTTCATTGGGTTTTACTTGATTCTGAAGGATTGTTTTGAAACTGCTCCATTGCTCGCTTGTGAGTTCCAATAGATTAGCCCTTTCCGTGTCCGTCATGCCCTCCATATCTCCTGCCTGGACGGTATTGACTCGAACACCCACAGAATCTCGTGTTTTTGCTCCTCCGCTGGTTGTCGAGAAATTCTGTCCTTTCTTTGCTTTTCCATTTCGTGAAGGCTGTTCACCCCACCATTCCGGATACCCTACTAGCTTGAAACAAGTATCTACCTCATGACCCTTCTTCTTACAATGTCCACAGATTGCATTACCCGTCTCTTTGCGTTCCCCCCCCCCTGGAACTCGTCCTCCAATATTGGTGCGTGCCACAAAGCTCATGGCTTCCGGATATTCTTCTCGCGCAGTTCCTTTTACTCGTTCATCTCTCACCACCATTGAGTAAGACTTATTCACGTTCGGAAGTGGCTCCGAGTTCAAAATGTTTGACTTCACATTTTCAAACTTTGGTGTTTCCAGCCCCATGACAAACTGATGCACTTTTTCTTCCTCCTGTCGCTGAGTCAGTTTGGAGTTGATGTTGCACCTACATCCGTCACAAGCACAAGCTGGAACCTTGTCATAATCGTTCAATTCATCCCACAGCTTTTTGATCCGGCCATAGTAGGCAGCCACGCTTTCACCCTTTTGCTGCTTACAATTTGCTATGTCACATTTAATCTGCTGCACCCTCGGTCCGTTTCCGATCGAGAATCTTTGCTCCAAATCGTCCCATAGCGTTTTGCCACCTCCACATAAGATTCAAAGGTGGATCGAAGACTCGGCTCAATGGTGTTGAAGATCCATGACACCACCATCGAGTTCACCGTCTGCCGAAGTTCAAGCTCGTCCGCCTTCGTCGGACGTGCGATCGTTCCATCAACGAACCCGGTTTTCATCTTGGCTCTCAACGAACCCTTGAAAACACGAGCCCACTCTTCGTAGTTCTCTCCTTTCAATTGGACATGAGTGAGAATCTGTCCGGGATTATCACTCGATGAAAGGAAATATGGGGTTCTTTTCTCACCCTCAACAGCAGCCATTTGCGTTGTGTTTTAGGTTTAGGTTTTTTTTTTTTTTTTTTTTGGATCACTGCTCTGATACCAAGATGGAACCGAGAGGGAGAAATGGGAAATGTTTTTCTGCCTTTATTCCAATGAGCCGTGAAGGCTTAAATACAACCCTAGAGTCCTTATTCTATTTTAGGTCTAATATTACAGTAATTATAAAACGATATGTACTACCTAATTACATATAGAAAACATGGAAATGATATATATGCAAATATACAAGGTGATATGATGATATCTCCAAATATGGTGATATGATGATATCTCCAAATATCTCCACGTGATTATCTTCCAATACATTTGCAGTGGATTTTTTACCTATAGCACTCAAATAACTATAGCTCTTTGTATACATTAAACTCATGTGGGCATGACGCTTCCCTCCCTCGACCCTAAGCATGCCCTCGATCCTACGCAAGATGAAAGCTCTTATAGCACCAGGTTGCTCTTCATTTATGAATAGATATAAGTTCCGCATTACAAAGTTGCAGAGACCGGTTCTTGAATATTAACCATTTTAGAGTGACAATTGTAGAAATGTACACACACAAATTACAGAATGAAATTACAATACATATCAATCAAGAAAAAATCACACACAATCACTAAGTTACTGTCTTGCATAAAGAGTATTAGAAGGCCCTTATCTTTGAAGTCCTATAAAGAGAGCCATAGTCTTTCTTTATTTTTGGTACAAAACAATCAACATGACTTGACTGAAGAGGTCTCACAATTTGCTGTTACTCCTCTTTGTAAGGCTTCCCATGGCCTTAGCTTTCTGTCTAAGAATAAATTTTTGCGTCTTTCCGGTAGAAGTTTTAGGCAAATCCTCAAAAACAACAGTCCGAGGAGCCATATAATGCGGTAAATGTTTCCGACAATATTTAATAATCTCATCCTCATTAGAATTAAAACCATCCCTTAACTTAACAAAAGCACAAGGCGTTTCTCCCCAATGCTCATCAGGCCTTCCCACAACAGCCGCCTCCATAACTGCTGGATGAGTAAATAGCACAGATTCCACCTCTATCGTGCTAATATTTTCCCCTCCCGATATAATAATATCCTTCGAACGGTCCTTTAATTCAATATAACCATCAGGGTGTCTTACGCCTAAATCCCCGCTCCAAAACCATCCACCTTTAAAAGCTTCTTGGGTCGCTTCAATATTTTTTAAGTACCCACTCATTACGGTATTGCCTCTAAAAACAACTTCTCCCATAGTTTTAGCATCTGCAGGTACGCTTTTCATGGTAATAGGATCCTTTATATCAACTTCCTCCATACCAAGATGTTGTAATCCTTGTCGAGATTTGATCTTTGCTTGCTCATTCGGTGGTAAAGAATCCCACTCAGGTTTCCAAGTACAAATCGTACCAGGACCATAGGTCTCAGTCAAACCATAAGAATGTGTGATCTTGAATCCGAGTTCCTCCATTTTGAAGAGTACTTGTCCAGGTGGCGGTGCGCCACCTGTCATTACCGCCACTTTTCCCGGAAGCGGTTTTTGGTCAATGGGGGGTGCATTTATGATCATGTTCAAAACTGTGGGTGCACCACTGAGGTGTGTCACCTTGTGTTGAGAAATACTTTCAAATATACCCTTTGCAGAGACGGACCTCATGCAAATATTTGTGCCCCCTTGAGCAGCAACAGCCCACGTAAAGCACCACCCATTGCAGTGAAACATAGGAACAGTCCATAAATATACAGCCATTGAGGGCATTTCATTAAGAAGTGCAGTAGCTAGAGAATTTAGATACGCACCTCTATGACTATAAACCACACCTTTTGGGCTGGATGTTGTGCCAGATGTATAATTAAGCGCGATCGGATCCAGTTCATCATTTGGCCGTTTTATTTTGAAAGTTACACTTCCTTTTTCCAAAAGAGTCTCGTATTCTAACGGTCCTGAAGTAGAAAGGTTGTTTTTCATAATAACGGATGGTTTATCAGATTCTGGGATCAAGACTAGTTGCGGGAGATTGGTGTTTGTCTTTGATAGGATTTTTAATGCTCCTTTCGCGTTATTGATGAACTGGTAATCGACAAATATGATTTTTGCATTTGAATGTTTGAGCAGAACTGAGATCATTGCTGAATCATGGCGTATGTTTAGTGTACAAAGAACAGCACCAGCCATGGGAACTCCAAAGTGCAGCTCATACATTTCTGGAGTATTTGGGGCTAATGCAGCCACCTGCTCATGCAGAGAGCTTACTGTTAGGAAATATAAAGAGAAGAGTTTATTGGTTTAGAGAATGCAGACCACATATTTTTCCCTTATTTGCAGGATTGGTTCCTACAGATATCTATAGCAAAGAGTACTACTCCCACCGTGGTTGTAAGTAAAATATTACTCCCTCCGTCCTAAAATAAATGTCCAAAATATCTCAAATTTGCTCTTGATCAAGAGCAAACTTGAAATTTTTTTGGACATTTATTTTAGGACGGAGGGAGTAATATTTTACTTACAACCACGGTCCCATTACTAACATTTTCCATTCTAGTTTACGTCACAGCTAACCAAAAGGGATTAGCTTAACTGCTTTCAGTTTTGAGATAACGAAACATGCATTACCTTCAAGTTCAAAAGTGAATGATTATTTTTATTAAACTAACAAATTTATCAATTTTCCTGGTAATCTCTTTCCCTTCCTCCATTCTTCTCCAATCTTCAATCTTCTTCTTCTTTCTTCTTTCTTCTTTCTTCTTTCTTCTTATTATTTTTCTCTCTTGATTTACTAATTTGAGAAATTACTAATTTTGCATTTATTAATTGTCAAATAATCAATTACTAAATTATAAAATTAGGGATTTTATTTTTTAGATTTGTTTTTATTTCTTCAAATATGTTTGTTAATTAGGACTTCCTGTTGTGTGCAATTTCTGTTTGTGTATATGTTTTGCGATGTGTATTGACAACTTGGTCATCATTAGATCTCTTTCTCTCTTTGTTGAGAGTCCTAGTTTTCTCTCTTTGTTGAGAGCTTTGTTCTCTTATTGTTGAGTGCCATAATTTTCATGATTAATTGTTCTTGTTAGGTTATATGAAAACTATGTTATCAAATATATCACTATCAAAGGATGAAGATGATGGATTGGACTTTCACAATCTACATTTATTCAATCTTGTCTTGCTTGGAAAGTTTGGTTGACGATTTATTTCAAACCCGAAATGCCTTGGTTTATTGAGTACTGAACGTCAAATTTTTTTCAAGGAGTGGATTTTGTGAATGTCAATGTAAGGCAGTTTCCAATTTATACTTGAATAGGTGTTTGTTCGTCAAGTCAATGTAAAGAGAGGACCGATAGTTTGTCGAGAAGCCAATTTGATGGTTGATAGTTTGTCACGCATAGCTAGTTTATGTAATAGCGTTTGTAATTTGGTTAAGCCTCCAATCTTTGTGGAGAGTCTTCTCATCACTCTATATTTGTGCTATTCATCTAAAGTTATTTTCTTTCAAAAAAAAAAATCAATTTTGAACCCCTTTATATCGGGAAAAAATCAAACGTACGATAATATTGACCCCCATCTGAATCCAATATAGATACCACCCTGTAATTATTATTATCTTTTAGTTTGTACTCAGACAAAAGGAGTTTCATTTCTAAATTTAAACTATAAATTTCAAAAAATTTCCAAAAATAAATTAAAATCACTCTTACCTAAAACACGAGCTTCATTTATCCTTCATACCAAAAAGAGATACGCCCTATGTCCCTAAATGAACGTCGAGAAAATTTTCAAATTTGATCTTGATAAAGAGCAAATTTGAAACTTATTTCGACATTCGTTTATGGATGGAGGGAGTAGTATCTAACTCGAGTATCAAGAGCAGATTTGAAATTTTTTTCGATATTCATTTAGGGACGGAGGGTGTAGTATCTAACTCAAGTCCAATTCAATGAACAAGCATAAGGAAGTTACTACCTTGGACCTAAAACAATATACAAATTTGACAACTTTTTAAACTTGTATTTATGGTTTCTAATTTCTTTTTAATTGCACAAATCACAAGCCAGATAATCACCATATTATTATTAACACGAAACAAACAAATTGAAAATGAAGCAATCAAGCCCTAAAACGAACGGAATCAATCACCAGAACCACGAATAAGATAATTAAAACATGAAAATTAAGCCAAAATCAGTCAATAAACTCAAAAGAGAAAGGAGTGATCGGAACTTACAACATCGCCCGGAGAAATTCCGATATGGGTAGTGAGAGCTGAAGCAAGTTGAGTACATCTCTCAAGGGTTTGTTTCCAAGTGAATTTGACATGGTTACCATAAATAAGAGAGAATCTGTCTCTGTAAACAATGGCGGACCTTTCCAAGAAGGTAATTGGGGATAAGGGAACGTAGTTTGCAGAGGATTTAACAGTTCCCTCCATGATTAAGATTTGGTTTCAAGAAGAAGAAGAAGAAGAAAGAGTTTGAATCGGTGTGATGATCGGAATTTGAGTTGGGTGGAAATAAGTGGATGTCAGATGAGCTAAACGACAAATTTTAAGAGGAACAGCATCTAATCGAATAGGGGGTAAATGATTCGGTTTCAATTCGGTCATATTTATATTTATAGGGAATTTTTATTTGTACAAACAAAATTCTATTTGTACAATGTTTTTTTTTTTTTTGTGTGTTCTCGTTATTGTTACAAGAAGTCAAACTTGATGAGCTTTTTAGTTTTTTGAGGGCCGAGTTATTATCCCATTTACCCAAGTGAATATCACATTTCCCAACATCATTCAACACTTTTTTCGGCAAATACTAAATACAGGGAACGAAATTTTCAGGGAAGTAAGTAAATTGCCAAAATAGTCTTTTATATACATAATTTTTTTTATTCACTCATTCAATTTTCCCTCTTTCCCGTCTCTCTCTTACGACGACGACAACGACGATCGACGACGACGACGACGACAACGAAAATGGCTAGAGTAAAAATTTCGAAGGTCCCTGCCGGAGCTGGCGCCGCCGCTACCGCCACTGTCGTCGCCGTCGGAGCTTCTTCTAGCACCGTGCCTGTAAAGAAGGTAATTTAAACCTAATTTTAACCTATCGTATTTAACCGGGGTTTAGAGGCAGAAGCATCTCGTATGAACTAACTCACACGAGACACATCTCGTGTGAACTCATACGAGACTCATCTCGTATGAACTCACACGAGATGTGTCTCGTGTGAGTTCATACGAAATTCCCAGTGTCCACTCTTTTTCTTTACATTGCTCATATTTGTCGGATGCTAAATAGCTAATTTATTGTCTCTTATTTGTTTTTTGTAGGCACGTGAGCGTATGACCGCGTCCAATAGAAAGAGGAAGGCTGAAAAGCATCCGGAGAGAAAAGAAAAGCGGAGCAAGTCTAAGAATGACAAGAAAGCCACAGATGAGGAGGAGCAGGAGGAGAGGGAGGAGGAGGCGGTAACATCTGATGACTTTCAGGAGGAGGAGGAGGAGGAGAAGGGGGATAGTGAGGAGGAGGAGGGGGGAGGAGGAGGGGGATAGTGAGGAGGAGGAGGAGGAAGGGGATAGTGAGGATGGGGAGGAGGAGCAGGAGCAGGAGCAGGAGGAGGAGGACGAGGAGGATATAGATGTTAGACCATTGAGGGGGATAGTGGATATGTATTAGTTTCTGTCATGGAGTATAGTTCTATGTATCTCTCTTGTTCTCTCTGTCTCTCTCTCCCTATCCCACTGTTTATTTGGTGTTGTTGTTGTGTCTGAAGATGTTGCTGCTTGTTGCTTTTTGTTGATTCTATTGTAAAAACTGCAGCTGATGTGTCTCGTATGGATCCACACGAGATGTGTCTCGTATGGAATCATACGAGATGTGTCTCGTGTGGATCCATACGAGACAAATCTCGTATGATTCCATACGAGACACATCTCGTGTGGATCCAAACGAGATGTGTCTCATATGGATCCACACGAGACACATCTCGTGTGGATCCATACGGGACATATTTCTTAAAACCCTAAATAATGGCATAAATTTGTAACTCAATTTCCATTTGGATTTTGAGGAAAGTCATACTAATGAAAAACACTTTAAATGTCATTTAGAATGTAGAAAAAAATTAAAAAAAAATAAAAAAAATAAACTAGGTAGCTGTATACCATTTTCACAACATCGGGACATATTCCTTAAAATCCTAAATAATGGCACAAATTTGTAACTCAATTTCCATTTGGATTTTGAGGAAAGTCATACTAATGAAAAACAAGTTAAATGTCATTTAGAATGTAGAAAAAAAATTTAAAAAAAATAAACTAGGTAGCCGTATACCATTTTCACAACATCAGGACATATTCCTTAAAACCCTAAATAATGGCACAAATTTGTAACTCAATTTTCATTTGGATTTTGAGGAAAGTCATACTAATGAAAAACACTTTAAATTTCATTTAGAATGTAGAAAAAAATTAAAAAAAAATAAACTAGGTAGCCGTATACCATTTTCACAACATCGGGACATATTCCTTAAAACCCTAAATAATGGCACAAATTTGTAACTCAATTTCCATTTGGATTTTGAGGAAAGTCATACTAATGAAAAATACTTTAAATGTCATTTAGAATGTAGAAAAAAATTAAAAAAAAAAAACTAGGTAGCCGTATACCATTTTCACAATATCGGGACATATTCCTTTAAACCCTAAATAATGGCACAAATTTGTAACTCAATTTCCATTTGGATTTTGAGGAAAGTCATACTAATGAAAAACACTTTAAATGTCATTTAGAATGTAGAAAAAAATTAAAAAAAATAAAATAGGTAGCCGTATACCATTTTCACAACATCGGGACATATTCCTTAAAACCCTAAATAATGGCACAAATTTGTAACAAAATTTTCATTTGAATTTTGAGGAAAGTCATACTAATGAAAAATACTTTAAATGTCATTTAGAATGTATAAAAAAATTAAAAAAAAAAACTAGGTAGCCGTATACCATTTTCACAATATCGGGATATATTCCTTAAAACCCTAAATAATGGCACAAATTTGTAACTCAATTTCCATTTGGATTTTGAGGAAAGTCATACTAATGAAAAACACTTTAAATGTCATTTAGAATGTAGAAAAAAAATTAAAAAAAAAAAACTAGGTAGCCTTATACCATTTTCACAACATCGAGACATATTCCTTAAAACCCTAAATAATGGCACAAATTTGTAACTCAATTTCCATTTGGATTTTGAGGAAAATCATACTAATGAAAAACACTTTAAATGTCATTTAGAATGTAGAAAAAAATAAAAAATAAATAAATTAGGTAGCCTTATACCATTTTCACAACATCGGGACATATTCCTTAAAACCCTAAATAATGGCACAAATTTGTAACTCAATTTTCATTTGGATTTTGAGGAAAGTCATACCAATGAAAAACACTTTAAATGTCATTTAGAATGTAGAAAAAAATTTAAAAAAAAAATAAACTAGGTAGCCATATACCATTTTCACAACATCGGGACATATTCCTTAAAATCCTAAATAATGGCACAAATTTGTAACTCAATTTCCATTTGGATTTTGAGGAAAGTCATACTAATGAAAAACACTTTAAATGTCATTTAGAATGTAGAAAAAAATAAAAAATAAAATAAACTAGGTAGCCGTATACCATTTTCACAACATCGAGACATATTCCTTAAAACCCTAAATAATGGCACAAATTTGTAACTCAATTTCCATTTGGATTTTGAGGAAAGTCATACTAATGAAAAACACTTTAAATGTCATTTAGATTGTAGAAAAAAATTAAAAAAAAAATAAACTAGGTAGCCGTATACCATTTTCACAACATCGGGACATATTCCTTAAAACCCTAAATAATTGCACAAATTTGTAACTCAATTTTCATTTGGATTTTGAGGAAAGTCATACTAATGAAAAACACTTTAAATGTCATTTAGAATGTAGAAAAAAATTAAAAAAAAAAATAAACTAGGTAGCCGTATACCATTTTCACATCTCGTGTATATACACACGAAATGTTTAGTTGTATCTCGTGTTAACGTACACGAGATGTTTAAAATCCAGTTAAACCCTTCAAAACGAGTCATCATGTGTACATATACACGAGATGTAATTTATAATCTCGTGTATATGTACACGAGACATCTCGTGTGCGTACACGAGTCATCACGTGTACATATACACGAGATTATAGATTACATCTCGTGTATACTTACACGAGAAGGGCAAGGGCAGCGTTGAAATATTTCGTTCCCTGTATATAATTTTCTCTATATATAACGACATTAACACTTACCAACATTTACTCTATCTAGTAAATTGGAAAATATCTTGGATTTATTATTTGACTTTAAAAAATCTTATAAAAACAATTTTCAAATATTATCTTAAAAAATGAAAAACTATTTGGACTATTATTTGACTTAAAAATCTGCAAAAAACAATTTCCAAAGTTAAATTAATTATAATAAATTAAAGGTGATTAAGTGTGTATATATATTACACTTCATAATTTTTCTTCATATTTTTCAAGTTGTTTTTCAATTGAGGTTGTATTCTATCACAAAAGATTGAAAAAAAAAAATAGTAGAAGTAAATTTCAAAAGGGATGGTTAAAAGGGATGGTTGGAAAGAAGATCCATTAGAATCAAGTGATAAGGTTGATTTTTAATTTAATTTACTATACAACTCTTTTGAAATTTTCTTGTACTAATTTCAAATTTGTTCTGATATTGTATATATTTATTTGTGTTTATTAAGGAGGATGACATATACACAAACGAAATGGATACATATGAAAATCAATTCAACGTCAATGTCATTCAAGGATTTGAAACCAACCAGGTAAACAATAGCAGTAGTCACTTGATAATTTACTTACTTTGTTAAGCTTGATGTTCCATTTGATATAGGAATTTGGCCAGTTTGAATTTTATCAAAAATATAACTACAACTTAAATTATTTTATCAAAAATATAACTACAACTTAAATTATTACTGTATTTTGATGGTTCAATTTTATTTTCCTTGACAATTATGTGCTCATTTTGTTTGTTTCAGTCCCATTTTTTGTTTAGATGACACTAACTCCATGAAAATTCGAAAAAAAAAAAACCAAAAAAACCACCAAACGTTTGCTCTTCATGAAATTTGCATTTCATCCGTACCCTACACCAACCAATAACAACCGGTTAATCAACATTATCAAACATCACAAATGAAATTACATTTTATTTTAAATTTTTAATAGAAATAAATAAGTTCAAATATTATATTTTATTTTAAATTTAAAAACAATATTTAAAATATATAAATAATAATATTAATTTGTCTAAACAAAGATAAATCAGCAAGATATTTTTTTAAGAAAAATGATAGTTAAGAAAGTTAAAACGTACATGTATGATTTTTTAAGAAAGAAATATATTTAATTTCGAAAATAACAAAAAAAATCAAATATTATGTAACAATTAGTTCTAAGATAACAATATTTCTTTTACGAACAAAGAAAATTCAGAAAGATATCTTTTAAAAAAAATGATAATTAAGAAAGTTAAAACCTATGAATTTATTTAAGTTTCTTTTTAATTTTCGAAAAACGATAAAGAAACTAAATAACATGGAAAATTTAGTTCTAAGATAACCCTTTTAAAATAATAAAACAATAAAATAAATTTGATATTTTGAAGGACTGAATTTGAAAAAAAAAAACCCCCACAAAAATTAAGAATGACAAACAAATATTATGAAATATTTTAATTAACTAAAAACCCACAAAAATTACACGAATAAAAATAAAGTACAACCAATTAACTAAATAAGTCTAAAAATTAAATTGGTTATTATTTAAAAAAAAACAATAGATTAAAAAAAAGTAGAAAGAGGCAAAAATTCAAACATCAGTAATTGTAATTACAGGTCAAAACATCAGCGTACAAAAATGGAATCAAATTAAGCAAAAGCATTTCATCAAACAACTGGGTTTTATGAATTTTTATACATTGATAAGGCTAAATAGTACCTTACTAAGAGAGACGGGAACAATTCGGGTAGCAGGGTGAAAATCGTCATCCACTACTTTCATATGTTGAAGAAGCACATCAGCATTTTCTTCCTTGATACAAAACAACCCAAGTGATTTCCCACTACTTTCACCCGTAATGAACACAAATTCGGACGAGGAATTGCAGAGAGCGTAAACGGGAACACCACCCAACCTCTTTTCAATAACCTCATCTGACATTGCTATGGTTGTGATGATTCAAGTGGCGGCCATCATGATTAGAGTGGTGGTGGTGGTGGGAAATTCTATCGAAAGACGATGAGGAATCAGGGCCAATCTCTAAACTGTTCCGACCATAATGAGATCTCCGATTGCAAAACAGCTCCGACGCACTCGTCATACAATAAAAAACAATACCCCAAATACTATTAGAAGATCAAATTACACACACAGTGTAAGGGTTTATAAGGAAAGAGATCGGATAGAAAGGGATAATAGTATCCTATTTTCGGTGAAATGTTAAGGAAAGAGGAACTAATTTCGTTGGAGAACCGAACAGCCCTCATTTACTACATGTCCCAAATTTTATTTTTTAGTATTTTTTAATCAACATATCCCAAAATAAATAGTCAAAATCTTAGAAAAAACGTGTTTTGAAGAAATAAAAAAATAGTTCATATTTTTTTTTTGAACGAAAAGTTGTGTTATAAATTTCTAACAATTTAATACATTTTTTAAGGTGTTCAATACTCGGCAAAATTTGATTGACTGGGTGCACAATGTGGGATTTTCTCTTGGATATGTTATTGTCATCAAAAGATCAATAAATAGCTCATATGGATCTGTTGTTCAATTTAAATGTGATCGTGGTGGAATATATAAAAGTATGAAAATCTCTAGTAGAAATACTGGCACAAAAAAATTGGTTGCCCATTTGAATTGGAAGGAAGATGTATGCAAGAAGGTGATGGATGGAGGTTAAATATAATATGTGAAGAACACAATCATGATCCTGCTTTGAACTTGGAAGGTCATCCATATGCAAGGCGATTGTCAGAAAATGAAGCTCGGATAGTTGAAGATTTGACAAAAAAAAATTGTAAAACCACGGGCTATCTTGAGGACACTAAAGCAACAAAATGAAGGTAATGTGTCTACTGTCAAAACGATATACAATGAACGTCAAAAGCTTCGTGCGACGGAGAAAGCAGGTAGAACTCAAATGCAGGTTGTTTTGACATTTTTACATCAAAATGGCTATATTTTTTATAGTCGCACAAATGATACAACCAATGAGTTAGAAGACTTATTTTTTGCCCATCCAAAATCATTGGAGATGTGGAATGCATTTCCACATGTATTGTTAACGGATGCGACATACATGACAAACAGGTACAAGATGCCTCTGCTTGAAATTGTTGGCGTATCTTCAACTAACATGACATTCTGCATATCATTTATTTTTATGCACGAAGAAAAAGAATCCAACTATGTGTGGGCTTTAAATTGTCTTAAATTGACAACGGATGAATGTACTGCTCCATGCGTTATCGTTACAGATAGGGAATTGGCTCTGATGAACGCATGCAAAAATGTATTTCCGGAAGCCAAAGGATTACTTTGTAGATGGCACATCAATAGAAATATTTTTAAGAAGTGCAGTCCAAAAATAAAATCACGTGAATATTGAAATTTGTTCAATAAAGCATGAAGCAGACTGGTTGAATCTGAAACTGAAGAAGTTTACATGTCTAATTTTGCACAACTCGAAGCAATATTGCTTAACTTCTCAGGTACTCTTAAAATTAATATTTATGTTTTGCAAACACTTATTCTATTTAAAATATGAAATCATATTATATGTTTAAATTTTAATATTCATATAACTAAATTAAGTTTGTTTGACTTTTCAGGTGTTCTTGCTTAACTAAATGCAACTTGGCTCACACATTATAAGGAAATGTTTGTTTCTGCTTGGACTGATAAGTTTCTTAACTTCGGAAATCACACAACAAATCGAGTGGAGAGTCAGCATGCTAAGTTAAAATGATATTTGGAATCCTCACATTCAGATTTAGAAAGATCATTGAATTTTATTCACCAAGTCATTCAGTCACAAGTCACATCTATCAGAGCAAGTCTTGAAGAGAGCAAAATTCTCATTCGGCATCGGTTTAACACATCAGTCTTTCGAGAATTGCGTGGTTTCGTTTCAATTTATGCCCTTGAAATAATATTCAAGGAATTTGAGCGGTCTAAAGATGTTGGATTTTATTCGTAAAATTGTGGATGTCGGGCTGCGTACAAGCTGCTTACGTGGCTTCCATGCGCACATGAACAGGTAATATATTTCAATAAAGGTCGTCCTATCCCACTTGATTCAATCGATAAGTTTTGGAGAAAGCTTGAATTATTACCGTGCACATCTATAGAAGATGATGATTTTGGTTGCGAACTTGAGCTACAAATGTTCACTGCACAATTCAAAAAGCAACAAGATCTCGTAAATTCGCTTTTCTTAGAAAGTTGAGAGAGATAATCGCGCCATCAACGACTTCGGTTCGTGAACCAGCTTTTCACGCTACAACTCGTGGGCGCCCTTCCTTAAAGGATAAACTTTTCAGAAAAAATCGTGTTGATCCGCCAATGCCTGCTTCGAAACCAGCTCAGAAACCACCTTGGCCAACTCAAAAATCAGCTCAGCCAGCTCAAAAACCGAGTAGACATAGTTGTTCCTCCGCAAGATTTGTTGAGGTTAATAAATCTCAGTTCCCGGAACCCGCACGACACAGTTACTCCATGGACCAACAGTACTCTTTCTATCCATACATTCATCAATTTTCGGCTATACTTCATCCTTACATTACGCATGTACGCGATGTAAGAAATGATGGAATGTGGGTTTCGAGCAATAGCTGTCTGTCTCGGCTTTCCCGAAGATGCATGGCCCACTATTCGACATAATTTGATAGAAGAGTTGGTCACTTATGATATAGAATATGTTGAGATGTTTGGCGTTGGAGTATGGTTAAATGCTTATAATTCATTGAATTTCTTTGAGATTGATAGATGTGCACCTCCCGAGCATTGGATGAGTATGCCTGAAATAGGTGTCCTTATTGCTTCAAAGTACAATGTGATATTACATGTTCTAAGCATTGCAGGCAGCATGACGTACTTACCGCTCCGATCTAGTCCGTCCCCATGGTATCAACATGTTGCTATTGCAATCGGATACGTTAATAATAATCATTACGTCCAAGTAACAGTGACAGGAGGGTATCCAATGCCTACTCTCATGCCATAGTGGGTTCATTTCAGATATGATTGTGCAGCTGCATGAGTTACTCCATACATGACTCGGATTAACAATTATGAGCAATATTTGCGCTTTAACCGTACTACTGAATTTGTTGTATTAGATTGACTCAAGAAATGAAATGAGATGACTTCTTTTGAATTAAATAAATTTTTAATTTCTTTAATTTTAAATATTAATGAATGTGAATTATTTAATTAGGACACATTTTGCATAATTTTTTTATTAAAATAAGAAAAAAACTTATTAAAATTACCTTGAAAAATTAAATTTCAATATAAATAAGAATTTTAAATCAATTAAAATCTTTTTAAACAAAAAAATTTATAAGTGTTATATTTACTATTTCAGTAATAATAAGGTGATTACTTAAATTTTTTGAATTAAAATCAGTAATAATAAGGTGATTACTTAATTTTTTTTGAGAAAATAAAAAAGAAAAGAAAAATTATGGGACAGAGGAAAGTGAACTGGTGGCCAATTCCCTAAGCATGCGTGCTTACTGTTTGAGCTGTTCTAGGACACTTCAATTAATGTGGTCATCTGCTCCTCGTTAATTACTCCAACCTCCCTTCCATACACATTTTTTTAGGTTGTTTACACATTTTTTAATATAAAAATTGTGCAAATAGCAGCACCCTATTTATATTTAGAAGTCAAATCGAAAAATTTAGTTCTAAGTTGAATCAAAACTTTTTTATGACCCAAGCCAAATCAAAAATTTAGATCGAAATCACGATTTAATTTTGCAATTTTAACCTTCGAAGCAAAAAATTAAATTTTTTATGACCCAAGCCAAATCAAAACTCAAGAGCTTTGATGGAACAAACTTTTTTCTTTGATACTCCCTTCGCCCCAGATCAATCAGGATTCTCGGGTTGGATTTCACGCTTCATAAGAAAAAAATTTAAAAATGAATAAAGAATTGTAAATGGATAGAAGATTAGAGGATAGAGAATATAAAAGTTAAAAGTGGGGTAGTGAATAGTAGTTAATGATTGGTTTTTGGGATTATGCCCGATAAGTTTCTTCCACGTGTTGTATTATGATGTTGTATTATGTTTCGAAAATACAACATCAATTAAGGTCATAATACTGCATTCCGGCGGCCGCTGGTGACCGGAGTCCGAAGCCCATGGACTGGCGACCAGATTCCGACATCCGGCGATCGGATTTCGGCGATCGGTGGCCGGATTCCGGCCAAAATTGCCGGATTTCGGTGAAAATTGACCGGATTCCAGCGAAAATTGACCGGAATCCGGCATGTGGCGATAGGAGACGGCGGCGGCGGAGCTGGGCTGTGGCGGAGGCGGTGGTGCGGATGCAGTATTATGATTTTAAACTACTACATAACTAAATGTTGTATTATACATAATACAACATGAGAACTTATGGGGCATTTTAATACAATGAAAAACTTAGTGGGAAGTGATTTGTTCCAAAAGGAACTTATGGGGCAAATTCTCCTTAGTTTTTTTGTTAGTGGGTAGAAGATTAGAGGAGAAAAAATGTAAAAATTAAATGTGGGATAGAGAATAGTAGTTAATGATTGGTTTTTTTTTTTTTTTGTAAATATGTTAACATTATAATGAATGATTTTTTTTATAAATATATTTAAATTATAAGGATATAAATGTCCGAAATACTATTCAAAACTTGTCATTTTTGGAAGTGACTCTTAAATGGTTGCGGATAGGCTAATGTTGGTTCGGATAATTTTTATAATGATTGTTTTTTTATAATGATTGATTGGTTTTTTTATAATGAATGATTTTTTATGACCCAAGCCAAATCAAAACTCAAGAGCAATGATGGAACAAACTTTATTCTTTGATATAATTTTTTTTAATGGTTAAAAGAATAGATAAAGGGAGAACATCTTTTGTTTTAGGGTTTTCTTAGAGCTACACTTGTTAAATGGGTACGGATAGGCTAATGTTGGTTCGACGGGTTAAATTGGCTGAAACTCGATAAGAGTACGAACTAGAAGTCTAGAACAGGTGGCAGACTGACGCTATTCCCCTCGACTTGACACTTTTCCTGCCGTTAAAGATGAGTGGCATTTAACTTACCACTTAAATGTTTCGAGTAATTAACGGGTCGGGTAAGTGGGTTGGCGGGTCGATCCAGTAATTTTGTTTTAATGAATGATTACTTTTATGATTTCGGTACATTTTAATTGTGTGTTAAACAGGTCAGGTACGATTCGGCCAACGGTTTTAAATTGGTTAAGCGGCTCGACTCATTAGGACCCGGCTATGTTAATAAGTCAAATCTCGAATAATTAATGAGTCGTGCCAATCAAGTATACGGATAACGAATCAAAATTAAAGATCCGAGTTAGAGCAAAATTGTCCAAGACAAATATGGCTTAGTTAAAAGATGTGTAGACGAAGTTGCAATTGATTTACTTGGTCAAACAACTAAGCCACGAGTTGATATCTAGAAATACTTGCTGGATCTCAGTTTAAGTTTAAGTTTAAGTTTATGTTTAAGTTTAAAGTTCTTATTTTTTATTTTATTTTTATGTCTCGATTTAAGGTTACTAATTGATTTATTTTTTAAATGGTAAAGTATGAACGGTATTTTGGGCAATTTTGTTCTCATAAAGTTCATTACTTACCTATCTATTTTTCATCCCCTTGCTTTATTAATGGACAATTATATTTTCCACTTATTACTATTTTTTATCCAATTTTGTCTTGATTCCTTAATAAAGTTCAAAGTCAAACTAAAAATATTAAATCAGAATTCGGTCAAAGACCGATTTTGTTTGGAAAAAAATAAAAAAAAAGAGTTGATCTTATAAAAAACTAGTTTTTCCTATACCTTAAAAAAACGGGTTTGACAATGCATTCAAACCCTCCGCTACTATGTTCCGTTTCTCTCTAAAAAAGGACGTACTCCATGCCGGCGAAGAGGAGAGATCGTGATAGGACATTGACGGTCCCGATTTGCTTGCTACTACTCAATAAAACAACTAGTGAATTATTATTGTTCATTTTGTATGAATTCAAGTTTTCATCTGGGTTCTCCTCCATGATTAAGATTTGGTTTCAAGAAGAAGAAGAAGAAAGGGTTTGAGTTGGTGTAATGATCGGAATTTGAGTTGGGTGGAAATAAGTGGATGTCAAATGAGCGAAACGATAAATTTTAAGAGGAACAACATCTAATCGATTAGGGGGTAAATGATTCGGTTTCGGTTCGATCATATTTATATTTAGAAGTCAAATCGAAAAATTTAGTTCTAAGTTGAATCAAAACTTTTTTATGACCCAAGCCAAATCAAAAATTTAGATCGAATCACGATTTAATTTTGCAATTTTAACCTTCGAACCAAAAAATTAAATTTTTTATGACCCAAGCCAAATCAAAACTCAAGAGCTTTGATGGAACAAACTTTTTTCTTTGATACTCCCTCCGCCCCAGATCAATCAAGGGTTCTCGGGTTGGATTTCACGCTTCATAAGAAAATTTTTTAAAAATGAATAAAAAATTGTAAATGGGTAGAAGATTAGAGGATAGAGAATATAAAAGTTAAAAGTGGGGTAGTGAATAGTAGTTAATTATTGGTTTTTGGGACTATGCCCGATAAGTTCTAAAAAAGTTTCATAATGTCCGATAAGTTCCTTCCCCATGTTGTATTATGATGTTGTATTATGTTTCGAAAATACAACATCAATTAAGGCCATAATACTGCATTCCTGCGGCCGCCGGTGACCGGAGTCCAAAGCCCATGGACCGGCGACCAGATTCTGACCTCCGGCGACCGGATTCCGGCGATCGGTGGCCGGATTCCGGTGAAAATTGACCGGATTCCAGCGAAAATTGTCCGGAATCCGGCATGCGGCGATAGCAGACGGCGGCGGCGGAGCTGGGCTGTGGCGGAGGCGGTGGTGCGGATGCAGTATTATGATTTTAAACTACTGCATAACTAAATGTTGTATTATACATAATACAACATGAGAACTTATGGGGCATTTTAATAAAATGAGGAACTTAGTGGGAAGTGATTTGTTCCAAAAGGAACTTATGGGGCAAATTCCCCTTGATTTTTTGTAAGTGGGTAGAAGATTAGAGGAGAGAAAATGTAAAAGTTAAATGTGGGATAGAGAATAGTAGTTAATGATTGGTTTTTTTTTTTTTTTTTTTTTTGTAAATATGTTAACATTATAATGAATGATTTTTTATAAATATATTTAAATTATAAGGATATAAATGTCCGAAATACTATTCAAAACTTGTCATTTCTGGAAGTGACTCTTAAATGGTTGCGGATAGGCTAATGTTGGTTCGGATAATTTTTATAATGATTGTTTTTTTTTATAATGATTGATTGGTTTTTTTTATAATGAATGATTTTTTATGACCCAAGCCAAATCAAAACTCAAGAGCAATGATGGAACAAACTTTTTGCTTTGATATAATTTTTTTAATGGTTAAAAGAATAGATAAAGGGAGAACATCTTTTGTTTTAGGGTTTTCTTAGAGCTACACTTATTAAATGGGTGCGGATAGGCTAATGTTGGTTCGACGGGTTAAATTGGCTGAAACTCGATAAGAGTACGAACTAGAAGTCTAGAACAGCTGGAAGACTGACGCTATTTCCCTCGACTTGACACTTTTCCAGCCGTTAAAGATGAGTGGCATTTAACTTACCACTTAAATGTTTCGAGTAATTAACGGGTCGGGTAAGTGGGTTGGCGGGTCGATCCAGTAATTTTATTTTAATGAATGATTACTTTTATGATTTCGGTACATTTTAGTTGTGTGTTAAACAGGTCAGGTACGATTCGGCCAACGATTTTAAATGGGTTAAGCGGCTCGACTCATTAGGACCCGGCTATGTTAATAAGTCAAATCTCGAATAATTAATGAGTCGTGCCAATCAAGTATACGGATAACGAATCAAAATTAAAGATCCTAGTTAGAGCAAAATTGTCCAAGACAAATATGGCTTAGTTAAAAGATGTGTAGACGAAGTTGCAATTGATTTACTTGGTCAAACAACTAAGCCACGAGTTGATATCTAGAAATACTTGCTAGATCTCAGTTTAAGTTTAAGTTTAAGTTTAAAGTTCTTATTTTTTATTTTATTTTTATGTCTCGATTTAAGGTTGCTAATTGATTTATTTTTTAAATGGTAAAGTATGAACGGTATTTTGGACAATTTTGTTCTCATAAAGTTCATTACTTACCTATCTATTTTTCATCCCCTTGCTTTATGAATGGACAATTATATTTTCCACTTATTACTTATTTTTATCCAATTTTGTCTTGATTCCTTAATAAACGTTCAAAGTCAAACTAAAAATATTAAATCAGAATTCGGTCAAAGACCGATTCTGTTTGGAAAAAAAAAAAAGAAAAAAAAGAGTTGATCTTATAAAAAACTAGTTTTTCCTATACCTTAAAAAATGGGTTTTGACAATGCACTCAAACCCTCCGCTACTATGTTCCGTTTCTCTCTAAAAAAGGGCGTACTCCATGCCGGCGAAGAGGAGAGATCGTGATAGGACATTGACGGTCCCGATTTGCTTGCTACTACTCAATAAATCAACTAGTGGATTATTATTGTTCATTTTGTATGAATTCAAGTTTTCATCTGGGTTCTCCTCCACGATTAAGATTTGGTTTCAAGAAGAAGAAGAAGAAAGAGTTTGAGTTGGTGTGATGATCGGAATTTGAGTTGGGTGGAAATAAGGCTCCGTTTGTTTGGGGGAAAACATTTTCCGAAAAATGTTTTCCCCATTTTTCGGTATTTGGTAAACACCGAAAAATGAAGTCAACGGAAAAAATTTTCCGGGTCAATGGAAAATGAGCTTAATTTCTAAGGAAAATGACTTCCTTACCTCTACCTAAGGAAGTTGTTTTCCTGAAAATATTTTCCTCATTTTCCTTTGTTTGTATTGATTTTACATTTAGAAAGTTACTTTAATGAAACTACCAAACATCGAAAAATGTTTTCTTAATATTCACCAAACATCGGGAAACATTTTTCGGAAAGCATTTTCATTTTCCGAAAAATATTTTCCAAGAAATTATTTTCCGGGGGTTATTTTCCGTGAAACAAACGAGCCCTAAGTGGATGTCAGATGAGCGAAACGATAAATTTTAAGAGGAACATCATCTAATCGATTAGGGGGTAAATGATTCGGTTTCGATTCGGTCATATTTATATTTAGAAGTCAAATCGAAAAATTTAGTTCTAAGTTGAATCAAAACTTTTTTATGACCCAAGCCAAATCAAAAATTTAGATCGAAATCACGATTTAATTTTGCAATTTTAACCTTCGAACCAAAAAATTAAATTTTTTATGACCCAAGCCAAATCAAAACTCAAGAGCTTTGATGGAACAAACTTTTTTCTTTGATACTCCCTTCGCCCCATATCAATCAGGGTTCTCGGGTTGGATTTCACGCTTCATAAGAAAATTTTTTAGAAATGAATAAAGAATTGTAAATGGGTAGAAGATTAGAGGATAGAGAATATAAAAGTTAAAAGTGGGGTAGTGAATAGTAGTTAATGATTGGTTTTTGGGACTATGCCCGATAAGTTCTAAAAAAGTTTCATAATGTCCGATAAGTTCCTTCCCCATGTTGTATTATGATGTTGTATTATCCCCATGTTGTATTATGATGTTGTATTATGTTTCGAAAATACAACATCAATTAAGGCCATAATACTGCATTCCGGCGGCCGCCGGTGACCGGAGTCCGAAGCCCATGGACCGGCGACCAGATTCCGACCTCCGGCGACCGGATTCCGGCGATCGGCGGCCGAATTCCGGACAAAATTGCCGGATTTCGATGAAAATTGACCGGATTCCAGCGAAAATTGACCGGAATCCGACATGCGGCGATAGCAGACGGTGACGGCGGAGCTGAGCTGTGGCGGAGGCGGTGGTGCGGATGCAGTATTATGATTTTAAACTACTGCATAACTAAATGTTGTATTATACATAATACTACATGAGAACTTATGGGGCATTTTAATACAACTAGTCTAACACACGTGCATTGAATGCACGACCAAAAAATTTTGATAAATATCATGAACTAAATCATATAGTTACTATAACTATCTCATTTGATTTGCATGACTATCATTAAAAAAAATTATCTCATTTCTAAGTAATTAATATTATTAACAACTCTATTTTTTCATTAATTCGCGTCTTTAAAAAAATAATCTTTTTTGATATAATCTTATAAAGTCATACTTCGTATTATCTAACCAATATTATATAATAGTTTTCTTTTTTAAAATTATCTTAAGTTTTTATTTAGAAAACCCATATAAAATATATTTTTTTTTAGAAAACTATTTTGAAATTGTTAATAAACCATTTATTTATTGTTTTAGCAATAAATATCCAATTTATAACCCCAAAAAAGTCAACTAAAATTTTTAATGCAAATTAATTACCTCAATTTTTGAAAATCCTTTCTTATTCTTTTTATTTACCATTTTTTATTTGTGAAAGTTCATTTAAATAACACTAATTGAAATTTAACTATATATTACTCTTCAAGAAGATGGTTCATTAAAACACTAAAATATCAGTTTTTAATTTATTATTTTTGGAATTTCAATGAATAAAAAAATTATAAATAATAAACTAAAAATTTGTGTCAAAAAGTGGCTAAATAAGATTTTAAGCCTATTTTTTTATAAAAAAATCTACGTTATAACTATTAGCTAAAAAAAACCCACTTAGTTAGAAGAAATTAATGAAGAAAAAGAAAAAAAGATTTTATAAAAAACAAAGAAGAATTTAAGAAAATATAATTTTGAGACCAAAAATTTGAACAAAAATATATCACATTAATTTAATAATATTACAGATTTATAAACATAATCAATTAACTATTTTCATTTTAAAAACACTCTTAATTTAAGAAAAAAAATGAAAAAAGAATATCCAAATTAATTGCTATACATAATCAATAACCATTTTTTTAAAAATAATAATTAGTTACACATATATGTTTGCTCAAACATATATTTTTCTTGTCCTTACAAATAATTCAAAATTATACATCTAAAGAGATACAATTATTTGATTGAACTTTAACACCAAAAGGTTTAAAAAATTAATTATTTTTATATTATTTTAAGAATAAAATTTATTTTTTACTTTTTTTCTCAAAATACTAATATTGTACAATTTGTATCCAAGATAGAATTTTAAAATTTATATTAAGTCAAAAATATCATTTTATTAAATGAAAGGATTTCATGTCAAAAATAATTGTTGATTTAGGAATTTTCATAAGTCTTTTAAAAAAAGACTATTATTATTATTATCCACATTTCAAAAATATCATTTATTAAATTGAAGGATTCCATGTATTTCTAAATGTATTTTTACTATTGTTTTTTTTTATATTTTATTTTTTACTTGCGAAATTAAGAGTTTGCAAAACAATGATATTTATGAATTTGTAAAAAAAAAAAAAAGTTTAGGTATAGTGACTAAGAGTAAGAGAAAAAAGCAATACTTCATTTGCATTTAATTAATAGGGGAGAGAATATGATAATAGGTTAATTTAAAGACAATTAATTATTTTATTGATTAGTTGATAAAAAGCAAAACAAATATTCTAGAACCATCCATGTTTTGGAGGAAAAATGACCTCATTGAAGTGTTCAATGCACTTCAACCTTTATATATATATAGATGGGGAACTTAGTGGGAAATGATTTGTTTCAAAAGGAACTTATGGGGCAAATTCCCCTTGGTTTTTTTGTAAGTGGGTAGAAGATTAGAGGAGAGAAAATGTAAAAGTTAAATGTGGGATAGAGAATAGTAGTTAATGATTGGTTTTTTTTTTTTTTTTTTTTTTGTAAATATGTTAACATTATAATGAATGATATTTTTATAAATATATTTAAATTATAAGGATATAAATGTCCGAAATACTATTCAAAACTTGTCATTTCTGGAAGTGACTCTTAAATGGTTGCAGATAGGCTAATGTTGGTTCGGATAATTTTTATAATGATTGTTTTTTTTTATATAATGATTGATTGGTTTTTTTATAATGAATGATTTTTTATGACCCAAGCCAAATCAAAACTCAAGAGCAATGATGGAACAAACTTTTTTCTTTGATATAATTTTTTTTAATGGTTAAAAGAATAGATAAAGGGAGAACATCTTTTGTTTTAGGGTTTTCTTAGAGCTACACTTGTTAAATGGGTGCGGATAGGCTAATGTTGGTTCGACGGGTTAAATTGGCTGAAACTCGATAAGTGTACGAACTAGAAGTCTAGAACAAGTGGAAGGCTGACGATATTCCCCTCGACTTGACACTTTTCCTGCCGTTAAAGATGAGTGGCATTTAACTTACCACTTAAATGTTTCGAGTAATTAACGGGTCGGGTAAGTGGGTTGGCGGGTCGATCCAGTAATTTTATTTTAATGAATGATTACTTTTATGATTTCGGTACATTTTAGTTGTGTGTTAAACATGTCAGGTACGAGTCGGCCAACGATTTTAAATGGATTAAGCGGCTCGACTCATTAGGACCCGGCTATGTTAATAAGTCAAATCTCGAATAATTAATGAGCCGTGCCAATCAAGTATACGGATAACGAATCAAAATTAAAGATCCTAGTTAGAGCAAAATTGTCCAAGACAAATATGGCTTAGTTAAAAGATGTGTAGACGAAGTTGCAATTGATTTACTTGGTCAAACAACTAAGCCACGAGTTGATATCTAGAAATACTTGCTAGATCTTAGTTTAAGTTTAAGTTTAAGTTTAAAGTTCTTATTTTTTATTTTATTTTTATGTCTCGATTTATGGTTGCTAATTGATTTATTTTTTAAATGGTAAAGTATGAACAGTATTTTGGACAATTTTGTTCTCATAAAGTTCATTACTTACCTATCTATTTTTCATCCCCTTGCTTTATGAATGGACAATTATATTTTCCACTTATTACTATTTTTTTATCCAATTTTGTCTTGATTCCTTAATAAATGTTCAAAGTCAAACTAAAAATATTAAATCAGAATTCAGTCAAAGATCGATTCTGTTTGGAAAAAAAAAATAAAAAAAAAAGAGTTGATCTTATAAAAAACTAGTTTTTTCTATACCTTAAAAAAAGGGGTTTTGACAATGCACTCAAACCCTCCGCTACTACGTTCCGTTTCTCTCTAAAAAAGGGCGTACTCCATGCCGGCGAAGAGGAGAGATCGTGATAGGACATTGACGGTCCCGATTTGCTTGCTACTACTCAATAAATCAACTAGTGGATTATTATTGTTCATTTTGTATGAATTCAAGTTTTCATCTGGTTTCTCCTCCATGATTAAGATTTGGTTTAAAGAAGAAGAAGAAGAAAGAGTTTGAGTTGGTGTGATGATCGAAATTTGAGTTGGGTGGAAATAAGTGGATGTCAGATGAGCTAAACAACAAATTTTAAGAGGAACAACATCTAATCGATTAGGGGGTAAATGATTCGGTTTCGATTCGGTCGTATTCCCTCCGTTCCGATAATAGCTTCACCATTTTGGCTTGGCATGCAAATTAAGAAGGAAAAAATGTTGTGAGTGTAATAGTAAAATAGGAGAGAGAATAAGTGGAGGAAATAGTAAATTTGAAAAGTGTTGTGAGTGTAATAGTGAAATAGGAGAGAGAATGAGTGGATGAAATAGTAAAGATTTTTTGTCATTTTAGAAAATGTGAAGTTTTTAACGGAACGCCCTTTCAGGAAATTGATGAAGCTTTTATTATTAAGACAGAGGGAGTATTTATATTTAGTAGTCAAATCGAAAAATTTAGTTTTGAGTTGAATCAACTTTG
Organism: Adenophora triphylla var. japonica; assembly: GCA_022495995.1. Classification (NCBI taxonomy): domain Eukaryota; kingdom Viridiplantae; phylum Streptophyta; class Magnoliopsida; order Asterales; family Campanulaceae; genus Adenophora; species Adenophora triphylla. Next base: position 384,888 of record JAFEMH010000463.1, on the reverse strand, counting down.
TCGTGATCCAATTAGATCTAAATCACGATTTAATTTTGCAATTTTAACCTTCGAACCAAAAAATGAAATTTTTTATGACCCAAGCCAAATCAAAACTCAAGAGCTTTGATGGAACAAACTTTTTTCTTTGATACTCCTTCCGACCCAGGCCAAGGGTTATGGGGCTGAATTTCACGCTTATTAAAAAAAATTAGATGAATAAAGAATTGTAAATGGGTAGAAGATTAGAGGAGAGAGAATACAAAAGTTAAAAGTGGGATAGTGAATAGTAGTTAATGATTGGATTTTTTGTAAGGGGTAAAAGATTAGAGAAGAGAGAATGTAAAAGTTAAATGTGGAATAAAAAATAGTAGTTAATGATTGTTTTTTTTTTTTTTGTAAATATGTTAACATTATTATAATGAATGATTTTTTTTGTAAATATATTTAAATTATAAGGGTATAAATGTCCGAAATACTATTTAAAACTTGTCATTTTTTGAAGTGACTCTTAAATGGTTGCGGATAGGCTAATGTTGGTTCGAATGATTTTTATAATGATTGTTTTTTTTATAATGAATGATTGGTTTTTTTATAATGAATGATTTTTTATGACCCAAGCCTAATCAAAACTCAAGAGCAATGATGGAACAAACTTTTTTCTTTGATATAATTTTTTTAATGGTTAAAAGAATAGATAAAGGGAGAACATCTTTTGTTTTAGGGTTTTCTTAGAGCTACACTTGTTAAATGGGTGCGGATAGGCAAATGTTGGTTTGGCGGGTTAAATCGGCTAAAACTCGATAAGAGTACGAACTAAAAGTCTAGAAAAGGTGGAAGACTGACGCTATTCCCCTCGACTTGACACTTTTCCTGTCGTTAAAGATGAGTGGCATTTAACTTACCACTTAAATATTTCGAGTAATTAACGGGTCGGGTAAGTGGGTTGACGGGTAGATCCAGTAATTTTATTTTAATGAATGATTACTTTTATGATTTCGGTACATTTTAGTTGTGTGTTAAACAGGTTAAGTACGAGTCGGCCGACGGTCTTAAGCGGGTTAAGCGGCTCGACTCGTTAGGACCCGGCTATGTTAACAAGTCAAATCTCGAATAATTAATGAGTCGAGCCAATCGAGTATACGAATAAACAATTCAAAATTAAAGATCCTAGGTAGAGCAAAATTGTCCAAGACAAATATGGCTTAGTTAAAAGATGTGTAGACGAAGTTGCAATTGATTTACTTGGTCAAACAACTAAGCCACGAATTGATATCTAGAAATACTTGCTAGATCTCAGTTTAAAGTTCTTATTTTTTATTTTTTATTTTATGTCTCAGTTTAAGATTGTTAATTGATTTATTTTTTAAATAGTAAAATATGAACGGTATTTTGGACAATTTTGTTCTCGTGAAGTTTATTACTTACCGATCTATTTTTCATCCCCTTGCTTTATGAATGGACAATTATATCTTCCACTTATTACTATTTTTTATCCAATTTTATCTTGATTACTTAATAAACGTTCAAAGTCAAATTAAAAATGTTAAATCAGAATTTGATCAAGACCGATTCTGTTTAGAAAAAAAAAAATTAAAAAAAAATTATGAACAAATATCAAATACTCCCTCCGTCCCACGTGAATGCAAACTTATTTCTATTTTGGTTCGTCCCACATGAATGCAAACTTCCCAAAATGGCAAAGAATATTCACTATTCCACCCACTCATTCTCTCTCCTACTTCACTTTTACACTCATAACATTCTCTCTCCTCACTATTCCTCCCACTCATTCTCTCTCCTATTTAATTTTTCACGTGGGACGGAGGGAGTATTCTAAGTTTGAAACCCACTTCCAAACCCTATCTTGTAGACATTTTTTCTGGGCTTGAATGGGTTGTAAACCAAGTAATCTGAATCCTATATTTTGGGCCTTAGTTCCGGTGGTCGTAGGACAATTATTCTAAAGTGCAACCCAGTTCTTTTTTTTTATTATTATTATTATCTAACTATATATAATAATAAGATTGTGGTAAATAGAAGGGCTTAGAGGGGCATTTTAGTCTTTTCAAGCTGTGGCAAAATTGCAAAAAACCCCACTGAAACGCCACATGGCCAGATCTGATTGGCCTCCTTTTTTTTTTATTTATTTTGAGCTTTTAGGACACGTGTCGGACGATAAACGAAGGGCAAAATAGACTTTTCGCCGGCGGGTGTATTACACGCGCCAAAACCGGCGCGTTTTTGCAGGTAATTTTTGTTTTTTTGTGTTTTTGTAAATCTTTACAAGTGTCAAGACATAATTGGCTGGACGGAATTCAATTTTTTTTTATCCGATTTCTTTGACTTCAATTATTATATATTAAACAAATTTTTTTAATTTTTTTTTTACACCAAAATTCATAATTTTTTTTTCTCTTTAAATAGAAATTTCTTTCATTTTATTTGGACATAGAAAAAAAATCCTATTTTTTAAATATAAATTTCTTAATTATTCTTTGTTAATTTTACTTTTTTTTTCAATATTTTCCTGAAAATTATTTAAGTTTGAAGCATGATTTTTAATTATAAATGATAATAATAATAATAATATTTTTACTAATTAAAAAAATTAATAATATGAAATAAAATAAAAGTGATGGTGTTAAGGCTGATGAGTTGAAATGATGTTGAATATGTATAAACCGTATTTTAAAAACATTTTGTTTTAAGTTGTTTAGTTAAATATTTTTTACAATTTTCTATTCAACCCATCTAAATAATAGATTTTTTTTAAATAATAATTTTTTGTCAAAAGTAAGTACGTAAAAGTATATGACAAATTTAACAAATATATATATATATATATATATATATATATATATATATATATATATATATATATAATTTATGAATATTAATTATACATTTAGCTAATGTTTTAGAAGTATAATATATTTACAAAAATATGCCTTAACTCTCACATGAAAATAAAGAAATAAAAAAATCAACATGGATGTAAAAAATAACACTCTTTATTGTATTTATTAAAAAATGAAAATTAATTATATATTTTGGGACGGAGGAAATAGTACTACTATATTAATTATATATTTTTGCCTGAAAAATGACGGGTGCCATACACACGCGTATAGAAGCGCGTGTATCCAGCCGCATTTTTTTAATGGGACACTTGGCGTCCATTCATTGGCTGGTTGAATTTCAATTTTTTATCCGATTTCTTTCACATTTAAAAAAATATACGAATTCAATTAAAAATTAAAAATTAAGAATGTAAAATAAAAATTAAACTTAAAAATTAAAATTGAAAAAATGTTTTTTGTAATATTCAGGGAGTTTATTTGTAACAATCAACTTGTGTGGTTTTTTTTTTCTTTTTAATATCTATCTTTTAAAAATTTTTTGGTAAATGCCCTTAAGACTTATACAATTTTTACTTTCAAAAAATTGTTTATTCCTTTGTTTAATGACTAATTTATTAGATTATATTTACATATGATTAAGTAATGTCTCATTATTGTCTGTAAAAAAATATTTTAAATTGTACGATTTATTGTATATTTTTCATTTCATGATATTTATATTATTGTTTTCCTTTTATGCTATAACTATTAATAAAAGTCAAAGGTCAATATTAATAAAAGTCAAAGGTCAAAATTAATTAATTTTGATTTTTTTATTATAAATGATAATGATAATGATAATAATAATAATAATTTAACTAATTTTAAAAATATAAAATATAAAATAAAATAAAATAAAAGTGACGGGGTATAGGAGAATGTGTTGGAAGGGGTAAAATGGTTATTGAGTTTATTTTAGTTCGATACATCAAACAATTTATTTATTTTATTTAAAAAATTGAAGCATAGTAAATAAAGTATTAATAAAGACGAATATCGGGAAAGATGGTCATCAATTTTAAAATTTTGATTGAAGTAGTTTTTTTTTGACATGTGTCGCCCGTTGATTGGCCGGATGAATTTCGGATTTTTTTAATCTGATTTCTTTGACCTCAATTATTTTATAAAAAATTAATTTTTTTAAAAAAAAATTACACCAACATTCATAATTTTTTTCCCTCTTTAAATAGATATTTCTTTCATTTGATTTGGACACAGAAAAAATTTTATCTTTTTTACATATAAATTTCTTAATTATCATTTGCTAAATTTTAACTTTCCTTTTAGGGAAATTAATTAACTGTGAAGTATTTTTTTAATTATAAATGATAATAATAATAATAATAATTTTAGTAAATAAAAAAATTAATTTTCTACTAAATTAATTATTTAAAAAAAAATTACTCAAAAATATTATAAAAAATTATATATAAATAGAGACTTCTTTCATTTGATGTTGAAAAAAAATTCCTCTTCTTTAATTATAAATTTCTTAATTACGCTATGCTAATTTTTCAATTTCTTTTTAGTGAAAATTTTCAATATATATATATTGGAATATAGTAGTGATTTTTTTTTTTTTTTTTGTCTTCTTTACTCTTTTTTATGTAGCACTTCAAACTCATATTAGTTTCTTGGTTTAATTTTTTCATTAATTTAAATCTCATATTAGAAGTGAATATAATATAGTTTTAGAAATAAGCATAAAAGAATTAGTTATAAATAGCTATCTCTCTCTATATATAAAAATACTTGCATAAGTTTTAAAATAACCGAGGGCACATTTGTCATTACTCGGTTAGGATGAAAATCTTTGAACAATTACCCAAATAAAGTGGATAGTAAATGATTTATTTTGGTTCTTATTTTTTTATTGATTAAAATTATAAGAGCCGTAAATTACACGGGCCTAAAGAGGCGCGTGAATGCATTAGGGGTATTTTTTTTTTTTGTTCACATTGGGCACGTGTCGTCCGTTTGTGGAAGGGCAATTTCGATATTTCTCTGGCACGTGTACTTCACGCGCCGACAACGGTGCATTTATTCAGGGTTTTTTTCCTTTTATTTTTTATGAATTTTGACACATGTCGCCCTTTGCTTGGCTGCTTGAATTTTCAAATTTTTTTTACATCCGATTTCTTTACCCTCGATTATTTTATAATAATTTTTTTTTACTTTTTTTTTACACCAAAATTAATAAAAAAAATTCTCTTTAAATAGAGACTTCTTTCATTTGATTTGGATAGAGAAAAAGAAACCCTCTTTTTTAAAATATAAATTTCTTAATTATCTTTTGTTAATTTTCATTTTTTTTCAATATATTTTTAGTAAAAATTAAAAGTGTGAACTATTTATTTTTAATTATAAATGATAATAATAATAATAATAATAATAATAATAATAATAATAATAATAATAATAATAATAATAATAATACTAATAATAATAATAATTTTACTGATCATAAAAATAAAGAATATAAAATAAAATAAAATAAAAGTGGTGGGGTATAGGATGATGAGTTGGAATGGTGTGAAATTTGGATTTTTGTAATGAATGTGGGTTTTGGTTTCTATTTAATAAGTGATGGGGTAATATGATTATTGTGTTTACTTTAGTTATATTTATCAAACAATTTATTTAATTTAAAAAAAAAATCTTTGAAGCATAGTAAATAAAGTATTAATAAATTTGTCGATTTTTCTATTTGTCTCAAAATATTGTGTATTTATAAAGACGAATATCGGCAAAGATGACCATCATTTTTAAAATTTTGATTGAAGTGTATGTCAATATTATAAGAAATAAAGATAGTATAAATTTTGTATTTTAAAAGAGAGAGAGGAAGAAGTGGGTTGGGTTTGATTAGGAAGTGGGGGGGTAGGGAAATTTCTTTTCATTTAACGAAATTGTTAGTATATTTAGAATTTTTATTTTTCTCCTAAAAATTAAAATAGTTACATTGAAAATAAATATCATAATTATGTTCATAATGAGTTAATGTAAATAAATATGACATAATTTTTTAGATGTACGAGCATGACTTAATGGAAAGTTTCCATTTGAAAAAGAATGATATTAATTTTTATTAGATAACTGTACTATCATTTTGGTATGAACAAATCTTTTGTTTTTATTTAAAAAAATTTCTTTATCAAAAAGAAATAAAATATTATCTTTTTTTAACTAGATTTCCAATCTTCACATTTTTTTACTCATTTCAATAACTTATTTCGTATATGATTCGTGTGTATTATTTACTTTTTAAATGATAAAATACTACATAATTGTATATGGAGAAATGCATATTCCTTATTATTTTTGTTCTATTCCTATTTTATTGTTTTCTAATTTTATGTATTGACAATGTAGTCTTTAAGAAATTATTTCATAATGTATAAACGAATTGATTTTTTAATTTATTTTAATTTAATTTTTATATTTTTAATATACAGTAATGCCCCGTGCATCGCACGGGAGTCAATCTAGTAATAATGAATAATAGATAATAGATTTTTTAAATCATTGGTGACAAAAAATGTACTCACTAATTAAATACATAAAATATTAATAGTGATAATAATTATTAATTTTATTTATAATTTTGTGCTTATTATTCATCGTTGTTATCGCTATTATTCCCACTACTCATAATGTATATTTTAATGATCATTGATGAATATTGATATTCATTTTGGAATGTAAAAGATTACAATGATCAACTTAATTAGGTGTTTGGTAATCATCGAAAAATAAAATCAACATCAACGAAATTTTTTTTTCGATTATTAAAAAATAGACTTGTTTACTAAGGAAAATGACTTCCGAATTTCTCATCCTCAAAATATTTTCCGAAAAATGCTTCTTATAAACTTGATATATCAACTTTTAGGCTCCGTTTGTTTAGCGTAAACATCTTCCGGGAAATGATTTTCTACAAAATATATTTCGAAAAATGAAAATGTTTTTCGAAAAATGAAATAAACATGTTTTCGGCTGTTTGATAAGGAAAATATTTTCCGAAAAATGTTCGATTGAGTTGACTACAAATTTACCCACCTACCCACTCACTACCCCCACCCTACCCCCACCCCCCCCCATCAGGTCAAAAAAAATAATAATTTTAAAATTATTTTAACAACTCCCAACCCAACTCCACTCACCAGCCCCCACCCCCTGCCCCTGCCCCCACCCCCTCCCCCCGGTCGAATAAATTTTTTTTTAATCATTTTAAATGATTATATATTTTTTTTGACCCGATCGGGGGGGAGGGCAGGGGGTGGTGTTGGTGAGTGGGGTGGGGTGGGAGTTGTTAAAAATAAATTTACAATGATTAATTTTTTTACCCAAGGGGGGAGGGGGAGGGTGGCGGGGGGAGTTATTAAAAATAAATTTAAAATGATTAATATTTTTTTTGACTTGAAGTAGGGAGTGGGTGGGGGTAGGGTGGCAGGGGTGGTGAGTGGAGTGGGGGAGGAGTTGTTAAAAATAAATTTAAAATGATTAATTTTTTTTACTCGAAGGTGGGTGGGGGTGGTGAGTGGATTGGGGAAGGAAATAGATTTAAAATGATTTTTTTTTTTTTGCCCCAATGGTGGGGTAGGGTGGCAGGGGTGGTGAGTGTGGGGGAGGAGTTGTTAAAAATAAATTTAAAATTATTTTTTTTCACTCGAACGGGGGGGGGGGTGTGTGATGGGGATGGGGGAGGGGTGGTTGATGTAGGGTGGGTAACGTGGGGGTGTATGAAAAGTTAGGTGTGTGTGTGAGGCTGTTACCATTTTTCGAAAAATGTTTTACTTAGGAAAAATCCGTAAATCATATTACTTAGAAAAATAGGGAAAATATTTTCCGAAAAACATTTTCTCCATTTTTCGGTTCTTAACAAACACCGAAATATGGGGAAAATATTTTCCGGAAAACATTTTCCCTCAAACAAACGGAGCCTTATATTTATTATGAGACTATGCATTAATAATTTATTTATTTTTTGGTATATTACTCGTATACGTTATTTCTATTAAAATTGGATTTTGCACGATTATAAAAAATAATATATAAATGGATAAATAAGTGGGTTGAAGATATAATTATTCAAAACATTATTGTTAATTTAAGTAGGTAAAAAGTAAATAGTTAAGGGTTGTTTTTTTTTCAAAATTTACACAATCATTAATAATTCATTATATATATAAAGTAACTCAAAACACTATTTATCATTTGTTATATTGAAAATAAAACTCTTATTACTTGGAACATGAAAGGAAAGCAAGGCTTTTATTACTTAGAGACGGAGGGAGTATATTTTTTTCCATCATTTAGGATGAAGTCAAACATTCACTATTTTTTCTTGAAAATATGGTGAAATAAAGTAAAATAACTCACTAAACTGTTTGCAGTTCTTTATTACTATAAAACATTAGTCAGTCTATACAATTTTAATCATATTTCATTCGAAAACAGTCTCTATTTGCTTTAATACTCATCATATGTAATTCGGAAACAATCTCTGTTTGCTTTTTAACAAAAAGGGGAAGACTGCGCATATTCAACTCACTTACCTCACCTTTAGGCGGTAGTATTTGTGACACTAAGGCTTTGTTTGTTTGGGGGAAAATGTTTTTCGGAAAATATTTTTCTCATTTTTCGATGTTTGTTTCGCATCAGAAAATGAGGAAAATTTTATTTTTTTCTTATTTTTCGGAAAACATTTTCATTTTTTGAAAAATATTTTGTCGAAAATCATTTTTTAAAAAATGTTTTACGCTAAACAAACAAGCCTAAGGTAAGGTAATGTTATTGTTGGTGTTGTTTATGAACTAACTATCATTAGGCCCACAGTGAATGTACCTACCTACCAGTTGTTAAACAAGCTATAATTTGACTAGACAGATATTCATTCTGGGCTCTAACTGTACAACCTTAATTACTAAACCCATAGCCCAATAATTATCCATTTAGTGGGACCAAATTCTATAAGAACCATCAGTAAATCCAATTTGGCTGTGGGCCCACATTAAGGCCAATTATAAAAGTCCTTAACAGCGATCCATTACCAAACAAAGAAAATTTTGAGGCTATGCATTAATAATTTATTTTGTTTAAGCTTGTTTCATAATAATGAAAATAATTTTCGAATTTCTCCTACTCAAAATATTTTTCGAAAAATGCTTCTTATAAACTTGATATATCAACTTTTATATTTGTTATGAGACTATGCAATTAATAATTTTTTTTGTTTTTGGTATATTACTCATATATACTCAATCTAACGTTATTTCTATTAAAATTGAATTTTGCACGATTATAAAAAATAATAAATAAATTGATAAATAAGCAGGTTGAAGATATAATTATTCAAAACAATATCGTTAATTTAAGTAGGTAAAAAGTAGGAATGACAATGGGGGTAGTTCGAGGCAGTTATACATCGTATCACCCCTATTTTTTAATTCAATTTTGTGCCCCATAACCGCCCCTTCCCCAACGGGTAATCAATTTTGAGTGCGTCTGGGGAGAAACGCGTTTCTCCGTCGCGTATGGAGAAACGGGGCTTATTATGTCGCGCGACGTAAGTAGCCAGTTTCTGGATATCCTTTACAAAGCTTCTGGATATCCAGAAGCTTTGAAATGGATATCCAGAAGCTTTGTAAAGGATATCCAGAAACCAAGTATTTTTTCTGGATATCCTTTACAAAGCTTCTGGATATCCAGAACATTGAATATGGATATCCAGAAGCTTTGTAAAGGATATCCAGAAAAAATATTTGGTTTCTGGATATACTTTCAAAGCTACATTTATATCTTTTTCAAAGCTTCTGGATATCCTTTCCAAAGCTTCTGGATATCCAGAAGCTGATGAAGTGATATCCAGTTTTTGTGGCTAGGTATGTCGCACGACATAACAAGCCCCGTTTCTCCATTAGCGACGGAGAAACGCGTTTCTCCCCAGATTTTGTGATCAATTTTTCATACCATACCCATTCTCCACGGATATCACTTAATCAGGAAATTTCCGCGAAAAATTAGTCAAACTAATGTTTTGTTTTAAAGCACTTTAGCGATTAAAAAAAAAAAACTACAAAATTAACTTTGATAAAGGATAATTTTTCTACTTAAACTCATATAATATTTTGTTTTAAAGCACTTTAGCGATAAAAAAAACTCAAACATTAACTTTGATAAAGGATAATTTTCTACTTAAACTCATATAATCACATTCATAAGAGCTCAAAAAAAATTAAATAGTTGGTTTCTCTTCTTTTTCTTTACTTTGATATCCCTGAAATATATAAAAAATAAGTGTTAGTCCATTTTGCGATAATTTTTGGACAATATAAAATATAGGTAAGAAATTTGGGTGTCTACAAGTACATTTTATATAAGAATTTAACACATACTGGTAAAACAATTATGATGTTTATATCATGGAAAATACTTATATGAATAAAGGTAAAATTATATTACTAAAATAAGCAGTTCAGGTAACATTCGGTTCGGGTAATGAAGCGGGTAATGCTAATACCAAAACCAAACCGTACCCCACTTTTTTATTTCGGTTATTCCCCTTTACTCGCCCCATATCCAATCAAACCAGTTAATAACCGTCAACTTCGATTCAATTCAGTTCGGATATCCACGATTCGGTTCAAAATTGCCATCCCTAGTAAAAAGTAAATAGTTAAGTTTTTTTTTTTATCAAAATTTACACAATCATAAATAATTCATTATATATATAAAGTAACTCAAAACACTATTTATTATTTGAAAATAAAACTCATATTACTATATTACTTAAGAATATGATGTAATAAAGCAAAATTACTCACTGAACTGTTTGCGATTATTATTTATTATAAAGCATTGGTCAATCTATACAATTTTTATCATATGTCATCCGTGAACAGTTTCTATGTGCTTTAATACTCATCATATGTAATTCGAAAACAGTCTTTATGTACTCTAATACAGGAGCAAGGATGCGTATATTCGATCGCCTTACCCCATCTTAGGTGCTTAGTATTTGCGACACTGAGTTAATGTTTTCGTTGTCGTTGTTGACAGAGGGAGTATAAACGAACTCATCATTAGGCCCACAGTTAATGTACCTACCAGTTGTCAAACAAGCTAAAATTTGACTAGACAGATATTCCCTCCGTTCCAATAAAAAAGCTTCACCAATTATTCAAAAGGACGTTTTCTGTTAAAAGCTTCACCTTTTCTAAAATGGCAAAGAATTTTTACTTTTCTACCCACTAATTCTCTCTCCTATTTCACTTTTATACTCACAACACTTTTCAAATTTACTATTCACTCTACTTATTCTTTCCTATTTTACTTTTACACTCACAACATTTTCTCCACTTACCTTTTTCCTTAAATTACATATCGGGCCAAAATGGCGAAGCCCTTATTGGGGCGGAGGGAGTATTCATTCCAGGCTCTTAACTGTACAACCTTAATTACAAGACCATAGCCCAATAATTATCCATTTAGTGGGGCCAAATTCTGCAAACACCGTCAGTGAATCCAATTTGGCTGTGGGCCCACATTAAGGCCCACACAGTCACACAACATTTTCTCCACTTACCTTTTTCTTTAAATTACATGTCGGGCCAAAATGACGAAGCTCTTATTGGGGCGAAGGAAGTATTCATTCCGGGCTCTTAAGTGTACAACCTTAATTACAAGACCCATAGCCCAATAATTATCCATTTAGTGGGACCAAATTCTGCAAACACCGTCAGTAAATCCAATTTGGCTGTGGGCCCACATTAAGGCCCATTATAAAAGTCCTTAACAGCGATCCATTACCAAACAAAGAAAAAATTGAGGCTCCGTACACTCCGTTCATGGCCCAATTTCTTTTGTCAACATCAATGAGTTGTAATTTGAATTTTGAAGGTACAACCCAAGGGGCATTGATTCTATTTCCTTTTAGTTTTTTGCTCTTTTTTTCTATTATCGGTATTAAAACTGTTGTGAATTATTTGTACGGAATGTTTTAACTGTTGTACACATTGATAGTCGTGTCGTACGATGCATCATTACAACTATAACCCATGACTCGACGAATTTGGAGTTGCGATCAAGTTAAAGAGTGTTGGTTTCTAAATCTACCGCAAATACCTAATATCTCATCTCTATTGCCGGTCCCGTTAAATATGAGACTTAAGGCAAAAACTATTTAATTGATGCCCTTCAATTTCGACTATTATTTTAGAATTTTGAAAGTGTTTTAGCATAAGTATATAAAAATCATCAATGATCTTACCGCATCATGAATGCATGTGTGAAATTAAAACTTACTCCCTCCGTCCCAAAATATTTGTCTCATTTGATTTTTTTTGTTGAACTTTGACCACAAATTTATGAGAGATTAATCATGTTCATTAAATTCTAAAAGTTGTTGTTGATAATATTATTAATGGTAAATCAATATGAATTTTTAGAATTTCATGAACATAATTAAATTGTCATATATTTGTGGTCAAAGTTTAACAAAAAAGTCAAATGGGACAAACATTTTGGGACGGAGGGAGTATTTTTTAATGACTGCGATTAAGTAATTTCTAAAGGAATATACATTCATTTTAAGACTTTTTTTTTCAGAAAATAAGATATGTATTTTTGAGATTTAGGAAGTAGCAATTATAAAAATTTAATAATTTTCATTTAACTAATAGTATTTAAAATAGATTATTAACTATTATCAAATATAACAATTTTCTATATATTTAGTGAAATTACTGTTCTAGAATAGTATTGGAGGGAAAACAATTACTATCTTGTTTTTATATATAAACTAGAATACGCCCGTGTTTGAGGACACGTTATTTTTTTATTTATTTTTTTAATTAAGCCCGTGTTCGAGGGTACGTTTTTTTTTTTTTTTAATTTAAAAAAAAAAAATTTAAGGATAAAATGGGAAAGGGACAAATGTATGAGGGCAAAATGGGAAAAAACCCATTTGGTACTGTTCAAACCACCGTTCACCCCTTCCCTGTTTTATACTATAGATATAGATAATTGTTGCATTTTTTTTGTTATCAAATTAAGAACTTGTTATATTGTTATATTGCAAGATTCTAAAAAAGCGGCAGGCGGCGGAGCCTGATTTAGACGGGGTCTAGCTGGAGACGAGAATTTAGACACAAAGGTTATAGAGAATATTAAAATTATAAATTTATTTTATCATGCACTACATAAACTAAGGTCAAATCAAATTCTACTTTGTGTCATTTTTTTTTTTTCTTATTTTCAATCTTTGTAAAACGAAGCTGTTTAAAGACAACAAAAAAAAAATTACTTACACCGCCTAAATCCGCCTCTGCCCGCCTAAATCATTCGAGACAGCCTAATCCGCCTATAACACCCATAACGCCTAATCCCGCCTATACCGCCTAATGTCTAATTTGACCGTCTAATAAAAAGTCGTGGTGCCTGAACCTCGCAAAGCATCTAAGCCCCGCTTAGGTGAGTGCTTAGCTCGCTTTTTATAACACTGTTATATCGTAATTATACAGCAGCAATGTAATAAGGAAAAATCGGTGGGGGCTAAGAAGTGAGAAGTCCACCTTTGAAGGCATTAAGGGAATGTAAGATGTTCAATGAACCTCCAACTTCCCCACTATAATTTCTTCTTGGAAGTTTCCTCCAAACTATGCATGAGTTGGCTAACTGTAGTGCTAATGAGGGAAATTTCCGTCTCGAGATATTTTATTTTTATTATTATAAAGATATTTTAAGTAATAAATTTAAATTTATTTAATTATTTTAATGAAAATTTAAATTTATTATTTATAAATTATCATGAATATCGTCAATAATAATATATAGATGTTCATTATAATAATTAAATTAATCTAAAATTATTGATTAAAATATTTTCATATAGTAAAAATAAAAAAAGAGATAAAATCATTTCGAGATACATGTCATGGCTAATAAATATTCTTAATTATCTACTATTTTCTCAATCCCATAATATTTATTAGTCTAGTTTTCTAAATTGAAAATTAAAATAATAAATTCTCAAAACTATGTTATTGTGAATTACAAAAAGCGTATTTCCTAACAAAATTGATGAACACTCAACAAGTTTTTTAAATAATTTAAGAAAAAATTGTAATGTATTTGTCCATTATGTGGACAATTTATGGGATCAATAAACTATTTGTATGATAGCGAGATTACATATATCATTTAATTTGTATTTGTGTGTCATATTATTATGTATCATAAATTATTTAACAATTATAAATAATTATGACCAGCATCAAGATGATATTATAAATGAGACATATCTATCATATCACGAATATTACACAAAAGTGATACAAAATGATTTCGTCTCTTTTTGATACATACTTTATCCCTCCTATTACAAAAAAGACAAAAACCTCATTTTGATGTCCTATTACAAAAGATACAGCTTAAAAAGGAAAGTTTTTTTTATACTTTTATCAATTAGATCCACTTATAATACTTACATCATTTATTCACTTACTATTTCACTTCCACTTTATCTCTCATACCTCACTTTTCATATTCACAATACTTATTCCACCGTACAGTTTCTTATTTTTTTGTACAAAACTCATTTTATGTCTTTTATAATGGAACGGATGGAGTATACAAATTCATACTTCCTCTGTTCCACCTCAACTTGCAAAAAACTTATCTCATTAGGTGTCCCATTAGAATTCGTAAAATCCAAAAATTAAATTTTATGTTATTTAATAATAATGAGACTCGCTTGTCATATACACAACGATTACTCACATACTATTTTCTATCACACTTTCTATCTCATACGCCATTATCCACACTCACAATACCTTAATATTACAGTAAAAACTTTATAAATTAATAATGCCAGGACCGGTTAAATTTAATAATTTATCGATAAATTGATAATTATTAATTTAAAGAGTTTTTCGCCATTCGACTAATTTCTGATTTCCGTATAAACTAAATTCCTTATATTTACATAATAAGTGGAAGACATTGAAATTTGATGATAACTTTGAGTTTATTGTACACAATGAATTATTGAAAATTATGCAAATAATAAAAATTAGAAATGAACTCCAACTATATTTGAACTTTAAGAGAAAACAAATAACTATTTAAAAGAAAACAAATAACTATTAAGTTATATTTTTACTAAATGTAATGATGATATTTCAATTTTATATGAATCTTAACTATATGATTTTAAAAGAAAACAAATAACTATAAAGTTAAGTTATACTTTCACTAATTGTAATGATGATATTTCAATATTATATGAATCTTAACTATATGATTTTTGCGGGATTTAAAATTATAAAGTGTCTCCTAAAAATTTATTGCCTTATTATAAAATCTATATTTGTAGTTTTTTCAACTGATCAGACAAATTTATTATTTTAAAGAATTTATTAATTTATTAAATATTAACTTAAAGGGACTTTACTGTTTATACTCACTCTTAATATACTCCCTCCGTCCTGCTACAAATTGCACACTTTTTTCATTGTCCATTAGGCGTCCCATTACAAATTGTACACTTCCTAAAATGGCAAAAAATATTTACTATTTCACCCACTAATTCTCTCTCCTATTTTATTTTTATACTCACAACACCAATCAAGTCACTATTTCATACCCCACTTTCTCTTTCCAACCTCACTTTTCATACTCACAATATTTTTTACATTATTTTTTTTCTTAATTCACACATAAATAATAACTGTGAAATTACTAGCGGGAGGAAGGAGTACGTGTTAACGGTTTTTTAACAAGTTTAAGATAGATGAGATGGATGGAGTAAGTCTCATAATTAAATGGTTAAGAACTAATTAATGAGTCAATTATTGTTATGTGACACTTGAAAATGTAGAATACCCCGTAGTACATTAATTAGAGACCTAGTCAAATCGAAACACAAAATTTAACGTTGGAATAATAATAAAAAAAACCTTAGAATTCCCTTTCCTTCACGGAGGAGCTGTAGGGGTGGGGTGGACCAAATGAGAAAGTGACCAGTCACAAGTCAAGCCTAAAACATTCCAATCCTAATCTTAAGCTAAAGTTGTTTCATGTGCTCTACTTATGCATGACGTGAAAAGGCCAGTGCTCTAAAAAGACCCGCACCTAAGGGTAAGGGTGTCTAGGCCTCGCTTGTTGGAAAAAATTGTTGTTTGCGAAGGAAATTGTGTATTTTCCTTAATTGAATCGTTTGTCGTTCGACAAAGATTATTGTGGGTTTATGTTCCATTTAGTGAGAACATTAAAATGGTATATCTAGATGTCCAATTTATTATTGGATGTGAAGGATATGATAGCTCAAAATTGATGGATTTAAATTATAAATTATGTTTTAAATTTAACCCAATATTGAAGTAACGATAAAATGATTAATTGGGATCATTATTTGCAATAAGAGTTACAAAATGTGGAGAGACTCCCCATGATTGCAAGTATAATTGCTCCCATAATAATCAAGTTTAATTGAGGACTTTTGGTGGAGCTATAAGTGTGTAACCCACAAATGAAATAAATAATTTTTCCTTCAATCTTCCTCCTTCCTCTTGAAATTTGTTCATCTTTTTCTTTGGCCTCCTAGATTAGTTTTGAGTGGTGATTTTGTTTAAGCATAGTGAGATTCGCCGAAAAACTTTAAGTGCAAAGTTGTTCCGGTTCATCCGTTTTATTCTGGGAGACTAACGTCCATTGAAGACCTCAAGCACTCGTAGTGAGGGGGCGAATTAGTCTTAAGGAGAGTGTGTCACACACGACTCGGATTCAAGCAAATTCAAGATGACGATTCAAGGAGGTTACGACACGGATTCAAGCAAACTCAAGACAATGAATTTACGGTTTTCTCTTTATTATTTTTATGTTGTATATTATATTTCAATTCATTGTAATTCTTTTCTCATTTGTGCTCGATTGTATAGATTTTATCTAACAATCTTAAGACTAACTCTCCTATTTGAGAAAGAATTACAGATTTGAAAAATTCGGTGGATCAATGGCCACAAGAGAAAAGATGTAAAGAGATGGCAAAAAGAGACGGAAAATTGATGAAAAAGAAGCAAATTTCCAGCACAGATTTTCTATGACCATCTGTGGAAAAACTCTATTTCCCGGTTCGTTAACCGTTGGATCGAGCTCAAATTTGGTGGGCATGTTCCTGACTCATAGAAGAATATTCTGGACGGTGGGATCGGAAAGTTATTATGTGAAGATGGAGATAAAAATTCCAGAACAGAACAGTTTTTAAGGCTAAATTAATTACTTGAACTTATAGTGAATTAACGGATGAACATCGAGGATGTTGAAACGATTGTGTAAAATAGTTGTGGTGATGCCACTTCTAGTGTTTATACAATAGATGATGGATCTCTTATGGTTCATGGAAATCATAGTGAGAAAAAAAAAATTGAAAGCTCGTTTGAACTAAATTGTAGAAATGAACGGTTAAAGATGTCATCTTTAACGTTCTTATGATTCACTAGAATCATATTGTGAAATGAATAGTTCATTGAAACTATGTTGAGAAAATGAACGGGTAAAGATTTAGTCTTTAACGTTGCATTTTATAAATGAAAAGTTCGTTGGAACTAAGTTGAGAAAATTAACGGGTAAAGAAGTAATCTTTAACGTTAACGAAAAGTTCGTTGAACTAAGTTGAGAAGATGAACGTTGAAAGATGTATTTCTTTAACGTTGCATATTTTCAATAATCTATTGACAAAGATGATAGGGCTTCTTGAACGGAGTTGTTAAATCCTATTAGTGTCAATAGTGATAAAAGTCACAAAAATAAAAATGGAGCTTCTTGAAAGAAGTTGTTAAATTCCATTGTTGTGAACATTGAAAAATGTTACAAGAACAAAAACCATAGGGCTTCTTGAAAGAAGTTGTTAAAACCTATTGGGAGAATATGTGACTAATGTCATAAAGATAAAAACAATAAGACTTCTTGAAGAAAGTTGTTAAATCTTATTGTTGGTGATGATGACAAATAACACAAAATATTTAGAATGAAAATTTCTAAAAAAAATTGTGTATTTTGTAAATGAGAATGTGATTTTCTCTAATTTAGAGGTGCTCCAAGATGAGACCTTTAAAGTTTTGGAATAATTAACCTTCAATTATAATTCCATTAAGGAATTTAGAGGTTTATAAATATGAGTGGTTATAAGAAATAAATTGTGTTAATTCTCCTATTGAATTAGCAATTTATTCTTGGAGTTAATTCTCTAATTAATTTAGAGAGTTATATTTTTAACAACAAGGTTATAATTGTTAAAAATTAAAGCCAATGGTTGGTTTGTGTAGAGACAAATCTCTAATGGAATGTAGTTGTTTCAAATATATCGGATCACCATAGTGAGAAGTTAGAAAATTTTGTTGGCCTTGACTTTAAGTGATGGCAACTAAATATGTTCTACTTGACCACCTTGAACTTAGAGAGGTTTCTTTTGGAAGATCCTACAAAGTTGGGTGAAAATGTGATGGATGTTCAAGCCGTGAGTGCGGTTGAAGCATGTGAATTTTCTTTATCGAAACTATATACATAATGAATTGTCGGATTCATTATAAAATGTGTATAGTACCAAGAAAATGGCAAAATATTTGTGAGAGTCGTTGAACTACAAATATAAAATCGAGAATGCGGGTACATTGAAAATCATCGTAATCCACTTTCTTGATTTTAAATAGTGGACTCCATAAATGAAATAAAAAAAATCATATGGAAGAAGTGGAAATAGTCTTCCATGAAAAACCATGTAGAATGGATGGTGTTGAGTGAAATTCTCAAGTGATGACAATAATTGAGAAATCGCTTCCCACTTGAAAATATTTTTAAAATCACCTCAAACATAATGAATGTTGAGGTGTGTGCTATTCGTCTTTGTGTTGGAAAAGAGAATAGAACTTTGGAGAAAAGTTGTCTAACATTTCTTTTGGCGAAAGCAAATGTGTTGAAGCATGCCTAAATGCTTAATACAAAGACAAAGTGGGTCAAACTTGTTTGAATTGTCAAAATCATTTGAAAAGTCAAACGTGTTTAAAAAGTCAAACTTGTTTGAAAAAGTCAAGCATATACCTTGTGTCTTGAGTGGCAATTGTGATGTCATCAAGAATGAAATTCATGATGTTTGAATGAATGAAATGAAAGGGCATTCAAGTGATTAATAATGAGAATGAATCTCTTTTTATGGTCAACCAAGACTTATCAAATATATGCTTGAAGCTATAATCAAGTCATATTGATGCTTGAGGGGTGAATGTTATTCACTAGATGATGGTAAAGTGTAAGTTTTTACCTTTAACATTGCTTGCTAAAAAGAAAAATGTTGAATCTTATCTCTTTAAAGAAAAAGTTGAAAATCAACTTAATAAAGAGGTAGTGATAAAACACAACTAAATGTAGTTTGTGTATATGTTACACTAAATACTATTGATTGCATATGGTTGGGTATGCTTACAATAGTTGTGATTATAGAATTCTTGTGTATGAATTCAAGATTCAATAATGGAATCATGAAGCACTTCTTTCTTTAAGAATATGTTTTCGTATAAATTAAGAGATGAGGCAAACTCATTTAAACGGATTCATGATTCAATAGAAGAAGAAACTTATCATGAGGAATGATAAAGAAGAGGCATGACCTCGACATAGCAAATGCGATAGGATAAGAAAATTCTATGGCCCGGATTTTCTAACCTCCATGCTAGAAAATGAATCACAAAGTTATAAAGACATTGAGCTCTTTGGAAGGAACTTTGTGGAAATAGGCCATTAAAAGTGAGATTGATTCCATCTTGGAAAATCACACTTGGAAACTAGTGGATTTACCTTCGAGTAGTAAATCACTAGCATATAAGTGAATTTTCAAAAAGGAAATGAAGATCGATGGAACAATCAATGAGTACAAGGCTAGACTTGTAATTGAGGATTACAAGGAAATGAAGAACTTGATTACTTTTATACTTATTCTCTCATCACGAGAATAAAGAGTTGTATTTGCAATTGCTGCATAGCAGAATTTGAAATACATCAAATGGATGTAAATAACCTTTCTAAATGTCGATTTAGAAGAGAAAATTTACATAGAACAACCCGAGGGGTTTGTTGTACATGAACAATGAAACAAAGTGTCCACAATGTACACCATGATCAAATGGTGTTAATAATGAAAATTGACATTATTGCTAATTTTGGGAATAACCCGAAAATGTGGGGGTGAGTATACTTTGGAAAATAATTACCTATTGGAAAGGTTTCCCCAAGAAAACAATGAGATGTCCATATGAAGTATGGAAACGTAGGCCTACGTACACTTGTGAATGTGGGGATGTTTTTCGCAAAGTAGCAAGTCCAATTAGTAAAGAAAATTGTGGATTATGTTTCAAGAGTTATGTTCATAACAATTGTGCATATTGGTTTGTTATATATGATTCAATAAGTTTGAATATATATAAAAATCAAAAGAAAATAAAATCAATGGAAATCAAGTATTGATGTCAAATTCATGGAAGTGAATAAGTGACACTTTGAGTGAAATAGATCAAAGTGTTGAAACGGTTCAAGAAATGGAACCTAGAAGAAAATGTGCTAGTTTGTAAAGTCATTGTATGACTTGAGACAAGTACAAAGATAATGACATCAAAGGTTCGATTGTGTGGATTTAAACAAGAGTGACTACATCACTTTGTTAATTAAATCCAAAAACGATATGTTAACTAAGGAAAATTCTAGTCAATTTGATCTGTTGATTCAAATTCAAAGAAAACTAATAGACTTGTTGTTAAACAAGTCATTAGGTGGATATTCTTGAAATTTTTGAAATTATCAATTTGGAATAGTTGGAATTTAAATGAATTTGAGTTAACAATTATCAAATGGATAAAGCTTGTGTTAGCAAGATGGTATATTGCTAAAGTCAATTTATGATTGAAAATACATATAGCAATATGTGTAATGGTAGTCTAGACATTTATGTCTAAGACATAATACCATTAAACAACTACTCTCAACTAATTTGACAATGTGATGTCAAATGAAAAACGGATCCGTTAACCAAAGGGTTAAATAGAGAGTTAGTTGAAAGTTCGATGAGGGGAATGAGACGTAAGCCTCTTAAAAGTTAAACACAGCGGAAAACCCAATCTAGATGACTGGAGATCCCAAGAACTAGATTCAATGGGACAACCTAACTGTTAAAAGACTTGCCGGCGTCACTTTGTGGGGGAACCAACCCCAAGTCCATTCCTGTTAGTGACATCCCGAAAGGACAAGGATAAGCTTATGGCTTTTAATGATTCTTACGCGTCGAAATTTCGAGCGGGGTAATACAGGTTACCTTTAAGAAATCACCTATGTGAGAGAGAAGTGGGGCCGCTTCGAGGAGAATTGTGTGAGGCTCAATTCTTAGACCCTCTTGTAGGGGAAATAGGGTCTTGATCTTGATACTAAGGCCGGATATGTGATTGAATCGTGTATAATCCACTTTCCGAATAAAGTA
The DNA here is from genome assembly GCA_022495995.1 of Adenophora triphylla var. japonica. Classification (NCBI taxonomy): domain Eukaryota; kingdom Viridiplantae; phylum Streptophyta; class Magnoliopsida; order Asterales; family Campanulaceae; genus Adenophora; species Adenophora triphylla. Next base: position 363,483 of record JAFEMH010000463.1, on the reverse strand, counting down.
TTTCGACCCTTAATGCCTGAGTTACACAAAATCTTTATTGGGATAAGACAATCACGCAATTTGTTTTCTAGGCAAAGAGAACAAATCAAAACTTTGAGAATTGTTTGCTTTTGTTATTGTTGTATCACTTGTGTTTTTCATGTATGTACAACTGAGATCAATCTCTGTATATATACAGATGGGGAGGTATTAGTTAAAGGGTACAATCAAAAGACATGACTTTAGCCAAGCAATGTGTCTCTTCATTTTGAAAAGGCATCGTACAGAACTGGCTACTTGCGTGAGTGTCTTATGAGCTCGCACGGCCGTGTTGTTCATACTCGCACGGCCGTGTCATATGAACCGCACGGCCGTGCTTGTTACATGCTTGATCGGCAACAAAAGAGCTACCCTTTAACTTTTACTTCTATATCGAGGTTGACTTCGTTTTAGCTCAAACGAGTGTGTACTCCACACTTTCCCTTACTCGTATCCGAGTCTAATACGAATCACATTGATCTCTTAGTAAATCACCATTACAATAAAACAAGTTGATGACACTAAAATCACCAACAAATCCTCCATTTTAGTGTAATCCTTTGATTTACTAAACCGTATAAATAACGAAACAAACGAATGCATAAATGAAAATGTCTTGCGATTGAATTTTCATCTTAGTATAATACACATTTCAAATACTCGAGAATCGGGGTGTCGTAACGATTGAACCCGTCAACTCATATGAATACTGAAGATACTATACACATAAGTTCGCATAATTCTCTTTGTTTAATCTTGACACTTTTACAAGCCATGTGTCCATATCCATTAGTGAACATATAGGAAGCCACGTCCTAGCTTCTTGAAGCGGCAAAACTTCCTGTCCATATAGGTAGTTCCTTTAATCTTGCACACCGCATTTGCAATTTTTCAAAGGAACTATTAAGAAGATATTCTTCAACCTAACCTTTACTTGCAGTGTCCGAACACATACCTTGGGAAATAATAACATGTGTTCCAATCTCCAATTGCGAGCTTTCCACATTGAATTCAAGCTTCTAACGTTGTATTAGAAGGGAATTGGGTATCTCACAATTAGAGGATTAAATGGACTTTAATCCCATTCCCATTGCAGACTTATTTACCCGAGTCTCCAAGTTTTTGGCTAACCCCTTCGTCAGTGGTCGGCCAAATTTTGTTGCGACCGAACAAACTCAACCGATATCACACCATTCATGATTAACTCCCGAATCATACTATGTCGACACCCAAGTGTCTAGACTTGCCATTATAAATCGACTATAGGCCCTAGCCAAGGTGGCAAGACTATCACAATGGATAGACATTGGTGATATCGGTTTTGGCCATAATGGAATCTCATATATCAAGTTCCGAAGCCACTCCGCTTCTTTTCCAAAGTGACCAATGCTACAAACTCAGATTCCATTGTAGAATGCGTAATACATGTCTGCTTTTTGGAAGCCCAAGAAATGGCACCTCCTCCAAGCAAGAACACCCAACCACTAGTAGAAGATGAATCTTCTTGGTTGATCCAACTAGCATCGGTATAACCTTCTAATATAGAAGGATGTCCACTATAACACAAACCATAGTCCATAGTACCTTTTAAGTACTTGAACACCCTCGTTATAGCATGCCAATGCCGTTCTACTAGATTACTAGTGAACCTACTCAATCTTCCAACCGCATAAGCAATATCGGGTCGAGTGCTCGTCATAGCATACATCAAACCGCATGGCTTTTGAGTATTCAAGTCATGTGACACAGGTTTACCAGTATTTGATACAAGTTTCTCAGTAGGATCCATGGGAGTACTAACTTTGGAACAATTATCACAATTAAACCTCTTGAGAATTTTCTCAATATAATGAGATTGTGATATTGCAATTCCCTTGTTCATCCGTTTAATCTTTATACCAAGAATTACATCGGCTTCTCCCATGTCCTTCATCGAAAACTTTGATGACAAAAACTTTTTAGTTTTATCAACTACATTTTGGTCTGTGCCAAAAATTAACATGTCATCTACATATAGGCAGATGATTACACCTTTACCGGATTCATCAAATCTCGCTATATACACATTTGTCGGATCGATTTAATACAAAACCATTCGACAAAACAACCTCATCAAATTTTTGATGCCACCGCTTAGGTGCTTGCTTCGGCCCATACAATGACTTAATTAACTTACATACCTTATGCTCATTACGGCATAACAAATCCTTCAAGGTTGCTTCATATACACTTCTTCTTCCAAATCACCATTTAAAAATCTTTGTTTTGACATCCATTTGATGGATCAATAGATTACGAATAGCCGCCAAAGCTATCGAAATCTAATAGTAGTGATACGAGCAGCCGGTGCATAGGTATCGAAGTAATCGATCCCTTCCTTTTGTCTAAAGCCTTGGATTACCAATCGAGCTTTAAACTTGTCAATAGTTCCATCGACTTTCATCTTCTTTTTGAAGATCCATTTGCACCCCAAAGGTTTACGGCTGGTGGTAAATCGACAAGACCCATGTATTATTTTCCACAATAGAACCAATCTCATCATCGATGGCTTCTTTCCAAAAACCGGCGTCTCGAGATTTTATTGCTTCATCATAGGTTCTTGTATCCTCCTCTATACTATAACAGTAAGAGTATTGAGATTCAATTTGATCTCTTGATCCCATAACTAAATATAGTTGAAAATCAGAACCATATGATTTAGCTTTCCTTACTCTTGTACTCTTACGAGGTTCGGGTGTCTCACTTGGTACATCAATTGAATGATCATCCATTTGAGATTCAAATAGACATTGGTATAATATCCTTGGGTCTAGGTATAGAAGAGAAACGATTCTCATCAAAGATTGCATCTCTTGATTCTATAATTGTGTTTATAGAAATGAATTCATTAGGTTCTATAACATAAAACCTATATGCCTTGGAATGCTCAGCATATCCAACAAAGATGCAATCAATACCTTTTTCTCCCAACTTTTTCCTTTTAGGGTCCGGAAGTCTAACCACGGCCCTACATCCCCAAACTCGCAAAATTGTCAAGTTTGGTCGTTTCTTATACCAAAGCTCATATGGGGTAATCTTGTTCCTTTTATTAGGAACTCTATTCAATAGATGACAAGCCGTTAACATGGCTTCACCCCAAAACCCGTCACTCAAGCCAGAGTAAGACAACATGGCGTTAACCATTTCTTCAAGAGTTCTATTCTTCCTTTCAGCCACACCATTTTGTTGTGGTACATAAGGAGCCGTAGTCTCATGAATTATCCCTACGGATTGGAAATATTTAGGATCATAATATTCACCACCTCTATCCGTACGTAAGGTTTTAATCAAGCCATTAAGTTGAAGTTCAACTTCAGTTTTATAAATTTTAAATTTATCTAGGGCTTCATCTTTTGCATGCAGCAAATAAATATAGCAAAACCTAGAGGCATCATCTATAAAAGTGACAATATACTTTTTATTGCCTAAAGATGGAGTTGCATGAAAATCACATAAATCACTATGTATCAATTCAAGTTTTACAGAATTCCTTGTAACACTTTTAAAAGGTTTCCTAGTGATTTTTGTTAACATGCAAGTATTACACCTTTCCGTATTATTATCAATAACAGGAATCAAACCATCTTTGGACATTTCAAGCATTCTTTTATAGTGCACATGTCCTAACCGAGCATGCCATAATGAGGAATTAACAACAACAGAGGAAGTCATATAAACAGAACTAAAGTTAACAGGAATTTTATTCAAATTCAACATAAACATCCCATTGTTTGAATAACCAAATGCTACAAATACACCTGACTTCGATAAGATATACTTATCGGATTCATAAACTTGTTTATAACCACACTTGTTCAAGACGGGACCGAGAAATTAAATTCTTACGAAGTTTAGGTACATATAAAACATTAAACAAAGAAATCGTTTTTCCCGAACTAAATTCCAATACCACACTTCCTCTTCCTTGAATAGGAGCGGAATGGTCATCACCCATGTAAAGGACAGATCCGTCTTCCATTGGTTCGTATGTCTTAAACCAACAACGATCTTTACAAACATGAGCAGTGGCACCGGAATCAATCCACCACCTTGATAGCATCATCCTGCACATAAAATGCCTCAGAAATTATTGAAACATAATTTTTAATAAATCTGTTCCAACTATGAATTAAATTCTGACCTTGGTTTTGAGAATGGTCCTTAGACCCCTTTCCCGAACCACTTGTGCTTGCGCCTTTCTTGTTGTTTCCAACACGACAATCCTTCTTAAAGTGACCAGATTTGCCACACTTCCAACATGCCAATTTAGGCTTCTTGTTGGGACCAGAACCATTGTCATTGAAACTGCGTTTCTTTCCTTTGTTTTTGTTTCTACCATCATCAATCATATTGACCGATGGTCCACCAACTTCCTTTCCTTTGCCTTTGTCATTCTCTTGCGCCCTTAGAGATTCCTCTATGCGCAAGTGACTACCAAGTTGAACCAAAGACAGATCATCTTTACCATGTTTCAAAGTGTGTTTGAAATCCTTCCAGGAGGGAGGCAACTTATCAGTCACACTTGAAACTGATATTGACTCATCCATCTTCAACCCATGTTGAGTATATTGTCCAAGGATTCTAAGGAGTTCATTGAATTGTTCCATGACAGGTCTAGCATCGACCATCTTGTAATTGTTAAAATTACTCACAAGGAACTTCTTACTAGAAGCATCCTCTGCCATGTACTTGGATTCAAGAGAATCCCATAACTCTTTAGCAGACTCCTCATTTTGATAAATGTCAAATAAAGGATCAGACATACCGTTCAATATGTGTCCTCTGCAGATGTAGTCATCGTTCTCCCACTTCGATCTACGTCGACGGCCTCCAAATTATCCTCTTCAAGCAATTACGGAATTGGAGTAGATAGAACATACACCACCTTTAATGTTGTCAAAAGGAAGTGCATCTTCTTTTGCCAACGTCACGAAATCTTGCCCTTCAAACTTGTCTAGCTTTCCAAACTTTGTTGTCATCTCCTTCACAGTAGCCATGAGTATCACCAAATACTTTATTCGTTTGTAGGGGAATAGGGTCTTGATCTTGATACTAAGGCCGGATATGTGATTGAATCGTGTATAATCCACTTTCCGAATAAAGTATTTCGACCCTTAATGCAGGTTACACAAAATCTTTATTGGGATAAGACAATCACGCAATTTGTTTTCTAGGCAAAGAGAACAAATCAAAACTTTGAGAATTGTTTGCTTTTGTTATTGTTGTATCACTTGTGTTTTTCATGTATGTACAACTGAGATCAATCTCTGTATATATACAGATGGGGAGGTATTAGTTAAAGGGTACAATCAAAAGACATGACTTTAGCCAAGCAATGTGTCTCTTCATTTTGAAAAGGCATCCGTACGAGGCGCACGGCCGTGTCTTATGAGCTGCACGGCCGTGTTGTTCATACACTGCCTTGGCAGAGTGTCATATGAACTGCACGGCCGTCTTGTTCATCTTGATCAGCAAAAGAGCTACCCTTTAACTTTTACTTCTATATCGAGGTTGACTTCGTTTTAGCTCAAACGAGTGTGTACTCCACACTTTCCCTTACTCGTATCCGAGTCTAATACGAATCACATTGATCTCTTAGTAAATCACCATTACAATAAAACAAGTTGATGACACTAAAATCACCAACACCTCTCACAGAACCAGACGTATGTTCAGGGCCATGAATGAACATAGCTATGAGAATTGAACTATGTTAGGCCGTTACTTGTGTCAAGCATATGATCGGCTACACAAAAATCATAACGATTCAAGGACATCGCATCTATCGATTTGCGAGTAGAGTAAATATGCTTGTACGAGCGAAGGTTCAATGGGCTTTTTCCCACACCTATCGTATGCAAGTTTTCGTCTGCCGAACTCTATCACCAAACTCGTCATCAATTTCCTTCATGTGGGGGATTGTTGGAAAAATTTGTTGTTTGTGAAGGAAATTGTGTATTTTCCTTAATTGAATCGTTTGTCGTTCGACAAAGATTATTGTGGGTTTATGTTCCATTTAGTGAGAACATTAAAATGGTATATCTAGATGTCCAATTTATTATTGGATGTGAAGGATATGATAGCTCAAAATTGGTGGGTTTAAATTATAAATTATGTTTTAAATTTAACCCAATATTGAAGTGACGGTAAAATGATTAATTGGGATCATTACTTGCAATAAGAGTTACAAAATGTGGAGAGACTCCCCATGATTGCAAGTATAATTGCTCCCATAATAATCAAGTTTAATTGGGGACTTTTGGTGGAGCTATAAGTGTGTAACCCACAAATGAAAGAAATAATTTTTCCTTCAATCTTCCTCCTTCCTCTTGAAATTTGTTCATCTTTTTCTTTGGCCTCCTAGATTAGTTTTGAGTGGTGATTTTGTTTAAGCATAGTGAGATTCGCCGGAAAACTTTAAGTGCAAAGTTGTTCCGGTTCATCCGTTTTATTCTGGAAGACTAACGTCCATTGAAGACCTCAAGCACTCGTAGTGAGGGGGCGAATTAGTCTTAAGAAGAGTGTGTCACACACGACTCGGATTCAAGCAAATTCAAGATGACGATTCAAGGAGGTTACGACACGAATTCAAGCAAACTCAAGACAATGAATTTACGGTTTTCTCTTTATTATTTTTATGTTGTATATTATATTTCAATTCATTGTAATTCTTTTCTCATTTGTGCTCGATTGTATAGATATTGTCTAACATCGCTTAGGGGCTAGGCTCCTCTCCAACGCCTAATTTTAAGTCTTGTCTAGGTCTCGACTAATTTCGACTAGTCCCCGCCTAGACGCTAGGCCCAACGTCGCCGCTTAGCATCCGCCTAACGCTTTTTAAAACTTTGAAAAAAGCTGTTGATATTCAACAAATCAATTGTACTTAAAATTTTCATCCATTTTTGCATTCTATTCTCTCGTACAATTTCAAGCCCAAATTTACCAGCAAATCCTTCTATTCTATTATCTCGAATCTTGCGGGGTTAAGGATTTATTCTTGTTTATCTAGATGAAGAGTGGCGGTCTCTTCAATGCCATTTTTTTCCCTCAGACATTTCAATCCAGCCATAGGGCAAGAGTCATTTTTTATTAAGGTTGTTTTATTTGGTATATCGATTGTATTTTTTTTACCATTTATTAATTAAGTATAATTTGATATATAAAAATATACTCCTTCCGTCGTCCGTCCCACACGAATTGATACCAAAAAAATGGGCACACAGATTAAGGAAAAGTAAGAGAGAGAAAAAGTGGAGAGAGAAAAAGTGAATGTAAAAGTAAAATAGGAGAGAGAATGAGTGAAAGGAATAGTTAGGAGAGAAAATGTTGTGTCTGTAAAAGTAAAATAGGAGAGAGAATGAGTGGGATAAATAGTGAAGATTTCCTTCCATTTTGGACAGTATCAATTGGTGTGGAACGGAGGAAGTATATATCAGTACCAACCATAAAAGTTGATAAATCAAGTTTTATTGATACGGTTAGTATTTGACATATACTCCCTCCGCCCCACAATAATCTATAAAAAGATTTCTTTTGGGCGTCCCACAATAATCTGCACTTTTCCAAAATGAAAATGGAACCCACTTCTCTCTACTCATAACACTTTTCAAATTTACTATTCTCTCCACTCATTATCTCTCCTATTTTACTTTTATACTCACAACACATTACCTTTATCACATTTTACCTTAATTTCCGCGCCAGCACAAAAAAGTGCGTAAAATTGTGAGACGGAGGAAGTATCAAATATAATGGAGACAAAAAAAAGGCATATATATATATATTGTTGGGAAAGTTGTCTATTTGACAATAAATAAGGTTTTCTTGAATTTAACGAAATGACAAACAATATAATGAACCATAACATAATTAACGGGGCAGGAAATAAAGATAAAATAGAATGCGGAAATTAAAGCAAACCGAGTAAATAACGAAGTCGAGTCTTGTGTTGGACACAATCTCCGCAAGAAGATATTGTCCCGCACTGGTGCTAACGGTCTGCGGCAATCTTCTCTCAAGATAAAACGACTTTACAGTCATTAATAGGAGCACACCAAATTAATGACTTCGGCGAACAAAATTCGTGTTTGACACTTCCAGACTTTGAAGAAGAATTATACAACGAGATGCTCTATCTTCTAACATATAATGTTAAGAATTCCATTGAATTCTTTGACTGAATCCATAATTCAGTTAAATATCTAACTGAGTTAGTTAACTCTGTTAGATAAGTGATTATCTACATCTATTGAGAGGAGAGAGTGAATATGTGAAGTGAAGATTGAGTGAATGAATGAATTTGACAAACTAGTGGGGGGTTTATATAGTATATGAAGAGTTAGGGTGTCTCTTGGGAATAGGCACAATTGGTGTCTGATGGATTCTAGACCATTGAATTATTTTCTTATTAAAGGCTAAGATCAACTGGATCGACCCATCGCCCGACCACTTTGTTCCAATAGGCACGGATCATAACCTTACCCATTAGCCTTTGAACTCCGCCACTGACCCGGTTCATTGAACCTACTAGCACCACTTTTGATCAAGCGGGCCACCCATTCCAATAGCCTGAATGCGGCCCAACTGCCTTGAAGCCCAAGCCACTAATCCGGCCGCCCCATTTGCTGGAACCCAACTAAGGCTCGGCCCAAACCAGTCCACCCCAAGCGGCCCACTCGCCCAAGCCCAAACAGATTTACCAAGCGGTCCAACTGTCAACCTTAACCCATTTGACTTGGAATGGATTGAACCACCACGAGCCCACTCGCCCTAAGCCTGAACCGCTATCGAACCATGAACCGAGCCAACTTTTGTCAAAAGTTTAAGGCTCCTTAGCTCCTAGCGACGATGCGAAGTGCAAAGTGCGCCCTAAACCGCCCATTCCGCCCTTCGCGCGCTTCGCGGGTTGTGGGTCCATTTTAAGCTAGAACAAAACTAGCTCAATAGCCCACTTGGATGCATGGTTGGCTCAATGGCCCAACTAGGATGGCCCAAGGAGATTAACTTGATGTCTCCTTCCTTGGATGGATCCATTTATAAACTATCATTGCTTTACATCTTTAAGCAATGTGGGATAACTATTCCACATCCCATAAACTCTTCATAAAACCCATTTCATTTTGCATACTTTGAGCATTAATTTCTCATTCACCATTAATTGGTTTTGAGAAAGTAAATATATCAAATTAATCTACTCCAAATGTAGATTATTAATATGCAATCAATTTCCATTTTTCTAAAATGGAACCCAATGGAATTCTTGGTCAAAAGTCGGTCAAACCACACTTTCCAAAACCAAAATTTCAACAATCCCCCACATGAATGACAAATTAATGCATGCATGAATGCAGACTCGTCTGGAAGTTTCGACGAACTATTATTGCATCGAGATAGGTAGCTTATGGCCTTGAACCTTCCCTAGTGAAATACTATCGGATATACTAGCCATTTGGTAGCGAGACGCTTTGAACCAGTGACTGTATAGTGTATACCAAGACAATAGTACTCACACAATAACAGCTCTAACACGTTTTGTTCTCACGTTTTGTCCATTTTGGCCCTGGACCATTCTTGATTCATAAGTGTTTCAATTTAGAAGCGGCCTTATTACTTCTCACTTATATAGGTGATCTCCCATAAAGAGTATCCTGCTATACTCCACCACTTAGGTATAGGAATCATTAAAAGCTTTGAGCTTACCCTCACCACACGTCATCAGGTGTTTTAGCACTTAGATGGCTTCTGAGAATGAGTTATAGTGAGTTCTAAGCGCACATACTAGAATTTCCATAATTTAGTTGTCTCATTGAACCAAGGGCATGGGATCTCCAATTCTCAAGGTTGAGTGTCCACTATGGATTTTTTTGTTTGTGTGGGTTTTTAACTTTATTCCACTTACCAAACAATTTGATCTCCTATTCATACTTTTTGGTATACGGATCCATTTTTGACTTCACATGGCCAGTTGTGACAGTATCATTTGAGATCAATTGTCTTATGGTAATATGTCAATGACCATTGTGTCTTGACTTACCATGATGTTCTACACCTTTTCCTATTTCTCATTGTCGTCACAATGCTTTAGGTTATGTAGACACAAACTTATTCCACAAGGAATATTTTCCAAGACCATTCAGCTTTTATCTTTAACTGACGTTATCGACTCAGATTTCTTATTGAATCGAGTTGTTCATGTTGTCTTGGAAGTTTGACACCGCTGCTCCATTTATTGTGAACACATTTTTCACCTTGGAGTTTATTTGTGTCTGATATCCAATCAGTATATCCTTTTTCATACTATTGAATATCTTATTTTATTGTAATCTGTAATCACAAGAATATCTCTAAGTACTCCAAGTACTTTTGACTATACTTAGTGATTTATTACAATTTTTAATTAGACTTTTAGTCTCTCTAGAATGGTCAATCTTTCGAGTGAACAAATTCTTCTATCGGTCAGTTTCTTCGAGTGGTTATTATCTCTGTACCGGTCCGACTTCCCAAATATTCAATATCTCTAAGTGGTTTGACCTCCTTAGAGTCTACCTCTCAGGAATCTACCTTACAGATTACCTCTCAAGATTCTACCTCATAGATTTCATCTCTCAAGAATTTAGCTTATTCGAGAGTCTATCTTGGAGAATTCATCTAACTCTTATGATTTTACCATTAAAGAGTCTATTACTTTAAGAATCTTTTCTCTTCAGATTCTGTATCTCAAGAGTCTCACTTTCGAGATCAATAATCTGCCTTTTCAGATTAATAATTCGTCTCAATAGAGTTTATTTCTCAAGATTGTTTTCCCTTTAGAAATCTATCTTTTTGAAATTCTAACTCTCTTGACTACACTTCTTGAAAGTCTGCCTTAGGACTTTATCTTTCAAGAGTTTTCCGTTTATAGATTCATCTTTCAAATACTTCCTTTTAGGAACCAATTTGCAACCCAATGGTTCGCATTATGGAAGAAGATCAACCAACTTCCATATGTATGATGAACTATTCATTTAAATGTTAACAACATTATTTAACAGTTTTCGTTTAATTTTCTACCATAGAAAATTAGGACCAAAGACTAGCTTCTTTTGTCCACAAACTGTGTCTTAGTTCATCTTACTATTAAGATAAATCTTTTACAATTTTATAAGTTCTCTTCTAAAACTTATATTATTTCCTTTTTACTTCAAGGAAATATGAATTTAAGGAATACCAAATTCCTTGTCTTTGGCTTAAGTACTTTTACTTAGCTTGTACCCCCACACTTGAGGTGTACCCCCACACTTGAGGTGTATCCCCGCAATTGAGGTGTACCCCCACAATTGAGGTATTTATAAAACGTCTTACGATTATGCCATAATCTGTAATCAGTTTTATCAAATCCTTTCTTGGGTATCTCATTATAGCTTTCCCCACAAATTCGGTTAAGCCCGAGCTCATTGCATTTATCATCTCCTTAAGAGTATGATTCTTGCATTTTGCTCCTGCATTAGACTGAGTTGAATATGTTGCGATCGTTTGATGAATACTGCCGGAAACCTCACAAATATCCTCAAACGGCGCCGCATATTCCCCTCATTGTAGCTTTTCGAATCTTCTTTATATTAAGTTGATTCGTCAACTTCATTCTTATAAGTTTGGAAAGCCTCCAAGGCTTCATCCTTCCTTATCAAGAGAATGTCTTGTGCAACCATTTATAAAGTAATTAAATACTTTTTCCCACCTCGAGTTTGCACTAACTTTAGATCACAATTATTTGTGTGAGCTAACTCAAGAGGTGTCGTGTTTCTTATTACTGAAGAAAATGATGACTTAGTCATTTTATCTTTCACGCAAATTTCACACTTGTCAGTTGAAACGAATTTATTCATGAGAATTAATTCTTGATTCACTGACATCTTAATTGTGTTGAAATTCACATAACCTAATTTATCATCCCGTAAATTAGAACCTTTCAAAAGGCAAAAATAAGAAACACCGATGCTCTTTGCCTCTAGGCAAAGTACCCTTTACCAAGAAACTAGGTTCTTGCGAATGTCTGGGACATGCAGCATATTCACGAGAGTCAGTTCTCTGTCTGAAGTCATCTTCAGCATGATCCTTCCAAGTCCCACGACGTTGGAAGTAGAAGAGTTTCTCATTTACACCTTCCTTCCATTGAAAGGAGTGTTTAATGAGAAGCTCTCTTTATCAGCATATATATGGTGGGTAGTTTCAGCTCCAGTGTCTATCCACCATTCTTATGGGTTGACCTTCAACTTGCTAAGTTGGCTTCAAACCCCCTTAGTTCTCAATCAAACCTATTCAACCTTTCGTTGACGTTGGCTTTGATTCATGTTGTCCATTTCCCTTCTTGGAATACGACAAACTTTTGCTACGTGATTGGTCTTACCACATCTTGTAACAAATCTTGGAGTTGGTTCCTTGAACCTTATAGTCCATTCCAAAGTGTTCTACAACTCTTTGGTTGTCCCCACGAGACAATGTTCTTTGAACGGGCATCATGTGGTCCACTCAGTATGCACGTCCTACATATGAGATTTTTCATGATTCCATTCTTCTGCGGCTATTTGTCTTTGCGGATAGGCTATCTGTCTTTTTGGAGCTGGATAATCATCATCCTCCTTTCCGGTTTTCTTTGGAAAATCAGGATCATCATCCTCTTTCTCTTCGGTTTATTTGCCTTGGCGAATCTGGATCATCATCCTCTTCCTCTTCGGTTATCTGCCTTGGCAAATCTGGATCATCATCCTCTTTCTCTTCGGTTATTTGACTAGGCGGATCTGGATCATCATCCTCTTCCTCTTCGGTTATATTCCTAGGCGAATATTGGTTATTCGATTATAAGTCCGCTCCATGTTGTCAACAATTCTTTGAATCACCTCCGGGATTATTGTTGACCTTCTCGTTATCTTCTAGTTAACTTCCAATGCTCTTCTAGTTATCCTTTCTTGGAAACCGTTATTTTTCTCGTTAAGTCTCTAACGATAATGTCCTTCGGTTGTCCATCATCTTTGACTCATATTTGTCATAAAAACAAGAAAACGTTAATATCTTCTTGCGATTGTTGGGAAAGTTGTCTATTTGACAATAAATAAGGCTTTCTTGAATTTAACGAAATGACAAACAATATAATGAACCATAACATAATTAACGGGGCAGGAAATAAAGATAAAATAGAATGCGGAAATTAAAGCAAACCGAGTAAATAACGAAGTCGAGTCTTGTGTTGGACACAATCTCCGCAAGAAGATATTGCCCCGCACTGGTGCTAACGGTCTGCGGCAATCTTCTCTCAAGATAAAACGACTTTACAGTCATTAATAGGAGCACACCAAATTAATGACTTCGGCGAACAAAATTCGTGTTTGACACTTTCAGACTTTGAAGAAGAATTATACAACGAGATGCTCTATCTTCTAACATATAATGTTAAGAATTCCATTGAATTCTTTGACTGAATCCATAATTCAGTTAAATATCTAACTGAGTTAGTTAACTCTGTTAGATAAGTGATTCTCTACATCTATTGAGAGGAGAGAGTGAATATGTGAAGTGAAGATTGAGTGAATGAATGAATTTGACAAACTAGTGGGGGGTTTATATAGTATATGAAAAGTTAGGGTGTCTCTTGGGAATAGGCACAATTGGTGTCTGGTGGATTCTAGACCATTGGATTATTTTCTTATTAAAGGCTAAGATCAACTGGATCGACCCATCGGTCGACCCGCTTTGTTCCAATAGGCACGGATCATAACCTTACCCATTAGCCTTTGAACACCGCCCAGGCCGGTTCATTGAACCTACTAGCACCCTTTTGATCAAGCGGGCCACCCATTCCAATAGCCGGATGCGGCCAGCGCCTTGAAGCCCAAGCCACTAATCCGGCCGCCCCATTTGCTGGAACCCAACTAAGGCTCGGCCCAAACCAGTCCACCCCAAGCGGCCCACTCGCCCAAGCCCAAACAGATTTACCAAGCGGTCCAGTCAACCTTAACCCATTTGACTTGGAATGGATTGAACCACCACGAGCCCACTCGCCCTAAGCCTGAACCGCTATCGAACCATGAACCGAGCCAACTTTTGTCAAAAGTTTAAGGCTCCTTAGCTCCTAGCGACGATGCGAAGTGCAAAGTGCGCCCTAAACCGCCCATTCCGCCCTTCGCGCGCTTCGCGGGTTGTGGGTCCATTTTAAGCTAGAACAAAACTAGCTCAATAGCCCACTTGGATGCATGGTTGGCTCAATGGCCCAACTAGGATGGCCCAAGGAGATTAACTTGATGTCTCCTTCCTTGGATGGATCCATTTATAAACTATCATTGCTTTACATCTTTAAGCAATGTGGGATAACTATTCCACATCCCATAAACTCTTCATAAAACCCATTTCATTTTGCATACTTTGAGCATTAATTTCTCATTCACCATTAATTGGTTTTGAGAAAGTAAATATATCAAATTAATCTACTCCAAATGTAGATTATTAATATGCAATCAATTTCCATTTTTCTAAAATGGAACCCAATGGAATTCTTGGTCAAAAGTCGGTCAAACCACACTTTCCAAAACCAAAATTTCAACAATCCCCCACATGAATGACAAATTAATGCATGCATGAATGCAGACTCGTCTGGAAGTTTCGACGAACTATTATTGCATCGAGATAGGTAGCTTATGGCCTTGAACCTTCCCTAGTGAAATACTATCGGATATACTAGCCATTTGGTAGCGAGACGCTTTGAACCGATGTTTGTATAGTGTATACCAAGACAATAGTACTCACACAATAACAGCTCTAACACGTTTTGTTCTCACGTTTTGTCCATTTTGGCCCTGGACCGTTCTTGATTCATAAGTGTTTCAATTTAGAAGCGGCCTTATTACTTCTCACTTATATAGGTGATCTCCCATAAAGAGTATCCTGCTATACTCCACCACTTAGGTATAGGAATCATTAAAAGCTTTGAGCTTGCCCTCACCACACGTCATCAGGTGTTTTAGCACTTAGATGGCTTCTGAGAATGAGTTATAGTGAGTTCTAAGCGCACATACTAGAATTTCCATAATTTAGTTGTCTCATTGAACCAAGGGCATGGGATCTCCAATTCTCAAGGTTGAGTGTCCACTATGGATTTCTTTGTTTGTGTGGGTTTTTAACTTCATTCCCCTTACCGGACAATTTGATCTCCTATTCATACCTTTTGGTATACGGATCCGTTTTTGACTTCACATGGCCAGTTGTGACAGTATCATTTGAGATCAATTGTCTTATGGTAATATGTCAATGACCATTGTGTCTTGACTTACCATGATGTTCTACACCTTTTCCTATTTCTCATTGTCGTCACAATGCTTTAGGTTATGTAGACACAAACTTATTCCACAAGGAATATTTTCCAAGACCATTCAGCTTTTATCTTTAACTGACGTTATCGACTCAGATTTCTTATTGAATCGAGTTGTTCATGTTGTCTTGGAAGTTTGACACCGCTGCTCCATTTATTGTGAACACATTTTTTACCTTGGAGTTTATTTGTGTCTGATATTCAATCAGTATATCCTTTTTCATACTATTGAATATCTTATTTTATTGTAATCTGTAATCACAAGAATATCTCTAAGTACTCCAAGTACTTTTGACTATACTTAGTGATTTATTACAATTTTTAATTAGACTTTTAGTCTCTCTAGAATGGTCAATCTTTCGAGTGAACAAATTCTTCTATCGGTCAGTTTCTTCGAGTGGTTATTATCTCTGTACCGGTCCGACTTCCCAAGTATTCAGTATCTCTAAGTGGTTTGACCTCCTTAGAGTCTACCTCTCAGGAATCTACCTTACAGATTACCTCTCAAGATTCTACCTCATAGATTTCATCTCTCAAGAATTTAGCTTATTCGAGAGTCTATCTTGGAGAATTCATCTAACTCTTATGATTTTACCATTAAAGAGTCTATTACTTTAAGAATCTTTTCTCTTCAGATTATGTATCTCAAGAGTCTCACTTTCGAGATCAATAATCTGCCTTTTCAGATTAATAATTCGTCTCAATAGAGTTTATTTCTCAAGATTGTTTTCCCTTTAGAAATCTATCTTTTTGAAATTCTAACTCTCTTGACTACACTTCTTGAAAGTCTGCCTTAGGACTTTATCTTTCAAGAGTTTTCCGTTTATAGATTCATCTTTCAAATACTTCCTTTTAGGAACCAATTTGCAACCCAATGGTTCGCATTATGGAAGAAGATCAACCAACTTCCATATGTATGATGAACTATTCATTTAAATGTTAACAACATTATTTAACAATTTTCGTTTAATTTTCTACCATATAAAATTAGGACCAAAGACTAGCTTCTTTTGTCCACAAACTGTGTCTTAGTTCATCTTACTATTAAGATAAATCTTTTACAATTTTATAAGTTCTCTTCTAAAACTTATATTATTTCCTTTTTACTTCATGGAAATATGAATTTAAGGAATACCAAATTCCTTGTCTTTGGCTTAAGTACTTTTACTTAGCTTGTACCCCCACACTTGAGGTGTACCCCCACACTTGAGGTGTATCCCCGCAATTGAGGTGTACCCCCACAATTGAGGTATTTATAAAACGTCTTACGATTATGCCATAATCTGTAATCAGTTTTATCAAATCCTTTCTTGGGTATCTCATTATAGCTTTCCCCACAAATTCGGTTAAGCCCGAGCTCATTGCATTTATCATCTCCTTAAGAGTATGATTCTTGCATTTTGCTCCTGCATTAGACTGAGTTGAATATGTTGCGATCGTTTGATGAATACTTTAGGAAACCTCACAAATATCCTCAAACGGCGCCGCATATTCCCCTCATTGTAGCTTTTCGAATCTTCTTTTTATTAAGTTGATTCGTCAACTTCATTCTTATAAGTTTGGAAAGCCTCCAAGGCTTCATCCTTCCTTATCAAGAGAATGTCTTGTGCAACCATTTATAAAGTAATTAAATACTTTTTCCCACCTCGAGTTTGCACTAACTTTAAATCACAATTATTTGTGTGAGCTAACTCAAGAGGTGTCGTGTTTCTTATTACTGAAGAAAATGATGACTTAGTCATTTATCTTTCACGCAAATTTCACACTTGTCAGTTGAAACGAATTTATTCATGAGAATTAATTCTTGATTCACTGACATCTTAATTGTGTTGAAATTCACATAACCTAATTTATCATGCCATAAATTAGAACCTTTCAAAAGGCAAAAATAAGAAACACCGATGCTCTTTGCCTCTAGGCAAAGTACCCTTTACCAAGAAACTAGGTTCTTGCGAATGTCTGGGACATGCAGCATATTCACGAGAGTCGGTTCTGTGAAGTCATCTTGACATGATCCTTCCAAGTCCCACGACGTTGGAAGTAGAAGAGTTTCTCATTTACACCTTCCTTCCATTGAAAGGAGTGTTTAATGAGAAACTCTCTTTATCAGCATATATATGGTGGGTAGTTTCAGCTCCAGTGTCTATCCACCATTCTTATGGGTTGACCTTCAACTTGCTAAGTTGGCTTCAAACCCCCTTAGTTCTCAATCAAACCTATTCAACCTTTCGTTGACGTTGGCTTTGATTCATGTTGTCCATTTCCCTTCTTGGAATACGACAAACTTTTGCTACGTGATTGGTCTTACCACATCTTGTAACAAATCTTGGAGTTGGTTCCTTGAACCTTATAGTCCATTCCAAAGTGTTCTACAACTCTTTGGTTGTCCCCACGAGACAATGTTCTTTGAACGGGCATCATGTGGTCCACTCAATATGCACGTCCTACATATGAGATTTTTCATGATTCCATTCTTCTGCGGCTATTTGTCTTTGCGGATAGGCTATCTGTCTTTTTGGAGCTGGATAATCATCATCCTCCTTTCCGGTTTTCTTTGGAAAATCAGGATCATCATCCTCTTTCTCTTCGGTTTATTTGCCTTGGCGAATCTGGATCATCATCCTCTTCCTCTTCGGTTATCTGCCTTGGCAAATCTGGATCATCATCCTCTTTCTCTTCGGTTATTTGACTAGGCGGATCTGGATCATCATCCTCTTCCTCTTCGGTTATATTCCTAGGCGAATATTGGCTATTCGATTATAAGTCCGCTCCATGTTGTCAACAATTCTTTGAATCACCTCCGGGATTATTGTTGACCTTCTCGTTATCTTCTAGTTAACTTCCAATGCTCTTCTAGTTATCCTTTCTTGGAAACCGTTATTTTTCTCGTTAAGTCTCTAACGATAATGTCCTTCGGTTGTCCATCATCTTTGGCTCATATTTGTCATAAAAACAAGAAAACGTTAATATCTTCTTGCGATTGTTGGGAAAGTTGTCTATTTGACAATAAATAAGGCTTTCTTGAATTTAACGAAATGACAAACAATATAATGAACCATAACATAATTAACGGGGCAGGAAATAAAGATAAAATAGAATGCGGAAATTAAAGCAAACCGAGTAAATAACGAAGTCGAGTCTTGTGTTGGACACAATCTCCGCAAGAAGATATTGCCCCGCACTGGTGCTAACGGTCTGCGGCAATCTTCTCTCAAGATAAAACGACTTTACAGTCATTAATAGGAGCACACCAAATTAATGACTTCGGCGAACAAAATTCGTGTTTGACACTTCCAGACTTTGAAGAAGAATTATACAACGAGATGCTCTATCTTCTAACATATAATGTTAAGAATTCCATTGAATTCTTTGGTGAATCCATAATTGATTAAATATCTAAGCGAGTTAGTTAACTCTGTTAGATAAGTGATTCTCTACATCTATTGAGAGGAGAGAGTGAATATGTGAAGTGAAGATTGAGTGAATGAATGAATTTGACAAACTAGTGGGGGTTTATATAGTATATGAAGAGTTAGGGTGTCTGCTTGGGAATAGGCACAATTGGTGTACGGTGGATTCTAGACCATTGGATTATTTTCTTATTAAAGGCTAAGATCAGTGGATCGACCCATCAGTCGACCCGCTTTGTTCCAATAGGCACGGATCATAACCTTACCCATTAGCCTTTGAACACGCCCACTTGACCCGGTTCATTGAACCTACTAGCACCACTTTTGATCAAGCGGGCCACCCATTCCAATAGCCCGGATGCGGCCAACCGCCTTGAAGCCCAAGCCACTAATCCGGCCGCCCCATTTGCTGGAACCCAACTAAGGCTCGGCCCAAACCAGTCCACCCCAAGCGGCCCACTCGCCCAAGCCCAAACAGATTTACCAAGCGGTCCAACTGTCAACCTTAACCCATTTGACTTGGAATGGATTGAACCACCACGATGTGATGTACCCGATTTTTTTTTGAAAATCAAAACGGAGTCGCCACGCCATTTTTGTTTTAAGGGCCAAAACTTTGAAAAATGCCCGAGATTAGAGATTTGGGTTCGGAGGTCATGTTACGCGTCGGGAAGGACGTTAGTGTGCACCCGGCGCGCCTCGCAAAACGAGTCTTCCAAACATTTGAAATCCTTTATTGTGTGTGTGTGTGTGTGTGTTTTGGCCAAAATAAGTTGAAACTGAGATAAGTAAAAATTGGGAACTCTTTTTAAGGCTTTAAACTGATCCCATGATTTTTTTGGGTGATTTTTGGGTTGAGATTTGGAACTCAAAAGATTTTTGGAAGTTGAAAACCATTTCTGCCAGAATGAAAAAAGCAGTTGACCTTTGACTTTGAAATGGACTTTAGGGCTTGAAAACTCCAGAATCTGGGAAAAGTCCGGGAATGAAAAATGTTTAAAACACCTTAAAAAAGGTTTCTGTAAAAGAACTTTTCGTTTTGGAGATGATTTGAGGGGTCAAAACCTTCTGGAAATCTCAGATCTGAAATCTGGATTTCCAGAGACTGATGAACTGACCTTTAAAAGAAAATTTGAAAAAAGGAGTTTTACTCACACAAAAAAATAAAGTAAAAATATGTATGGAAAGATCTGGATGTTGGCTACAAAAAGTATTTTGTAGTCAACACCAAATTCCAAGTTTATCTATGTCCAAAAAATTAGACCATGGACTGAGGTCTGAGAAAATTGCTACTGGACAGCAACTTCTCAAGAAAGAAAATATGATTTTAAAGGGGGTTTTGCATCCATGCTTGTCCCCATTTCCCTAGGTTTTGATTAGTGATCACTTGACATTTTAGTGGTGAATCAACTATATCAAACCATCCTTGGGGTACATTAGGACTAAGCACTTCATTTGCTTGGGAAGGGGAATTTTATCCTTTGAAAATGAGATTTGATGTATGAAAATGATTTTTAGGGTTTTGGAAATGAGTTTTCTTTGCAAGAAAGTAAGAACACTTTGAAAATAATGTAGATCCTTGTAGAAGATCATCCATGGAGATGAACTTCCATGGTGATCTTCTTGGATCTAAAGCAAGAAGATGAATAAACTACATTTTGTAGCTTGAAAATGCATGCATGGATGAATTTTAGGGTAAGGAGAGGGAGGTTATACCTATCTTCCTTGTGTTTTGTGTTTGAAGGCTTGAATGTGAGAGTGTTTAAGGCTTGAATATGAGAGTGTTTGAGGGTGTTTAGGGTTGATGATTTGAGTTGGTTAAAGAGAAAACAAGTAGATAACAATGAAGTCCTCTATGTTTTCTCTCTAATCCTCCTCCTATAGGGTGATTTGAGCTTGGATTGGTGTATGTATGAGAGTATGTATGAGAGTGATTTGAAGTGTTTGTGAGTGAGTGAGATTTGGGAAAGATTGGAGAGAAAATGGTGGCAATCTAAGGATTCCCACTGTTTTCTCTCTATATTCGCCGAGTTTCGTTCTTTGTGATCAAATTGTGTTGTGTAAACTGAGAGAGGAGGGTTCAATTTATAGGCCCCTGTGAGATGCAATCCCATCCGGGCGGAGGGTTCCGTAAACGTGCCTGGTGCATTAAATGCTGCTCCAGGCTTTGAACAGGAAGAATATTATTCAAAATTCCAGCAGTTTTTGTTGTTCAACTTGCCTAATTCAGATTTTTCCAATTTCTTTTGCTTTTTTGATTCCTTTCCATGGTTTAACTTTAAATGGCAATGCCCACTTTACCCTTGGTTGGTTAGAAATGTTAGAAATGTTAGAAATGTTAGGAATGTTAAAACTTTCGTTAACTTTCTAACGAAAATACTAACGGCTCAAATTGGAGCACTTACAGTAGCCCCTCGGCGACGGTGCTTTCGAAGGAAGCGGGGTCGTCGATAAGAGTAAGGCTCCATATTTGACAGGATGATCGAGTGATCGAGTGGCTGAACCTATTTAATAGGCTACCTACGTATCCCTAGTGGGAATCAAGCCGGCCGTAGTTCGGGTCTTTCGACTATCTTTAGTATTCGACCCTGGAGTGACTGTTTTAGGATGTCAACCTGGCGAGCGAGTTCTACAGTCGATTGCTGAAAGAAACTCTGCTGGGGATAAGAAATGACCCTCTTTGGTCTGATGGCTAGGGTTGTATATCCGTTCTGCTGGGGATAGGAAATGACCCTCTTTGGTCTGATGGCTAGGGTTGTATATCCGTTCTGCTGGGGATAGGAACGACCATTTTGGTCTGGTGGCTAGGGTTGTATATCCGCTCTGCTGGGGATAGGAACGACCATTTTGGTCTGGTGGCTGAACCTAATGATAGGCTACCTACGTATCCTTAAGAGGAATCAAGCCAGTCCTAGTTCGGGTCTTTCGACTATCTTTAGTCTTCGACCCTACTGCTTTAGGAAAGTCGCCCTAAGATTTGACTATTTTCGGGAAGTCACCCTATGATCTGACTGTTTTTGGGAAGTCGCCCTAAGGTTTTGACTATTTTTGGGAAGTCACCCTATGACTTGACTATTTTTGGGAAGTCGCCCTATGATTTGACTATTTTTGGGAAGTCACCCTAAGGTCTGACTATTTTTGGGAAGTCGCCCTATGGTTTGACTATTTTTGGGAAGTCGCCCTGTTACTTGACTATTTTTGGGAAGTCGCCCTATGGTTTGACTATTTTTGGGAAGTCACCCTAAGGTCTGACTATTTTCGGGAAGTCGCCCTAAGGTTTGACTATTTTTGGGAAGTCACCCTAAGGGATGATTGCGATTTATCGCTTTCCTCGTGTTGTGTGTGATAGCGTTTTAGGTGCCTCAAACCTTGATGATGGCGTCTTAGGTGCCTCGAACCTCGGTGGTGCGTCTCAGGTGCCTCGAACCTTGATGATGGCGTCTTAGGTGCCTCGAACCTTGATGATGGCGTCTTAAGTGCCTCGAACCTCGACGATGGCGTCTTAGGTGCCTCGAACCTTGATGATGGCGTCTTAGGTGCCTCGAACCTTGATGATGGCGTCTCAGCTGCCTCGAACCTTGATGATGGCATCTCAGGTGCCTTGAACCTTGATGATGGCGTCTTAGGTGCCTCGAACCTTGATGATGGCGTCTTAGGTGCCTCGAACCTCGATGATGGCGTTTTAGGTGCCTCGAACCTTGATGATGGCGTCTTAGGTGCCTCGAACCTTGATGATGGCGTCTCGACGATGGCATCTTAGGTGCCTCGAACCTTGATGATGGCATCTTAGGTGCCTCGAACCTTGATGATGGCGTCTCAGGTGCCTCGAACCTTGATTATGGCATCTTAGGTGCCTCGAACCTCGACGATGGCGTCTTAGGTGCCTTGAACCTTGATGATGGCGTCTTAGGTGCCTCGAACCTCGATGATGGCGTTTTAGGTGCCTCGAACCTTGATGATGGCGTCTTAGGTGCCTCGAACCTCGATGATGGCGTTTTAGGTGCCTCGAACCTTGATGATGGCGTCTTAGGTGCCTCGAACCTCGATGATGGCGTTTTAGGATAGATGGTCCTCTAGTGGACTTCATTTGAAGGGATCGGTTTTACGTCTGCTGCCGAAGGAAAGGATGACCGTGCTGGTCGAGTGGCTGGACCTAATGATAGGCTACCTACGTATCCTTAAGAGGGAATCAAGCCGGTCGTAGTTCGAAAATAGCTGGGGATGGTCTTTGATGGTTTGACAGTATTTGAGGTTTGACTATTTTTTTGGGAAGTCGCCCTAAGATTTGATGATAATGTTCTTTTAGAAAAGTAGTTGATTAAGATATGCTTTCATACCGTCTTTGTGCTTACACGTGGCGAGGCTACGACTGATGTTGATGAAGAGTTGTTAGGTTGTCGTTCGTGGGACGGTTTCTGCTGACGATTTGCTATCTTTGGAGGCATTTTGACCTGAAGGAGGAGTTTGGTTGAGTCTGCATCTTGCTGGTGATCGTCAAACTTGTAGAGGTTTTTGAGCTTGTCTTCACATTGGGACTTCTTGCTTTTGAGAACTTGGTGTCTCTAATCGCATTGTATTTGAGAACTTGGCGTCCCTGACCGATTTGTATTTTGAGAACTTGGCGTCTCTGACCGATTTGTATTGGAGAGCTTGGCGTCCTTGACCGATTTGTATTGGAGAGCTTGGCGTTCTTGACCGATTTGTATTGGAGAGCTTGGCGTCCTTGACCGATTTGTATTGGAGAGCTTGGCGTCCTTGACCGATTTGTATTGGAGGACTTGGCGTCCTTGACCTATTTGCGTTTTGAGAACTTGGCGTCTCTGACCGATTTGTATTGGAGGACTTGGCGTCCTTGACCTATTTGCGTTTTGAGAACTTGGCGTCTCTGACCGATTTGTATTGGAGAACTTGGCGTCCTTGACCTGATTGTATTGGAGAGCTTGGCGTCTCTGACCGGATTGTATTGGAGAACTTGGCGTCCTTGACCTGATTGTATTGGAGAGCTTGGCGTCTCGACCGGATTGTATTGGAGAACTTGGCGTCCTTGACTCCCGATTGTATTGGAGAGCTTGGCGTCTCTGACCGGATTGTATTGGAGAACTTGGCGTCTCTGACCGAATTGTATTGGAGAACTTGGCGTCCCTGACCGAATTGTATTGGAGAGCTTGGCGTCACGGCCGATTTGTAGACACTGGAGGCGGTCTTCATATGTTTGTGGATGTTGGGACTTTGTTTTCATCCATTTGAGGTCGTCTTTGGTGAAGATCATCCTTGCCGAAAAGGGGATTACGTTTGAATTCCTGCATTTGTTAGTGAAGAGGAAGATGCATATATGGCATTCATGATGGCGGATGCATGCATAGAACCAAAAATGATTATGAGATGATGCGTTTATTTGCTTTCGAAGATGCACTTGGCCTAAGCTTTTGGCAGGAAAATTACGATTTATGATTTTCAATCACTTAGGATTTTTCCTATTGATTCAAGTTTTGTGCATGCTACATGAGCCACAGGGAGATTTTTGTGGGGATGCATGGTGATGAGAGGGGATATATGTGTTGTTGGCTGTTTGGGACAAGCTTTGAGTGGTGGGGTGATATCCTTTAGTCGCGGACTTGAATTGCATGTTATTGATGAGGTCAATTTTGATCTTGGGATGAAGTTGGATTTGAACCCGGGTCTCGATTGAAATTTCTTTTCGGTCTCGGACATTTGAAGCCGACGCCGATGTGCTCTAGAATCAAAGCATGTTGACATGAATGAACCCTCTTTTGCTTGGGTTAGTTGTGATTTGACGAAATGCCGATATGAGGAGATTCCCAATTCTCAACTTTTGATGATGCAGGGAGTTGCCATATGCCAAGTTCTAAAGGCTGAAACTCCAAGACGGCTTGTTGAGGTGACCGGACCTTTCTTACGAAGATAGGTGTGACTTGATAAAGCCCCATTCCATGGAAAAGACATGGCGAAAACCACGGAATCTTTCTCGAATGATTTGATGAAGCCCCGGAGTTTGACAAAGCGTCACTACAGAGGTCCGGTTAAAGGTTTGGTGACATGCCGATGAAGTACCGAGCCAATCGATCAACGTGAGAGCCTTGAAGGTGAAGTTGTCATGAAGGGAGAAACCCATCTTTGATACCGAGCTATGAAATTAGAATCCTCTCTTCGAAGAGTGTCTTCCATATAGGAAGCTGTTAGCCATAGTGGCACTTGGCTTGTTCGTGGCTTCAATCATATTCACCCTACTTTTTTAGGGAATGGATTGTTGGTGTATTGGGTCCTTGGGGTCCCCTTTTCGATCAGATTCTCACACCTTGCCCTTTTCGGGGAGTCGTGTTGGAGGTGGAAGAAACCCGGTATCCGTAAGCAGTGCGACAACTCGGCTGCGATTGTAAGCCCTCTCAAATTTAGCCCCGGAATTGATCATTGCCCGTAGATCCGGATAGGGAAATTGCTAAGTGAGGCCCTCAAATGTGGTTTCGGGCGTGGCGAAAGATGTCTAGTTGTTCCTCTTCAAAAGGAGGAGTTGCCATCTTGCTTGTAAAAGTCCCCGATGTTCTCGTCGGGGCGCTGCATTGTTGTCTGCAGGTCAAATCTATTTGCTTCCCACTCCAAGTTAGCTAGTAATGTCCGGTCCCATGTAGTCACGGCCTCGGATTTTAAGCGGAAGAACCATTTTAGAGCCTTTGGACTTCAAAGAGAGCTGAAATAGTCGACCAGCTGGCTGATTGGCGCCCCTTTTGACCTTCATTGCCAAGGTATACGTGTCCAGATGGGTTTTCGGGCATGCAGTGCCATCAAAGAGATCCAAATTAGGCATCACGAATTTGTGGGGGAACAAAGGAGTCGGGTTCGTTGGTCGGAAAGCGAGACTTCTTAACGGTCAATTCAGCAATACGTGCTTTCATTTCCTTGTGTCGTTCCACGAATCAAGCCAAATGAGGGTCTTGTGGTGGAACCATGGCATTCAAACCAGCGGCGAGCTAGAGAGAGGAGCTACCACTGGCGGCATACAGGTGGAGGGAACGGCCGATCTGGGGACATAGGTGAAATCCTGTCCTTGGCCCGAATCACCCCGGGGAGCTTGAGTAGGACCCTGGGCAAAGGGATAGAACCTTGCGGCTTGTTGTTGATTTTCAACCGGCAAAGAGGGCAAAGGCAGTCTCGATGTAGCTGGTGTAACGATGTTGCCATTCGCGGGAAAATTCGATTTTTGCGTTTCTTTGAAAAACCAAATAAAACCGGAAAACGGAGTCGCCACGCCATTTTTGTTTTAAGGGCCAAAACTTTGAAAAATGCCCGAGATCAGAAATTTAGGTTCGGAGGTCACGTTACGTGCCGGGAAGGACGTTAGTGTGCACCCGGAACGCCTCGTAAAAACGAGTCTTCCAAACATTCAAAATCCTTTATTGTGTGTGTGTGTGTGTGTGTGTGTGTGTTTTGGCCAAAATAAGTTGAAACTGAGGTAAGTAAAAATTGGGAACTCTTTTTAAGGCTTTAAACTGATCCCATGATTTTTTGGGTGATTTTTGGGTTGAGATTTGGCACTCAAAAGATTTTCGGAAGTTGAAAACCATTTCTGCCAGAATGAAAAAGGCAGTTGACCCTTGACTTTGAAATGGACTTTAGGGCTTGAAAACTCCAGAATCTGGGAAAAGTCCGGGAATGAAAAATGTTCAAAACACCTTAAAAAAGGTTTATGTAAAAGAACTTTTCATTTTGGAGATGATTTGAGGGGTCAAAACCTTCTGGAAATCTCAGATCTGAAATCTGGATTTCCAGAAGCTGATGAACTGGCCTCTAAAAGAAAAATTGAAAAAAGGAGTTTTACTCACGCAAAAAATAAATTAAAAATATGTCTGGAAAGCTCTGGATGTTGGCTACAAAAAGTATTTTGTAGTCAACACCCAATTCCAAGTTTTACTGGGTCCAAAAAATAGGAAAATGGACTGAGTTCTCAGAACAATGCTACTGGACAGCAAGATGTTCTTGAGGAGAAATGTGATTTTTGGGGGGTTTGCATCTATGTTCACCCCATTTTCATCCCTAGACTTGATACCACTACTTTTTGTTAAGTGGTTATCATATTCAAGTCATCCTTGGGGAATTCATGGGGTTGAAACATGTCCTTTGCAAAGGGAAAGGGGGTTTTGTAAAGATGAAACCAAGGAGAAAGAATTGACTAAAGATCTAAAATGTGGACCACTTGAGATGGTCATTCATGAAGATGAACTTCAAGATGACCATCTTAGGTCAAAACTCAAGTTAAACTAGACATAAAATAAGTCAAAGTAAGAAGAACAAGATGATCAAGAGATCAAAAGAGAATTTTAGGGTTTTGAGAAGGAGGGCTTTACCAATGGTGACACCCTATCTTCCTAGGCTTGGAATTTGACTTGAGGAGTATCAAGATTTGGTGTTTGGCTTGAGGAGTATCAAGGTTTGGTGTTTGGATTTGTGTTTGGAGTGAGATTGGGAAAGATTCAAGAGAAAATGGTGGCAATCTAGAGATTCCCACTTTGTTTTCTCTCTATATTTCGCAGTAACTTCATTGCTTGTGATCAAAATGTGTTGTGTAAGCGAGAGAGGAGGGTTTAATTTATAAGCCTCTGGAAAATGCAATCATATCCGCGCGGAGGTGTACGTCGGCGTGCCTTTGTTCATTAATTACGGCTTAGGGCTTTGGACACGAGGAATATTTTTCAAAAATCAAATTAACGGCCAGTTTTGTTCCGGCGGTTTCTATTTTTGGTTTTTGACTATTTCTTTTGCTTTTTTGATTCCTTTCTTGGTTTATCTTTTTGGCAATCCCTAATCTACCCTTACTTGGTTAGAAATGTTAGGAATGTTAGGAATTGTTAGAAATGTTATAACTTTCGTTAATTTTCTAACAAAAATACTAACAAGCTCAAATTGGAGCACTTACGGTAGCCTCGGCGACGGCGCTTGCCCGAAGGAAGCGGGGTCGTCGATAAGAGTAAGGCTCCATATTTGGCGGGATGATCAGGTGATCGAGTGGCTGAACCTATTCAATAGGCTACCTACGTATCCCGAGTGGGAATCAAGCCAGTCGTAGTTCGGGTCTTTCGACTATCTTTAGTCTTCGACCCTCTTGCTTTAGGAAGGTCGCCCTAAGATTTGACTATTTTTGGGAAGTCACCCTATGGTGCATTGTTTTGGGGAAGTCACCCTACGGTTACATTGTTTTGGGAAGTCACCCTAAGGTTTGATTTGTTTTGGGAAGTCGCCCTAAGATTTGACTATTTTTGGGAAGTCGCCACATGGTATTGTTTTTGGGAAGTCGCCCTATGGTTTGACTATTTTGGGAAGTCGCCTGTGTATTGACTATTTTTGGGGAAGTCGCCTAAGGTTTGACTATTTTGGGAAGTCGCCCTAAGGTTTGACTATTTTGGGAAGTCACCCTATGGTTCTCGACTATTTTTGGGAAGTCGCCCTAATCTGACTTGTTTTGGGAAGTCACTATGGTTTGACTTGTTTTGGGAAGTCGCCTATGGTTTGACTATTTTGGGAAGTCGCCCTATGGTTTGACTATTTTTGGGAAGTCGCCTGGTTTGACTATTTTGGGAAGTCACCCTATGGTTTGACTATTTTGGGGAAGTCGCCCTACAGATTTGACTATTTTTGGGAAGTCACCCTATGGTTTGACTATTTTGGGGAAGTCGCCCTATGGTTTGACTATTTTTGGGAAGTCGCCTGTGTTTGACTATTTTGGGAAGTCACCCTAAGGTTTGACTATTTTTGGGAAGTCGCCCTATGGTCTGACTGTTTTGGGGAAGTCACCCTATGGTCTGACTGTTTTGGGGAAGTCACCCTAAGGTTTTGACTTTTTTTGGGAAGTCGCCCTGTAATCTGACTGTTTTTGGGAAGTCACCCTATGGTTTGACTATTTTGGGGAAGTCGCCCTATGGTTTGACTATTTTGGGGAAGTCGCCCTATGGTTTGACTATTTTTGGGAAGTCACCCTATGGTTTGACTATTTTGGGGAAGTCAAGCCACTATGGTTTGACTATTTTGGGAAGTCACCCTATGGTTTGACTATTTTTGGGAAGTCGCCCTATGGTTTGACTATTTTGGGAAGTCGCCCTATGGTTTGACTATTTTTGGGAAGTCGCCTATGGTTTGACTATTTTTGGGAAGTCGCCACATGACTATTTTTGGGAAGTCACCCTATGGTTTGACTATTTTGGGAAGTCGCCCTATGGTTTGACTGTTTTTGGGAAGTCGCCCTATGGTTTGACTGTTTTTGGGAAGTCGCCCTATGGTTTGACTATTTTGGGAAGTCGCCCTATGGTTTGACTATTTTTGGGAAGTCGCCCTATGGTTTGACTATTTTTGGGAAGTCACCCTATGGTTTGACTATTTTGGGAAATCACCACTGTGTCGGCTATTTTTGGGAAGTCGCCACATGGTTTGACTATTTTGGGGAAGTCATTGTGCTTTATGACTATTTTGGGAAGTCGCCACATGGTTTGACTATTTTGGGGAAGTCGCCCTATGATCACCTATGGTTTGACTATTTTTGGGAAGTCGACCACAGCCAGTCGCTATTTTTGGAAGTCTTTAAGGTTTTTGGCCCATGGTTTGACTATTTTTTGGGAAGTCACCCTATGGTTTGACTATTTTGGGAAGTCGCCCTATGGTTTGACTATTTTGGGAAGTCGCCACATGTGTCATTGTTTTTGGGAAGTCACCACATGGTTTTATTTGTTTTGGGGGAAGTCGCCTAAGATGAAACTATTTTTGGGAAGTCGCCTAAGATCGACTATTTTTGGGGAAGTCACCCTAAGTTTGATGATAATGTTCTTTTAGAAAAGTAGTTGACTAAGAGATGCTTTCATACTGTCTTTGTGCTTACACATGTAGCTGCCGAAAGGAGGGAGCTACGGCTGATGTTGATGAAGAGTTGTTGGGTTGCCGTTCGTGGGACGGTTTCTACGGCGACGATTTCTTTGTGTTTGGAGGCATTTTGACTGAAGGAGGAATTTGGTTGAGTACGCATCTTCTTTGGTGATCGTTAACCTTGTAGAAGTTGTTGAACTTGTCTTCACATTGGGGACTTCTTGCTTTTGAGAACTTGGTGTCTCGACCGCATTATATTTGAGAACTTGGCGTCACGACCGATTTGTATTGGAGAACTTGGCGTCCCGCTTGGCGTCCACGACCGATTTGCATTGGAGAGCTTGGCGTCGGCGTTTGTATTGGAGAACTTGGCATCCACGACCGATTTGTATTGGAGAACTTGGCGTCACGGCCGATTTGTATTGGAGAACTTGGCGTCTCGACCGATTTGTATTGAGAACTTGGCGTCCACGGCCGATTTGTATTTTGAGAACTTGGCGTCTCGGCCGATTTGTATTGGAGAACTTGGCGTCTCGGCCGATTTGTATTTGAGAACTTGGCGTCCCGACCGATTTGTATTTGGAGAACTTGGCGTCTCGACCGATTTGTATTTGAGAACTTGGCGTCTCGGCCGATTGTATTTGAGAACTTGGCGTCTCTGACCGATTTGCCTTTGAGCAGCGACCGAACGGTATTTGAGTCTTGGCGTTGGGGTTATTTTCCTTGGCATTCATTTGTATTTTGAGACCTTGGGTCACGGCCAGGTTGTTTTTGAGAACTTGGTGTCACGCAATTTGTATTGGAGAACTTGGCGTCGAGCTTTGTATTGGAGAACTTGGCGTCTCGACCGATTTGTAGACTTTGGAAATTTGTCTTCATCCATTGGAGGTCGTCTTAAATCCATTTGTGGACATTGGAGGTCGTCTTTATCCATTTGTGGACATTCGGAGGTCGACTTTGGTGAAGATCATCCTTGCCGAAAAGGGGATTTGATTTCACGTTTGAATTCACACGCATTCGTTAGTGAAGAGGAAGATGCATATATGACATTCATGATGACGGATGCATGCATAGAGCCAAAAATGATTGTGAGAGTATCCTTTGCATATGTTTGCGAGATGATGCATTTACTTGCTTTCGAAGATGCACCTAGCTTAAGCTTTTGACGGGAAATTATGATTTATGATCTTCAATTCACTTAGGATTTTTCCTATTGATTCAAGTTTTGTGCATGCTACATGAGCCCTTGGGAGATTTTTGTGGGGATGCATGGTTATGTATGTGTCACGGAGACTGTTTGGGAGCAGATTTTGAGCAAGTGGGGGATGAGAACCCTTGATCGCGATTTAAACGGCGGTTGTTGGTGAGGTTTTGTTAATAGTATCACATGGACCTCAATTTTGATGAGATTGGATTCGGATCCGGGTCTTGATTGAAGTTTTCCCTCTCAATCTTGGTCATTTGAAGGCGTCTTGACGAGGCTCTAGGGCACGTTGATATGAGTGAAGCTTCTTTCATTTGGGTGAGTTTGTGACTTTGGCGAAACCTTGTGTGGAGAATGATTTGATGGAATTGCTAATGCGGGAGAAACCACGATCTTGAATTCGATGCTACGGGAGAGCTACTTGAGTGTACCAAGTTACGAAGCCGAAATTCTTTCTTGCGACTTGATAAAATTCGGGTCCAAAAGACCGTCTTGACAAAGCCCCTGGATCCCGAGTAGGCAAAGTCTGGATTTTGAAGAAGTGACTTGGCGAATCTATCTCGTAGTGAAGAACGCAGCGTGGACCCAAGATGACTATAGAAGTCCCATCTTGAAGAGCCGATACGGGAGAACACAGGAGGACCGCTTAGCAAGCCCTGCGTGAAGAAACACAGAGCTTGAGTCCTATTGCAGATTAGTCATCATGTGACCAAGGAGGCACCCATCTTTTCGAGATCTTAGTCAACCACCAATGGACAAGACTCGAAATGTTTACGTGCGGGGGCACATCTTTTGAAAAGGTGGGAATGTCTCCCGAATTTGTGTATGACACTCTTGCTTTAGGTTTGACTCTTTTGAGAGA
Organism: Adenophora triphylla var. japonica; assembly: GCA_022495995.1. Lineage (NCBI taxonomy): Eukaryota > Viridiplantae > Streptophyta > Magnoliopsida > Asterales > Campanulaceae > Adenophora > Adenophora triphylla. The sequence continues at coordinate 331,750 of JAFEMH010000463.1, read as the reverse complement.
GTATAAGCGTCACAAGGTGTGGAAAAGTGTATGGAAGCCCCGGAGATAGAAAGACAGTGTTTGGCTCTATTTTCCTATGATGTAGAAAGAAGACTTGTCGAGACACTTGAAAGATTGTCTTATTCATGATGATCACAAAGTCGCTTAAAACCCTTTGTTAATGTTCGGGTTATTCAACTCCTAAATCGATATGAACAAATATTTTGATTAATCACAAGGAGAAAACCAGCGACATCGAGAATCAAGCTCGGAAGGGCGGAAAGTGTATAGGGACGATCCTTGATGAGACCGGATTTTTTTTTTTTTGAGATTTGTTTGTGATTTCGGCCAGGACCATTTACGGTTGCCTACGTTCCCTCCATTATGAAGAGCTCGGGTCGCCGTAGTTCGGGCCTATCCCGAATGAAAAGAGAATGAATGTTGAAATTCGAGAGTCACGAGGACCTTTGGGGATTTTGAGGATTTGGAGGATTGAATAACATATCCCCTTAGAGTGTCCATGAAAGACACGGATGCGAAGCCCTGATGGGACATCCACGGCAAGTGTTTGTGAGGAGAAATGAAATATGCTCACATGAAGGGAAAGGGTTGAATTTGCACAATCTTTGATTGGTAATTTTGAACCAAAATGGATTAGATTCCAATTTAAGCAAGCAATGAAGCATTAATTTGATCCCGACATCGAGGATATTAGAATGAAAGCTTGCTATCCGGTAGGGACCGTAGTTGGGTTTCCGGGCTTCGATCGGCTATCGGGTGATTTGGGAGATTATGACCTCTTGAGATGAGAGGTCGGCTAGGCCTTTCTTGGCCGAACCTCTAAAGATGAGAGGTTGGCTCGCGGGGATGTGTTTGGGAAATCTATGGCGAGGAAGATTGATTGCCTCCAAGAATGAGAGGTCGGATTTTGACTTGGCCAAGGGCAAGGGTAATGGTGATGGGAGTATCCTCTAAAATTGAGAGGATGGCTTGGGATTGGTTTAAGGTAATGATAAGAGGAAGTCAGAGCGACCGACAACTTTTTGCGATCTTGCGAGAATTCGGGCTCCTTTTTGATCATTGGAGAGCTTCTTGAGATGTCGGGGGCTTTTGAGTTCTTCTTCTTTGTTTTTTTTTTGGAAGGCTTCTGAGGAGCTTGGAATTATATCCGAGATTGTGAGGATTTTAAAATCCTTCTTTTTTTGTTTCTTTTTTTTTGTTTTTTTTTTTTTTTTTTTTTTTTTTTTTTTTTTTTTTTTTTTTGACTTGGAAAGCTTCCTGAGGAGTTGAGGATTATCTTTGTCCTTCCTTCATGGCTTGAGATAATTTGCGCATCGCCGATTCTCGAAGCTAACTTCTCGGGCTCGCTTGGACTTTCTCTCAGTATGGAGCAAAAATGATGGCTAAACCGGGTTTCAAAACACGCCGATCTTGAAATGAGAGGGTAGTGTTTAGTAAGGGTGAGGTGAGGTAATGGCTTTCCTATGGGTGAAAGGTTTCAGCATAATCCCTCTGGATGACCTAAACGAGATTAAGTCTTCATTGCTTGCTTAAGCTTTATATGAGAAAAAATCCATGCAAATTCATCGAGCAACGAGATGATGATGATGAAAGGGATGTGAGCATATGAGATGCAAGATGGGGAGTTGGTAAGCCCCAATTTGGGAAGGATATCAATTGATTTTCTCACTCCGATTAGTTTAAATATTAATCATTTTCGAAGAATTAGTGGTTGAGCAGCACAAGTGATCATTTTGGATAAAACCATTTCAATTAAGTGTAACGTGGGTGCGCAAATGATGTCTCGAGTCTAGCAAGAAAAGAAAAAAAGACTTATATTAAAAATTAGACACTTAACCACTATGTCCAAAATGGACTACAACGACAAATGTCCAGGAAGGACTTAGGTGAAAGAAAAGTACTAGAACCTACGAAGGTTGACTCAAAAGACTATTTTAAAGATAGGTAGCCCCCAGTCTAGCCGCTTTTTCTTTGTTGAACCATGCATCTATTCTTCGGCCGGAGGCGGGAGCTATTGCGAGACCTTTCCATCGGGATTTCCTTGGCAACTTTTGCTCAATCCAACCATCTTCATTGCCTGCGATGACTGGTTCATTGGCCTTGCAAAGGGATGAGTCAAACTCCATTGTGCCCACAAGGCTTGAACCACCAAACTCGATCATGTTGACACTCATGTTGTTAGGGAGCGGGTTATTGATAGTATTGGGTCCCTCAGGCATCTCTAACCTCCCTTGCTCAATCAACCCTTGGATGGCCTTTTTCGGGGACGCAATCATCCGTCGGGTGCCCGTGAGTGCGATGAAAGGCACAATGCTTGGAGGTATCCAAAGGAGCGTTGGGGTTTCTAGGCTGATAATTTTCCAAAGGCCGGAGCAAACCTTCTCTCACCAAACCTCTGAAGATATCACTCAAAGGCATCCCAAAGTTTCTCAAGTCTTGGAGCCGGGATTTGGATGCATCAGGCTTCTTGGGAACAAAGGAAGTGGCATTATTACGATCTTTGTCCCAGCGTAGCCGATCGCCTCTTTGCCTTTAGCGAAAGTGAGAGTAGTTTTGGAGGGAGGAGCCGATATCAGTGGCGGGTGCGGCGGTCGAGCTGGCGATTGTAAGCCTTTTCAAACTTAGCCCGGAATTAACCATTGCACGCAAGTCGGCGTAGGGAAAGTGGGCTGAGGGAAGCCACTCAAATGCGGCTTTAAGCATGGCGAAAGATGTCTAAGCGCTCCTCGTCGGAGGAGGAATGGCCATTTCACGAGCTTTAAGTTCCACCTCTTATAGAAATCCCCAATATTCTCATTAGGGCTTTGCATCGTTGTTTGCGGAGTCAACTCTGTTTGTCTCCCATTCCAAGTTGGCTTTGTACTTATACGTGAAAATGCTTGGTAATCTGTTCCCAAGTAGCCCTAGCTTCAGTGCAATCGGAAAAACCATTTCAAAGCCCACGACTTCAAAGAGAGACTAAAGTAATCGGCCAAGCTAGCTGGTTTGTGCATCCCTTAGCCTTCATTGCCAAAGTATAGGTGTCCAAGTGAGTTTTAGGGCATGCACTCCCGTCAAACAATTCCAGTGGGCATCACAAACTTGTGAGCGGGGGACAATCGAGTCGGGATACGTAGGCCGAAGAGCGGTGTTCTTCTTGGTGGTCAATTCAGCAATCTGTGCTTTCATTTCCTTGTGTTGCTCCATAAACCAAGCCAATTGGGGATCCAAAGGTGGAGCCATAGCGTCAAACCGGATCGAGCCGAAGAGAGGAGTTACCACGCGGCGGCACACTGGGTGGAAGGGATACCATATTCCGGGGCATAGGTGAAAACACGTCCTTGGCCCAAATTACCACAGGGAGTGTAGGTAGGAGCTTGGGCAAAAGGATAAAACCCGGCTGACTTCTTTGTTGGCTTTCCATTGGCGAGGGAAGATGGAGAGCGGACTGAGGTAGCCGGATAGCTCGGATTTCCGGAGTGAGGCCCATAAGTAGGCTTGAGTGTGGGTGCCGTCTGGATTGTTGAATTGCATGGCTGCCTGTGGCGAAAGTGTGTAACCGGGGATCTTGTGGTCCTAGTGATTCGGATGACAGGGATGGAGGCTTGATAACCCATAGAAGTAGAGTGAGAAATGGATTTGTGAGAGGTGTGAGGAGCTTGGTGAGCTAGTACCATTACGAGGTGGGACTCCGATTGTTGCCGAACCAAAGCGGGGTGGTATCCCAAGCTGTTCTTTGTGAAGGTCCCGGATTGATTGGTCCCGGCGAGGTGGGATGCCCCATTTCTTTGTGGCATTCGGGGTAGCCCCAAGCATGAGAAGATATTCCGTGCGATTTTGTCCCCACCGAGGGCCCGGGAATTGGCTCGTCTCGTCGAGTGCACGGGGGATCCAGTGGTACGCATTTGGGGAGCCGGCGACCCAGAGGCCGAGAAGCATGGATTACGGTGGTAGTACCGTGGGAGGCCGGTGGTGGCATCTGGAGTAGTCGGGCGACCAAGAGTGGGGTTGAGGTCTTCCTCTTCTTCCACGGTGAAGGTGCCATGCGGGTTGAGGCGGCGGCCGGACCATGGCTCTTAATAGCCTCGATAAGGCTATTCGGTGTGCTTCTGTCGCACTCTCATACGTTACGCTAACCGATTCCATTGCTACATTACGAGGAGTCCCGGGAGGCGGAGTGACGTTGTCCCCATCGTTACCGGGCGATGCGAGACATTACGAAACCCGGAGTTGAAACAAGCAGCGAAGGCGACGATGCGCTTGACTCTTCCCAGCTGATCAAACGGTGACCGGTGCCGAAACCAAGCTTTGTGCGGAGGCTGCGGGGAAAGACACGAGGGTTCAGATGGCGGGAATGGAAGGAGGGTAGGTGTTTGGGCTCAAGGCTCGTGCAACATGCAATTATTTGTTCATGTTTACTTAAAACACGTTTTATTAACCTAATCGGTTGGAAAAGATTGCTCTTCTTTTTTTTTTTTTGCAAACTACTCTGATTCCTGGATCAGTGGGCCCCGTCACTACGTCTATAAGCCCCTCGTATTCCACCTGTATTTCGACCTCCCGGGGTGGACGGCCCGGGCGAGGTCCTATAGGGCAAGCGGGTCCCACCGACCGAAAGAAAAACGATCCTAGAAGTCGGCGGGTAATCGAGTCTTAACGAGCATTCGATGTAAATTACGGACAAGGCGACGTCGAAAGTCAAGATCATGTCAGGGCTCGACGAAAAGTCGGCATGATTTGGGTGATAAGCGTCCACGATTGATCTTGACTTGTCGTCGGTTAAGCGTAATTAGGCATGGAATAGTCATTAATCCTTGATGACTCGGTGTCAATCTTTGGGAGTCGGTGTATAATTTGTGCCGATCGAGCCGAAGTCAAGGCGCCGGTCAATATCTTGGTCAAAGTCTGCGGCGGAAAACCGGCGAGAACTTCGGCGATTAGGGACCCGAAAGATATTGAGTCGGTATGCCGACAAAGGCTTGAAAGGAAAGGTCTATACACGGACGGGGGCATGACACGGACCCGGACTAAAAACCAACCGGGTCTCGGACAAAGTGTGTCACGGACAAGTGCATGGTCGACACGAGGCTCCATGGGATGTTTGGGTAGTCCTGTGCTCATCCGAGAGGCGTAATAAGACCAAACGGACCGCGACAAGGATTTCCCCGGGTTAAGGACGTAGTGTGCAGTGTACGGTCACGTGCGCGTAGTGTGCAAGCAGTCTATATTCTTTTTCTGAGTAAAATAGGAATTTTTTTTTTTATGTGTCTTAAAAAGGCATGATGCATGATTTTTTTTTGAAAATTTTTTTTTGAAAATTTTATGAACACATAAGCACATAAGCACAAAAATTCCGACAGTTAGGGACATTATTCCGACAGTCAAATTTTTGACTTTTTCCGAGGCGGCCAAAACAAACACGAAAAATGTGCAAAAATCAACACACACAAAACAAAGGATTTTCAAATGTCGGGACGGAAGCTTGACCCTCGAAAGCTTTTTCTTTTTGTTTTTTTTTTTGAAAACGATGATACCGGTACGTGGGATTGTTAAACCACAATTTATCCCCGACTCGTGTTAGGAGGCGATAACGGGAAGTTTAATGGTTTCCACCAATATACCAAATATCATTTTTTTTTTTTTAGAAAAAGCTTCTAATCCCCAGCAGAGTCGCCACTGTGATGTACCCGATTTTTTTTTGTGAAAATCATTAAAACGGAGTCGCCACGCCATTTTTATTTTAAGGGCCAAAACTTTGAAAAAAGCCCGAGATCAGAGATTTTAGGTTCGGAGGTCATGTTACGCGTCGGGAAGGACGTTAGTGTGCACCCGACGCGCCTCGCAAAGCGAGTCTTCCAAACATTTGAAATCCTTTGTTGTGTGTGTGTGTGTGTGTGTGTGTGTGTTTTGACCAAAATGAGTTGAAACTGAGAAAAACAAAAATGGGGAACTCTTTATAAGACTTTGAACAATCCCCAAGATTTTTTTATATGATTTTTGGGTTGAGTCTTGGCACTCAAAAGATTTTTGGATTTGAAAAGCAATTCTGCCAGAATGGAAGAAGGCAGTTGACCCTTGACTTTGAAATGGACTTAAAGGCTTCAAAAACTCAAAATCTGGGGAAAGTCCGAGAATGAAAGTTGCTTAAAACACCCTAAATAGGGTTTATGCAAAGAAACTTTCCATTTTGGAAGTAATTTGATGGGTCAAAACCTTCTGGAAACCTCAGATGTGAAATCTGGATTTCCAGAAGCTGATGAACTGGCCTCCAAAAGAAAAATTGAAAAAAGGAGTTTTACTTACTAAAAAAAATAAAATAAAAATATGTCTGGAAAGATCTGGATGTTGGCTACAAAAAGTGTTTTGTAGTCAACACCCAATTCCAAGTTTTACTGGGTCCAAAAAATAAGAAAATGGACTGAGGTCTCAGAACAATGCTACTGGACAGCAAGATGTTCTTGAGGGAAAATGTGATTTTTTGGGGGGTTTGCATCTATGTTCACCCCATTTTCATCCCTAGACTTGATACCACTACTTTTTATTGAGTGTTTATCATATTCAAGTCATCCTTGGGGAATTTATGGGGTTGAAACATGTCCTTTGCAAAGGGAAAGGGGGTTTTGTAAAGATGAAACCAAGGAGAAAGAATTGACTAAAGATCTAAAATGTGGACCATTTGAGATGGTCATTCATGAAGATGAACTTCAAGATGACCATCTTAGGTCAAAACTCAAGTTAAACTAGACATAAAATAAGTCAAAGTAAAAAGAACAAGATGATCAAGAGATCAAAAGAGAATTTTAGGGTTTTGAGAAGGAGGGCTTTACCAATGGTGACACCCTATCTTCCTAGGCTTGGAATTTGACTTGAGGAGTATCAAGATTTGGTGTTTGGCTTGAGGAGTATCAAGGTTTGGTGTTTGGATTTGTGTTTGGAGTGAGATTGGGAAAGATTCAAGAGAAAATGGTGGCAATCTAAGGATTCCCACTTGTTTTCTCTCTATATTCCTTGAACCGTTCTTTGTGAGTAAGTTGTGTTGTGTAAGCGAGAGAGGAGGGTTCAATTTATAACCCCCTGTGAGAGTCAAACATATCCGCGCGGACAAGGTTGGTCGCGTGCACTGTTCATTAATTACAGCTTCAGGCTTTGGACAGGAAGAATAATCTTTTCAAAATTCAAATTAATCAGCCAGTTTTTGTTCCAGCCATTTCTATTTAGGGTTTTTCTCATTTCTTTTGCTTTTTTGATTCCTTTTCTTGGTTTATCTTTTTTTTGGCAATCCCTAATCTACCCTTACTTGGTTAGAAATGTTAGGAATGTTAGGAATTGTTAGAAATGTTATAACTTTCGTTAATTTTCTAACGAAAATGCTAACAAGCTCAAATTGGAGCACTTACACATACATATTAATAATACTTAATTTAATAATAGAATAGCCTCCAACAGCTACTAAAACCATAATTCAAAATACTAACCACTATTTGAAATAAACTTAAATGCTGAAAACGGTAACAATCTCTACGGCTAGTACAAACCACTAGCTCAAAAATACTTAATGTTCTAAAATAATTATTTGAACTCCAAAAGCCGCTAATCCATCAATGCGTAGCCATCCACTCCAATCATTTATTACCTGGGAGGAGAAAGAATATAAAAGGGTGAGCGAACAAAGCTCAGTAAGTTCATACGGGGTCTCTTCGGTTTCTATGAAGAGACGACCGAAACGAACGGAGTTTAACAATATATCAATGAAAGGATAACAGATACAATAATAGTTTAGGTACTGAGAATGTCAAAGAAGGATACTTTTTCAAATAACAAGTAGTGACACTTTTACCAATAACCCATGGAACTTTACACATACTTGTCCATCTATTCCAAATACTTTTGTACCTTTCATCTAGGCGACTCCGATACACCTTTTCAGGCAATCGTTGAATAAGGTTCTCTTACGCTATTATCAAAGTGCCCCCTTATTCTGATGCATCATGATAATCACATCTATAGAATTTAGATCACTTCCTTCTATAGTGAAGGTCATTTCAATCTGTTTAGACCAATTTATTTAACTTTGAGACCATTTCAATCCGTTAGACCTTAGGTCATTTCAATGTAACGACCCTAAACATAAAAAGTCCTTAGGTCATTTCAATGTAACGACCCCAAACATAAAAAGTCCTTAACAATTGGACAATTTAACATCATATACATATAGTGTTCATGGTACGAGAACACATAAGTCAATTTCAATTCACATAGATACACATTGAACAAAACGCATCAATGGTAAGATATTCCAAAAACGTTCATAATGAGGGAATACAAATGAACAACTACCGGCCACTTAGTAGTATACAAATCATCAATAGGGAATCCTATAACGAAGGAAAGATACATTCAAATACTTAAAGAACGTAATCCCTTACCTTGGTCTAACTTCTTGGACAGCTCTTCCCGTGCGTATCTACAACCACGAAAGAGTAACTTAGTATCTCGCATTTGTCGTTAACTATCTTTACTTAGTTAAACCTCATGCGTTATAATTTAACTTCTTTCCTTTCTTTATTTAGTAATCTTCTAAGTTTGGAAAAGTTCCTATTTTTGGAAACTTTCCATATTTGGGAATTTCATTATTCTTGGATTTGTATTTCCCTATTGATAGGTTGATTTTTATTTAAAGTTGTTCTCTTTTCTATTTTTTTCATAACTCTTAACTCTAAAGCCAACTTTCCCCTTTTAGGATTTCTACTTAAGCCCTTCTAATTTTGGCTAATTACTAAAAGGTCCTCCATCTTTTAGGTATTTACGAAATAACCCTTCGACTTTCAAGGATTTACGAATAGGTCCCTCAACTTTTGGGTAATGGCAAATTAGTCCTTCCACTTCTAGGTAATTACAAAATAGTCTCACAACTTTTAGATAATTACCAAATAGTCCCTCAACTTTTAGATAATTATGGAATAGTCCTTCAACTTTTAATTAATGACAGAATAGTCCCTCGACTTTTAGTTAATTACAAAATAGTCCCTCGATTTTTAATTAATTACAGTTTGGTCCTTCTGCAGTTTTGGACTTTGCAGTTTAGTCCTTCAGTTGAGTTTTCCAGTTAGTTCATGACTGTAAGGTCAGAATCTAACGGTTTCAGCCTATAAACTATTCAGTTTAGTCTTTTTCAGTTTGAAACTTAACTGTGACCTTATAAAATAACCAAAAGCTTAATGATTTCAATCAAAACATACCTAAACACCATAATGACCATGCAGCCGCCCATGCTAGATCAAACCATGATTTTTATTCCATCTTTTTCTCCAAGAATCATTGACATACTATTTTAATTCAACCTAAAACCATATGATTCATGTTTCATATCATTATTATTCAATATTTAAGATTCCTCATTAGGTTATACTCCAAATCATCCAACACTAATTTTCCCATATTATAATCACCAAATCAATTATACAATCCCAAGAACAATCATTTATAATCTCTAATTAATTATAACTTCAAATAATCATAGAGAATTCAATACTTAACCAAATTGAATGAAACAAATTTTGGATTGTAGGGAATTACATTACCTTGATTTTGGTTTATAAGAATTGATCAAAGAAGATCAAGAAACTCGGCTGCTCTCTCCTTCTCCCTCTGCTGCCGCCGCCTCCTTGGTTTAGGGTTAGGGTTTTTCTCTCTCTTTTTTTTTTGTAAATGATTAAGATTTTAGGATGAGTTTAGTTATTTATAATTTGGGTATTATTTCCCTTGGGCCAACTTAACTTCACAAGCCCACTTAACTAGCCCACTTTATTTAATCATCTAATCCATTTAATTTACTTATAATAGTGGCCCAATTATTAAATGTCAATTACTAATTGTAATTAAATTAATTATTTTCTAATAAAATATTTGAATTAAAAGTTTAAAATTTTCAGGTTCTTACATTCTTACCCCCTTAAAAGAAGTTTGTCCCCAAACTTAACGTACCTTAGTTTGAAAACAGTTCGGGATACAATTCGTGCATTTCGCTTTCTAGTTCCCAAGTTGTTTCCCTTTCGATATGGTTGCTCCACTGTACTTTCACATAAGGACCCAACCGCTTTCTTACATTCTCGTCCTTTCTGTCGACGATCTTGATCGGCCTTTCATCATAAGTCAAATCAGCACGGACTCTTAGCTGTTTGTACTCGATCACGTGACTCGAATCGTGAATATACTTCCTTAGCATGGAGACATGGAACACATTATGCACTCCAGCTAATACCGGTGGTAGTGCCAATCTATGGGCCACTTTCCCAATCTTGTCAAGGATATCTAATGGTCCCACATATCGTGGACTTAACTTTTCCTGGGCAATACTCTCTTGCATCTTTACTGCCTCTTCGTCAATTTCTTGGGCTTCCTTAATTCTGTTCAAAAGTGTCGACTGAACCCTCAGCTGAGCCATATACCCTTTAACTCGCACTTCTAAGTTTGAAACCTCAATGTTATTCCACGCACTTACCCCCTTAGAAATCAACGCCGCTAAGGTTCCTCGACTCCTCCTACTCAATGCATCGGCCACCTTATTGGCCTTCCCTGGATGGTTTGATATCGTATCATCATAATCCTGCAATAATTCAAGTCATCTCCTTTGTCTCATATTAAGCTCCTTCTGAGTGAAAATGCATTTAAGACTCTTATGATCCGTATATATATTTGACAAGTTGTTCCATACAAGTAATGTCTCCAAATTTTCAATGCAAATACCACCGCTGCTAATTCCAAATCGTGGGTCGGGTAATTCCTCTCATGGTTCTTTAGTTGCCTAGATGCATAAGTTATCACCTTATCATTTTGCATCAACACACAACCTAATCCCTTCAACAAAGTATCACTATATATCACAAATCCGTCCGATCCTTGGTATAGTAAGAACCGGTGCGGACACAATTTGACTCTTCAGCCCTTGAAATTTCTTTTCACATTCTTCTAACTAAACAAACCTTGCTCCTTTCTGCGTTAACCTTGTTAACTGTACTGACAACTTCAAAAGTCATTCAATGAATCTCCTATAGTATCCTGCTAATCCCAAGAAACTTCTTATCTCACTAATTGCGGTTTATCTCTCCCAATATACTATAGCCTCTATTTCTGTTGGATCCACTTCAATCCCATCCTTAGATACTACAAGCCCTAAGAATACACTCTCTCTCCCGCCAAAATTCATACTTCTTGAATTTAGCGTACAACTTTTGTCCCCACAAAATATGTAGAACTAACCTCAAACGTTCTTCATGTTCCTCCTTAGTCTTAGAATAAACCAAGATATCATCCATAAACATAATTATTCACTTATCCCAGGATTCCTGAAATATTATTTCCTCAATTCCATAATGCAGCTGGCGCGTTTGTCAACCCAACCGGCATAACCAACAACTCATAATGACCGTACCTTGCCATAAAGGCCATCTTCGCAACATCCTCGTTCTTTACCCTCAACTGATGATATTCCGATCTCAAGTCTATCTTTGAGAGCTAACACGCTCCCCAAAGTTGTTCAAACAAGTCATCAATCCTCGGCAACGGGTATTGATTCCTAACCGTCACTCGGTTCAACTCCCGATAATCGATACACATTCTCATTGATCCATCCTTCTTCTTTACCACCAACACCGGTGCATCCCAAGGTCAATCTTATCAAACCCTTATCCAGTAATTCTTGTAGTTGTTTCTTCAATTCCTTGAGTTCAGTAGGCGCCATTCTGTAAGGTGCTTTAAATATCGGTGCGGTCTCTTTTTTTTTTTTTTAACTTTTTTTTTCACTACTCACACACACACACACATGCACGCACAGAAGCGCCTAGGAGATAAATCCTAGGGAGAGAAAGCCTTCCCTCTAACTTCTGGGGGGATCGAACCCATGACCTCCAGGTTGGAAGCCATGAGCTCTAGCCAGCAGGCCAAATCCCCATGTGCATATCGGTGCGGTCTCTGGTACTAAGTCTATGGGAAATTCCACCTCCCTTTCTGGTGGTATTCCTGGAAAATCTTCTGGAAACACATCCCTAAATCTCTGATCACTGAAAGAGACTCTATACTTACTCCTTTCTTATCTGTCTCTTCAATATAGGCCAAGAATCCTTCACATCCTTTCCTCAACATCTTTCGAGTCCTCATTCCCGAAATAAGACCCGATCGGATTCTCGATTCCGATCCTTGAAAATAAAACTCTTCTCCAGATAGCAATTCTGAAATGTACTTCATTCTTAAAACAGTCTACCTTGGCATGATGGACAGCTAACCAATCCATTCCCGGAATAATTGTCAATTTCATTCATTTCCAACTCTATCAGGTCAACCTCGAGTTCTCTATTTCCTATTTTAAAAGAAGGCACCCTTTATATATAGGCAACCTAGGATTCGACTCATTAGTCGGAGTATCTATCACCAAGATACTTCTAACACTTCAGGTTTCAAATTTATCTTCTTCTCTTTGTACCGATACTCATTAATCTTGTGCTTCCCTTTTGCACACTTCACATTTTTCATCAGATTCTTGACCACGGACCTTGATTTTGATCCCAACTCTTTGATCTTTAAAGTTCTTACTTGGGTACTTACTTTCGACACCATCTTCTTTACGATACTTATCAGTACTACGAATACAAGGCACTATTACTCATGCCTATACTAGCAATACTTAAATGCTTAATACTTTTATACTATAAACATATGCTGCCTCAATAGACTAAACATTTAATCAAGTAATAGGTCAATTCACTAGACCCCGGTCTTTTCAATAGACCGGCATTCCTCTCATAAGTCGTTTCATCAGACTTATTGGTCATTTCAACAGACCGACAATATTAATACTCATACTTGAATTAGGGCGTCTCAACAGACTAAAACATTCAATTCATAGGTCATTTTGCTAGACCACCAATCATTTCACTACATTGGTAATTTCATTTATAGGTCGTTTCACTTGACCCAAAATTAATCACACTTGGCTGTTCATTCAGCCAGTTAACATATACTTTTGGTCAATCCACTAGACCAGTCTTTCATGTTCCAATTTAATTCACATAAGTAACATTTAGGAACACGTTCTCAGAAATAATAAGTTAACTGCAACTAAACTGTATTTCGTAAATACATCTGAAAGGAAAGCAATCATTTCAAACGTTCTTTTTACTAGAACAAGAATAACTCTTACTACTAACTATTCTTCTTTCTAGAATTAAAACCATACAATTCTTCCTTCCACTTCCAATTTCACCTTCTTCCTAAAACTTCCTTTAGGTTTTCCACTAGACATTTCCTCTTCCTTATCATCTTCAATCATGATTGGAACTACCCTCAATGTTAATATCTACTTCCCCAATTTCATGTTTAGCTACCAAACCTTCCATATTTGGTGCTTTACTTCCTACAAGTGTTGTCGGTTCACACTCTCTAGCTCTAGCTTCCTTCAAAGCTTTCAGCTCATGGTACCGTTGATAAGCTTCTTCTCTAGTTTCATGGTAATACTTCTCATTTTGGTTCATAGTCGCTTTTACTTCTTCCAATTTCCTGCTAGTGTCTAGTCAAGCTTTCCTATCTCGCATCCACTTCCTTACTGTAAGGTTCACTTTTGCTTTTATCAACTCATCTTGAGCATCTCTACTTCTTGCAACAAACAGAGTGCATACTTTCATCACTTTATTGGATCTTTTCTTCTCAGTTTTCCGGAATTTCTAAGCCTCAGAATCCTTGACACATACCCCTTGATAGCCTTTTTCACTCGGTGACTTACGCCTCAATTTCATCCTCAAAGCTTTACCACATTCAGCCATATCATACTTATGCGTTCATACTTAATTAAGATTCTCTATCTTTCCTCAATAAGGTTTCATCGTGCTTATTAAGGCTAATCCTTTCCCTTTTCATAAGATCCTAAAATAGAAATTTCCAAAAATAGAAAGTTTCTTAACATAGAAAGTTTCCAAACTTAGAAGGTTTCCTTACATAGCAACTTCCCAATTACAATATCTTAATTTCCACAATTTCATAGTTAGACTCTTAAAGAAATTTTACCCTAAAATTCTCCGTCCCAAATACTTTCTAGGTAGGCCCAATTATACTCAAGTACTACTTCTTCTAATATGCTTAGTGCTCTATAGTCTCACATGTGACCTAAAGCCAAAGCTCTGATACCAACTGTAACGACCCCAAATTCCATACATATTAATAATACTTAATTTAATAATAGAATAGCCTCCAACGGCTACTAAAACCATAATTCAAAATACTAACCACTATTTGAAATAAACTTAAATGCTGAAAACGGTAATAATCTCTACGGCTAGTACAAACCACTAGCTCAAAAATACTTAATGTTCTAAAATAATTATTTGAACTCCAAAAGCCGCTAATCCTTCAATATGCAGCCATCCACTCCAATCATTTATTACCTGGGAGGGGAAAGAATATGAAAGGGTGAGTGAATAAAGCTCAGTAAGTTCATACGGGGTCTCTTCGGTTTCTAAGAAGAGACGACTGAAACGAACGGAGTTTAACGATATATTAATGAAAGGATAACAGATACAATAAATAGTTTAGGTACTGAGAATGTCAAAGAATGATAATTTTTCAAATAACAAGTAGTAGCACTTTTACCAATAACCCATGGAACTTTACACATACTTGTCCGTCTATTTCAAATACTTTTGCCCCCTTATTCTGATGCATCATGATAATCACATCTATAGAATTTAGATCACTTCCTTCTATAGTGAAGGTCATCTCAATCTGTTTAGACCAATTTATTTAACTTTGAGACCATTTCAATCCGTTAGGCCTTAGGTCATTTCAATGTAACGACCCCAAACATAAAAAGTCCTTAGGTCATTTCAATGTAACGACCCCAAACATAAAAAGTCCTTAACAATTGGACAATTTAACATCATATACATATAGTGTTCATGGTACAAGAACACATAAGCCAATTTCAATTCACATAGATACACATTGAACAAAACGCATCAATGGTAAGATATTCCAAAAACGTTCATAACGAGGGAATACAAATGAACAACTACCGGCCACTTGGTAGTATACAAATCATCAATAGGGAATCCTATAACGAAGGAAAGATACATTCAAATACTTAAAAAACGTAATCCCTTACCTTGGTCTAACTTCTTGGACAACTCTTTCCGTGCGTATCTACAACCACGAAAGAGTAACTTAGTATCTCACATTTGTCGTTAACTATCTCTACTTAGTTAAACCTCATGCGTTATAATTTAACTTCTTTCCTTTCTTTATTTAGTAATCTTCTAAGTTTGGGAAAGTTCCTATTTTTGGAAACTTTCCATATTTGGGAATTCCATTATTCTTGAATTTGTATTTCCCTATATTGATAGGTTGATTTTTATTTAAAGTTGTTCTCTTTTCTATTCTTTTCATAATTCTTAACTCTAAAGCCAACTTTCCCCTTTTAGGATTTCTACTTAAGCCCTTTTACTTTTGGCTAATTACTAAAAGGTTCTCCATCTTTTAGGTATTTACGAAATAACCCTTCGACTTTCAAGGATTTACGAATAGGTCCCTCAACTTTTGGGTAATGGAAAATTAGTCCTTCCACTTCCAGGTAATTACAAAATAGTCCCTCAACTTTTAGATAATTACCAAATAGTCCCTCAACTTTTAGATAATTATGGAATAGTCCTTTAACTTTTAATTAATGACAGAATAGTCCCTCGACTTTTAGTTAATTACAAAATAGTCCCTCAACTTTTAATTAATTACAGTTTGGTCCTCCTGCAGTTTTGGACTTTGCAGTTTAGTCCTTCAGTTGAGTTTTCCAGTTAGTTCATGACTGTAAGGTCAGAATCTAACGGTTTCAGCCTATAAACTATTCAGTTTAGTCCTTTCAGTTTGAAACTTAACTGTGACCTTTTAAAATAACCAAAAGCTTAATGATTTCAATCAAAACATACCTAAACACCATAATGACCATGCAGCCGCCCATGCTAGATCAAACCATGATTTTTATTCCATTTTTTCCTCCAAGAATCATTGACATACTATTTTAATTCAACCTAAAACCATAATTAATGATTTTTACATATTAATGATTCATGTTTCATATTATTATTATTCAATATTTAAGATTCCTCATTAGGTTATACTCCAAATCATCCAACACTAATTTTCCCATATTATAATCACCAAATCAATTATACAACCCCAAGAACAATCATTTATAATCTCTAATTAATTATAACTTCAAATAATCATAGAGAATTCAATACTTAACCAAATTGAATGAAACAAATTTTGGATTGTAGGGAATTACATTACCTTGATTTTGATTTAGAAGAATTGATCAAAGAAGATCAAGAAACTCGGCTGCTCTCTCCTTCTCCCTCTGCTGCCGCCGCCTCCTTGGTTTAGGGTTAGGGTTTTTCTCTCTCTTTTTTTTTTGTAAATGATTAAGATTTTAGGATGAGTTTAGTTATTTATAATTTGGGTATTATTCATCTTGGGCCAACTTAACTTCACAAGCCCACTTTATTTAATCATCCAATCCATTTAATTTACTTATAATAGTGGCCCAATTATTAAATGTCAATTACTAATTGTAATTAAATTAATTATTTTCTAATAAAATAATTAAATGAAAAGTTTAAAATTTTCGGGTTCTTACAGTTGCAAAAGAGGGTGCTTTCTTTTATAACAATGCCCTATCCCCATACGGCTTTGCAATATACAAGTCATATTAAGGATGTATTGAGGGAGTATGTTATCACCAACAAAATTTTAACAATATCCTTTGATAATGCGACTTACAATACCCTCAGCGCCACAATGTTGATCCAATCTCTTAATCCCCCCTAGATGGCGCTTTGTTTCATGTTAGGTGTGCATACCACATTGTTAATCTATGTGTCCAAGATTTGATCCCCTCACTAAAGTCTGTCACCAATATTATCAACACGGTTTCCCGTGTTATCAAAAATTTTGGCCCAAGGTTGAAAATTTATGCCGATTTATGCACCACTTATAACATGAAATACAAAAAAACCTCAAGTGGTCGAGGATATTAAGTGGAACTCAACATATAAAATGTTGAAGAGAGTTGTCGAATATAGGGTGGTCCTCACTGAATACTTCACTACAAGAAAAACGACAGTTATCGACGGAAAAATCCCGTCACTAAATACCAAAAATTCGTCACTAAATCACTTTAGTGACGGATTTTAGACGTAAAAAATCCGATGTTAAAATGTGCGTCAGTAAATTTTTCGACGGATTACCGACGGTTCTCAATCAAATTTAGCGACGGAAAATTCCGTCGCTAAATGTTTTAAAATCCGTCGGTAATTTCGTAAAATAAACGACCAATTTAAAGCATTATGCTGACGGATTAGCGACAGAATTTTTCGTCGTTATTTAAACGGTCGTTTTATTTTTTGGACCATTTTCCTGACAGATTATCGACGGATCATTCCATCGTTATTTAAATGGTCGTTTTATTTATTGGACCTTTTTAGTGGCGGATTATCGACGGATCATTCCGTCGCTATTTAAATGATCATTTTTTTTTGCCATTTTAGTGACGATTTATCGATGAATCATTCTGTTGCTATTATTTATGATGCTGTAATTATTATTTTTATTATTAATATTACTGACGGAATATTCCATCGCTATTATTTATGCTGTAATAGTAATTTTTATTATTTAATATTACTGACGGATTATTCCGTCACTAAAATATATGAATATTTTTATCATTTTTTCTGATTCGGAACGGGGATACCTGCTTCATATATCGATGCATTATTAATTCCAAAACGTTGTCACACTAAAATGATATAAAACAACCAAAAATATTTAATATTTCAAATTAAACATACTAGCCAATCATGTTATAACATTCGTTCAACATAAAACATAATACTAAATGTTTTGAAGTATCAATAACTAAAAACAACTAAAAGACTAAAGAGGGCGATCCCGAGTAGTGCTATTGACACGCTCTAGCACTTGATTTTGTTTTTGCTGAAAATCATTGTGCATTTTCGCTAGCTTTTCCTCCGTAAGTTTCTTCTCATCTTCTAATTTTTGCTCCAATTGTTTCCTTTGTTCTTTCTCTTCCATCAACTCATTTTTCACATTCATCAGTCTCTTACACAGCTTGTTCGACACCCGTTCCTGGTATAAAAGAGGTTGTACTCCGACTGTCGCTAGCATAGGAGGAGCTCATAGAACCAATACCAAAAACACGTTGCTTTTTAACACCCCCTACAAGCTTCAAATAAAATTCATCTTTTTCTTCGGTAGTTAAATCTCCATCTTTTTCAACTGATGCCTCATTAATTAGGTGTTCATACTCCATCTTCAGAATATAATATATCTTATTATAAGCAATAATCACAAAAAATAAACAAATTAATACACTTATAATATACTTACACAAATATTCTTTGAATGGTCATCTGAGTATGTGCCATCTTTACGCATATGCATTTGTTTCTGAAGCTCAAATAAAGTAGGCTTGACACTTTTCTGTCTTTTTTGCTGCATTACAAACAAGAATATTATGGAGATAGAAAAGAAGTCAACAAACATTTCAATACATTCTTCTAGAGTCAAGTCAAAGGATTGCATGTATGGGAAACTGAATAAAAAAGGAACCAAGTAATTCAACAAATTAACAAACAAGAATATTATGCAGACCAAACTCAAAATGCAGACAACAAACTCAAAATGCAGACATGACCTCAATTCCAATGTAACTGTTGAAGATTAGCAATTCTGAGGGGGAAAAAAACAATGGGTGCTTGAGAATTATGCTTCTAAAGACGGAGAAGACCTCAATCAAAGTAAATTACAGAGAAAGGAGATAAAGCCCCAACTCACTGATCCAACGTTATGTCAACTAGAGAGTACGTGGACATTTATACTCCCTCCACCCCACCCCCACCCCCCAAAAAAGGCACACATGAGAAGACAAGACAAATGCTACTCTTCTTCAAGGAACAAACTGAAAGTATGAAACAGCACTACTCAGTAATATTTAGAACATCAGATTCAATACTCGTTCAAGGAGTATGAGATGGGAAAGAGCAACATAAGCTTTAATGAAGAGCTATACTTCCAATGTATGTCCTTGAACTGGTCTAACAAAAGCAAATTTGTATTGAAGATTTCGAAAAACATCTTTAAATTTGCAATGTCTTTATTGAATAATTGACCATTGAAAACGCATGATAAACCCCATAATATAAAGAAAATAATGAAAATAACAGCAGGGTGAAATGCCCAAAATCCAGATAAGTTAAACGTGACAACTTTCTAGTCCAAATTGTCAATTTTCCAAGAAAAACTACATACATCAAACTTAATAGAATCCAAGTGATGCAGACTTAATTCTGTCCCCGTCCTTCCATCCTGTCTGATTAATTGCGTATTCAACAAAAGTCTCTACTCCTTCAACAAAGGAGTTTGTTAAAAATCCATTCTCAAATCGTTTGTACATCCAACTACGATCGAGGTTCATTTTTAATTCCTATATTCATAAAAGAGCGCACGAAAACAACAAAATTAGAGTTAACAGGGAGATGGATAAATACACTACAAGTAAACAGAGCAATTAAAACGGATATATCTTTAGCTAATAAATTGCAACATAATAAGCAAATCAATAACGGATATATCTTTTCCTAAATTTCTAAATTTCAAACATGACAAATCTAGGGTTTTAGGATTAGAGATTCAACTTCTAATTTAATTGAAATCACATGAACCAGAATAAGCTTGGAATTAACTTCTTAAAAATCGATTACCCCTTACCAATTGCATCAATCACCAAAAAATGAAAAAAGATTATTCATTTTACAAAGCTGTACATTGAGAGAGAATACCTTGTTTGGAAGAGAGGCCGGAGGAGAGCAAGAGAGAGAATGAAGGGTGTGAAATCTGTTGGAACCAAGGTATTAGCCAACTGGAACCACGATATTAGACGAAGGGAGAGAGTTCGATACCTGAGATGATGACCATTGCCGGTCGGAGGCCGTTGTGTAGGACGAAGGAGTGAACTCGACGGCTACTCATCACTCTCACTCACGAAGCCAGTGCCCTAACCTAAACGTCGTAGATTGAAGAGAGGAGACGGCACGGCAGAGAGAAAACGGCAAGAGGGGAAACAATTTGGGAATACGGTAGGTTTTGTTAAAGAGGGGTTTTTGATTTTTTCAGCAATTGGGTGGAGGCGGGAAGTGAATATGAGGCGCCTTATTTTCCAAAAACACTTTTTTCTTTTTTTTTGCATAAATTATTTTTTAATCAAAAATCTATTATACTATCATTATCATTTGTTTAATTAATTTCTAAACAAAATATTTATATAACTTTTATTTATTCAAAAAAATATAAAAAAATTAAAAATATATATATGCTATTGTCCGTCCCTCTTCTATCATATACTTTTATTTCTTTAAAAAATCTTAACTTTTTTATATATTTTTTTATTAAAAAAAATCACTACTAACTAGAGCTGTCAATTTGGTAGTAGTGGTAGTAGTAGGGGTAGTAGCGATAGTAGTGATAGTAGTGGTGGTAGTGGTTGTAGTAGTGGTAGTGGTAGTAGTGTTAGTTGTAGAGGTAGTAGCGGTAGTAGTGGTGGTAGTGGTAGTAGTGTTAGTAGTAGGGGTAGTAGCGGTAGTAGTGGTAGTAGTGGTGGTAGTGGTAGTAGTGATAGTAGTGATGGTAGTGGTAGTAATGGTGGTAGTAGTAGTGGTGGTAGTGGTGGCGTTGGTGGTGGTAGTGGTGGGTGGGTGGTGGTAGTAGTGGTGGTAGTGGTAGTGGTGGTGGTGGTAGTGGTGGTAGTAGTGGTGAGTGATAGTAATGGTAGTGGTGGTGGTAGTGGTAGTAGTGGTGGTAGTAGTAGTGGTGGTAGTGATAGTGGTGGTGGTGGTGGTAGTGGTGATACTAGTGGTAGTAGTAGCAGTAGTAGTGGTGGTAGTGGTAGTAGTGGTGGTAGTAGTAGAGGTGGTAGTGGTAGTGTTAGTGGGTAGTAGTGGTGGTGGTGGTGGTGGTGATGGTAGTAGTGGTAGTAGTGGTAGTGGTAAGAGTGGTAGTAGTGGTGGTAGTAGCAGTCGTGGTAGTGGTGGTGTTGGTGGCGATTGTGGTGGTGGTAAAGGTAGTGGTGGTAGTAGTAGTAGTGGTAGTAGTGGTGGTAGTGGTAGTAGTGGTGGTAGTGGTAGTAATGGTGGTGGTAGTAGTGGTGGTAGTGGTAGTGGTGGTGGTAGTGGTAGTAGTGATGGTAGTAGTGATGGTGGTGGTGGTAGTGATGGTAGTAGTGGTAGTAGCGATAGTAGTGGTAGTAGTGGTGGTAGTAGTAGTGGTGGTAGTGGTACTGGTAGTAGTAGTGGTGGTAGTGGTAGTGGTACTGGTAGTAGTAGTGGTGGTAGTGGTAGTAGTCGTCGGTAACAATATGTAATTGATTTACCGACGAATTTTAATCCGTCGGTAATCAAATCCATCACTAATCTGTGGCTAATCTAAAATATAAATTTAATAATTATTTTAAATAATTTAGCAACGACTCAAATTCGTCGGTAACAATATGTAATTGATTTACCGACGGATTTTAATCCGTTGGTAATCAAATTCGTCACTAATCCGTCGCTAACCTAAAATATAAATTTAATAATTATTTTAAATAATTTACCGAATGATTAAAATCCATCGGTAATTAAATCCGTCACTAATCCGTTGCTAACCTAAAATATAAATTTAATAATTATTTTAAATAATTTAGCAACGACTCAAATCCGTCGGTAATAATATGTAATTAATTTATCGATGGATTAAAATCCGTCGGTAGTTAAATCCGTCACTAATCCGTCACTAACCTAAAATATCAATTTAATAATTGTTTTAAATAATTTAGCAACGACTCAAATTCATCGGTAAAAATATCCTTCGCCATTCCGTCATAAATTCTTCGGTAAAAAAGTGCGCAAATTTTTGGCGCCAAAATGGTGACGGATTAGAGACGGAATGGAATCCGTCGGCATATCCGTCACTATATTCGTCGGTAATCTCGTCGGTAATCTCGTTTTTTGTTTTTCACCCTAAGTCGTTGCTATTTCGTCGCTAATCCGTCGGTATTAGTGACGAATTTATTTCCGTCGCTAATTTCCGTCGGTATCTGTCAGTTTTCTTTTAGTGCTTTTCTAGTCATCAAATGGACTGCCAACTTAGTGAGTATTATTGGTCGATAAATACCGAGATTTTAGATTTAATTAAACCTCGGTGGAGGGCAACCAATATTTTTTTGGTAAGTTATTATCCTACCTCCCATCTTTTGTGCCGTGAAATAAATATGCTAAGTGGAGTTAGTAGTTAGATCACATGCCTTATTTGTAGGTGTCGTTACGAAAATGGAAGACAAATTCACAAAATATTATAAACATTTTTCCGTAGTTTCTCAATTAGCGACCATAATGGATCCTATTATTAAATTTTCCTCATTATGTGGCTTGTTTGATGAATTTTATGAGAACACGAGGCCCGACCTTAACCCAGATGCAGTAAACACTTTGTCCAATAGCAAACTGAGGGAAATTCACACAATTCTATATCATTTGTTTGACCACTATTGTAAACCACTATAGGGATCAAACACAATATCCGAAAAAGGGAGTGTAGCAACAAATATATTAAAAAAATGATGGGGTTTCAAGAAAAAAGGAAAAACTTCAACTTTATCTATTAGTGGTTTTCAAAGTGGTGTAAATGAATTACACCAATTCCTTGAAAGCCTAAAGTACCCATTAGAAGATGAAAGTTTTGAAAACTTGAATGTTCCACAATGGTGAAAATCGTATATTAATATGTATCCTATTATTTCGGTGATTGCACATGATCTACTTACCCCTCCGGTGTCCACGTTAGCATCAGATGCTGATTTTAGTGCTGCAGGAAGAGTGGTGACGTCAAAGCGAAATCAACTCAAATCTGCTTTTATCGAGAGATTGATTTTATTGCGAATTGGGATGACACGTATTTGAGAAAACAAGACACATTCCGGAATCTTGAAATGATGATTATAAAAGGCTCGAATAAGACAATCTCAACGAACAGTTTTTGCGAGAAGGATACTAGAAGAAGAAGAATAATTCAACAAATTCAAATACTTTGAAAAAATAACAATATTGAATAGCTAAAGTTTTTTTGAAAACTTTAAATATTTGATAACATAATTAGTTTGAAAATTTGAGAGTTAAGTACCTATTTAGTCCCTGACGTTTAGCGTTTTTTACGGTTTCGTCCCTATTGTATTTTTGTGAACGTTTACATCCTTGACCTACCTATATAATTTTCCAGTTAATCTTTCCGTCCACTTTCCGTCAATTTCTCCGTTAACTTTGCTGAGGTGGCAGTAATGGGGGTTGAAACCGTAAAATATTAAACTCTAGATCCTAAAAAATAAATTTTAAAGTTACAAAACACCCCATTTCTTCCTTTAAAACCTAAATCAGTTTACATAATAAATAAAAAAAAGAAATAAAAAATCAAACTTTGGTTTTTTTTTTTTTGGTCTTTGACAAAAAAGGGCTAATAATAATAATAATAAAATAATAATAATAATAATAAAATATTAATAATAATAATAATAATAAATTAATAATAATAATAAAATAATAATAATGATAAAAAAATTATTAATAATAATAAAATAATAATAATAATAATAATAATAATAATAATAATAATAATAATAATAATAATAATAATAATAATAATAATAATAATAATAATAATAATAATAATAATAATAATAATAATAATAACATTGTTTTTTTAACAGCCCCGTCATCACCATTTCATTACCACCATTGAACCACCCATCACCACCATTCAATAATCCCATCATCACCATTCCACACCCCCATCTCTACCATCCAAACATAACCCAACTCCATACAATACCCAATAGTTTCATGAAATCCATAAAATTGAAAACCAAAGTTGGCACAGGCGCACACAACACACGGACGCACACATCACACACACGGTTTGAAGAATTTAGGGATTTCAAAATGTTTGAAGGAGTTTCTCTCAAATTTTTTTTTTAAGGGGATGTAAACCTAGAACGGGCTTAACCGGCAATGGCGCTGGAGATGGCGGATCTGATCGTGGAAAGTTAGGAATCGGCGTCCTTAACGGAGGATAGCTGAGAGCGAAGGTAGTGGTGGCGAGAGAGGACTTGAGAACGCAGTTGTTTCTCGAGGAGACGGATGCCGTCTTGGAGCTTCTCGACACGGGCAGCGGCGGAACCGAAGGAGAGGGCGGCAGAGGAGAAGCGGGTGGAGTCGAAGTCGGAGGAGAGGAATGCGGAGAAAATTGGGTCGGAGGCGAAGGAATCAAGTGGGGTTGATGATGAAGAGGGGGAAGTGGCTGTGGACGGAGTGAGTAAGGAGGATGATGGGGTGATGGTGGTGGTTGTTCTGTCTTTGAAGGTGGAGAGGCGTTGAAGAGGGATGGATGTGGGAAGGAGATGGAAGTAGGAGGGGGAGGGTTTGCTACAGGATGATGAAGATATTCAAGTGGGTTTATTATTATTATTATTATTATAATTTTATTATTATTATGATTATTATTATTATTATTATTATTTTATTATTATTATTATTATTTTATTATTTTATTATTTTTATTAATTATTTTTATTTTTATTAATATATTATTATTATTATTATTAATTTTTTATGATTATTATTACTATTTTATTATTATTATTATTATTATTATTATTATTATTTTATTATTATTATTATTAGCCCTTTTTTTGTCAAAGACCAAAAAAAAAAAAAAAACCAAAGTTTGATTTTTTATTTCATCTTTTTTATTTATTATGTAAACTGATTTAGGTTTTAAAGAAAGAGAGGGGGTGTTTTGTAACTTTAAAATTTATTTTTTAAGGTCTAGAGTTTAACATTTTACGATTTCAACCTCCATTACTGTCACCTCAGCAAAGTTAACGGAGAAATTGACGAAAAGTGGACGAAAGAATTAACTGGAAAATTATATAGGTAGGTCAAGGATGTAAACGTTCACAAAAATACGATAGGGACGAAACCGTAAAAAACGCTAAACATCAGGGACTAAATAGGTACTTAACTCGAAAATTTGAATACTCATTTATTTTCAAAACTTTGTTAAATTTGAAAACTTTGATAAATTTGAATACTTTGTTAAATTTGAAAATCATAATTAGTATGAAGATTTGAATAATCATTTGAAGATTTGAAGACTTTTTATTTTAAAACTATGTAATTTTAAATTGTATCATTTGAATAAAATGAAAATTCCCCCCAAAAAATTATGAAATAAATATTCCTAAAGTTTCTATTATTAAATTGATTACATTATTACCTCATTTAATTTATTTTTTAAAAAATAAATATATGCTATTTATCAACAAATGAAAATTATTTAAACTAAATTATTTTTTAAAGGTATAATTTATACCTTTTAGAAAATAATTTAGTTTGAATAATTTTTATTTGTTGATATTGTATAAACTATTGTTTTGTTATATCTATAAAACAACTAATTTTCTTATGTATGATTGATTTTATATTTTTTTTAAAAAATTGATTATTAAATACTAAATTACTCTTTATTTTTTCCATAAAATTTCTAATTTTTTATGATTTTTTCTGATTTTAAAAAAATGAAAAAATAGGAAAATCCGTTTAGGCCTGTGAATTTTCAGATACGGACCAAACGGACGGGCTTGGACGGGTGAAATGAGACGGGATGGGCCGGGTTTAGGGCCATGGCGTGAGACGGATAGACGGGCTTCTACCCGTTTGAGAAACGAATTTGGTCCAAACGGACCGGGCCGCCCGTTTGGCCATCTCCAATCACCACGATTCCAAATGATCCATGTTAATAGTCTTAATTTATAAGTCAAGTTGAATATTAGCAAAAAAAAAAAATTTAAGTGGATATTTCTTATTTCAAAATAAATATATATTTTATTATTAATTTAATTGAAAATGAATGTATTATATTTTTTACAAAACTGTTTCACATCTTATACCTAGATATATAATTTTATATATTTACGCTAAATATTTTTTATTTTTGATAGTGTAATTTATAATATATATAAATATGAAAGCAAAATAAATGGTTAACATTGAAAAAGTCTTTCCATTTTGAATTAACAATCTATAACTATATAAAAGCTGAAGTGCAAAGCACTTCAGCACACCCACCCATTTCCCGCTAAAACAAGAACCTGGATTAAATACATACTACTAGATTCATTCTCCCTTAATTATCATTTTCTGAATACACCCCTTTAATATTCTGTATTAACGTTTCTTCCCTATCTCTTCTCCCTCTTCGTCGCTCTCTCTTCCCAAAACATACACGCCGCACTAAGACATCGGCAGTTGTGCAACGCCACCATCGAAATTATCAAAAACACCCCTTCTCTCTCAGTCCCTCCACCTTTCTTCTCGATCTCTCCAGCCTCCACTCCCTCGTATGGTTGCTGTCGCCGCCTCACTTTTTCCATGGGTTCAAGAAGCTTTCCCCCCAGGTCGAACCTTTTGGCACGAGGACCGCTACAAGGATGATCTTCATTATCTGAAAGTTTGGTTGGAATATGTGAGTACTTAAATTCTTGGTTGTCTAAATGTTTATAATTTAATTTGGCATCGCAGGCTCAAAAATTGTCTGGACGCTGAAGTTGTGTATAGCTTTCTGGATGCAAACAAAATAGGGCAGTCACTTGCGATCTTCTATAAATCATATGCTTTGTACTTGGAGTCAAAGAATAAGATCAAAACTGCAAATGATATATACAATTTGGGGATAAATAGGTAGGGCCCTGTGTTGCTTTGGTTCCTATAGTTGCATTCTGATGTTTATTTCATGTTATATATAAATCTGGTATTTGAAACATTGAAAGTTGGGGTGTTACTGGGCCAAAAGAGAGTAGTTTGGTCTGTTAACATGCTAATGGGATCTTGCAAGAAGTATTGAGCAAGTTCAAGGGAGCTTATAAACCTGGCGAAGTTCACATTGTTCTCTTACTTTTCCTATATCAAGTGAAGTGGAGCGGAGGGAGTATATAATATATATAAGAATTATTTATTTTGACTTGCATTTCATGTCATTGGTACTCTGGTTCAGTTTACTTTAAACTACAAATTGCAGATTACTCAGAGACCTGGCCATAGAAACTGTGCAGTAGTCACCACTCCTTGTGTTGAGGTGCTTGTAGACGAGGAATGCAGAGTGAGTACTTAAAGCTCTCTTAACTATTCAGAACTGCATAGGAGTGATGCCAATATGGAGGTTTGCATAAATGTAACTAATATATTGTCCTCTCTGACAAAATATTTTTTTCTGGGAATAATCTAGAAGTAAAAAAAGTGGAGAAAGAGAGTGGGAAATCTTCGACTCTGCAGCTCAGAAACGGAAACAGTCAAGACCTTAAGAAGTAAGTATTAGATTATGGAAAGAAAAAGTTTGATTAGTCAAATAAATGTAGCTACAATTCTTTATATGATATTTGTACAGGGAAACAGAGTTATTGAGGGAGAACCCGCTGCGTCATTTTCCAGCTAGTAGTATGCCAAGATGATGTGTGTGCTGTTGTCTTTAAAGCTTCATCTCCGGTTGATTGAAACTCTAAACATGTTCGATTTCTTTCATAAACTTTGTTGTTGTATCGTTCTGTAGCACTCTTGTGCTATGCTTTAGATATTTTCAATTCTCAGTTTTTTGCAATGTTGAAGAGGGAAGGGAATGAATAAAGGAAGGGTCAGCCTTAGGCAAAAAAATCAGGAAAGAACATAGAAATGAATGGAAGACTAATGATCATAGAAATCCACGGGAAAGTTCACAAGAATTGGAAGAACGATTAAAGAGTCTTGTGAGTTGTACCTTCGAAAATAATACTCAATGGGGAAAGGAGGTGAGCTTGTACTTTCCATAGTTAAGCACATAACGAGTATCGTTAACTTATGTCAAACGTTTTGAATTAAATGCAGATGGGATTAAAGTATGGGTGTCCGGTTGAAGACGTGATAACTGGACTATCGATTCAATATAACTGATCGAAATCAGTTATTGCTATCCGGAAAAGAAAGGGTTCCTAGGCATGGCTGCAACAACGTTGGATCAGGCGCTGGTGCTGCATAAGAGATGGTCTGAGGGTGACCTGCAAATCTTGCTGTCAAAATACAGTCCGGCTTGGTATGCAACGAGAAAGATTAGCCCTGGACTCCAAATGGGCTACTTGATCTATTGCCTTTGGTCCCCTAACTCCTTGCCTACACTCTTTTACGCCATTTTCACTTCCCTTTATCTCCTCAATGGCATCTCCTTGTTTCCTCAGGTATATTTGTTGATTCTCTTGTTTGCCAGTTAAAGCGACATGTCCAAATGGATCCAGTTCCCGTTTCAGGGATCGGAGGAACCGTAGCCTAACCGTCCAACCCCAGTTTTGGTGCAGGGGTTTTTGATTCCTTCTTTTTGACTAACAGGCTCTGTTAGTTTTTTAACAGTAACGAATTGAAAAAAAAAAAGCAAACAAACAGAAAATGTGGCGTTTGTACCAGATTCTGTTAGTTTATAACAGAATCTGTTAACAACATAACATTTCCAGTTTTAAGATAGGAAATTGTTATATTTTTAGCAGATTCAGTTAATTATGTAACTAAATCAGTTGGTTGTTTGAAATTTGACTGTTGGAACCGCCAGTTCTTAACCACCGGTTTCCGGTAGCAGGAAGGTGGAACCTAAACCAAACTGCATAACCGTCGGTTCCGGTTCGTCCTCCAGTTTAGCCCGGTTCTGGTTCATTTTGGCCATGTCTTAGAGGGGATATAATTTCATTTTAATTCAGTATGTTTATAAATTCAGGTATCGAGCGCATGGTTCCTTCCGTATGCATACATAATACTTTCCCAGATCGCGTACACTTTGTTGGAGTTTCTGTTGTCTGGTGGTACCATCTTGGGGTGGTGGAACGAGCAAAGAATGTGGCTTTACAAGAGAACAACCTCGTACCTGTTTGCTGTAACCGATACAATCACACGCCTGACAGGAATCTCTGACATGTCATTCGTTGTCAGTGCAAAGGTAGCTGATGAAGATGTTTCGGAAAGATACGAGAAGGAGATGATGGAGTTTGGAGCCACTTCTTCTCCAATGTTTACCATCTTGACTACCATATCCATGGTCAATCTGTTTTGCTTGGTGGGGTTGACTTTGAAGGTCGCGTTGACTGGGCACGAAGTCAACGAGTCAATGGGTGTTCAAATTTTGTTGTGTGGGTTCATGGTTGAATTGCTATTAACTTGCCTTTGTTCAATGCTATTTTGTTTAGGAAAGATAAGGGGAAGATGGCAACGTAAGTTACCTTAAAGTCTGTTTTTGTGGCATTCTTTGTGTGTACCTGTTTCTCTTTCTTGTCTTAGATTATTTTTGCTGTTTGTTTTAAGCAATATTTTTGTATGTAGACATTGGGTGTTTTATTTTCTATTTTTCTTTTCCTTCTTATTTTTCAGCACGAACAAATGGGATGGTGATGTAAACGCAGCGGAATAGTAACCAAGGCCTGATCGAAATCAAAACCTTCTGCAAGGAATCGCAATTCCCAAGATAACAAGAATTTCCTAAGAAATCCTTCTGCAAGCCAATAAAATTGACCAAGAGTTTTGCAAGGGCAAAATATGAATTTTATTGATAAAAAGACTAATTTTCGGAATTACAATGAAGGCCTATCTTATAGTGCCCAGAAAACTTGAAAAAGACTCCTAAACCTTCTAAAATTAATCCTAACCTATATAGTAACCTAATAGGACTTAAAAACTAGTAAATATATTGAAAATCTATTCTAAATCTACCTATAATCAACCAATTAAAATTAAATCCGAAAATACAAATGAAATAATAAAAGATACAAAAACAATAAACGTTCCAATTTACATCATACACCACCACTTCAAAAGAACTCGTCCCCGAGTTCTCATCCAATGTTTGGAAGCTGCCATCCCATTTAAAAAGATATTTCGAATAAATCTTTTTTTTAAGCATACATTGACGTAAGATGATCTCTTCTGTATATAAAATTATTCCATCAATCCCATCCTCCTTGTGTTGAGTTTCCTCCCCTTCCTTCCCTTGATCAACAATGATCAATAAATCTTCAAAAATAATTTCTTTCTTGTTGTGAAAAACACCCAAATTTTCATAAAAAATTGGGGTTTTTGAACAATCAATACCAACCTCTTCTTTCTCCTTGAATTCAACTAGGACATTATCAGGGACTATAATATTTGAAGTAATAATATCACCACAAACCTGAACAATGCTCAAATCTTTTTTGAACTCACAAATAACCTCTTCATCAAAAGCTTCTTCTTGAGTAGGAAATTCTTCAATAGACAACTCACCATTAAAGACCGGAATATCCGCCCTAATCTTGGGTCGTTGATCTTGAGGAGGCACGCCACGGCCTCCCTTCAACATTATCCGAAGTATCCCCGCCTATCGGATCACCACGGTGGAGATTTTCCCCGTGAGGACCGGCCCGATTTCGTGGGTTGACACCATCTCCACCTACACGCAATCCGACCAAAGGCTGCCATGAGTTCCGTATCTTTGTCGATCTTGGCGCTCTGTGCTCTCTAGCCTCTTGATCCAAACGATCCATACGTTCCCTAGTTGCTTGATCCTGACGCTCCATACGCTCCAAGATTGCGGTAAGAATGGTTAGGTTGTCTCCGTTGTCTCCACCGGAATTGGCCATCGTCCAAGGATCTCGCCTTTTCTGATACCAACTGATGTAAAGCAACGCAGCGGAATAGTAACCAAGGCCTGATCGAAATCAAAACCTTCTGCAAGGAATCGCAATTCCCAAGATAACAAGAATTTCCTAAGAAATCCTTCTGCAAGCCAATAAAATTGACCAAGAGTTTTGCAAGGGCAAAATATGAATTTTATTGATAAAAAGACTAATTTTCGGAATTACAATGAAGGCCTATCTTATAGTGCCCAGAAAACTTGAAAAAGACTCCTAAACCTTCTAAAATTAATCCTAACCTATATAGTAACCTAATAGGACTTAAAAACTAGTAAATATATTGAAAATCTATTCTAAATCTACCTATAATCAACCAATTAAAATTAAATCCAAAAATACAAATGAAATAATAAAAGATACAAAAACAATAAACGTTCCAATTTACATCATACACCACCACTTCAAAAGAACTCGTCCCCGAGTTCTCATCCAATGTTTGGAAGCTGCCATCCCATTTAAAAAGATATTTCGAATAAATCTTTTTTTTAAGCATACATTGACGTAAGATGATCTCTTCTGTATATAAAATTATTCCATCAATCCCATCCTCCTTGTGTTGAGTTTCCTCCCCTTCCTTCCCTTGATCAACAATGATCAATAAATCTTCAAAAATAATTTCTTTCTTGTTGTGAAAAACACCCAAATTTTCATAAAAAATTGGGGTTTTTGAACAATCAATACCAACCTCTTCTTTCTCCTTGAATTCAACTAGGACATTATCAGGGACTATAATATTTGAAGTAATAATATCACCACAAACCTGAACAATGCTCAAATCTTTTTTGAACTCACAAATAACCTCTTCATCAAAAGCTTCTTCTTGAGTAGGAAATTCTTCAATAGACAACTCACCATTAAAGACCGGAATATCCGCCCTAATCTTGGGTCGTTGATCTTGAGGAGGCACTGCCCTGGCCTCCCCTTCAACATTATCCGAAGTATCCCCGCCTATCGGATCACCACGGTGGAGATTTTCCCGTGAGGACCAGCCCGATTTCGTGGGTTGACACCATCTCCACCTACACGCAATCCGACCAAAGCCGCCATGAGTTCCGTATCTTTGTCGATCTTGGGCTGCTGTGCTCTCTAGCCTCTTGATCCAAACGGTCCATACGTTCCCTAGTTGCTTGATCCTGACGCTCCATACGCTCCAAGATTGCGGTAAGAATGGTTAGGTTGTCTCCGTTGTCTCCACCGGAATTGGCCATCGTCCAAGGATCTCGCCTTTTCTGATACCAAGCGATGTAAAGCAACAGCGGAATAGTAACCAAGGCACGATCGAAATCAAAACCTTCTGCAAGGAATCGCAATTCCCAAGATAACAAGAATTTCCTAAGAAATCCTTCTGCAAGCCAATAAAATTGACCAAGAGTTTTGCAAGGGCAAAATATGAATTTTATTGATAAAAAGACTAATTTTCGGAATTACAATGAAGGCCTATCTTATAGTGCCCAGAAAACTTGAAAAAGACTCCTAAACCTTCTAAAATTAATCCTAACCTATATAGTAACCTAATAGGACTTAAAAACTAGTAAATATATTGAAAATCTATTCTAAATCTACCTATAAT
Organism: Adenophora triphylla var. japonica; assembly: GCA_022495995.1. NCBI lineage: Eukaryota > Viridiplantae > Streptophyta > Magnoliopsida > Asterales > Campanulaceae > Adenophora > Adenophora triphylla. The sequence continues at coordinate 299,327 of JAFEMH010000463.1, read as the reverse complement.
CAACCAATTAAAATTAAATTCGAAAATACAAATGAAATAATAAAAGATACAAAAACAATAAACGTTCCAATTTACATCAGATGGGAACCAAATTATTTATGAAACAAATATAGCTTTTGTTATAAAAGATCTATGTAAAAGACAAAAAATAAATAAATCACATTACGTGGTTCACCAATTTGGCTACGTAAATGGCAGAGGGCAAGAATATTATTATCAACTGACAGTAAGCAAATACAATCTCTAATCTAATTCACAAACTTTTTGATTACAAGAATTCACAATTGTGCAAACCTTAAATCTAGAGAAAACAGAGAGAAGAAAATCATGAAAACACCTAGAATTATTGATCTCTATCACACGATTACAACATAAAAATTACTAGGGAATAGGGTTTATTTATACTGCTAGGGAACAGGGTTAATATACTGCGTATGTGGTAAGTATTAGATGTTAAACTTAATATATTAGATCAATATTCTCATATAACTTTCTATTTAAGATGATGTTTACTATATTAGTTAAACATAAATAGATTTTTTTTTAAATATAATAAAAATATTATTCAACTATTACATTAGATGAAAATAATGGTTTTCGCAAATTATATTTACTAATCATAATAGTTAATATAGGGTAACTCTAAATATGTTTTTTTTTTCAAAATTTGTAGTTATATTAATACCTTTTACTAAAAAAATAATCCACATTAATATTAATAGTTATATTAACTCTTTTGATTTAGTTCTTCAATTTGTCAAAAGCTTTTTGATCGTGCGTTTAACGCACGGGTGATATACTAGTTGTTACAAATGATCATAGACACAAACAAGGCATTTATTCAGTGGTTCAGTCTAACATTTCACAGGTATATGATTCAACTCTCATTCCCTACGTAATATTTAGTATTTTATTTTATTTTTTTTGGAATTTCAAATAAAAGAAAAAAGAAAGAGAAAATCCGTCCAAGCCCGTTTGAAAATGATCATAGGCTAACGATGCGGATCGGGCACCAGCAAAACAGGCGGAGGGGGGGGGGGGGCGGGCTTGGCCCGCAATCATGAGAAGGCAGGTCGGGCTGAATCCGTTACAAAGGCAAGCTGAGCCATGAACGGACCGGGTGATGTAAACGCAGCGGAATAGTAACCAAGGCCTGATCGAAATCAAAACCTTCTGCAAGGAATCGCAATTCCCAAGATAACAAGAATTTCCTAAGAAATCCTTCTGCAAGCCAAGTTTACATCACCGGGCCAACCCGATGTTCATCATTAGTGGTGGGGCCCTGGTGGGGGCCTTTAATTAACATTAATTATAGAAAACTTTCACAATAAAATTAAAATTTAGTTATACTTTGAAATGATAATATATTCGTGGGTTAAAATAATAATACTTATTATTATATTCTTTAAAGAAATAATATTTTTAAGAATAATAAAAATAATTATTAAGTGCTTCATAAAAATTATAAAAATATAAAACTAAATATAATATAGTTATATATACTCCTAAATAACACAAAATCTCAGAAAAAAGGTTTGTTTTACACTCAGACTATCCACAATGGTGGATTGAAAGGGTGGATGAAATGGATTTAAGTGGGATGAAATGCTCCAATGGCAAATTGAAAGGGGGTTGGATGAAATTGTTGGATGAAAGATTTCATCCAGCTGAAAGTTTTTTTTTTTTTTTTAATCGGACACGTGTCGGCTTGGCATTGGAGGAGGCCAAGGAGCGTGCGCCTCACGCCCCGGATAGGCGCGTGAGGCGCAGGGTTTTTTTTTTTTCCTGGGTTGACAAGTGTCAGCTTCTTATTGGTCAGTTGGATTTTCGAAAATTTTTTTTTATTCCAAATCTTTGAGCTTAATTATCACCTAGTAAATTAATTTTTTAAAAAATTTTTTTTTTCACCAAAATTCATCATTTTTTCCTACAAATTGATATAAGTTTCATTTGATTTGGACACAAAAAAAAAAACACTCATTTTTCAATTTGAGCTTAATTATCACCTCGTAAATTAATTTTTTTCACCAAAATTCATCATTTTTTTTCCCTACAAATTAATATAAGTTTCATTTGATTTGAAAAAAAAAAAAAAAAACCCCACTTTTCAAAAACATAGAATATAATTAAAATAAAAGTAGTGGGGTATAGAATGATGAGTTGGAGGGAGTTGACATATAATTTAGGTTAGCCATTGTAGGGAGGTAAATGAAATGGGTAGATGAAATATTAGGTGGATGAGAAAAAGTGTAAAAAGTGTTAGATGAAATGGGGGAAGGGGATGAAACCATTGTGGGTAGTCTCAATTGGTGTAAAACGTACTTTTAAAATATGCGGTTGAATTAATGTATGTAAGTGAATTTTTTTTTTTTTTAAATTGCACGATCACATTTTTATAAATAATTCAAACTTATAAAAATTTACTGACACTTTTCGACACTATACTGATACCTTTCAATACTAAAATCGACATTTTTAACACTAGATTTGACACTATTTTCAACACAAATATCAAAACTATTTAACACTACAACTACAATTTTATATCCTATAACCAACACTATTTAACATTAGCAGCTAATCATCTGTAATGAAGTGATTGTGTGATGTAGGTGGACTTAACGGAACAAAATGTTGACATGAAATATTAAGCACTTAGTAAACTGAGGAGGTATTTAATTCCAAATGTTGAACCAACCCTATAGCCAAAATTGCACAAAATCCGGGGAGAAACGCGTTTCTCCATAACTTATGAAGAAACGGGGTCCGACTTGTCGCGCGATAAGGCTTCTGGATATCCAGAAGCTTATGAAAGTGATATCCAGAAACCTTCAAAATGAATATCCAGAAATTTTCAAAATGTTTCTGGATATTCATTTGATGGTTTCTGGATATACATTTGAAGGTTTCTGGATATCCAGAAACCTTCAAAATGAATATCCAGAAACTTTCAAAATGTTTCTGGATACTCATTTGATGGTTTCTGGATATACATTTGAAGGTTTCTGGATATCCAGAAACCTTCAATAAGCAATTTCTGGTCTTGGCCTTGAATTTGGCTTCAAATATATTTTTTCTGGATATCCGCCCAAAGGCTTCTGGATATCCGTTCCAAAGCTTCTGGATATCCAGAACCCTTTGAGACTGATATCCAGAATTTTTTTTCTGGTTATCAAACGCATAGCTTCTGGCTATTAAAAACACGTTTCTCCATAGTTATGGAGAAACGCGTTTCTCAGCAGACCTACTCCCAAAATTGACTCGATGAAAATTTATTATTGTCTCTTGCATAAAATTTACATTTATAATCTAGTCACCCAATATACAAAAAAAAAAAAAAATGAAATGAAATTATTAACCGATTTAACAATAAAATATTAAAATTAAAATTAAAATGAGCTCCGTCCATGAAACTTACCGACACCGTATATAGTATGTCAAAATCTTGCAAAAAACTAGTTTTTTCGTAACATAAGAAAAAAACTAGTTTTAAAGCACTAAATCTAACTAATAAGAGTGATGAACTGTTCTGAAAATTAATTTTTTATAACATTTAAAAAAAAAACTAATTTTTCACAAGAGTTACTCATAGTATTTATTTATATTTATATTTATTCGTGCATTTTTAAATTATTACAAACTACTTGCGTTTCTTCTCCAGATCTAGTTCTCGGATTCAAAAGCGTTCTCTCGATCCCATCCCCAAACTCATTTCAAAATTCACATTCAACAACGGCTACATTTCTCTCTCTCTCTCTCTCTTTCTCTCTCCCCCTCCCCTTCTCTCTCGCTGCCTTGTCCGACCAAGCCCTAATTCTCTCCCACTCTCTCTCCAATTCTGCACGATGAAGCATTTTATGCAGCCAAGAAACACAATCTTGAGAGAGAATCACCCTTCTTCCGCCACTGACACTCCGCCGTCAATCAAGCAGAAATCTTCATCCAATCGTAAGCAGAAATCCTCAAAAGAGAATGCCCCGCCGTGTGATCTCAATGCGCTTCCAGATTCCTCTCCTTCCCCTTCCATCGTCGGGAAACCCTCGCCGGCCGGAAAATTGATAAGTCCACTCCCGCCGAGGCCTCCCCCTCCCCCTTCAAATCCGCTTAAGAGAAAGCTAAATCTTGAGACTGGCGCCGAGACTGGAGTGACTGGATCTTCTGATTCCGGTGTCAAGGTAATCAAATCTTACAGAAATCCCTAGTATTCTAGCCTTTCATTGAAATTCGTTTAACTGCAAGGACTTCGTAAGAATGAATCTTGGAAATTTAGGGTTTATTTGCTAGGTAAATTGTAAATTGATGGTCCTTAGGTCAAAATTTTTCTTCATTTGCTGTTTGTTTCTTATAAAAATATGAAGGTAACAGAAATCAAATTGTTTATGAACACCCAGTTTATTGCGAGCTCTAGTTTTAGCTTGTACAGTTTAGCGTAAATACAATAACCACAAAAATTTGTTATTCTTCTGTCAAATTCTTTCTGTTCCACTGAAAGAATTTCATTTGATCACTAGGATTGTTCTTGTAACACCAACACAAAATAAAACTCAGTTAAGCGCTAAAATATCTTTCTTGTCAGGGTTGCATTTGAAATACTTTATTTTTGACTTGTTATACATGCACTTCTTGAATGAAATGGAAGGAGAGTAGCATTTGCTAGATTTTCTATTCAGTTTTGCGATTAGTGCTACTTGAATCAGGTTGTAGTTCAAGTGAGTCTACCAACTAAAAAGGAGGAAGAACTGAATTGATAGTCATTAGGTCAAAACATTTCTTCTGTTGCTGTTTGGTTGCTTATAAAATTTTGCAGGCTACAAAAATCAAATTGTTTTATGAACACCCAGTTTCTTGCAAGCTTAATTTTTAGCTAGTACAGCTTAGTGGCAATACAATAACCACAAAGATTTGTAAATCTTTTGTGTACCACTCAAAGAGTTTCATTTGATCTCGGAACCCAAACAAAACTAAGTAAATCACAAAAATATATCTTTCTTGCAAGCTTAATTTTTGTGCCAGATTTATTTTTGCGTGTTATACATGGAATTCTTGAGCACTTGCTTGATTTTCTATTGAGTCCTGTGATTACCGTTACTTCCTGTGATTACCGTTACTTGAATCAGGTTGTAGTTCGAGTGAGGCCGCCAACTAAGGATGAGGAAGTTGGAGAATTAATAGTTCAAAAAACAACAGGCGATTCCTTGTCGGTCCTCGGCCAGACTTTCACATTTGACTCTGTAGCAGATGCTGAGTCAAGACAGGCAAGAACGAGTTTGTTGCTTCTAATTATAATTAAATGAAAACGAATTTTATTATGAAATTGTTCTTATTTATTTCACTTTGCTTATTCTTTTTCAGATAGACTTATTCCAGCTCGTGGGAGCTCCCCTTGTTGAAAATTGCCTAGCTGGATTCAACAGTTCTGTATTTGCATATGGACAGGTAGTATCTCGTCTACTAGATGTTTTACGTGAAAGAATGTATATAGAGTTTTGTTTATACTAACAACTGGTCTGTTGATACGACTTGTGTACTCTGATTAGACGGGGAGTGGAAAGACATACACAATATGGGGACCATCCAATGCCTTCTTCGAGAAAAACTTATCCAGTGATCAACAAGGTTTAACTCCCCGAGTATTTGAAAGACTGTTTTCCCGCATAGATGAGGTAAAATAATTTTACTTTTCCTTATCATCATGTGATGGTAAGATATGAAAAACTATTTCTTGAAATACTTATTTGTTGTTGTGTAGTTTTCAAAACTCATATTCACTCACTTTTGTCATGTAGGAGCAAAATAAGCATTCTGACAAACAGCTCATGTATCAATGTCGTTGTTCTTTTCTTGAGGTAATCTGAAACCTGAACCTCTCATCTATGATTGAAAAGTAGAAAAGTATATTCACTATACTTAACTGCCCCCAAAACTGTTTTTACAGATCTATAATGAGCAAATCACTGATTTGTTGGACCCAACTCAAAGGAACCTCCAAATAAGAGAAGATGTTAAAACTGGGGTCTACGTTGAAAACTTGACAGAGGAGAGTGTGAGCACTATAAAGGATGTGACACAGCTTTTGTTAAAGGTCTGTGCCTTACTACTTACCACAGTGTTGATGCATGTCATATTCTGCTTTTGTTCTTTCAGAATCTTCTTCATGGATAATCCCCACACTACTTTGTTCAATTTCAGTATTCATTTTCTTTACTTCTGTCCAATTTTCTGTTTCATTTTTTGCTTTAGGTAGTTACCTGACTTGGGGCATTGTAAAAGCAAAATATTTGAAAGTTCTAGTAACTTTTGTATCAGACATATGCATAGGGATATATGACCCAACAAAGAGTAATTACTCTGCCATCATGTGGTGTATCTATTCAGGAGACCTTAACTGTAAAGTGAAAGATTATAAGTTTGTTAAGCACCAATCACTTAGTCTAGCTTATATGAAATGGTTGGACAGGCATTTCAAGATAAGTTTTAGGCTTTCGTGATGTTTAGGTTATCCTGATTTCGTGGCAATATAGTTGGACAATAGTTTTATTTGGCTCCATTTCCAATTTAACAGAGAGGTCAAATAATCTGCTTACAAAGTCAACACGCGTACTGGAGGTCAGTCAAAACATTTTGCTTGTCAATTAAGGTGGTAGCCCTTGTGAATTAGAGTTTCTTAAGAATGAAGGTGTAAGGTGACTGCAAGAATAGCGACTTGATTTTCCTTTCATTTTTCTCGAACATGGAGGATACATTTTGGGAATCTCAAATTGTGTCATGGAAATTAAATAAGGGAGAGGATCCATATTAAAATGCAGTTTCTTATGACTTAAGATAAAATCTTTGGAAATTCTAAGGTGGCAGCACTTATGAAATACAGTTTCTTAAGCATATAAGTGTAAGGTGATTGCTGGAATAGAAGCTACTTTTTAGAATTCTGAAATTGTGTTAAATTGGATTGGGTCATCTCCAACTTGTAATAGTCCAGACACAATGGATTAATTTGTAAAGAGGTTTGGTTTGAACTTGTCCCTCTTTTGATATATAATACTAAACAAAGCTGTTGGCTTACTTATTTTTCAAGTCATTTTTGCTTGGGTCATCTCCAACTTGTAATAGTCCAGACACCCTGCAACTATACTTTCACAATTGGATTGAAGTGTATATATTATATGGTTACTATAAGATTGTTGCCTGGTCACCTTAGTAGGGGGAGGCATGCTACTTGCAGATTTTGGCATGTCTGTGAATGTGAATTATAATTTCATAATTTGTGTCTGTATTTCAGTTATTTCTGAAGTATGGACAAATGATTCTTTAATAGTTGGAATATATGGGCAGCATATTGATGATCTCTACTGAAACAATGCAGGGTTTGTCACACAGGAGGACAGGAGCCACAAGTATAAATGCTGAGAGTTCCCGCTCGCACAGTGTGTTTACTTGTGTTGTTGAATCACGTTGCAAGGTAATAGAATGTCGAAAGTGCAAAAGCTACTTGATTTTATTATTCATCTCTCTCTGATCTCTCCACTCGTACTTATCTACCATTGTTTCCATGCTAGTTATTTCTGCTGTTTTTTACACTTTATTTCTTGCTTTTTTTTAAAGCTTTTCTTTACTTTCTCAATTTATAGAGCGTAGCAGATGGAGTGAGCTGCTTCAAAACAAGCAGAATAAATCTTGTTGATCTAGCGGGGTCAGAGAGACAAAAGCTAACGGGTGCAGCTGGAGAGCGCTTGAAAGAAGCAGGAAATATCAATCGTTCTCTTTCTCAACTAGGGTATGTCATACTTAGAAACAAAACATGCATAATCATTTTCTAAATTTGATTTCAGGTTAGAGGTAGATCATCCTATGACTGAACTGAAGTGTGTTAAAAGGAGTGCCTGTTTACGTTCATCTTTGTTAACCATATTTCCATATGTGACTTGCAGTTTCACTATGTTAATACTTAAGGCAATCATCAGAAGTTGTACTTCTTTTAACACAGGATTCATGGGTTTTTAAGTGGTTAACGAAGTGTTACATCTTCTATTTTTCTTTCTTATTATTTATGAATATATTTCCATATGTGACTTGCAGTTTCACTATGTTAATACTTAAGGCAATCATCAGAAGTGGTACTTCTTTTAACACAGGATTCATGGGCTTTTAGTGGTTAACGAAGTGTTACATCTTCTATTTTTCTTTCTTATTATTTATGAATATATTTTTTGTTATCTCTCCACCCCAAATATAATGTCCTAATTTGTTTAGTTATGTTGATTAAGAAATTATTTTACTTCCAGATTTGTCATTTCAAATTAAATTTAAAAAACAATTGTGTTTCACCTTCTAGAAGTCGCCAGTTTGTAAATTTTCAATAATTGTTCATTTCCCACCAGCATTATTTTTGTACTATCTCATCAAACTCTTTCTATTCTTTTGAGACTTTGTATAGGAAAATGATGAAATTCCCTTCAACCATATATCCAATTGAGTATTTCCTCTATTGGAGGGAGATTCAGAAATGATTGAAGGTACAAAGATATTTTGGCCACAATAGCATGCAAATCACATGCCTTAGGAAACTTTTTTTTTGGCTACATCCGAAAAAACAATGAACCTCTTTTTGGTAAAGGTGACAATTGGAAAGGGGAGTTGCATAATGAGGGAAGGGTGCATTGAGTATCTAGTCCGATATCAGTAACTTAACTTGCTAAAGAAATACTAGATCTTTTTGATTGAAGATTGTGATGAGTCTGTAAAGAAGTCATTCATACATAGGTGTTGACTATTTGTCATGATAACATGTTTATGCAATCGGCAACATGTCCAAATTGCTTCAAGCAGAACTCTAGCTCGGCTGATTCACATATTAATGCCGACCATTCAACAAGAGTATGCATGCGAATGTGTAATCAAAAGTCCCAATGTTTTATTGGTTGAGAACTGAGTTTATGACCATTACCTCCATTCTTTAGCCCAACATCTGCTTTTCCAGTTATCTTCCCTGGAGGGGATACCTTTATGCCAAGACTCAGTGGTGGTAGTAATTGAAATGCATGAACTTTAGAGCCAATTATTTGTTTCTATGTTAGATTCATCAGGACCACATTTATTCTAGAAAACTTGCTTATCTTTTTGTGTTTTAAGCAGTGGAGAGGAGCTGAAGCTGTATCATATATCTATTTGCTTTATTTTGTGACTTTGATTGTAGACGATGTGTTTCTGGCTGGATCTTTTTGGAGCCTATTGGTTGCTGCGTTACCATGTGAATCTCTTGAGATAAATTGTTTCAATTTACTAAAGTGAGCACAAGCATGCTTCTGAACTCAAGTGCTTATATACATGGGGTTGTGTTTCTGACTTTGATTGTAGACGATGTGTTCTGGCTAGATCTTTTTGGAGCCTATTGGTTGCTGGATTACCATGTGAATCTCTTGAGATAAATTGTTTCAATTTAATAAAGTGAGCACAAGCATGCTTCTGAACTCAAGAAGTGCTTATACATGGGGTTGTGTGTTTGTGCTCACGTTTTAGAGAGAGGGAGCTAGAGGTATGCATATATAGAGAGAGGGGGGGGGGTTGTTTGGTTTTTTGCATTTTGGAATCAATTTGTCCTTTCGGAAGCACAAGCGGAGGAGCACTCGTGTGTCCATAAACAGAAATACCAATCAGCTATTAGCTATACATGTTTCTGTTATCTCAAACTAGCACTTGACAAGTCGTAGAAGTATAGTACCTCTTATACATCAACCAGTATTTGTTTTCTTTGTTTTTGAGAGTCTCTGGCAATATTCTTCTTTTATCTTTGAGATGCACCCTGATGTTGATGTCGTAATGGCCCTGACAAAGAAAAAAATTATTTATTTTTGCAATAGAGAAAAAAGGAATACAAGTTTGGTGCTGATTTGTGTTATCTTTGCAATGTACAGAAATTTGATAAATATTCTGGCTGAAGTTTCGCAAACGGGAAAGCAAAGGCACATCCCCTACAGAGATTCCAAGTTGACATTCTTGTTACAGGAATCTCTTGGTGGAAATGCAAAGCTTGCGATGGTTTGTGCAATCTCTCCAGCACAAAGGTGATTTTTTGTAATTTTCTTTCTGCTTGACCCACTGCCTCTTTCACACGTGTGCGCTTGAGAACTTCTGTTTTGAACCTGAAAATTTACATAATTATGCAGCTGCAAGAATGAGACTCTCAGTACACTGAGATTTGCCCAGCGTGCAAAGGCTATCAAGAATAAGGCTGTTGTCAATGAAGAAATGCAGGAGGATGTAAATGTCTTGCGTGAAGTGATACGACAACTAAAGGTAAATGCTTCTTGTTCTTTTAACTTCCTTTTATTCAAGGGACATTTTGTAAATGTCAAAATTTATGGCAAAGATTATAATTATTTCTTAGTATCCATTTCTAAACTTCTAATTTTGTTTTGTTTTAAGTCTATAATGAAAAGTCTATAATGAAATGTAGAAAAAAATTGGTAAATAACATTTAGAGACAAGTTATTTAGAAAGTGGTCATTCATTTTGGGACAAAATTTTCTAAAAGATGGACATTCATTTTGGGACGGATGGAGTATATTTTTTGATAGGACCTTTCCATACCATATAATTATTAATATACAGTAATTGACGGGAGATTAATGGCAGGATGAGCTGGTAAGGGTGAAAGCAAATGGGAACCAAACAGACCCGAGTGGAGGCTACTCAACAGGGTGGAATGCTCGTAGAAGCTTGAGTCTCTTGAAATTTAGCCTCAACCGTCCAATGTTACCTCATGCGGATGATGATGGAGACGAAGAAATGGAAATAGTTGAAGCACTTGATCAAGCTGGAATCTTGTTAGCAGGTTGTGAGGAAACCAGAAATCACCAGTTAAACATGTCTGGAAACGCTTGTATTGCAGAAGACCGTTCTGAGGATATAGATGTTAATATGGAAGAAGAATTATTTGAAGAAGTTGATAAACATGAAAATATAGATGTTAAAGAACCTTATTCTCCAGATTTTTCTGGGGATCACAATGCTCCAAACCTAAGCAATGTTCCATGTGAAGTATCCCCACTTCTTAAATCTCCCACTCCGAGTGTTTCGCCAAAAGCTGTCATCACAAGCAGGAAAAGTTTGAGTTCTTCGTCAATATTAGCTGTATCTCAGAAAGATCTTACAAAATGTGTCTCTAAGAGAACTGAAGATTTAGCAGCTAGTCTCCATCGTGGTCTTGAAGTTCTTGACAGTCATCGCAAGAGTTCGGCTTTAAGAAGGTCAACTTTCAGGTTGTCTTATAAACCTGTGGAAATCAAGCCATTATTAGCTCAAAAAGTTGATGTCGGAGTCCAAACTCTTCCTCAAGAGAATGAGTTCTTGGAATCAGAACCTGAGGTGCTTTTGTGTAGCAATTGCAAGGGAAGAACTTCTCAAGAGCTAAAGGATGGAAATGATAGTTCAAATCTGCAGTTAGTACCGGTTGATGTTCCACAGTCAGCTGAAAAATCCAAGAAACTGGTTCCGAAAGTATGTATAATCGGAATAGAAAGTTTTACGTGCATTATTGTATTACTGTAGTTACTGTTGTTGTGTAACTGATACGTTTTTGTGGTTCTACAGGCAGTTGAAAAGGTTCTGGCAGGAGCTATAAGGAGAGAGATGGCATTAGAAGAGTTCTGTGCAAAGCAAGCTTCTGAAATTATGTACCTTAATCGTTTGGTATGTCTGTTTGAACTGCTAACTGCAAATGCAAATGCCGAAAAAAAAATAAATCATTCTTCTAAACATGTTTTGGCAATTATTACCAGGTGCAACAGTACAAACACGAGAGAGAATGCAATGCCATAATTGGGGAAACGCGGGAAGATAAAATTGTTCGCCTTGAGAGCTTGATAGATGGTATTATGTCAAAGGATGAGTTCATAGATGATGAGTTAGCTCTTGTGACAAATGAGAATCAGGTATGCATACTATTTCTTTTTTGACCCTCCATTTTGATTTCTTTCATGAAGATAAGTTCATTAATCATTTCCTCAATTACATTCCTGTCCATATCTATAACAGATATTGAAGGAAAAATGTGAGAACCATCCTGAAATATTGAGGACTAAGATAGAGTTAAAAAGAGTTCAAGATGAACTGGAACATTACCGGAACTTCTTTGATATGGGTGAGAGGGATGTATTGTTAGAAGAGATTCAAGACTTGAGAGGCCAACTACAGGAGTATATAGATTCTTCACCCAAGTCAGCAAGAAAACGTAACCCGATTCCTCAATTGACCTATTCATGTGACCCAATCCCAGAGTCAACTGAGGATAGTGCTGACCAGATACTTGAACAGGAAAGAATTCGATGGACTGAAGCAGAAAGCAATTGGATATCTCTTGCAGAAGAATTGAAATATGAACTTGAAGCTAGCCGCTCTCTTGCAGAAAAGCAAAAACAAGAACTTGACATGGAAAAAAAATGCTCAGAAGAGCTAAAGGAGGCAATGCAGAGGGCCATGGAAGGCCATGCACGCATGATTGAACAATATGCTGATCTTGAGGAGAAGCATATTCAGATTTTGGCTAGGCAGAGGAGGTTTCAAGATGGAGCGGAGGATGTTAAGAAAGCAGCTGCGAGAGCAGGGGTTAGAGGGGCTGAATCAAAATTTATAAATACCCTTGCTGCAGAAATTTCGGCACTAAAAATGGAGAGAGAAAAAGAGAGGCGGCATTATAAGGATGAGATTAAGGGCCTACAGGCCCAGTTGAGAGATACTGCTGAAGCTGTACAGGCTGCTGGCGAATTGTTAGTGCGACTTAAAGAAGCAGAAGAAGCTGTTGTTTCTGCCCAGGTTAGCTTTCCTCTGCTCGTCTATGTTTTGCTTTCTAACATTGATACTGCACTTTTTATTAAAACTAGGGAGTTGAAGGGGAAGTTCTTTTTATTCTTCATCTTGTATTTCTTTCCCTGATCATGCATTCTTGTGACTTAAAACTGCAAAAACACAAGGTAGAAAATTATTAGAACACAAGTACTTAAAAAAGCTTCAGTAAATATTTTCTGTATCATCATTTTGAAATGTTCGCCTACATGATTCTGCATTACACTTGAGATAGTAAGCTGCTCACCTGTGTTTAAATTCTCAGCATTGCTGTTGGTAAGACTTTCTTAACTAAACATGAATATGTTTGGCCCTAGACATTTGTATATTAATTACTCTTTCTGTGCTTAATCTACAAGTTCGCTTATTTCCCAAAATACACCCTTGGGTAATGACTGATTATTTGACGTAGCGGAAGACTCAAGGATATAATCGATTACTGTTGAATCGCTCGCGAATACCATTAATTGACCTTCGTTGACTCTAAAAAGTACCGAAAATTGGAAATAGAATTCAATATCAAACAACAAAAACTGCCTTCAAAACCCTAAAAACATTGTATTTATGTCTCAAAACCCTAAAACGAAAATAACCTTAATTAAGTAAAAATTACGAAAATACCCAAAAACTGATAAAAGTTTAGAAGCCTGTATGATTGCCGAGATTCGGGCTTTATGACTTAAAACACTTGGCTTGCTGACAGTGGAGTCACCCACCACCTCACCAATGATCTTTCCAACCTTGCTATTCATAGACCTTATGATGGTAGTGATGACGTCCTCATGGGAATGGGAGATGACTCCTCTCTTCCTATTTCTAACAAAGGCAATCTTGACGGGCCACACTCTTTTTCATGTAACCATTGATTGTGGAGTCTACCTTTGGCATCCATCCTCACCTCAAGCTCACTCCACACTCTCAACCCTCTATTCTTCATCTAAACCCTTGCGGTGCAACCTTATTTGCTCCCACTCTGACACCATCAAAACCCCACCACCACCCTTCGCCATTTATGGCTTCCATCCGGTGCTCACCACCCTAGGCAACAACCTTATTTGCCGTCACACCCTAGCACCACCACCCTTGACCTCCTCAAGCCTCAACCTAAGGTGCATCACTACCTTTGGCCTCTTATGGTCTCCACTCACCACCTATTCAACAACCTGTTGCACCACATGATCAACTCCCTGTTTAAGCACCTGCTTACCCACTTGTCTCACAACTTACCTAACAACTTGTCTCATAACCTAACTCACAACCCGTCTCACAACTTACCTCACTACTTGTCTCACAACCTGCCTCACAACGTGTCTCATAAACTGCCTCACAACTTACCTCACAACCTGCCTAACATTCAATCTCATATCCATTGCCACATCTACACTCTGTAGCACAACTTACCTAACAACTTGTCTTACAACCCGTCTCACAACTTACCTCACTACTTGTCTCACAACCTGCCTTACAACCTGCCTCACAACGTGTCTCACAACCTGCCTAACATTCAGTCTCATATCCATTGCCACATCTACACTCTGTAGCACTACCTATGTCTCTCCAACACAGACACACACCGGATAAATTTCCCACTCCACCCGCTCGCTAGAGCCCGGTTCATCTCATCATCTTGCGTGGGCATATATGAAATATATATGTATATATTTTATTATTACAAGATTTTCCTAAATCTTGTATTAGTTACTTTCCTAATATAATTACTATTATATAGTTTCCTTAGTTGATGTATCTAGAATAGCTTGGGAAACACTCCTCCTATTGTATAAAAATGTACCTCTTGTTATTAATAAAATTGAGTCATTTATATCAATTCTCTCTCTCCCATGTATGAATTGACTTCGTCTAACCTTCCTTTTTACAGGAAAGTTAAACTATCTACACTCTTACTTGGTAGTTAAGACATGCTTGTTAAGTTCAAATACTTCAGTATATTTTCCAGGATTATTGTAGAATTTCATATTGGAATAGGTAGAGTATAATCAGATAACTTGTCCGTACAGTTTCTGGTTAAGGGAATCATTTAAATTTTTTTTTACATAGATTTAATGCAAATATCAAGTAGCATTAGCACATTTTTCCCATTTATTTATTTATTATCAAGAAACTTGCTCCAATTAATCCTTCAATATTGCAGATGCAAGCTGCAGCAGCTGAGCAAGAAACTGAGAAAGCTCAAAATCAGATTAAAAAACTGAAGAGAAAGCATGAAAATGAGATTACTACTTTCCATCAGTTACTTGCAGAGTCCCGTGTACCTCAGGAGAAGGCGTCTCCTCCTCCTGTTTATGATAGCCCTGACATGACCAAATACGGTGGAGCGGAGCCATGTCAAGATCAGAAATGGAGAGAGGCGTTTGAGCCATTTAGTAATGCTGAGGATCTAGCAAAAAGAGGAGAACCCGAACCCTCATCATGGTTTTCTGGATATGACCGATGCAACATATAGAGAAGAATTTTATTGACTGCAAATTGATGTATGTACGAGGTAAAAGTTACTACTTACTACTACTATATGTCCGTTTCTGTTTTTTTTTTTTTTTTTTTTTTTTTTTTTTTTTTTAAATATTTTTCTCACCAATCGTGAGAACCATTATATTGGTTTGTATCAGTTCTCTTGTTCTATAATGCATTTGATTTTCAAATATAACATAGCTTGATCCCAAAATAAAGAGCTATATGAAAACTCAATTAGAGATCATTTCTGAACAAAGAGTGATGTCGTGTGATGCACACCAAACATGGTATATCTGGTACTCTCTGTCTCAATAATCTTCCCCCCCTTTTTTTTTTTTGCTATTAATACGAAGGTAATTTGATCGGTAAATTTAGGTTAATTTAATTAATATAATAAAAATTTAAAACTTGTTACTGATACACTATAAATACTATCAATAACAATTCTTAATTCTTAAATGTTCCTTAGATTAACCTAAAATTATTGCTTAAAGTACCTTTTTGTTAACATCGAAAAAAAGTGGGAAGATTATTTTGGGACGGAGGGAGCATCAAAGTTCCACACACCATGTTATGAATGACCAATATATCTTTTTCAAATTTACTCTTATTAAGAGCAAATTTGGGTTTTTTTTTTTTTTTTTTGAAACTGAGTATGAGTTATATTTAAAAACTAGGGAAAAAAAAAGGAATCTATTTGGAGATGATTTAATTGGGTTGGGTTTTGGTGTCAAGAGGATAGGAGGCAAATTTCAAGTGGATGAGAATACAAGTAGTTTGAATGTGTATAAATATGTGTTGTTTGGTGTAATGTATTTTGCAAGACAAAGAGAGACAAGGGAAAGAGTTGAGAAGCAGTTAGTTTGGAGACCATAAGACAAGAAGCTTGTGCCATTGTCTTTCTCTCCCTAACTGTGGACCACTTTTTCTTTCTTTCTAAGGTGAGGAAGAAGAAGAAGGAAGATAGATAGATAGATAGGAACAAAATGAAAATAATATTAACATAATTGTATAATAAATTAAAGTGGTGACAACAAGCCTCTACCACCCATTAGGATAGCCATTTGTCCCCTCCCTGTCAATTCTTCTGCTCTGTCCAATGTTCAAATTTTCAAAAAAAAAAAAAAAAATAAAAAAAAAAAAAAAAAAATCCAAAAAATTAATGTCCAAAGTTTGGAAACTTACTAAATCCATCATAATCATACAACCGGTTTTAATTCACATTTCGACTTTCGATCGGTGTAATATACAAAGATCATTAAGAGGATTTTTATGAACTTATGTTAATCTCTCCGTTTGTAAATAAATGTCGAAAAAATTGTTTTTCATCAAGAGAAAATTTGAAAATCTTTCGTCATTCATTTAGGAAAAAAATGTGTATTAAAAATAGTTAAGTAAAACATTTTTCTAATGTCTCTCAATTTTGAAAAATTAACATTCATTTAGAGCATATACATCCATGACTTTTACAAAAGTCATGAATGATTTGGCAAACATGCCATTTCACATTCATGGCTTTGTACAAAGCCATGGATAACATTTGTCTTTTTGGTTTTGTCAGAAGACATACTTCACGGCGTGATTTTTTTTTTTTTTTTTATAAAAATTGCAATTAACATATAAAAAATAATAAAAATACAAGAATATTGAAATAATTATATATAGTAGTAATAAATATAATATAAATGAGTAGGAAAGAGAAAATATGGTGGGATGACTTTTGTCATGAATGAAGATAAAATTGTTTGGAGTTGTGTTTTTAATAACTGATGACGTGGAGCTGAGGTGGAGGAGAGAGAGAGATGGAATGAAGCTTCATTGTTAAAGATGCTTTAGGGATTGGGGGAGTAGGATATACCAGCTTGTGAAATTAGAAAATTTTGAAAGCTAGACAAAATCTTTTTCACTAATTAGAAAGGGTGTAGGGGAAATATAGGGTCTTGATCTTGATACTGAGGCCGGATATGTGATTGAATCGTGTATAATCCACTTTCCGAATAAAGTATTTCGACCCTTAATGCCTGGGTTACACAAAATCTTTATTGGGATAAGACAATCACGCAATTTGTTTCTAGGCAAAGAGAACAAATCTAAAACTTGAGAATTGTTTTGCTTTCGTTATTGTTGTATCACTCTTGTATTTTTCATATATGTACAACTGAGATCAATCCCTGTATATATACAGATGGAGAGGTATTAGTTAAAGGGTACAATCAAAAGACATGACTTTAGCCAAGCAATGTGTCTTTTCATTTTGAAAAGGCACCTGTTCAGGAACTGCTCGGCCGAGTCAAGGGACTCGCTCGGCCGAGCACATATGTCTAGTGAAATTCTGCCAAGCTGCACGGCCGTGTCAATTGAACTGCACGGCCGTGTTGTTCATACTGCTCGGCCAAGCAAGGCACATGCCTCGGCCGAGCAAGACTCTCCAGAAACTTGGCCAATCTGATATGCTCTGCTCGGCCGAGTCAAGGACTCTGCTCGGCCGAGCACATCAGCAAAATGTGCTACCCTTTAACTTTTACTTCTTTATCGAGGTTGACTTCGTTTTAGCTCAAGCGAGTGTGTTCTCCACACTTTCCCTTACTCGTATCCGAGTCTAATACAAATCACATTGATCTCTAGTAAATCATCATTACAATAAAATAAGTTGATGATACTAAAATCACCAACAAATCCCCTCCATTTTAGTGTAATCCTTTGATTTACTAAACTTTATAAATAACGAAACAAACGAATGCGTAAATGAAAATGTCTTGCGATTGAATTTTCATCTTAGTATAGTACACATTTCAAATACTCGAGAATCGGGGTGTCCTAACGATTGAACCTGTCAACTCATATGAATACTGGAAGATACTATACACATAAGTTCAGTACAATTCTCTTTGTTTAACCTTGACACTATTACAAGCCATGTGTCCATATCCAATAGTGAACATATAGGAAGCCAAGTCCTAGCTTCTTGAAGCGGCAAAACTTCATGTCCACATAGGTAGTTCCTTTAATCTTGCACCTGCATTTACAATTTTTCAAAGGAACTATTAAGAAGATATTCTTCAACCTAACCTTTACTTGCAGGTCTGAACACATACCTTGGGAAAGATAATAACATGTGTTCCAATCTCCAACTGCGAGCTTTCCACATTGAACTCAAGCTTCTAACGTTGTATTAGAAGGGAATTGGGTATCTCACAATTAGAGGATTAAATGGACTTTAATCCCATTCCCATTGCAGACTTATTTATCAAGTCTCTGGCTAACCCCTTCGTCAAGTGGTCAGCTAAATTTTGTTGCGACCGAACAAACTCAACTGATATCACCCCATTCATGATTAACTCCCGAATCATACTATGTCTGACACCCAAGTGTCTAGACTTGCCATTATACATTTGACTATAAGCCCTAGCCAATGTAGCTGCACTATCACAATGAATAGATATTGGTGATATCGGTTTTGGCCATAATGGAATCTCATATACCAAGTTTCGAAGCCATTCTGCTTCTTTACCAGCAGCAGCCAATGCTACAAACTCAGATTTCATTGTAGAATGCGTAATACATGTCTGCTTTTTGGAAGTCCAAGAAATGGCACCTCCTCCAAGCAAGAACACCCAACCACTAGTAGAAGATGAATCTTCTTGGTTGATCCAACTAGCATCTGTGTAACCTTCTAATATAGAAGGAAGTCCACTATAACACAAACCATAGTCCATAGTACCTTTTAAGTACTTGAACACCCTTGTTATAGCATGTCAATGCTGTCTACTAGGATTACTAGTGAACCTGCTCAATCTTCCAACTGCATAAGCAATATCAGGTCGAGTGCCCGTCATAGCATACATCAAACTGCCTATGGCTTTTGAGTATTCGAGCTGTGACACAGGTTTACCAGTGTTTGACTCAAATTTCTCAGTAGGATCCATGGGAGTACTAACTTTAGAACAATCATCACAGTTAAACCTCTTGAGAATTTTCTCAATATAATGAGATTGTGTAATTGCAATTTCCTTGTTCATCCGTTTAATCTTTATACCAAGAATTACGTCGGCTTCTCCCATGTACTTCATAGAAAACTTTGATGACAAAAACTTCTTAGTTTCATCAACTACATTTTGGTCTGTGCCAAAAATCAACATGTCATCTACATATAGGCAGAAGATTACACCTTTACCGGATTCATCAAATCTGCTATATACACATTTGTCTGACTGATTTAATACAAACCCATTCGACAAAACAACCTCATCAAATTTTTGATGCCACTGTTTAGGTGCTTGCTTTAGCCCATACAATGACTTAATTAACTTACATACCTTATGCTCATTACCTGGCATAACAAATCCTTTAGGTTGTTTCATATACACTTCTTCTTCCAAATCACCATTTAAAAATGTTGTTTTGACATCCATTTGATGGATCAATAGATTCTGAATAGCTGCCAAAGCTATCAGTAATCTAATAGTAGTGATACGAGCAACCGGTGCATAGGTATCGAAATAATCGATCCCTTCCTTTTGTCTAAAGCCTTGGATTACCAATCGAGCTTTAAACTTGTCAATTGTTCCATCGAATTTCATCTTCTTTTTGAAGATCCATTTGCACCCTAAAGGTTTACAACCTGGTGGTAAATCAGACAAGACCCATGTATTATTTTCCATAATAGAACTAATCTCATCATCGATTGCTTCTTTCCAAAAACCAGCATCTCGAGATTTTATTGCTTCATCATAGGTTCTTGGATCCTCCTCTATACTATAACAGTAAGAGTATTGAGATTCAATTTGATCTCTTGATCCCATAACTAAATATAGTTGAAAATCAGAACCATATGATTTAGTTTTCCTTACTCTTTTACTTTTACGAGGTTCGGGTATCTCATTTGGTGTCTCAACTGAATGATCATCCATTTGAGATTCAGCTGACATTGGTATAATATCCTTTGGTCTAGGTATTGAAGAAAAACAATTCTCATCAAAGATTGCATCTCTTGATTCTATAATTGTGTTAATAGAAATGAAATCATTAGGTTCTATAACATAAAACCTATATGCCTTGGAATGCTCAGCATATCCAACAAAGATGCAATCAATACCTTTTTCTCCTAACTTTTTCCTTTTAGGGTCCGGAAGTCTAACCACGGCCCTACATCCCCAAACTCGCAAAAATGTCAAGTTTGGTCGTTTCTTATACCAAAGCTCATATGGGGTAATCTTGTTCCTTTTATTAGGAACTCTATTCAATAAATGACAAGCCGTTAACATGGCTTCTCCCCAAAACCCGTCACTCAAACCCGAGTAAGAAAACATGGCGTTAACCATTTCTTCAAGAGTTCTATTCTTCCTTTCAGCCACACCATTTTGTTGTGGTACATAAGGAGCCGTAGTTTCATAAATTATTCCTACGGATTGGAAATATTTAGGATCATAATATTCACCACCTCTATCCGTACGTAAAGTTTTAATCAAGCCATTTAGTTGAAGTTCAACTTCTGTTTTATAAATTTTAAATTTATCTAAGGCTTCATCTTTTGCATGCAGCAAATAAATATAGCAAAACCTAGAAGCATCATCTATAAAAGTGACAATATACTTTTTATTGCCTAAAGATGGAGTTGCATGAAAATCACATAAATCACTATGAATCAATTCAAGTTTTACAGAATTCCTTTTAACAATTTTAAAAGGTTTTCTAGTGATTTTTGTCAACATGCAAGTATTACACTTTTCCGTATTATTATCAATAACAAGAATCAAACCATCTTTGGACATTTCAAGCATTCTTTTATAGTGCACATGTCCTAACCGAGCATGCCATAATGAGGAATTGATAACAACAGAAGAAGTCATATAAACAGAACTAGAGTTAACAGGAATTTTATTTAAATTCAACATGAACATTCCATTATTATAATAACCAAATCCTACAAATACACCCGACTTTGATAAGATATACTTATCGGATTCATAAACTTGTTTATAACCGCACTTGTTCAAGACAGGACCAGAAATTAAATTCTTACGAAGTTTAGGTACATATAAAACATTAAACAAAGAAATAGTTTTTCCCGAACTGAATTCCAACACCACGCTTCCTCTTCCTTGCATAGGAGCGGAATGGTCATCACCCATGTAAAGGACAGATCCGTCTTCCATTAGTTCATATGTCTTAAACCAACAACGATCTTTACAAACATGAGTTGTGGCCCCGGAATCAATCCACCACGCAATAGCATCATCCTGCACATAAAATGCCTCAGAAATTAGTGAAACAGAATTTTTAATAAATTTGTTCCAACTATGTATTAAAATCTGACCTTGGTTTTGAGAATGGTCCTTAGACCCCTTTTCCGAACCACTTGTGCTTGCGCCATTCTTGTTGTTTCCAACACGACAATCCTTCTTAAAGTGACCAGTTTTGCCACACTTCCAACATGCCAATTTAGGCTTCTTGTTGGGACCAGAACTATTGTCTTTGAAACTACGTTTCTTTTCTTTGTTTTTATTGTTTCCACCCTCATCAATCATATTGACCGAGGGTCCAGCAACTTCTTTTCCTTTGCCTTTGTCATCCTCTTGCGCCCTAAGAGATTCCTCTATGCGCAAGTGACTACCAAGTTGAACCAAAGACAGATCGTCTTTACCATGTTTCAAAGTGTGTTTGAAATCCTTCCAGGAGGGAGGCAACTTATCAATCACACTTGAAACCGATATTGACTCATCCATCTTCAACTCATGTTGTGTATATTGTCCAAGGATTCTAAGGAGTTCATTGAATTGTTCCATGACAGTTCTTGAATCGACCATCTTGTAATTATTAAAATTACTCACAAGGAACTTCTTACTAGAAGCATCCTCTGCCATGTACTTGGATTCAAGAGAATCCCATAACTCTTTTGCAGATTCCTCATTTTGATAAATGTCAAATAGAGAATCAGACATACCGTTTAATATGTGTCCTCTGCAGATGTAGTCATCGTTCTCCCACTTCGATCTACGTCTGATGGCTTCCAAGTTATCATCTTCCAGCAATTCTAGAATTGGAGTAGATAGAACATACACCACTTTTAACGTAGTTAAAAGGAAGTGCATCTTCTTTTGCCAACGCCTGAAATCTTGCCCTTCAAATTTGTCTAGCTTTCCAAACTTAGTTGTCATCTCCTTTAAAGTACTTCCACCAGCCATGAGTATTACCAAATACTTTATTCGTTTGTAGGGGAAATATAGGGTCTTGATCTTGATACTGAGGCCGGATATGTGATTGAATCGTGTATAATCCACTTTCCGAATAAAGTATTTCGACCCTTAATGCCTGGGTTACACAAAATCTTTATTGGGATAAGACAATCACACAATTTGTTTCTAGGCAAAGAGAACAAATCTAAAACTTGAGAATTGTTTTGCTTTCGTTATTGTTGTATCACTCTTGTATTTTTCATATATGTACAACTGAGATCAATCCCTGTATATATACAGATGGAGAGGTATTAGTTAAAGGGTACAATCAAAAGACATGACTTTAGCCAAGCAATGTGTCTTTTCATTTTGAAAAGGCACTGTTCAGAACCGCCTGGCCGAGTCAAGGGACTCGCTCGGCCGAGCACATATGTCTAGTGAAATTCTGCCAAGCTGCACGGCCGTGTCAATTGAACTGCACGGCCGTGTTGTTCATACTGCTCGGCCGAGCAAGGCACATGCCTCGGCCGAGCAAGACTCTCCAGAAACTTGGCCAATCTGATATGCTCTGCTCGGCCGAGTCAAGGACTCTGCTCGGCCGAGCACATCAGCAAAATGTGCTACCCTTTAACTTTTACTTCTTTATCGAGGTTGACTTCGTTTTAGCTCAAGCGAGTTTGTTCTCCACACTTTCCCTTACTCGTATCCGAGTCTAATACGAATCACATTGATCTCTAGTAAATCATCATTACAATAAAATAAGTTGATGATACTAAAATCACCAACAAAGGGAACATATAAGATTTTGATTTTTTTTTTTTGCAAAAATGGAGGCAAAATTTCATCGATTGCCTTAAGATCGTGAGGGATTTACCATATAATTTCTCGAACTTGCCAATTTTACCTTTTAATAAAAGGAATATTAAATCTGACTATTTAGTTCCTAGCTTTCTAAGTCCACCCTCCCATCATTTTACTAAATCCACCATCTTTATCAGTTTACTTTCTCTGCAACCATCATCACTTTAAGTTACCCCTCCCTATATTCTCCGGTCAACAACTTCGGCAACCACCAACTTCGGAGACCAACTCCGACAACTTTTTTTTTTTTACTCTGGCGACCAAGCAACTGATAACTTAACTTATTGGTAATTTCTCAGTTGTCAACTAAACTAATAAGAACATGATCAACTTCGGCGACCACTCTCAGTTGTCAACTAAACTACTAAAAACAAAATCAATTACAACGACCGAACAACTAAGAACTTATCAGTAAGTTATCAGTTGTCAATTAGACTACAAATAACACAATCAACTATGACGACCAAACATTGAGAATTTATCGGTAAGTTCTCGATTTTCAACTAAACTACTAAGAACACGGTCAACTCCAGCGACCAAACAACTGAGAACTTATCAGTAAATTCTCAGTTGTCAACTACTAAGAACACAATCAACTCCGGCGATTACCAACTCCGGCGACCAAACAACTAGAACTCATCAGTAAGTTCTCAATTATCAACTAAACTAATAAGAACACGATCAACTCTGGCGACAACTAACTCTGGCGACCAAACAACTGAGAACTTATCATTAAGTTCTCAGTTGTCAACTAAACTACTAAAAACACACAAAAAAATTATTTTGTCAAACTCTTTCTAAGGAGTTATTATATGTGTGGCTCTTAACATTAATCCAGACAAAAGTCTATCATAACTATTCTCTATGTCCCAAAGTGAACGTAAGAAAAAAATCAAAATTTCTTTTGATCAATAATAAATTATTTATTTTTTGAACATTTATTTTGGAAAGGAAGCAATAATTTATTCGCAGGGCAGGGGTCAAAAGCACCAATTTTCATCATAAATAATTGCAAAGTAAGAAATGAAAATGAAAAACAAACTTAACCTCAAAAGAGAAGAAAATGAACTAAGAAACAAAAAATATTTATTAAAATAAATAAAGAATCAAAGAAATAAATATGTTCTAGTATAGAGAGGTTGATGAAATTATAAAAATTGGTTTAACACATTTATATCAAGAAAGGAAATTTTTCTGTTGAAACTCAAGTTAGTCATGTCCATCACCTGAAATAAAATGCTACACTCTTTCAGATTACTCAATGTGAATCCAGTTCAAAAAGAAGGCAAAGCACAAAGTTGTTAATGATTACTAGAAAAGGACCACAAACACTCATTTATTTGAAGTACCTTTCTCAAAAAAAATAATATGGAGAGTGTATAGCTATATAATGAGGCGGTAGAGATCCAGATCTGACCGAAATGATTTGGTCTGGCGAAGGCTAAGGCTTATGAAAAGAGAGACGGAAGAGAGGGGAGGCTTAGGTTGCAGCATATCTGATAAAAAGGTGAAGATCTGGCCAAAAGTCACAGAGTCGTCAGCGTTAGCTATTCGAACGAAATCATATCTGAGGTGTTTTAAGCGTTAGAGGGTAAAGCTTTTATGCTTGATGTTGTTGACGAGCTCGGATCATTCGAATTCAGATGTCGGCCGGAGGTATGTGGCGTTGCCGTCGGCGAAAGATGGTCGCCGAAGTAGGGAAGACGTTTGTCGAAGTTGGGGAGGGAGACGATCACCGGAGTTAGGGAGGAGATAGTTCATCAGAGTAGTAGCTGATCGAGGGAGGAGGGAGGGTACAAGGAGAAAGTAGAGAGAGAGGAGGAGGGGAGCGTACGTGAGATTGTGTGTTTTGTGCGTGATTCGTGGCAGGGGTGGGGAGTTCACCGGAGTTCGCCGAAAGTGGGGAGGGGTGATCGAAGAGAGATTGAGTAGAGAGAGAAATGTAGAGAGATAAAGTGTGTGTGTGAGAGAGAGTGTGTGTGTGTAGTGTTTGTGAGAGGGTGGGGTGTAGTTATCTCATTCAAAATGGCGAGGGAATATATGGTTAGATAATATATTTCATGAGACTAGGACGTAAAATAGATAATATGTTGTCCTATAACGTAGATTCTATTTTTCCCAGGGATTATAAGGTAATTTTCTCTACGATCATTAATTTTAGAGTTTTAATATAATTTTACACAATTCATTTATAATTTGAGAAATTTACGGAAGCTCTTTTAAAGCATTTTTCCGTAACATATTTATACACAATAACTAGTGGCAAAAGAGGTTAAGACTACTTATGGAACAAAAATTATGATAAGAATTCTTATATAGAAATGTGACACAAATGGGTCATCAAAATAATATTATATGATGATGCCAAAAACGTTTGGATCAGTTCAAATCCAGCGGTGTGTTGTATCCTGGATGTTTCAATAGACTGAAAAAGAAGAACAAACACGTAAACTAATCCGGGGCTTCACTGGCGAAGGCCCTTTGGCGTGAGAGTATATGATTATATAAGCATTTTGTATGTATGCCTAGCAGGCTTGCTCCTTGGCATATGTGTGAGGCCTTGGGCGGCATATGAAGGTGCCTTGGTTGGCATATAAGGGTGCCTTGGTCGGCATATGAAGGTGCATTAGTCGGCATATTTCGTCTGGCCGTAGTCATTATATGTTCGCTCTACTATGTCTAGGTCGACATAGTGGGAAATGACGAGAAGTTAAGACGAGCATAGGTAGGGAAGCCCATTTCCTATGTCGTATTTGAGACTTGTATGGATTTTACTTTGGGCCCAATCCAGTGGGCCATGCCCTGTTTATGACCCGTAGTCATACTCGGTTAGTGCCGTTCAGTGGTCCCCGACTTCCTAGCTCAGCTTTGCCGAGGAGGAAGTGGTGCTTAACCTCGGCTTAAACGAATACGAATGGGTTATCTCGAATTACGAGGCATCAATCATTTATCCGCCGGTTATTTGGACATTGATGGGCGCGGATATCGATGGCGAGACATTCCTCTTGAGAATACGCTAAAACATTTAATGTGCGAAATGAGACGGTGCGTTGACCCATTTATTTGGCCCATATCCACTCGGATCTGGGTATAAAAGGCCAAATCTATTTCATTTCTACTCTTTTATCAATGTTGCAATTAGAGAAGTACCCATAAGCTTCATTAACCGCAAGGCTAGTTCTTGAGTTTGATCTTGTTTTCTTGGATTTCATGTTCGATCTTCTGTATTTCTTCCCAACGAACTTCGATTTAGGTATAACTTCTTTCACCCATTTCGCATTATACTTTGATTTTCTGGGTTTCTGTTCTTGGTGGGTTTCTTGTAGTCGCCATTGTTGTAGTTTTCTAAAGCTTTATCTTGATCCATTTTCTTGTGATTTCCCCGTTCATAGCTATGGCAAGAACATGGAGAAGTAATCCCCATGTGTTATACTGCTATCATACACAAAACCTTAGAATTTACCAAAGAATTGATGGTCCGTGGATGATTTTGAGTGTGAATAAAATTGAGGAAATCTTAACGAGGTACCAAAGCCCTAGGATTGACGTCGATTATCCTAGTCGGTTTAGGGTTGACCGACTTAGCGTTGATTCCCCAAATTTCGTGTTGTTTCAAGGTTGGACCGAGATACTCAACCACATCAATTTGTATTACTTGAATTTCAACCACTTAGAGCGTCCTTTATTGAGTAAGAATCCCTCCTCGACATTTATTGAATAAGACGGGGAGGGATACTTCCTCGCCCTCGTCTTTTGCCATGCCTTAGCCAAAATTTGATCTTCTTTGTTTATTGTGCAGATATGTCTGAGAGAGTAAGTGGTACTTCTCGTCCTTCAGCTGGTCCCTCTACCTCTAGGAGGATGTTGATGCATTTATCGAGGGAGCTCATGATGGGGGTCGTGCAACAGGCCGTGGTAGGTCCAACTGTAGTAGATCTTATACCCCTCGACCTGGATCAACCAAGGTCGGGGAGCCCATGATATAGGAATTGCATTCCAAGTATGGAGTGTCGAGGGAGGAATAGCGACTTACATACCTCTTCGGTGTACCCTTAAACGATAAGGACTCCTTAAATGACTTCCTGTATAGCCTAAACTATGTCCATTTTTTCTATAAATAGTTCTAACTGGGCCTTCGTCTCCCCCTCGACCCATTTATCTATGAATTCCTTGAGGACATGCAGGCCATCCCAGCTATGATTGGTCCCAATGCCGTGAGGTTCCTCACCAGTTTTATTGTCCTCTGCCGTAGTCTAGGTTTTGAGCCTTGCCAGTCGGCATTCCACCACTTTTCACCGTGAGCTACAAAGAAGACACTAGGGTGTTAGTGGTGAGGAGTGATCCCAATCAACCAAAGCTTATATACCCAATGTCGAGCAAGGTGTCTGGTTGGAACAATCACGTCATAAGGGTAGAAAGCCGACAAGGCTGGGAGTTTTCTGCACCTTCCAAGTTCCCCGGTGTACCCGAGAAGGTGTGGGGCCTAAGTGGAGTAACCGTCTGATTGAGAGGGTGAAACAATTTGACTAGGCGAGGACTCTGTGTTGGTCAATTTTGGAGACCGACCAGAGGTATTATGTACATGCCGGCATTATGTCGGGGCCCTTGGACGGTTTGGTGCCCTTCGTCCCCGTCGTAAGAGGGAATAGATTTTCTGACTAGAGGGTGCACCTGTAGGTGTTAGTGCCCTAGGCCTATAGAGATAGACTTATATGTAATGTCATTATTCATTTATATAAGATATTGTTATTTTGATTATTATATATATTTGCATGTTTACTTTAATAATCGTGTCCCTAGTACTTATGAAGCACTAGTATGATGTTTAATGGATAATCATGTGATGATTATATGCATAGGGATGCACATTAAATTCATGGGTACTTGTTGGAGAACAAGGTACTGGACTTGACCCATTATGAGATTTATGTCATGGTAGAATGTCATAATTAAATCTCATATAGTTATATCATTGATATCCTTTGACCTGAGATTATCATCGTCTTCCACTCAATGAATATTGTGTTTGATATAGTTTAACGTTATCTGATGGATATATTTCTACACCCACTCTCATAATAAACCTCACAAGCGCACAAGGGTCGTGTGTAGCGTGTGTGCAAGTAAGGGTTGATCCACGAGGACTATGTGTATGACCAAGCTAACTCAAACTGTATACAAAGGAAAAGTAACCAGGGGGGTTTGGTTTTGATTAAACTAACCGCTACAAAGATCACGAATTAGAATTAAATCTAGGAATAGCAAGTAAACAAAGAGAGCAAATTCAAATAGAGAGTAAAGACAATAATAATAGAGGATTCCATGGATTGGATTTCATTTAATCACAAAATACTATGCCATTGATATAGAAAAATATATTAATTTCAATCTTGGGTTCAATCACTAAAGTCAAGAATGGTACGGTAAGGCCGCCAGATTTCAATCTCTTAAATTCTATTCAATCACTTTTCGCAAATTAAGTCCAAGTAATTAAAAAGAAAAGCTTTAAGCTTTAAAGATTTTTTTGAACCAAAACCCATTGAGTATCAATCAAGAACACCCATAGATTTCATCATCTAGCAAAAGTCTAAGTCAAAATCCCCAAATCAATATAAGACATTGACACCCATTAAGTTAAAAGGAAGAAAATAGGAATCAACCACACTTTAATCCAATAAACTTTTATGAAAAGAGCAAAGATGAACAAGACATCAATTAATGAGATAAAATAATCAATGACATAACATAAATGACTAAATTACTACCCAATCCATGAAATTAAGAGTTTAGCTACACATATTAAGCATTAAATAAACAAAACTAATTAAGTAAATCATAAATAAACTTATCTTGTTTGAAGAAAATTACAAAACCCTATCTTTCTCTCTCTCTTCTCTTGCCTCCTTCCTTGTTCTTGCAAAATAAAGCTAAACCCTAGAAAATGACAACCTCTTCTATTTATACCCAAGGAAAGAAAAGGTGAAAAGGCTTTAAAAAAAATGACAAGTCCAAAAAAATATAAAAAGGCCCACGTTGAAACCAGGTTGGCCGGCTGGAAATTGGCTTGGCGAGGGAACTACGGCGGCCGCCGTTGTTGCTTGGGCGGTCGCCGTAATGGCACGGCAAGACTAGGGTGGCCGCGGTTGTTGCTTGGGCGGCCGCTGTTGCCCTGTTGCCTTGGCCAGCAGTTTCTTCATTTCTTCTTTTAATTCCTCCACTTCGCTCCGTCTCGAATTTTAATCTTTTCTCCGCTTTAAACCTCCAAATTTCCACCCTTTTCAACCTGAACTAAAACAAAACTAACAATGCAATTAAACTACCTTTTTACTCGGGAATTTTGCAATAAATAGAGTTTAGAACATATAATTTGGATATGTAAACATATCCATCAAATACCCCCAAACCTATCTTTTGCTCGTCCCCGAGTAAAATAGAACACAAATATAATTAAAAAATACTTCTAATACTAGCTACCCCAACTCAGATATTAAACATAAACCAATCATAAATAACAAGCATAAAAAAAGAAAAACTTTGGTCATCCAATTCACATAAAGGTTTGCCAC
Source organism: Adenophora triphylla var. japonica (assembly GCA_022495995.1). Taxonomy (NCBI): domain Eukaryota; kingdom Viridiplantae; phylum Streptophyta; class Magnoliopsida; order Asterales; family Campanulaceae; genus Adenophora; species Adenophora triphylla. The sequence goes on along the minus strand of JAFEMH010000463.1, from coordinate 269,416 downwards.
CCGCAAGTCTCAGAATTCTACACCACGCATAAACATTGTGTATCAACATAAACATAAACTTGCCATTGCATTTACTTATTTCAAAACATGATTATGTCCACCGTGCAAGAATGTACATGGGGATATTGTCACGAACTAAGATTGTTTAAAGAAGCACTATGTCATGCCCTAGATCTTAGTATAATAGATGGTGCGTTAAAATAGCACAAAAGGGACAATATGCACAATTACACGGTTGTCAACCCGGTTACTTGGTAGTGAAAACGAAATGATATGGCTAAGGAGTTCAAATGTGACAAATTCGCGGGGCTAGGCTCACGGTTACAATGAAAGGTAAAAATATGCAAATAAACCAAGGTGAGAAAGTGAACAAGAGAGTCTTCACTCACATAAATGAACCTTCACTCAACACTTTCATTAATCCACTCACCCAAAGAACCCAATATCACAACCCTCAAGCCTAAACTTTGACAATACTAAACTTGGGGTTGTTGACATTACCTCAAGCACTACTAGCACCAAACAATTGTCTTTACACAACATAAGGGGCAAGTAAATTTTTTTTATTATTATTTTTTTTAATTTTTATTAATCCTATATACATACATACATGAATCAATATATACTATGCATATCTATACATCACACATACTTGAACATAAACAACTCTTTTTTTTTTTTACCTTGCCCCTATTTTCCATATAATCCCAACTTGTCCCTTGTTTCCCTTTTGTCCCAAGATGACCATTCTCACTCTTTGCTTTGGACCTTTTTGTGACCCTTTTTCACTCTTTGCCTCACTTCCCAAATGTCCCACAAATCCCATCATTCCCTAGTCCACCTTCTCACAAGGAAAGGAAATCCTAGTCTAGGTGTAGAAAGGGGTAAGAAAATGCGGGTTGAAATGAAGGCGAATGGTGGTCTAATATAATCTCCCCACAAGGAAGAGATTCCATTCATTATCAAGGCTCAAAAAGGACACTAAGGGATGATTTTATTTGGTGACTAGAAAGCCGAAAGGTCCAGAAAAGGGGTCCCTAAATAGCCATAAATACCATACATAACCACTTGACGTGATATTGACAACCGTGCAACCATGTTCTAAGGTCCCCCGAGAATGTTAAGTGCTAATTAAATGGCACTTAGTTCAATAACAAGGACCCGTGCAAAAGAAGTGTGTGGTGAAAATAATCATGGCTTGAATAATAAAATACAATCCCACTTTTATGTTTATGTTGAACACAAGATGCACAATTAACACTCGAATCATCATGGACGTTGGGTGGCAACCCAAAATATAAACTACACAACCAAATTTTTTATTTTATTTTCTTTTTTTATTTTTTTAAACAACTACAAAAGCATGAAATCCTACCTAAAAAAAGCAATAAATCCTAACTAACATGGTGATCGAGCAAACAAATCAAGTACCCCACACCCCCAAACCTAAAGCATGCATTGCCTCTAATGCATAAAAAACAATGAAAATATAAGGGCGGGATACCTCAACCATCTACTGGGGCGGGTGAAAAAGAGGGTGGTCCCACTGACCACTAGAATGCTGGCTCTGATCTGGGGCCGGCTGCCGGCTCAAATACTGCTGAAGCATAGCCTCCTGACGAGCCCAATGTGCTTGGGCATTCAAATCATGCTGGGCTCTCCAAGCTTGGGCCACCTCAACTTCCTCTATCCGCTGCAACACCAGTTGGCCCACAGTCTCAGTAAGTGAACTCAACTGGATGCCAAACCCCCTATCCCTCTCGTCAATCTCATCAAAACGCCCCATAATAGACGTCATCCTCTCATCAAATCTCCTCATAAATCCCTCTCTAGCATGCGCTTTTCTTTGCGCCTCTTCATCCTCACTCTCTTCCTCTTCTTCTTCCTCCTCCTCATTCCCCCGAGAACTGCCTTCCCCCATACTGGATGATGCTACACTCCTCATTGAGTGGCTCTTCTCCTTATAAGATTTCCAGTTGACTCCCTTCTTGGCCTTTAAATCTTTTGTCCTTTCCTCCTTCAAAGCCACCTTAGTTTTTCCACACAAGGCAATGATCAACAGAGGGAAATTGTGATTGGTTTTGCTCAAGTCCGTCGACGTCCGCCAAATTTCATCGGAGATAATTCGTCCCGTGTCAACGTACTTGCCTTGCCAAATCAAATGCATTAAGATCGCCCTCTTCCAAGTCACTTTGTTAAAATGGCTACTTGGCAAAATCTTTTCACAAATGAACCTATGCAAATACCATAAAGGCTCCGGCAAATTTTTCGTTAAAACTACCGTTCCATCCTTCATTTGGTTTACATCAAGGTCTCCAAACGTGTCAAGAACCAAGTGCATGTGTGACTTCCAATTACCCCGGTTGATTACCGCCATGGCCTTTGTGAACTCACATTCCAAATCGGGCGTGTCACTAGTCATGGAGAAAAAATCATTTATCACCGCAGCGGAATAATTCACTTGTTTTCCCCGGACATAAGATATACCGGTGTGTCCTATTTCCGCCATATTTGCATAAAACTCCCTAACTATCACACTTGATCCCACATTCAACAATTTGCTCCCCAATTTTTTCCATTTGTATTTGGTCACAATGTGGTCAAGACCCATGTCAGCAAAATCAAACTCACACTCCACATTAAATCCAACTTTTTCCCAAATTATAAAAAACTGCTCGGCCATTTTTCCAACCCATTTTTGTTTATCCGAGGGAGGGTGACCCAGGCCAATTAAGTCGGAAGTCTTTTCCTTTTTCGACATATTGCAATCAAAACCCAGCTAGACAATGCAAAAGAAGTGAAGAATGATCTTACTTTGAACAATTGGGGTCGCCGGAAGTTGGCCGGAAAGTTCGCCCGAAAGTTCACCGGAGTTCAAGAAGATGACCGGAGTGAGCGGAGTATGGACTAGAGTTGCTTCCCTTCAAGAATCCTTCATTAATTCGAGCTATGCCTCACGAAATCAACAAACCCAATTTTTTCAAAAAATGGATAGATTTCTTCAAATGTGGCTTCAAAATTGATGATTTAGGGTTGAGATTTTCGGCTAGGGGGAGTATATGGTGAGGGGAAGAAGATTTGGTGAAGAGAAATGGAAAGATTCTTGACGTTAATGGTTGATTTGAAGAGAGAAGGGAAGAAATTTAGAGAGAGAAAGCAAGAAATTCGAATATAGGTAGAGAGAGAAAGGGGGGAGTGGGCGGTTTGTGAACTAAGAGAAAAGAGAGAGAGAGCACAAGGGTTTTGGGTGATTCTGACCGGCTTTGACCCTCTTGGGTGGTCGCCCTAGTGACTTGGGCAGCCGCCGTTGACCTTCGGCCCAAGAAGGTTGATTGCCCTAACTTCTTCAGCAACCGCCGTAGTGCCTCGGCCTGACTTGGGCGGTCGCCCTAACCACTTGGGTGGCCGTCCAAACTTCTATTTCAGCCCAGATTTTTCTATTTTAGCCCTATTCAATCACCTCTCATCCCATTTTGTCCAAATTTCCAATGGTTGAGCTTAGAATTCTGCAAATCACCACAAAAACAAAACACCAAAGCATAATACCTATAGATGCAAAATAAAAATGACATAAAATTAAAATGTTTTTTGAGGGTGACACTATAAACACTCCCCTATAAACCCACAAACACAGGGAGATCCTTTCGGATGACTCAATAATTCAACAATTTAAAACAAACCTAACTACTCTAAATTACTCTACTTTGGTAAAATATGTTGACCGCACCCAAGGTTGCCTACGTCGCCAAAACAATGAGCGGACTACTCATTGAAATAGGCTCAGGTCACCGTAGTTCAAACATTTTCCCTCAATAAATGAGAGGAAGACACAATTTGACTCGTTTTTTTTTTTTTTTATATATATATACTTCCACCCCCAAACCTAAATATTTCTATGTCCTCATGGCATGAAAATCAAAAGAAAGCCCAACTCCATTCGGGAGGGGCGGAGATGAACAGTAAAAGACATAAAATAAAAGACGGAAATTAAAAAAAAAAAAAAACAATTAAAGTCATACCATGTTGGGGTGCCTCCCAACGAGCGCTTTATTTTTGGTCGTTTAGCTCGACGGCAAGCCCAAGAGAATTAGTTGACCCCTTCCGGGTCAAAAAGATCCACAACTTCCAAATCCTCATTAATTGATTCCCCTTCAAAATAAGGCTTCACGCGATGGCCATTCACCTTGAACAAGTTACCGGTTCCCAAATTTTTGAGCTCCACCGCTCCATGTGGAAAGATCGTCACCACCTCAAAAGGACCCGTCCATTTGGACTTCAACTTTCCGGGGAAGAGTCTCAACCTTGAATTGAATAGGAGCACCTTTTGACCCGGCCTCAATTCTTTCGGCCTCAAGTGTTTATCGTGGTATCTCTTGGTGCGCTCCTTGTAAGTCTTGGCACTAGCATAACTATCTTGCCTCAACTCATCCAACTCGTTCAAAGTTAGCATTCTTTCCTCTCCCGCTGCATCCAAATTCATATTGAGCTCTTTGATGGCCCACCAAGATCTGTGTTCCATTTCCATGGGCAAATGGCATTCCTTCCCATATACAATTCGGTATGGGCTCATTCCAATGGGAGCTTTATAGGCGGTTCGGTAGGCCCATAGTGCATCATGAAGCTTGATGGCCCAATCTTTTCGGTTGGGTCGAACCGTCTTTTCAAGAATGGCTTTGATTTGCCGGTTGCTCACTTCAACTTGCCCGGATGTTTGAGGATGATAGGCGGTGGCAAGCTTGTGGACCACCCCATATTTCTTCAAGACCTTGTTGAAGAGCCGGTGGTAAAGTGAGTACCTTGATCGCTTATGATTGCCTTTGGAACTCCATACCTACTAAAGATGCATTCACAAACAAACTTTGCAACCACTTTAGCATCATTAGTCTGGGTGGCAATAGCTTCCACCCATTTAGAAACATAATCAACCGCAACAAGAATATACACAAAACCATGGAATGGGGGAAATGGACCCATAAAATCAATGCCCCAAACATCAAAAATATCAACAACAAGATTATAGTGTTGGGGCATCTCATCTTTCTTACCAATGCCACCGGTTCTTTGACACCTATCACATCTTTTGCTATAATGAAAGGAGTCCCGAAAAATTATGGGCCAATAGAGTCCCGCTTGGAAGATTTTCCTCGCGGTCTTTTGGCCACTAAAGTGACCACCACAATGGAGGTCATGACAAAATTTAAGCACACTTTCTTGTTCATGTTCGGGAACACACCTTCTCAAAATCTTATCGGGACAAATATTAAACAAGTAGGGGTCATCCCAAATGTAATTCTTCACATCCGACCTAAAATTTCGTCTTTGGTCTTTTGTGGAGTGGAGTGGCATCAAATTTGACACAATATAGTTCACTAGATCCGCATACCAAGGTTCATGGACATTCAAGGCAAGGAGTTGTTCATCCGGGAAGTTCTCATTCACCGGAATCACTTCTCCATTAATATTATGAAAAGCATGGTCCTCTAACCTAGATAAGTGATCCGCCACTACATTTTCGGACCCTTTCTTGTCTCTAATTTCAATATCAAACTCTTGAAGCAAAAGCATCCATCTTAAAAGTCTAGGTTTAGCATCCTTTTTGTTAAGCAAGTATTTCAAAGCCGCATGGTCCGAGTAAATGATTACCTTAGACCCTAGCAAGTATGACCTAAACTTTTCTAAAGCAAACACCACCGCAAGAAACTCTTTCTCGGTTGTGGTGTAGTTCAGTTGAGCATCGTTTAAGGTCCTACTAGCATAGTGGATTACATGAGGTAATTTTTCCACTCTTTGTCCCAAGATCGCCCCAATGGCAAAGTCGGATGCATCACACATAAGTTCGAAAGGATGAGACCAATTGGGACTAGAGAGGATGGGAGCACTTGTCAACTTTTCCTTAAGCGCATTGAAAGCATTCAAACAATCTTGGTCAAAAACAAATTTGGTATCCTTGGCAAGTAGGTTACATAAAGGCTTACAAATTTTTGAAAAATCTTTTATAAAACGCCTATAAAAACCCGCATGCCCAAGAAAGCTCCGAATTCCTTTGACCGAAATGGGAGGGGGAAGTTTAGCAATAACATCTATTTTAGCTTTATCTACTTCTATCCCCCTACTTGACACAATATGCCCCAACACAATCCCATTCTTAACAAGAAAATGACTCTTTTCCAAACTTAGAGTCAAGTTGGTTTCACAACACCTTTTCAAAACGGAAGTCAAGTTCTTGAGGCAACAATCAAAGCTATCTCCAAAAACGGAGAAGTCATCCATAAACACTTCAACACACCTTTCAATCATGTCGGAAAAAATGGAGGTCATGCACCTTTGAAAGGTCGTCGGTGCATTACAAAGCCCGAAGGGCATCCTCCTATAAGCAAAAGTACCAAATGGACAAGTAAAGGTGGTTTTGGATTGGTCCTCCGGAGCAATGGGGATTTGGTTATATCCCGAGAAACCATCCAAGAAGCAATAGTAGGAGCGACCCGCCAACCTTTCTAAAATTTGATCAATGAAGGGCAATGAGAAGTGGTCTTTCTTGGTGGCGGCATTTAACTTCCTCAAGTCAGTACACATCCGAAGACCCGTCACTTCCCGGATTGGAACCTCTACACCCTTGTCATTTTGAACAACCAAGATTCCACCTCTCTTGGGAACCACTTGAACTGGGCTTACCCATTCACTCTCGGCTACCGGGTAAATGATTCCCGCATCTAAAAGTTTAAGCACTTCTTTTCTCACCGCCTCCTCCATGTGAGGGTTCAATCTCCTTTGCCTTTCCCTAGACGGTTTTGCCCCTTCCACAAGATGAATTTTATGCATGCACATTGAGGGACTAATTCCCTTGATGTCTTTCAACGTCCACCCTATGGCCTCTTTGTGCTCACGGATCACTATTAGCAATTGGGCCTCTTGTTCTAGGGTTAAGTCCAAAGCAATGATTACGGGAAGGGTCTCATTCTCTCCTAGGAAAGCATATCTCAAGTTTGAAGGGAGTGTTTTTAACTCAAGGATTGGGGGAATTTCAACCGATGGAGGCAACCTCTCATTGAAGTGGCCTAGGGTGTGATATGGGCCATCACAAGGATGATGTTCATCGACCTTATCTTCAATAGCCAACAAGTGGGAACCCACATTATCCCTATTATTCTCACAGCCATTCAACAATTTCTCAATTTCCTCACAATCTCTATCATACCACATAACCTCATTGACACACTCTTCAACTAGATCAAGAAAGTTAACCGAATTCTCATCATCTATGGGGTTATGCATAGCATCATAAACCGAAATTTTGATTTTCTCATTAGCTACTGCCATAGACAATGTCCCATTTCCTACATTTATGATGGTGTTGGTTGTGGCCATAAAGGGACGCCCAAGCAAGATGGGTGAATCACGGCCATTACCTACACTCTTCGGCATTTCTAACACAACAAAATCAACGGGAACAATAAGAGAACCCACTTGAACTAAAGCATCCTCCACAATGCCTAAAGGTCTCTTGATAGAGCGGTCGACAAGTTGTAAGGCCATTGTGGTGGGTTTTAGCTCGGGCAAACCCAACTCAAGATACATGTAATGAGGCAACAAATTGATACTAGTACCAAGATCTAGCATAGCTTTCACCTTATTTGAATCCCCCAAAGTGATGGAAATTACAAAGCTTCCGGGGTCTTTCAACTTAGGTGGAAGACAATGTTGTACCACGGCGCTAGCATTTTCTCCCATTAAAACTTTTTCATCTTTCATTTGTTGGTCCATCTTGTTCCTTAGAAATCTCCCGGGAAATAGTACGGGAGGTACATATGCATTGGGAGTTGGAGAAGTAGCAATGGAATTTTCCCCCAATTCATTTGTACACTTATCCTCAACACGAACTTCATCATGCATATCATTAGGGGAGGGGGAAGAAGTAGGAGAAAGTACCTCCTCACCTATTTGCTTTCCGCTCCGAAGTGTGATTATTGCCTTCGCTTGATGCCCTTGGCTTGGAAAAGTTCCGGGCTTGTGACTTTGGAGGGCCTCCGCCAATTGACCAATTTGGGTTTCCAACTTCTTAAGGGCCGCATCATGATTCTTAGATGCTTGTTGACTATCCGCCCTCATTTGCTCCATGGCAATTTCCCATGGCTCTTTCTTTTGTTCATACGATCTGGAGGGAGGTTGTGGGTTGAGAGGCTTGTTGTGTTGTTGTTGTTGTTGTTGTTGATTGCCTCCCCATGATAAATTTGGGTGATTTCTCCACCCCGGATTGTATGAGTTGCTATAAGGATTATTTTGAGGGGGCCTTTGCCCATATCCTTGATTTCCATGGTTGAATTGAGGAGATCTTTGGTCATATCCTTGATTGCCTTGCACATACCCACCTTGCATGGCATTCACCTGTTCATTACCAAACATCGGACCATTTGGGAAATCATGAGTAGCATGGGAATTTCCACAACCATAAGCACAACTATCATTAATTACATTAGCATTTGAAGAAGAAGCACCTTGCATAGACAATTTATCAATTTTTTGTGTCAAAATGGCCATCTGCCTAGCCATATCATCATTAGAATTCAACTCATGCATGCCTCTACCCCTAGTACCCTTTTGTTGAGAATTGGCTCCCAACATTTCAAAAAGCGATTGGGTCTCATTCGGGGTCTTGTAGCCTAGATTGCCCCCAGCCGCATTATCCACCATAGTTTGATTCATGGGATTCAAACCATCATAAAAAGTTTGGTGCAAAATTGGCAAGGGAAAGCTATGATGGGGGCATTGCATGAGAAGCATCTTAAATCTATCCCAAGCCTCATGAAAGGCCTCTCCCGGATCTTGTTGAAATGTAATGATTTTTTGTCTAATGCTTCCTAAAGGGAATGAGGGAGATATTTCTTAAGGAAAGCATCATGCAATTGTACCCATGTTGTTATGCTAGTAGGGGGAAGGTACATCAACCAATTCTTTGCCGCCCCTTTCAAGGCAAAAGGGAAGCACTTGAGCCTTAATTGCTCTTCGGTGACACCCGCTCATCCCGGAAAGCCTGAAACGGTCATGAGATATTCTTTTAAGAAGCTTAGGGCATCCTCGAAAGGGAGCCCATAAAAGTTAGGCAACATGCTAAAATATTTCCCTTTTATCTCATGATTCTTTGCCGCCTCGGTGAGGACAATGCAAGAGATGGCGGTGTCAACCTTTGGTCTAAGAAAGTCATTCATGGTCGGGGGTACCTCTTCCGCCATTTCAAATTTTCTTATTCTTCCCCGGTGGAAGAATTACTTACCTCAAAAGAATTGCTACCTTCACTTAATTCCTCAAAAAGCCCAGAAATCGAAGTATCTGACTCCGTTCCGGAACCACGAGTAGGAGTTAAGCTCCTCTCGAATCTATCAATGGCATTGCTTGCTTGAGCCAACAAGGGGTTCAAGGAACGACGCCCAAACATAAACTATCCAAACTAACTTGTTCAAGACCACAAGTCCTCGGCAACGGCGCCAAAAACTTGATGGATATATTTCTACACCCACTCTCATAATAAACCTCACAAGCGCACAAGGTTCGTGTGTAGCGTGTGTGCAAGTAAGGGTCGATCCATGAGGACTATGTGTATGACCAAGCTAACTCAAACTGTATACAAAGGAAAAGTAACCAGGGGGGGGTTTGGTTTTGATTAAACTAACCGCTACAAAGATCAAGAATTAGGATTAAATCTAGGAATAGCAAGTAAACAAAGAGAGCAAATTCAAATAGAGAGTAAAGACAATAATAATAGAGGATTCCATGAATTGGATTTCATTTAATCACAAAATACTATGCCATTGATATAGAAAAATATATTAATTTCAATCTTGGGTTCAATCACTAAAGTCAAGATTGGTACGGTAAGGCCGCCAGATTTCAATCTCTTAAATTCTATTCAATCGCTTTTCGCAAATCAAGTCCAAGTAATTAAAAAGAAAAGCTTTAAGCTTTAAAGATTTTTTTGAACCAAAACCCATTGAGTATCTGAAAGAAATTGAGCGGCTAGGAAGTGCACAGGAAGTTACAGACGTCTGATGTGAGTACTGATGCTATCACACCAGCACTAGCATCAGCGACAAAAGCAGCGGAATATAAAGATTAAAAACGTTTTGAAGCACAAAAATAACACTTATCTACAAAGAACTTGTCAGAGACAATAAAACTTCTCTTATTAAAACAATTATGAACTCGGTTACAAAGAAGAACACAAAGAGAAGACAAAATAATCAAAATTACTCTCACAGGAAAAAACACTCTTCTGTAGTATGAAACTTCAGCAACTTAGAGCTTAAAAAACGTATATACAAATGAGGGGTGATCCTCATATTTATAGCCAAGAAGTCTTCAGATTAGGATGACTGAATCTTGATCAACATATCTTCAATCTAATCTCTTTTATCCTTTTATCCACTCAGCAACCCTCGGCCTTTAGACTTCTTTTCCTTAGTTTGTCCAAGCAAGAATTCTTCTTTTACTTGAACTTTTTCCTTGTGTGAGAGTCCTACAAAATAAACAAAATATACTAAAACAAATCCATATTTTATTAGTAGATTAGTCAATAAAATAAATAACTAAATAAACTAAAAAGATATTTACAAATATATTCTAAAATTAAGAAAGATACAAATCCTAATAATTAAAAAACATCTTTGGAAAATATGTGTGAAACACTCACACTTACAATCTCCCCCTGATTTGTAGCTTTCTGGTCAAAACAAGATTTGATAAATAACTTACACTCAAGCCAAATTACCAAAAATATAACTTACGCTCAAACCAAATTACCAAGTATAAACTCCCCCTAAATTATCAAATGATCAAACTCCCCCTAAATTTGTCAGCTTATCATCAAACTTCAGTTGTATCTCCCCTTTTGCCTTACTCTTCCCCTTTTTGACCAGAATGGAGGATATCAAAATGAAAAATGCATCAGGATGTGAGTCTAGATGTGGCCACATCAGACAACACACCATACGCAATACTTTGTGTTGCCTCCAACGAAATAGAGAAAGACGGTGGAAGCCGATGAGATATGAGTAAAGTAGTCTAGGGAGTCGAAAAACAGGGAATGTTACTTACCAAAACTGCATCTCCATCCTTTTTGAATTTCAAGGAGATTAAGGACTTCAAAAAAAATTTGCAATAAAAATTTTTCTTTTGTGAGTAATGTACCTGCCATAAAAATGTCAAACAATACCATAGAGCACGCTCCCCCTAACAACAAACTATTAGACAAAAATCAAATTTGATTGGAGAGTCATTGAGCACAATTTTTTTAGTCGAAAAACAATTATGGGAAGAATAAAAAAACTTGAGTAATATTTTCACCAAGAACAAGGATGACCTAAATTTATGACTATACAATTATGCATAATGCACACGCAAGTGAAGGATAAATCTCAGTATATGTGTGGTATGGGATGTGATCACATCAAGGGACGCATTTCCTCTAAGAAAGTCGATGAATCAGAATCTTGTCTTGCTTGGCCTCTAGAATGCTTCCACATATAAATTTTTTTCTTATGGAAAAATATGTTATGGGTAGCTTTCACTCTTCATTATTCTCATGGATAGCCCTCTTTCGAATGATCTTATCAATTTGACTCAAACTTTCTCTTGAAGACATTTTGATCACATTGAAATGACTTCATACCATGAGTGGAGTAGCTGTTTCCCAATTTTTAGTTTTTGCACCCACCAAGAGACATCTAGTAAGATAAATTTAGAGTCAACAGATGTTGACATCTTTTAAGAAGAATTCACAATTCAAAGAGGAGACAAGTCAAAGATGTAATACAAGTGATCACACTGAGAGATATCGTGCAATTTAAACAAATATGCATGCATTTTTTTTTTTTTTCATTTTTTTTTTTTTTTTTTTTAATAATATACAATACATGTGTAGACCATGATGTGTCCACACAAGGGATCACACCATCAACAGATACACAAACAGAGAGACTTTCTTAGAGTGTAAAGTCTCTCAAAATCAATGGCCTTGGTGAAAAAGTTAGCCAACTGCTTTTTCGCTCTTATAGGATTTAGGCTAAAAAATTTATGCTCAATAAGGTCTCGAATAAAATGATGTCTAATGTATTTGTGTTTAGTGCGAGAGTGCTTAACAGGATTTTTTGAAATGTCTATAGCACTTTGATTATCACAAAAGACAATTAACACATTACTTTTATGTCCGTGGTCCATAATCATCTTATTCATCCAAAATAATTGAGAGCAACAACTTCCTATAGAGTGAGAAGCATAGTTTTTATTGTACCAAGAGACCATGTTATTTTCAAGATAAAAACAACCCCCAATTTTACTCTTCAATTCATTTGTACCCCACTCATATTTTTCTATTTCAACAATTTTGGGCTCAAGATGAGATAAATAATGACAAACTCTTACCTCGCGTAACACAGAAGATGTCCAGTTTAGGCCAGCAGAGTCTTTGAAATTGACTCTAACCTTCGGTTTGGTGCTTACCTTTGCATGCATGTCTCCAAGCACTTGTGAGATGGAATGGTCCATTTGTATTTTGCTTGAAATGTCTACCGAAACTATTCATACCGCTTCTTTACTATCGAGAACTGCTTGGAGGATGCCTTTGAATACGAACGGCCATTAAGTTCTGCGATGTGGCTGCGATGTGATCACATCACGGGATTTTATCAGTCTTTTACGTATTCTCTTGCTTTCTCTCCGTAATTTTCTCGTTCATATTCTTCATTGCAGTCTCCACTCTCTTCAACAAAACCCGTAACTTCTTCATTGGTGGTCTCCACTTTTCAACAAAGACCTATAACATCACAAAACTTATAGCAATTGTCGAAGTTTTAAATCCTTTAAAGACACAATGGTTTGTTTTATCAAAAACCTCACGTACTTGCTTATCAAATTTCACATGCATATCATCGTCACACAAATGACTAATGCTTATGAGATTGACCTTAAGGCCTTTTACATGAAGAACATTATGGAGATAAGGTAGACCCTCAACACTCAAGGTTCCTTTACCAGCAATCTTACCTTGGGCACTACCTCCATATTTCACAATTCCTCCATTCACAGGAGAATAATCGTACAAAAATTTAGTTGAACCCGTCATGTGCCTTGAGCACCCACTATCAAAATACCAAGAGCTAGACACACCGCTCTTCTGGAGAGGCAAAAACAACCTTACACTCCTCATCCTTCTTCTCACCCCACACAAACCGCCCGCATTTACGGTGATGTGAATGGTGATGTGAGTACATCCTGGAGGCTCATCTCAAGCGGAGCGCATTTTCCAAGATCATGAATTCTTTGGTAACAAAAGGGTCCGATATGACCTGGAGAAAACAAAGAATGACACACAAACTTTCTTCTCCTAGGTTTGGACTCTACCTTTTGAAAATCTTTAGATTTGGAGGTACCTTCACCTTCTTTAACAAATGTGGATTCATAGCCAAGACGAGTTTTTGTTTGAATTCCCAAGTTTAAAACTTCTTCAAGTTTAGCTTTTCCATAGTTTAACTTTTTAAAAGTCCCATTTGCTTTTTCAAGTTCACTTTGGTTTTCTCGAGTTCAATATCACGCATAGTAAGCATGACTTCGAGTTTGGCTATGGAATCCTTTTGGTTGTCATTTTCAATGGAAACTCTCTCAAGATCGATTTTAAAGAAGAAATTTCGGTTGAGAGTTTCACATTGACCTTTTCAAAAACATCAAGTTTTTCAATACGTTTTTGCCAATCGGCAAAAAGATCGCATATGCCTCATGAAGTTCCTCAAAATTACCATCACATTCCTCTTCATCCTCTCGGTTTTTCGAAATGTAAGAATTAAAGCAATGAACACGTAGTCGGAAGATGTGATGGTTGGTGTGACTACATCTCGAAGCTACATTAGCTTGATGTTTGTGACTAGGAGGCATGATTGCTAAGTTTAGCGTTTCATCATCGTCCTCACTATCACTAAGGGTCGCACAAAAGCTCATTCCCTTTTTCTTCAGAGTGTTGGCACACTCATTGGCATAGTGACCAAAGCCTTTACAGGCTCTACATTGAACAGAATCGCATCTCCTTTTTAAAAACTTCTAGGTTGTTTAAAAGTTTTTTCAAGATCCTCCTCAATTTTCAATAGTTGATATGTTTTGGCTTTCTGATGGAAACTTGTTATCCTTTTTGTTTTTTAAAAAAGATGTAAACCTTTTAGTGAGTAAAGCCACATCTTCAATTTTCAAATCAGAAATCTCTATATCTTTAGAGATTTCTACAATTTCTTTAGAAACTTTGGAGGCACTGGAAAGAGCATCAGCAAGAGCAATACTTTCAGCTTTATGTTGTTGCTGAATATATGTGTTCATCTCAAACATGGTTAGTTTACCCACAAGAGTATCTAAAGCCATGGTTGCAGTGTCATTTGCTTCTTCAATAGCAGCAATTTTAATATTAAATTTATCAGTGACAGTTCTTAACATTTTGCATACTAATCTAGCATTTGATATAGGCTCACCTAGGGAGAGGCATTCATTTGAGATTTCTCTCATTTTAGCAGAATAGCTTTTTATGTCTTCTGTCTCATTCATCCTCAAGTTTTCAAACTTGGTCATGAGAATTCTCAACCTAGTGGCTTTAACACTATCATCACCTTCACAGTGAGCTTGCAAAATATCCCAGGCAGTCTTTGCTATATTTTGATTTATTACAAGTCTAAACATGTGTTCATCCACATGACTTGAAATAGCACCAAGGGCCCTAGAATTATAATTAGCTAGGGTAATTTCAGCCGTAGTCCAGTCTTCCTCAGGTTTAAGTTTGTAGGATTTTTCAGAGGTTTCACCCACTACATCCTTGTTTTCAACCTTAGGAGGAGACCATGGGACAATAATACTAAGCCACGCCCTTTCATCAATTGCTTTGATGTAAAGACGCATCTTAGCTTTCCATAAAGCATAATTAGTTCCATCCAAAACAGGAGGACGGTATTGATTCAAGTGTCCTTCCATAATGACCACTCTTTCTTGGATCTCACTCAGTGTAATCGAGTGGGGCTCTGATACCAATTGAAAGAAATTGAGCGGCTAGGAAGTGCACAGGAAGTTACAGACGTCTGATGTGAGTACTGATGCTATCACACCAGCACTAGCATCAGCGACAAAAGCAGCGGATTATAAAGATTAAAAACGTTTTGAAGCACAAAAATAACACTTATCTACAGCAACTTGCTGTAGACAATAAAACTTCTCTTATTAAAACAATTATGAACTCGGTTACAAAGAAGAACACAAAGAGAAGACAAAATAATCAAAATTACTCTCACAGGAAAAAACACTCTTCTGTAGTATGGAATTTCAGCAATTTAGAGCTTAAAAACTGTATAAACAAATGAGGGGTGATCCTCATATTTATAGCCAAGAAGTCTTCGGATTAGGATGACTGAATCTTGATCAACATATCTTCAATCTAATCTCGTTTATCATTTTATCCACTCAGCAACCCTCGGCCTTTAGACTTCTTTTCCTTAGTTTGTCCAAGCAAGAATCCTTCTTTTACTTGAACTCTTTCCTTGTGTGAGAGTCCTACAAAATAAACAAAATATACTAAAACAAATCCATATTTTATTAGTAGATTAGTCAATAAAATAAATAACTAAATAAACTAAAAAGATATTTACAAATATATTCTAAAATTAAGAAAGATACAAATCCTAATAATTAAAAAACATCTTTGGAAAATATGTGTGAAACACTCACACTTACAGTATCAATCAAGAACACCCATAGATTTCATCATCTAGCAAAAGTCTAAGTCAAAATCCCCAAATCAATATAAGACATTGACACCCATTAAGTTAAAAGGAAGAAAATAGGAATCAACCACACTTTAATCCAATAAACTTTTATGAAAAGAGCAAAGATGAACAAAACATCAATTAATGAGATAAAATAATCAATGACATAACATAAATGACTAAATTACTACCCAATCCATGAAATTAAGAGTTTAGCTACACATATTAAGCATTAAATAAACAAAACTAATTAAGTAAAACATAAATAAACTTTTCTTGTTTGAAGAAAATTACAAAACCCTATCTTTCTCTCTCTCTTCTCTTGCCTCCTTCCTTGTTCTTGCAAAATAAAGCTAAACCCTAGAAAATGACAACCTCTTCTATTTATACCCAAGGAAAGAAAAGGTGAAAAGGCTTTTAAAAAAAAATTACAAGACCAAAAAAATATAAAAAGGCCCACGTTGAAACCAGGTTGGCCGGCTGGAAATTGGCTTGGCGAGGGAACTAGGGCGGCCGCCGTTGTTGCTTGGGTGGTTGCCGTAATGGCACGGCAAGACTAGGGTGGCCGCGGTTGTTGCTTGGGCGGCCGCTGTTGCCCTGTTTCCTTGGCCAGCAGTTTCTTCATTTCTTCTTTTAATTCCCCCGCTTCGCTCCGTCTCGAATTTTAATCTTTTCTCCGCTTTAAACCTCCAAATTTCCACCCTTTTCAACCTGAACTAAAACAAAACTAACAATGCAATTAAACTACCTTTTTACTCGGGAATTTTGCAATAAATAGAGTTTAGAACATATAATTTGGATATGTAAACATATCCATCATTATCTTTAACCGGATAACAATAAGGGCTATTATTGGCATGATAGGATTCTTGTTGAGAAGAATGATAAGACAAGATGGAAATTTGTCCCTCGTAAAAAGAGATGTTTGCTAGGCCACTCATAAGTAAGATTGATGATGTACATGGCCATGTCCGAATGAATTAATGTGATTAATATCATTCGATTGATCAATTTACTTGGTAACGAGAAAGCATTGAACAATATGAGTTGACGTGGACCATGACTCATGTTCAATATAACATCGTGTGACAATGGGATTATGATATGTTCTATGTAGGAAATCGAACTTGATATTATATTATTTGGGTAGGCATGATGGCTTGCTAGAGTCCGCTCATGTCTTATGAGGATCGATGTAATCGAACTCATTGCCAACATAATATAGTCCTATGGGGTCACACGCATCGAACGAATTGTCAAAAATGGAGAATATGGATTTTTTGTACACAGGGGAGGACTCGTCCCCAGGCCAGAACCAACTATTCCCTTGGCCTGGGACGAGTGTATCTGAGGGAATGTCCTGAGGGACGACTCGTCCTATAGGGGATGACTCGTGCCCATAGGGACGACTCGTGCCCTGGATTTGTACTAACTATTCCCCGTAAAGGGGACAAGTGTATCTGGGCATTGTGAAGAGGGGACGACTCGTGCCCTGGGGGACGAGTCTTCCCGTCGGCGCTGACAGATAAGTAAATGACTCAAAATTAGGGTTTTCTGGATGGGAAAATATTTATAACGTATAAATACTAACCCTTGGTTGCCCTAGCAGTCACACACAAGTTTTTGGATTTAGAGAAACACAAAAGAGTGAGTTTTCAATTGTGAATTGAGAAATCAAAACACCAATTCCATATTTCTTCATTGATTGAAAGGAGTTTCAATAAAAGGATCTAGCAATCCACCTAGAACTGTTCTAGGGTTCGTTCAACGCGTGGATACACATAGAGGATCTTCGCAATTCAAGATCTAACGTTCGTGATTCAAGGATCGTTCATCAAGGATTCACAAGATCATCAATCTGGAGTTGGAACGCGTTTATCAAAGACAAAAGCACACAAGGTTGGTTATTCTATTTCATCTTATTTAATTACTCATCTAGAACGGATCCATGGCTCCGGGTTTTCGAGTTAATTTGCATTATTCCGCTGCGCATGGACCCTCAAAACCCAACAGTGGTATCAGAGCCCCGTTCATGATGTTTATTTTAGATAATCATGATAATTATATAATGAGATTATGTTAATTTTCATGATGAATATATTTAGAATATGAATTTATATGGGTTTTGCTTATGAAGTAATTGTATGTAATGATATGCTATGATTATGAAATTGAATTGTATGATTAATATGATTAATCTATATTATGGGATATCAATTTCATTAATATGATTATTGTAAATTGATAAAGTTCTAGGTCTTGAACAAAATTGTTTGTTGGAGGTTTATGTTCATATTAAATGAGATTTTGCATGAATCATTAAACCTTAATTGATTTGAAATTATGATGTATAGATCAAATATGATTTGTGATGCATCATCCCATGTTCATAATTATGCTCATATAATTTTCATGAATCAACCTTGCCATGTTAATTGATAAACATAAAAAAAATTGAACCTTCATTGAAATTTGAGTTTGTTTATGCCACCCATTTTAAACACTTGTGAGTACACGGATAGTTTTATGTAGGCTACGCCATAGCGAGGTACATTAATTCTATCTTTGTATGATCAAGATGAGAAAACGGTGATTCCTATACGTTTAAAATGGTTGAACTTAATTAGGCTATCAAAACAGTTTTGGGCCTAAGGCATAAGATGAGATTGAAACATGTGACATATGATGTCTATAATCTCATAAAGGATCTAAGAGTCATATGGTGATATGATTGATAAATGTTATCTACCTTTTTAGTTTAATTTTGAGCAGTCGTGCCATAGCCGACTTGAAATTAAATTAAAGTTGGGTCTTAGCCTATTAAATTATATTATGCATTTTTGTATAAGAAGGTTATATAATTTAGTGGGAGTATTTGAGAAATAAGTTATTTAATCTCTTAAATGAAATCGGTACTTATATGTGTTCATATGTGCTGCATATCTTTGTAGATCAATGGCATCAAACCCTAATCAAACTCTGTCACTGCGATCAGTCCTTGAGAAGGACAAGTTGGAAGAGAATGGCAACAACTATGTGGATTGGATCCGCAGTTTGAGAATTGTTCTCAAACAAGAAAGGAAGTTGTACATTCTCGATGGACCCGTTCCACCCGAGCCTGCGGCTAATGCAACTCGAGCCGAAAAGGATCAACACAAGAAACATATGGATGATTCTATTGATGTTGGTTTCTTGATGCTCTCTACCATGTGTAAGACCCTTCAAAAGGATCTTGAACACATGGATGCTTATGATTTGGGAAATCATTTGAAGGAAATGTTCCAATTGCAAGCACGTCAGGAAAGATTTGACACCATGAAGACTCTTCATTCATGAAAGATGATTGAAGGACAACCTGTTGGACCTCATGTGTTGAAAATGAAGGGTCACCTCGAACATCTTGAGAGACTTGGATATCCTATCCACTTGGATTTGGCTACGGATATGATATTGCATTCACTCCCTGAAAGTTATAATCAATTTGTTATGAATTATAAAATGAATGGGATGAATAAATCTCTGTCTGAACTGCATGGGATTCTTAAGAATTCAGAGAACAATATCACCAAGAAAACCAATCAAGTGTTGATGGTGAATAAAGGAAAAGGGTTCAAGAAAACCAAGGTTAAAGCAAAAGTTGCTAAACCGGAGGCAAAGGTTGCCGTTGTTGAGAAGCCTCAACCCAAATCCCAAAAGGATGCGGTGTGCTACCATTGCAAGGAAACTGGGCATTGGAGGCGTAACTGCAAGGTTTATCAGGAAGGACTGAAGAAGAAGGGCAATGAGATTGCCATGACTTCAGGTATCTATGTGATAGATATTCTACTTTCTACTTCTAGTTCTTGGGTATTAGATATCGGATGTGGATCTCACATTTGTTTAAATGTGCAGGGACTAAAGAATAGAAGGTCGCTCAAAGAAGGTGAAGTAGACCTACGTGTTGGAAATGGAGCAAGAGTTGCTGCATTAGCCGTAGGGACTTATGAAGTCACTTTACCTAGCGGACTAATATTAGTTTTGAATAATTGCTATTATGTTCCGGATTTGAGCAGAAACATTATTTCAATTTCTTGTTTAGACAATGAAGGTTATAGTTTTCTTATTGATAATAAGGAATTTTCTATTTACTTAAATGATATGCTTTATTGTATCGCAAAATCATTTAATGGCCTTTATGTCCTTGATGTTGAAAATAATGTTGAAAATATCTATCATGTTAATAAGAAATCTAAACCAAATAATGTGAACATCACATTTAAGTGGCATTGCCGTCTTGGTCACATAAATGAGAAACGCTTCTCTAAACTCCATAAAGATGGATATTTAGACTCATATGATTATGAATCATATGATGTTTGCGAATCTTGTTTATTGGGCAAGATGACTAAAGCACCTTTTACTAAGAGTAGTGAAAGGGCTAGTGATTTATTGGCTCTCATACATACTGATGTATATGGACCAATGAATAGCATTGCTAGGGGGGGATTTCGGTACTTCATAACATTCACTGATGACTTATCTAGATATGGCTATGTCTATCTAATGAAGTACAAAAGTGAAGCATTTGATATATTTAGAATATTTCAAAATGAAGTGCAAAATCAACTTGGCAAAACTATTAAAACACTTCGATCCGATCGAGGTGGTGAATATTTAAGCCAAGAATTTGACGATCATCTTAAAAGTTGTGGAATTGTTTCAGAACTTACTCCACCCGAAACACCACAATGGAATTGCGTGTCCGAGAGGAGAAATCGAACTCTATTAGATATGGTTCGATCGATGATGAGTCAAGTTAACCTTCCTATTTTCTTTTGGGGACATGTACTAGAAACAGCTGCTTTCACACTTAATAGGGTCCCTACTAAATCGGCTCCTAAGACCCCACATGAGATGTGGCATGGAAGAAAACCTAGTTTATCTTTCATGAAGATTTGGGGATGTGAAGCTTATGTAAAGAAATTGGTTTCTGAAAATAAGCTTGCACCCAGATCCAATAAATGTATTTTCGTTGGTTATCCTAAGGAAACGAAAGGATATCAATTTTACAACCGATCCGAGAACAAAGTGTTTGTTGCTCGACATGGTGTCTTTCTAGAGAAAGAGTTTCTCTCTAAAGAAACTAGTGGGAGTAAAATTGATCTTGAAGAAATTAAAGAACCCGAAAATGACAAGGAACCAATAGTAGAGACGGAACCAAATTCACAAGCTGTTGTGGAACCGGTTCAAGATACACAAGTTCTTTGCAGATCGGATAGGATACGATCCGAACCTGAGAGATATGGATTTCTCATGACGGAAAGTAACGAAGTAGAAATCGTTGAGAATGATGAACCTACTTCCTATCAAGAGGCGATGTCCGCTCCTGATTCGGACAAGTGGCTAGGAGCCATGGAATCCGAGATCAAATCCATGTATGATAATCAAGTTTGGAACTTGATTGATCCACCTGAAGGTGTAAAAACCATAGGGTGCAAATGGGTTTTCAAAAAGAAAACCGACATGGATGGGAAGGTACATACTTATAAGACTAGACTTGTTGCTAAGGGTTATAGGCAAATTCATGGTGTTGACTATGATGAAACCTTTTCACCTATAGCAATGCTTAAGTCTATTAGAATTTTAATTGCCATAGCCGCATATTATGACTATGAGATATGGCAAATGGACATCAAAACAGCGTTTCTTAACGGAAACCTACTTGAGGATGTATACATGATACAACCTGAAGGGTTTGTCGATCCAAAGAATTCTAACAAAGTATGTAAGTTGCAGAGATCCATTTATGGATTAAAGCAAGCTTCGAGGAGCTGGAATCTACATTTTGATGAATCAGTCAAAGAGTTTGGCTTCATCAAGAATGAAGATGAGCCTTGTGTATACAAGAAAATAAGTGGGAGCATAGTACTATTTCTGGTGTTATATGTCGATGACATCTTACTCATTAGAAGCAATGTTCCTGCGCTTGAGACTGTCAAGTCCTGGTTAGGAAAATGTTTCTCAATGAAAGATATGGGTGAAGCGGCTTATATCCTTGGTATCAAGATCTATAGAGATAGATCAAGAAGGATGATTGGTTTATGTCAAAGTACATATATTGACAAGGTCCTTAGAAGATTCTGTATGGAAAATTCTAAGAGAGGGAACTTGCCAATGGGACATGGCATTACTCTTAGAAAGACTCATAGTCCTAAGACAAATGATGAGCGAAAGAGGATGAGTGATATTCCATATGCTTCGGCAATTGGGTCTATCATGTATGCCATGTTATGTACCAGACCTGATATCTCGTATGCTCCGAGCATGACGAGTAGATACCACCCGATCCCGGTGAAAACTATTGGATAGCAAGCCAAGAATATCCTTAAGTACTTGAGAAGAACTAAGGATATATTCTTGGTATTTGGAGGAATGGAAGATGATCTGGTTGTAAAGGGTTACACAGATGCAAGCTTCCAAACCGACAAAGATGACTTTAGATCGCAGTCTGGGTTCGTGTTTATGCTAAATGGAGGTGCCGTTTGTTGGAAGAGTTCCAAGCAAAGCACTGTTGCTGATTCTACAACCGAAGCCGAATACATAGCAGCATCGGATGCAGCTAAGGAGGCAGTTTGAATCAAGAAGTTCGTTAGTGACTTAGTAGTCATTCCGAGTATCACTAACCCGATAGAGATTTATTGTGACAATAATGGTGCTATTGCCCAAGCAAAAGAACCAAGGTCACATCAACGATCCAAACACATTCTGAGGCATTTCCACCTCATTCGAGAAATCTGTGAAAGGGAAGACGTCAAGATATGCAAGGTACCTACAAATGACAACATTGCAGACCCTCTCACCAAGCCTT
Source organism: Adenophora triphylla var. japonica (assembly GCA_022495995.1). Taxonomy (NCBI): domain Eukaryota; kingdom Viridiplantae; phylum Streptophyta; class Magnoliopsida; order Asterales; family Campanulaceae; genus Adenophora; species Adenophora triphylla. The sequence continues at coordinate 246,793 of JAFEMH010000463.1, read as the reverse complement.
TGCCACAAGCTAAACATGATGGTCATGTTAGGTCCATGGGTATAAGATACATGAATGATTGGGCCTAGTGCAAGTGGGAGACTGTAGGTGTTAGTGCCCTAGGCCTATAGAGATAGACTTATATGTAATGTCATTATTCATTTATATAAGAGATTGTTATTTTGATTATTATATATGTTTGCATGTTTACTTTAATAATCGTGTCCCTAGTACTTATGAAGCACTAGTATGAAGTTTAATGGATAATCATGTGATGATTATATGCATAGGGATGCACATTAAATTCATGGGTACTTGTTGGAGAACAAGGTACTGGACTTGACCCATTATGAGATTTATGTCATGGTCGAATGTCATAATTAAATCTCATATAGTTATATCATTGATATCCTTTGACCTGAGATTATCATCATCTTCAACTCGATGAATATTGTGTTTGATATAGTTTAACGTTATCTTTAACCGGATAATAATAAGGGCTATTATTGGCATGATAGGATTCTTGTTGGGAAGAATGATAAGTCAAGATGGAAATTTGTCCCTCGTAAAGAGAGATGTTTGCTAGGCCACTCGTAAGTAAGATTGATGATGTACATGGCCATGTCCGAATGAATTAATGTGATTAATATCATTCGATTGATCAATTTACTTGGTAACGAGAAAACATTGAACAATATGAGTTGACGTGGACCATGACTCATGTTCAATATAACATCGTGTGACAATGGGATTATGATATGTTCTATGTAGGAAATTGAACTTGATATTATATTATTTGGGTAGGCATGATGGCTTGCTAGAGTCCGCTCATGCTTATGAGGATCGATGTGATCGAACTCATTGCCAACATAATATAGTCCTATGGGGTCACACACATCGAACGAATTGTCAAAAATGGAGAATATGGATTTTTTGTACACAGGGGACGACTCGTCCCCAGGCCAGAACCAACTATTCCCTTGGCCTGGGATGAGTGTATCTGAAGGAATGTCCTGAGGGACGACTCGTCCTATAGGGGATGACTCGTGCCCATAGGGACGACTCGTGCCCTGGATTTGTACTAACTATTCCCCGTAAAGGGGACGAGTGTATCTGGGCATTGTGAAGAGGGGACGACTCGTGCCCTGGGGGACGAGTCGTCCCGTCGGTGCTGACAGATACATAAATGACTCAAAATTAGGGTTTTCTGGATGGAAAAATATTTATAAATACTAACCCTTGGTTGCCCTAGCAGTCATACACACGTTTTTGGGTTTAGAGAAACACAAAAAGAGTGAGTTTTCAATTGTGAATTGAGAAATCAAAACACCAATTCCATATTTCTTCATTGATTGAAAGGAGTTTCAATCAAAGGATCTAGCAATCCACCTAGAACTGTTCTAGGGTTCGTTCAACGCGTGGATACACATAGAGGATCTTCGCAATTCAAGATTTAACGTTCGTGATTCAAGGATCGTTCATCAAGGATTCACAAGATCATCAATCTGTAGTTGGAACGCGTTTATCAAAGACAAAAGCACACAAGGTTGGTTATTCTATTTCATCTTATTTAATTACTCATCTAGAACGGATCGATGGCTCCGGGTTTTCGAGTTAATTTGCATTATTTTGCTGCGCATGGACCCTCAAAACCCAACAGCACCCCGGTTTTTTCTTTCATGACGAGTGTGACATATGCAAGCTGTACGAGAACCGATGTTTAACCGTGGATGACTTGCCATGCTGTAAATTTCTATCTTCACGTCTTTTATACTTGTTTTGTAAAAGTTGTTTGTTATCCTCATCGTCTTTTACTGAATTGCCTTCCTGGTCTTTTACAGATTTAATCGAGGAACAAATCAAGATGATGGAAGAAGAAATTATGTATCCTCAAGCGTTGATGAAGCTGAAAAAGAGGACATATAGGTCCTCAGCTAAAAATAAAAAATGAGAAGATGTCATCGCTCGTCATGCTATTTTGACCACCAAGGAGGTAGGTGCTCTACCCTTGAAGCCGGTGGGAGGTGCTGGTGCCTCCGCCGATTAAAAAAATGAAAGGCAAGATGCCCATGTCGAGGGAGGGTAAGGCTCCCAGGTTATAACTCCTGAAACCGAGGAGACCCTGAGGCAGGCCGGTCTTACTGAGACCGAGGGAGCTGATGCCGAGGTGAGGACCCCTCCCCAAAAGCGGCAAAGGGTTGAGACCGAGCTGGAGGAGCCTTCTTCAAAAGGGATTGTTACTGCTTCTTCCTCGGATGAAGTAACTGCTTGGCACGTTAACACGTATGCTTAAGCTGAGGAGGTAGCCAAGGAGATAATAGTTTATCCAACCATCAAGGGACTTGATGTGTTAGCCAGAAATGGCCCCAAGCTCAGGCTAGGTCGACCAGTTATCCACCGATCCATGGACGAGGACCTGCTCGATCACTTTATCGACACTAACCCAAGCAGGGAGCATTTGGCCAACAGAAAGGGCCTTCCCCTCATTGATGTACGTCTTCTCGTAATTTTCCTTTTCCCTTCTCGTCTTCTTTATACTTGTAGTTTTTTACTGATAATTTTTGCTTCTTTGTGTAGCTTGCCACGGTTACTGCCTATGAGGCAGTAAGGAGCAGGGCTACCGATGAGCATGAATAGAAACTTGATCGTCAGATCGAGAAGAAGAAGGCCGATTTGGCCAAAGCCATGGAGCTCCTCAAGTCACTAAGGACGGAGGTCGATGAATAGAAGGCTACAAAGGCTGAACCCGAGGAGGCTAAGAGGGTGGCCCAAGAGGCACAAGCAAGAGCCGAGGAGGTGAACAAGGTCGGGCAGGAAGAGATCGAGAGGCTAAGGGTTGAGCTACAAAAGAATGCCGATGAGGCTGATGCTCGGTATAAGCAATTGAAGGCCAGCTTGCCTTCTCAGGTAGCTGAAGCCATTTCCCAATGCAAGTTTAGCCCAACCTTCCAGCAGACCCTAGCAGAGAAAATGGCCACCGTGTACTCTGATGGCTATCTTTATTTGTCTAGAAGGGCATTGGTGGATCCAACTTTACATGCCGACATGGGCCTGCTTGCTCGGCCCATTTCCCAGGATGCCTACAATGATCTTGCCTGGTCTGGGCACTCCCTCATGCCGTATTCTAAGAATGCCTTGAAGGTCATTACTTCCCTGGATTCTAGAGAAGGCCTCCCAGCTGATCCTTTTGAATCTCAGAACATTAATGCTTTAATTGGTAAGATACAAGACGAGTAGACTTCAGATGGAAAGAAGGAGGAGGTCGAGGAAGATTAAGCTGGGCAGGTCATAATCCCTGAAGCCGAGATCGACCAAGATGACCTTTTCACAAATGACGATCAGGCTTGAAGACTTGTCTTTCCTTTTTTATCTGTATTTTGTTGATGAAACCATTTGAACAATTCTTCCATGTACTTTGAATCTTTGACCAATATAATGCTTTTGTTTCAACACTTGTCTTCTATATTTATTGTTTTTATTTCAACTGCTTCATCTTGAATGCTTGTATGTTGAATATTTGTTGCATTTTTGTCTAAGCATCCAACTTTTGTATGTCGAGGAAGGGTTGCTCGATATTTTCACTTTTTAGGAATTGACTCCTTTAAGCCGAGTGGGGTCCTTCGGCCTAACAATTATTTATTTTTTGGAGGTTTATCCATTAAGCCGAGCAGGTTCGTTTGGCCTAACATTTGAATAAATTGTAAGAGTTTTATCCATTAATTCGAGGAAGGTCGTTCGGCCAAACATTTAGATAAATTTTAGGAGTTTATCTCTTTATGTTGAGTAGGTCGTTCGGTCATAATACATTGTTTTTGGGAATTTATCCCTTTATGCCGAGGAAGTCGTTCGTTCATAATGCTTTGTTTTTGGGAATTTATCCCTTTATGCGAAGGAGAGTCATTCGACATTACTTAGTTTTTTTGGGAATTTATTCCCTTATGCCAAGTAGGGCCGTTTAACATAAGACTTGGAAAATTTTTGGGATTTTATCCCATTATGTCGAGGAAGGTCGTTCGACATAAATTATGTATTCTGAGGAGCTGGCTCCTCGTCTTTTTGTTCTTGTCTTGCTAGTCATTGCCTTGATGGAAACTAAATTTCTATTTATTTGAAACTGATTACATCGAACTGCAATCCTATTCTACTTGAAAATAAGGAAAAGACTAACAGATACTAATATGATTAACCAAAAGCAAGCTAAAAACATCTAAAAACTAGTGATATTATCTCCGTAGGTGATCAGAATGCCACGGATGCTTCAGCTCTTGCCCATCTGGGGTCTTCATCATGTATGTCCCTTCTCTAATAACTTGAGTGATGATAAAGGGGCCTTCCCAGTTTGGGAAGATCTTGTTCTGATCTGCCTTTCTGCCTGTATCTTCAATCTTTCTAAATACCCGATCTCCGACTTGTAATACTCTTTTTTTGACCCTTTTGTCATGGTAGGTTTTGGTTCTTTGCTTGTATTTCAACATCCTCATCTGAGCAGCTAGTCTTTTTTCATATACTAGGTCTAGGACTAGCAGCCTGTTAATCCTGCCTACTTGTTCGTCATTGTTTGAATTTCTTGTTGTAGGGATATCCATCTCAGCTGTTACCATAGCCTCAGATCCAAATTTTAGTGCGAATGTGTAAGTACCCCAATCTGGATCACACCCTTTCAAACACACGGGAAACACCGCAGACTCATCAACACAGTCTCGACGACCCCTCTCACTCAAAACCCTCTCTAAACCCCCAACCAAACCAAGGGAGGAGCCTTTCTGGGATAAAAGGGACAAAAGGACCTTTTGGGAATTTTCAAGAAATTGGGAAAGCAATATTGGTCCGTACGGACCTCTTTGTTGTCATAATTACTGAATCTTCTTAAAGTCCATAATATTCCCTCAAATCCCGGGAAAATGATTACTCCCTCAGAGAGTTGGTCCGTACGGACCTCTTTGCATGCAAGATGGTCCGTACGGACCTTATTGCTCAGGGGACACCATAATTGCAAATATTCCTCCATCATCACAGATTCCCTCAAATCGAGGAAAACCAAAATACTGGATTACCAGGGAGGTCCGTACGGACCTCTTTGCACCTAATCTGGCACTATAAATAGAGGGCTCCCCCTCCTCATTTTCACACACCTCCCACTTCTCTCTTCCTCCCTAGGCCTTCCGGCTTCCCCTCTAAGTCCTTCCGAGGCATTCCCGCCCCTTTCGGATCCTTCCGAGGCCTTCCGAGCCCCTTGTGGTGCTCCGAAGCCTCCCCGAGCGCTGCCGCGACGCTTCCGCGCTGCCCCGAGGCACTCTCGAGGTACTCTGAGGCCCCTCGTGGTACTCCGAGGCCTTGCCTCGGTCTTTCCACGGTGTCCCGGCTCTTCCGAGTCAAACCGGCGATCCCAAACCACGCCGAAACTCGCCCGAGTGACTCTCGCCACCACAACGCACGCCGAACCTCTCGCTCGAGTGATCCCGACGATCCCCACGCACGCCGAACCTCCGCCCGAACGCAGCCTACAACCTCAACTCACGCCGAAACTCGTCCGCGCACAACCGGCATCTCCCGAAGCAATCCCGATCCGTACCGAACGCTACTCCGACCTCAAACACTATTCCCCAATGCGGAAGACGTACACAAAACCAACATTGGTAAGGCTTCCTTCCATTACTATTTCAATACATTTCCATACATAGCATACAATGTAGACATCCGATACATCATGCATTTTTAAAAGCACACACACACACACACAACATTTAAAGGATATTAGGGTATCCGAAAGACTCGTTTTACGAGGCTACTTCCTGGTGAGCTCTAATATTCTAATATTCTCTTCCCGAGGAGTCATCTGACCTCCGAACTCAAAATCTCATCACACAAAAACAGTTTAAAATTATCTTTAAACTGATGCCCTTTTTCAATGTTTTGGGCTTAATAAAAACGGCGTGGCGACTCTACAAATGCGAAAACAAACGGCGAGACTAAACCGCTCCAACGCGAAAGACTGCCAGATGCCGGGGCCGCGAGGCCTGCTCGGATCCGGGTAATTTCAGAATGGGGTTTCCCCGATTGGCCCACGGGTGGTTGTGCGAACTATCCACAAGGCTAAGGGAAGTTTGTCCAACCATCTACCATCACTTCCTTCTAGGTTCTTGGTTAGGGCTGTTAGTACCAACTTGTTGGCTGTTTCTACTTGTCTGTTGCATTGAGCTCTGCTCACTAATGACTTGATGTGTCTGACTCCTAGTCTGTTCAGTTCTGTTGTAAAAGCCTTAGAGAACTGGAGACCATGATCTAAGATGATAGTATGTAGGACCCCGAAGCGACACCAGATAAAGTCATGGACGAAGTTGATTGAGTTATATTCCGTGATTTTGGCTAAGGCTTTTGCTTCAATCCACTTTGAGAAGTAGTCGACTGCCACGATCATGTACTTACAATTAACTTGGGCGGGGGGGGGGGGGAGGGTCCAATGATGTCGATTCCCTATATGTCGAATGGCAAATTGGGTATTATGAGAGTATGTTCCAATGATGGGAGCCTGGGAATGTCAGCATCCCTTTGGCACTTGTTTGCTAAGGTTCTGGCCCCCGGGTGACCGCCACAGATGCCATCGTGGACTTGTGCCAAGAGATTTTATGTTTCTTCTGGGTAGAAACATCTCAGCATGGGCTTTATGAATGACCTTCTGTAAAGGATCATGTTCCATAGTGTGAACCTTACTGACTTTCTCTTGATGACCCTAACATGTGCTTCATCATCTAGTAGTTAGTCCCTTTCCAGGAAGTTCATGTATTCATTTATCCAGCACTTCTCCTCCCCATCTAGAAGCATCACCCGTAGTCTTTCGTAGGCAGGTTCCTTGGCGAAGACTATGAGTGGGTTAGAATCAGGATCTGCCACGTTAATAGTTGCCAGTTTAGATAGAACATCTGCCACTTGGTTGTCCTCTTGGCCTATTTGACTTATTTCAAAAAATTCCAGCTTTTTCGTTATGTCTAGTACGAGGTCTTTATACTTTGTGAGTATAGGGTGCTTAGTGTTGTACTCCCCTTTTATCTGCTTGACAACGAGTTGGGAGTCACAGAAGGCGGCAATTTTGGTTGCTCCGTAGAAGGATGCCAACTCTATACCAAATATCAAAGCCTCGTACTGTGCTTGTTTGTTGGAAGCAAAAAAATTGAATCAAATTATGTCTTGGATAGTATGCTCCCCATCGGGACTTGCTAGTACAACTCCAACTCTGCTTCTTTCCTTAGTGGCTGACCTATCTGTGTAAATGACCCAACAGCGAGCTATGTGGAGCTCGATGGTCAGCTTTTCCCACAGGTTTTTTTGCGCTTACGGGAGGTGGGGTCGTGCTTACCTGTGAAGGCGGATTCAACCATAAAATTGACCAGAGGCTATGCTAGAAGTGTCTTCCTGGGCTGGTATCTGATATCAATCTCATTGAGTTCGATAGACCAATTAAGTAGATGTCCTGAGCAGTCCAACTTATGCAAGATTTTCTTCAAGGGTGCATTCATTTACACAGTTATGGGGTGTGTAGAAAAGTATCCTCGTAGCTTTCTTGCCGCTATTACTAGGGCATAGGCTATTTTTTCTATGTTGATGTATCTGCTCTTCACATCTAATAATGCCTTGTTGACATAATATATAGGTTTCTAAGTGGTTCCTTCATTCCGGACTATTACCGCAGCTATAGCGTGGTCAGTAGCTGCTAGGAAGACGTATATCATTTCTCTCATGATAGGGCTACTTAGTAAAGGAGGGGATCCCAAGTACATTTTCAATTGTTTGAATGATTCTAAGCATTCATATTTCTAGGAGAAGCTCTTGGTCCCCTTTAGTGTTTTGAAGAAAGGTAGTGATTTCTCTGCAGACTTTGCAATAAACCTTCCAAGAGCTGCTATTCTTCTATTTAGCCTTTGAACTTCCTTGATGTTGGTAGGCTCTTTCATTCCAATCAAGGCATTGATTTTCTTTGGATTTGTCTTGATCCCCCTTTGTGTTACCATAAAGCCTAGAAACTTTTCGGCCGTTACCCCGAACACACATTTACTTGGGTTCAATTTTATGTTGTTTGCCCTTAGCTTGCCAAAGGTTTCTTCTAGGTCCATGGCGTGACTGCCATTCCTAGTATTAATGACCATGTCATCAATGTAGGCTTCCATGTTTCGACCTATCTGCTCCCCAAATACTTTGTTAACCATGCGCTGGTAGTTTGCACCAGCGTTTTTGAGCCCGAAGGGCATCATGGTATAGCAATAAATTCCTCCATCTGCCTGGAAGGTTGTCTTCTCAATATCTTCCTCGGCCATCTTTATCTGATGATAGCCAGAGTACGCATCTAGAAAGCTGAGAGTTCTATGTTCGACAATGGAATCTACCAACTCGTCAATTTTGGGGTGAGGATTGCTGTCTTTCGGGCAGGCTTTGTTGAGATCTGTGAAGTCTACACACAATCGCCACTTTTCATTTTATTTTTTGACCATCACAACATTGGCCAACCAAACGGGATAGGTTTCTTCCCTGATAATTCTTGCACTTAGCAACTTCTGCACTTCCTCCTTGATTGCATCTTCTTTATCGTTTGCGAAAATTCTCCTTGTCTGCTTAATAGGTTTAGCAGACGGGTTGACTTCCAGCTTGTGGACAACCACTTCTTCCCTGATTCCTCTCATATCCTCGACCTTTCAGGCAAATACATCTAGGTTGGTTTTCAGAAGGGTGATGATCTCCGCCCTTTCTTCTAGGGAGAGTTGGCCCACGATTTTTATTCTTTGCTATGGATAATCGGGGTTGAGTTCAATTTCTTCCAATTCGTCCACAGGTTCCATTTCTGGATCGTCTCGGAACTGCAATGTTTCAATAATTATTTCTCTAAGTCTTCTACCTTCATCAGCATCTATGTCTAGGTCCTCCATTTCCACCAGTTCGTCTACATCCTGCCGCTCTCCTTATCTCAACTCAGGGTTGGCCCCTGAGTTCTGGCCGCTGACAAGATGAGGGGCTATATCCGGGACAGACAGAACTGTGTTATCACTGTTATCTTCTTCAATTTCCAGTATCATGTGTTCCTAATCTTCGGCTTCAAAAATCAGATGAAGCGTAGAACTGGTTATGGTAGTCTTTGTAGACTTAGAGATTTTTAGATTTTCTTCTTGCGTGTCTACCTCCATCTTTCTAGCTATTTTTTTGGTTCTCATCACATGTTCCAAGAAGTCTTTAGGGGTCTCCATCACACATTCGATCTCGCGCAAGTGGGAAACTTAACTCGATGGTGGGGGAGGGAGGCGACCAACCTAAGTTTGCCTTGACTTGGAATGCCTAGGATGGCATGGTAGTCACTTGCCAGGTCCATGACCACAATGTTACTGTGCCTCTGCTCGGAAGGGATGTTCCCCAACTTCCAGTAGTAGATCAATTGTCCCCATGGCGCTGACTTTATGGTTGGTGAAGCCTTCTAGTCTCCAGAGTAAGGCTCGAGCATGCTATCTTTCAGATTAATCTTCTGAAAGGTAGATTAGTATAGAATATCCTTGGAGGCCCCCGAGTCTATGAGGAGTCTCTCGGATTCACAATTATCAATCATCCCTTTGATTACCAAGGGTTGTTCACGAGTTGCGCGACTTCCAGCTAGCTCATTTGGGGAGAAGCTGATGACTTCCTCCTCTTTATGGATCCAATCGGGAATGTGGTAGACCTTACTGAGCTCATGAATCAAGTATTTCAGTTTTTTGTTGGAAACTGGCTCCTCCCTTATAACATGGAGTTTTGCCCTAGGAAGCCTGTCATCCCTTTCATCATATTTATCATCATCGTCTTCTATTCTTCGCTTGTTATCCTTTCGCATAACATAGCGGTCAAGTTTCCCTTCATCCACCCATCTTTGGATCATTCTCTTAAGGGAGATACAATTCTCCATGTCGTGTCTGTGGTCCTTGTGAAAGGCATAATACTTGGAGCTGTTATAGACATGTTTTTTTCTATCATTGAGTGGTTGGAGAACTAGTAGGTTAACCAATTGCATGATCTCCGTGATAGGTTTGGTGAGTGGGGTGAAGACCTCGGCTTTTTCAGTAGCCCGAGTCCTATTCTTTTCCCTTATAGTTACTTCTGTTGGAAGCCTGGTTAGTGCCAGCTGCATCTGCTTCTTGTTTTTCAGACCTCTTCTTACTTTTCTCCTCTGCCATGGCTATGGCGTAAGACATATTATATAGGTCAGATTTTGACTTGGGCTCCCTGGCAGAAAGTTCATAGATTAATTGTTAGGATCTCAGTCCGGAGTTGAAGCAGACAATCACCTCACGGACGGTTAGGCTTTCCTCTACCTGGTCAGCCATGGTTCTGAACTGATTGTAATAAATTATGGTGTTTTCATTTTTTCCCTGCTCAATGTTGGCCAGGTCTGTTAATCTTTTCTTTCTCTTCCCAACTGTTGCAAAGTGGTCCAGGAACCTCCTACTCATGATTTCCAAGCTATCAATGCTTCCCTTCTTTTGCTCACGTAACCAGGATAGGGCTGTTCCGAAGAAGTTACTCGCAAAAGCCTTGTAGATAATATCATCTGCCTTGGTGAAGAGGGCCATAGTGGATTCAGAACTTTGCACATGGTCTTGTGAATTTGTGGTCCCCACTTATTTTTTGAAACTGGGGATTTTGAGAGCCGAATTGGGAGGTTGATCATTAATCCGCTGGGAGAAATGATGAGTGGCACTGGTATCATCATCATTCACTTTCTTACTCCCCATTTCCATTTCATCAATTCTCTTTTTTAAGAGGAGAATATCTCTTGCATCGATCCCCAAGCTAAAGTGAGAACTACGATGGGTCCTTTCTTTTTCTTTGTGCCCATTCGCTCGGCTTTGTTTCTCATGTTGCTGGTGTTTGTCCCCGCGTACGGATGGTGCTCTGCCATTTGTTGGCCTGAAATGATGAGGAGGGATTTTGTCTCTCCTGGGAACCATCTCTGGATGGGGAGGAGTCCTGTGATGAGCAGAGCCCATATACCGAGGAGAGGGATTATGACGAGGAGGGTTTTTTGCCTATCATGACTGAGCCTTGCTCTCAAGTCAGCAGAATTAACCTCTTGTTCCCTTTGATTGTTCAACTGATTTCTCAAGTCTACCTCGTTTCTTGTTTCCATGTCCAGGAGCCTTATGATGAGAAGGGACATCTTGGTGGGGGTTTTGCTTGGATCTACCGGCAGTGTCATGATGAGTGGGGTTTTGGCTAGGAGGAAGATTTTCTCTATTTCCCCGACTACCACGCCTATCGAAATGACTTTCCCATCCAAAGGAATTTCCTGTACTCGTAGGTCTTATGAATTTGCAGTAAGGCATTTTGTATTTCATAAATGCATTGCAGGGTGTCCATCTGGCGATGTAAGAGAGTTCTGCGATCAATCTGTGGGGGAGATGTCCCTATGCCTCTCTAGGTGGCGTTCCTCCCCGTCTGACTACCATCAGGTTTCTCTCGTCGCCGACGACGAGGAGGGTTTGACATCACCTCAGTTACTGGCTGCCCACTAAATCGTAGGTTCATTCCAACTGGTGGCAGCCCCTCATTCAGTGGTGGGGGTGGCAGTCTCCCATTGGCAAGAGGAATAGTAGTTCCAGCGTTAGCATGAGTCTCCTACAAAAGAGGGTTATCCTGATCAGGAGTGATACTAGCAGTGTATTCTTCTTCCATTAAGATTAGGAGAATGGAGCAGAAATTTTCCGGCTGTTTAAAGGTTAGAAACGATCGTTTTTCGGCAATGGAACCAAACTAATTATGCCAAAAACGTTCAGATCAGCCCAAATCATGCGATAGGTTGTATAATGGATGTTTGAATAACATGAAAAAGAAAAACAAACACGTAAACTAAGTCGGGGCTTCACCGGCGATGGCCCTCCGGCGTGAGAGCATTTATTTGTGTTGTATAGAGAGCAAAACAATTGACAAAAGTTTAGGGTCAAGAGAATGCGCGTGTAAAACGTACCAGAATTATGTGAATTATGACTTGTATTTATAGGTGTAGCATATAGAGTCCATCCTTATATAGAAAGTTGTGTGAGAGAAGGATTATAATTCCCCCACGAGGTTTATAATTCCCCACAATCCGTGTTTGTAGTAGGATTATATAAGCGTTCTGTACGTATGCCTAGCAGTTTTGCTACTCGTAAGCCTACTCGGTATATGATGTTGGTCGACATGTATGAATGCCGTGTAAAGGATGGACAGGGGTAGGAAAGCCCATTTCCTTTGTCTTGAGATTGACAGAGGAAGCTCTGATCGTTATTTGATAAGGCCTTGGTCGGCATATGAGGGTATCTTGGTCGGCATATTTCGGCTGGCCTTAGTCATTATGTTTGCTCTACTATATCTAAGTCGAAATAGTGGGAAATGACGAGTAGGCAATACGAGTATTGGTAGGGAATCTCATTTTCTATGTCGTATTTGAGACTTGTATGAATTTTACTTTGGGCCAAATCCAGTGGGTCTTGCCCAGTTTAAACCCGTGTTCGAATTCGTTTTATACCGTTCATTATAGTAAAAAAAATTTTAGTAAAAATTAACAAATAGAGTATTTAAATTTTTACAGGTTTAAAATATTTATACTTATAAATTAAGGGGGGAAATTAAGGGGGCAAGTGAACCCATCCCGTGTCACCAGTAACAACCCTTAATATTTTATGTAAAATACGGTACCAGCATCTAACTAATTAACGTTACTTTTGGAGGTGATTATATTACTTTAGCTAACTAAATTAATACTAGTATATTTCAAAAAGAAAAAAAAAAACTATAAAATATCTATCCAAACAATAGTGAAATTGACAAGTGACTAAACAAAAGAAAAACAAAATAGAAAATCAATACTCCCTCCGTCCCACAATAATATGTAAACTTTCTATTTTGGGCGTCCCACAATAATATCTATCTTTCCCAAAATGGAAAGGAATCTTTACTATTCCCTCCACTCATTCTCTCTCCTACATTATTTTAATACTCACATCACCATTATAATTTACTATTCTCTCCACTCATTCTCTCTCCTATTTTATTTTCACACTCACAACACTTTCAATATAATATTTCCTCCTTAATCCCCGTGCAAAACCCAAAAGTCCATAAATCTATGGGACGGAGGGAGTATACATCTCTGACTGGGACGGGTCTAGCATTTAAACAGGGAAAGAGACTGAGAGTGAGATCTGGACAGAGTAAGGCCAATTATAATTATAAATTATATCTACACCCTCTTTAATCTAAGCAAAAATCTTATAAAGAATGCATTTTTTTTTAAGTTTAATAAAAAACGTATTTTTCACTTACGGTTCATTTAACAGTTCATTTAACAGACGGTTCATACAGACGCTTTTTCAGTCCGGTTCTCTGCTATTTTTTTTCGTGTACAACCAAAAATTTTGAATTTCTTTAGTCATTTGCGCTATTCAATTTGATTATTCGTAGTAGTTCTTCAAGGATTTCGTTTATTTTTCATCAATTTTCACCGATTTTACATCTTCTCAGACCTGTTTTCAGTTGTATTACGAAATTATGACCGGCCAAACCAAATAAATCAGGAGCAATCGTCAGAACGAAGGTAAGATTTTTGAAAATGTATTATACTTGATTTTACTTCTTCTCTGACATGTTTTCAGTCGTATTTTTTTTCAATTTGCATCTATTGTTATGGATTGATGTACTGGCACATTATATTCGTGACACTGGCACTTTAAAAAACACAAGCAATGGCTTTTTGGAAATAAGAAATTGCACTGGCACTATAGAAACAGTTGCACTGACAAATTTACTTACAAAATAAGCAAATGTTGGCACAATTGAAACTCTAACACTAGCACTTTTGAACACTGATGTTGGTTTGTTAATACACTGATGCTGGCACTTTGAAACTCTAATGCTGGCATTTTTGAAACATTGTTGCTGGCATTTTAAAACACTGCTGCTGGCACTTTGAAAATATAATGTTGGCACTATAGAATCAGTTGCACTGGCACATTTACATACAAACACTTACACACACTTGCAAACACAAGCAAATGTTGGCACTATTAAAACTCTAACACTGGCACTTTTAAAACACTGATGCTAGCACTTTGATACACTGATGCTGGCACTTTCAAACACTGATGTTGGCACTTTGAAAATCTGATATTTGCACTTTGTAACACTGATACTGACACTTAGAAAATATAATGCTGCCACAATAGAATCAGTTGCACTGGCACATTTACTAACAAACACTTGCAAACACAAGCAAATGTTGGAACTATAGAAACTCTAACACTGGCCTTTTGAAACAGTGATGCTGGCACTTTGATACACTGATCCTGGCACTTTTCAAACACTGATGCTGGCACTTTGAAAATCTGATGTTGGCACTTTGTAACACTGATGTTGGCATCTTAAAACACTGATGCTGGTACTTTAAAATACTGACGATGGCACTTTAAAATACTGATTTAATATTTTTTGATATGTATTTTTAGGTCCATCAAAGCGTAAAAGGGATGGGTATGATGATGATTTTGATCCTTTTAGTAAGAAACCTACGGGGGGGTGGTGATAAATTTGAGCATTCTTGTACTCCTAAAAGACTTGTTAAGCTCTGTTTAATTCCAGATCAGCAGAAAGATGTTAGGGGAATTGGTTTTGGCTCTTTATTGAGTCTTGATGTTAAGGTATTGCCGCTTAGTGTAGACACCCCATTCTGAACACATCGGATCACATTTATACCACTCTAAGTCTCGCTTTGAGTCAAGAAGTAGAAATCCACCATTTCGTCATGTTTCGTTAAGTTTTGACTAACCACCGTTAGTTTGGGACTAAACTGCATACGAGATAACGGGGAAAGGACAGAACTGTCCACAGACAACGATATCTCGCGCGAGATATTGTCCCTCTGCAGCATGCAGATGACAGTTTCCTCGTCGATTTCAACCTCTTTTCGAGATAAAACTTCATCCATCCGGCCAACCAATAGAGTTTGGAGTCTGGAACCTTCTTGAAGTGTTTGATCTCATCTTCAACACCCCTCCAACACCTATAAATACTTGGTAACTTCCAATGTTCAAGAGGTCCACAATTTCCACAATTCACACACATTTTACTGGTTTATTTCCTTGAAAGATTCCTGTAAAATCACCCTATAATCACCTCAAAGTTTGTTTGTCAACCTTGTTGATAAACAAACCTCAAGATCCAAGTCAAGGACTGAGGCGAAGCTCTGTCCACATCAAGATTCGATTCTAAACTTGAGTCGAAACTCTGCCCAAATCACCTCACGCAAGGTAACCCCTAAATCCCTTTCTAATTGATTGTTAGAGTGGTATAAATCCATAGAATCTAGGATCGGCCTAGAGCCTCTCCAAATCATGGGGACGGTCTCGAAGCAATCGATCCTACATTCCGTTTAACCCTGTTAAATGGATCTTTGTTTATTTTTATTTGCAATCTTCTTCTCTTTTTTCGAAAACCTCTCTTTTCTTTAGCAAGACCGATCTCCGGATTGGGTGGAATGGGTGCTCCTTGACCTTCCCATTCCATAACCTAAGCCCCGAACCCAAATCTCTTTTCAAAATGGTTTTTCTATATTTTCCAAACGAATAATATAGGTGGCGACTCAAAAGATGTTAAAAAATATTACGCATCGCTACAGTGGCGACTCTGTTGGGGATTTAAAATTAAGAGGCTTAAACTTGCCTCAAAATTAAAAGAGAGGTTTTCAAAAAATTTTATTGTAAATTCGATTTTCTGTTCCCAGATCAGGCATATCTTGCACGAGATATCCTATCTCGCGCGAGATATCGCCTCGGCAATCTGTGGCTTTCTGGTTTCTCCTGTTCATCTCAAGGTTCGAGACCAAAGTCGAACACGCAAGGGGGATCCCAGAATCCATTATCTGCAGAGTTCCCTCATCCTAAGGCCTCCCTTAAGATGTCGAACTCAAAATCGTATTTTGATTAAATAATTGATTGTTATTTATAAACTGCGTGCGATTGGGGTTTATTTTATTAAAGTCCGGTCCATTGGGAATTCGGGAGTTGTAATTTAATTTGTTCCTCTCTCTCTCTCTCTTTACGTGGAACTACGACGGCCTGAGTCTTCCTGAATTGGGAGAAACGTAGGCAACCACTTGGTGCGGCCACTATTTGTTTTTATTTTTGTTTTCAAAAAAAAATCTCTATTTTTATCTATCACCTAGAATTGACTTTCACACACGCGCACATCATATTATATCTGTCATTGCACTACATACCCTGATTAACCCGGGACCCACACTAAGGACGGATGACGGTAACCACCTAGTCGCCGGTCTCTCCAGTTGGATCATCCCACTCCTCGTATTCAATCCACCTAGATTGTCATATCGCGGGGAGCCTAGCCTTCTAGCCCTGCATCGCCACATATCATGTAGATTGACTTTTTAGGACATTCCTTGACCTGTCGGTTTGATCTTGGAGTCTTTGCAATCCCTTGCCAAGATCGTTTTGTGCAATAAACCATGGAAAAGAAATCAATAAAAATTTGTCGCTTCGGAATTGTCCCTTCGAAAATGTCCCTATGGTTGTCCCTACGGATTTGACCCTAAAGAGAAAAATTTCTCACCAAAATTATCGCACAAAACTTGATGTTACTTGGGATGACTTCGACCCCTACGTCCTTAGGTTTGGTTTTCGAACGCTAGAAACCCCCAAAACGGATTTTCCGTCCGACCAAAATTAGGATTAAAATCAGAAAATTATGACTTTCCGTGGCGTTGTCTCGCGCGAGACTGCTTGTCCCGTGCGAGATAAGTGTTCGGTATTTTCGTGTTTTGGCCAAAACCTTAAAACATTCAAGCCTTCATTCACCCTATTCAGCCGACTTGTTGGGACTCGATCATGGTTTAACACGGTTGCTACACGTCTAGGTCATCGCCAAATCTCAACACGATGTCTGCTTCTCCTTCTACCACCGAGGCCGATTTCAACGAAGCTAAGGCCCAACTCATCCAAGCCCTGCTTAAGATGGATGAACAAAGTAAGCAAATTGATGAGCAAAATGCCCAAATGGCTGAGCAAAACGCCCAAATGGCCGCCCTCATGAAAGAGCTCAACGAGTTGAAAGTCAAGAAAGGCAGAAAGCAAAAGCTGAAAGTGGAATCCTCCTCCGATGAAGAGGAATCCTACACCAAAATGAATAAGAAAACCAAGAAGTCAAGCAATAAAAAGGAAGAATCCGATTCCTCCTCTTCCTCATCCTCCTCAGATGATGAGGAACATACCTCCAAGGGTGCTAAAATCAAGAAAGAAGGTGGTGGTGAAACTACTAAATTTGGTGACCATGTTACTAAGAACTACCTTGAGAAGAAACTTGCAACCCTTGACACTTCCAAAGGGTCATTCGTTCCATTTGATCCCGATGCTCTTCAACAATCCATCGCCAAGTTTCCTCGCAAGTACAAGACTCCCGACATTGCCAAGTTAAATGGTACTACCTATCCTCGAGCTCATGTTGAGACCTACACTTGGGCTATGCTTCCAATGGGCGTTGATAACACAATCTTGGCCCAATGCTTTCCCTAAACCTTGGAGGGTGCTGCAAGGGATTGGTACATGTCTCTTCCTACGACTACAAGGCTTGATTGGTCGTCCGCATGTTTAGTCTTTCAAAGAAAATTTGAGGACAACTCCACCTACCCCCCTACTAGGAAGGATCTTGAGCAAACCAAACAACATGCCAATGAGTCTTTTGCTGAATTTGCTAGAAGATGGAGACTCAAACTCACTGAAATTGTCGAAAGGCCTACTCTCAAAGAGCAAATCCACATCTTCCTCCAATGCCTCCGTGATGAATTTCAAGAGAAGCTCGCCGGCAATAACTTTCCTAGTTTCAATGAACTCCACGAGTCCGGAATTAGGATTGACGACTTCCTCAAAAGTAAAAAGAGGGAAAATAACTTCCGCTACAACAAGCCCACCACAAGTAAGGATGCTTCAGTCAACGCTATTGCATTCAACCGCCCCAACACCGGCAAGTATTCTGCTGTTCCTCCTCCTGAAAAGAAAAAGAGGCACTACGACAAAATTGAAGGAATCACTCAAGAAGAACTCTTCGATGTGCTTGTCAAGAATGAAAAGATCAAACCAAGGGAAGGTGGTCCTCCGAAGGATATGGGTCCGAACCATGCTCATCACTTATTCTGCAAGTACCACAACTTCACCGGCCACGACACCAACTCCTGCCACCACTTGAAGGACATCATCCAAGACCTCTTTGACAATGGAGATCTAGAACGTCCCAACGTCATCACCAATCCTCTCCCTCGTACTCCATGAAGAAGATGAAGCTCCAAGAAGAAATCTACACTTACCACTTAGGGGCTGCCACTATCCTCTCCCTTTCTCCTTTGATAGAAGTAGATTAGGTTTTAAATTTTCAATTATGAACTCGAAGAGTCATTCTGTCTTTCTAGTACTCCCCACCCCCTCTAGTTTGTGTCATCTAAACTATCGAGTCTGTTTCAATTTCTTCGATTAATCAAAGTAATTTTCTTTTCCTAAACACTTTCCCTAAGGTTGTTCTACCTCATGAATATCATTTAAT
This sequence comes from Adenophora triphylla var. japonica, assembly GCA_022495995.1. Lineage (NCBI taxonomy): Eukaryota > Viridiplantae > Streptophyta > Magnoliopsida > Asterales > Campanulaceae > Adenophora > Adenophora triphylla. The sequence continues at coordinate 228,226 of JAFEMH010000463.1, read as the reverse complement.
TCATAACAAAACAATGGACCCTCCATTCGCTAAATCATCGCAAAAATAGAGACCTCTAAGCGAGTTTAAGAAGAAAGTTGTCCTTAGGAAGCTTAAGGACTAAACATTACCCTACTGGAAGTCAAAGGTCAACAAACGAAGGAAGCCAAAGGCACTGCTATCAACATTCATCCCAAGAAGAGTGGGGCTACTCAACTCAAGGCTTTGAGAGTACAAAAATAAATAAAAAGCTCGCTAGGTCGAAACTCCTCGAATCGTCCTAGGCAAAAATAGAGCATTAAAAAAAAAAACCAAAAAAAAGAGAAAGAAAAACTCTCAAGCCTTCATCGCCCCACAACAAGGATGGAATTTAAACAAAGGCAAGAAGGACTCTCCCACAAAGAAGAGGAGTCAAGTGATACCAACAAAAGAAAAGAGGATTCCTCAATATCCTCCTACATCAAGTGAAGAAGACTTTCAGTATCAAGAAAAATGTTTACCCTTAAGTCATACTAATGATTGGCTTTCTTCTCAAACTTATTTAGAAACTTCTAGATGATGCATGGTTCATTAAAAGGTAGAAAAACTTTTCTAGATCCTTGAGCCGAGCAGCGTTTCTTGTCGAGTCTAGGGGCTTCCTGTTAGCCACTCTCATACACACTCTTGAAATCCAAGCATCAAAACTGGGGCTTTCTAACCTTTCCTCCCCCAGTCAATCTCTACTTCAACTCTTCAAAATAATCAAATTTGCATTAGGAGCCTTCCTCTTTGCTTCTCACTCTCATCATTAGAGAATACACTTCTCCAAAAAATCAATGCTTGGATCACCTTCCAAAAATTGAGCCAGTCTCTCCTCAACTAACTTGAGATCTCATCTCTCTCTCCTCAATAAGGTTCTCTCCTCTGAGTCCTCTTCGAGTACACATACTTTTCAAAAAAAAAATGGCTCGCTAGGTTGAAAACTCGTAAAGAGCGGCCTAGGCAAAAGTTAGAGCACAAAAAAAAAAGAAAAAGATGCAAAAGAGATGCCCGCTAGATTGAAAACCTGAAAGGGCGGTCTAGGCAAAAACCAGGGTGCGTCACTAAAAAAAGATAAAAAAAATCAAAGGACAAAGGGAGACTATTCTTCAACCTTCTTCATCGAACATCATTCGATCCTCTTCAAATCAAATTAACAAGGAGAGTCTTCTTCGATCATCTTCAAATCAAGAGAGCAGACTCACAAGCCGTTCACAAAGTCATCTACCACTTGCAAGCATCTTGGGGCTTGAGACACCAAAGGGCCTTGGACATAAAGCCATTACGACAGTCGACAGATTTGTAGTCGTTTGCCTCCTAGAGACATGATTCAAGGGAAAATTAAGAATGAAGATTCGCAATAAGTCTAGACGTGTTCACAAAAGGTTACTCATTAAAATTCTGCCTCGCAGACTAGCAACATATTCTGCAAAACCTGATTTGGTCCCAACTTGTCAAACACAAGTTCACTCATACAGTTCACCCATCTCAAATACAAATCCATACAAATATCCCTACATCTCCATATACCATATACTCATACATAAACTCACCACCAAAATGACCAACCGGCCATTTACACGAACAGACGTGAGCACCACCACGTAAGTCCAATTAAACAACTAAAATCTGAAAAAATCTATTTGAAATCTTTATGTGCTAACAGGTACAGAAAGGTAAGAATCATTCGGGTCCATCCGAGACCAATATGCATATATCCTTGCATTACAAGAGCCGACAGAACCTCCACCTCAACCAACAGCTTCAAGTCCATGACCTTGGCAACAACAGTGACACTTGTGACCTCGAGTGGAGCATCAACAATGTCTGTGATAGTAGCAAACTTCAAGTCCGTGACCTCGGTAACAACTTCAAAGTCTGTGATGGCAGCAACCTCAAGTCCGTGACCTCGGCAACATCATCAAAGTCTGTGACGGCAGCAAACTTCAAGTCCGTAACCTCGGCAACCACAACAAAGTCCGTGACCACGACAACGACAACAAAGTCCGTGACCTCGATAACAACGGCAACGTCAGTAACCTCGGGCGGCGCACTTCAACAACTTCATCAACAAACTGGGTATCATCAGAATTGGGTCAAGTCCTTGATTCCTCAGTATGATTTTACTTTTTCAAAAAAAAATCCCTCTTCGATTTCAAAAAAAAATGCTTTTCAAAATACCTAAAATAGCCTTTTTAGTGTTTTGGAGTCGAACTACGTTTGGTCTGATTCTTTCTTAGAGATACGTAGGCAGCCGTGCGGCCCGACAATCCCGATGTTCAGAATGATGTCTTTTCTATCATCGACATGACTTCTTTCATAAGACTTGCCGATGAGGGGCTCTGTAGGCACCCCATTCTGAACACATCGGATCACATTTATACCACTCTAAGTCTCACTTTGAGTCAAGAAGTAGAAATCCACCATTTCGTCATGTTTCGTTAAGTTTTGACTAACCACCGTTAGTTTGGGACTAAACTGCATACGAGATAACGGGGAAAGGACAGAAATGTCCACAGACAAAGATATCTCACGCGGAATGGCGTGTCTCGCGCGAGATATTGTCCCTCTGCAGCATGCAGATGATAGTTTCCTCGCCGATTTCAACCTCTTTTCGAGATAAAACTTCATCCATCCGGCCAACCAATAGAGTTTGGAGTCTGGAACCTTCTTGAAGTGTTTGATCTCATCTTCAACACCCCTCCAACACCTATAAATACTTGGTGACTTCCAAGGTTCAAGAGGTCCACAATTTCCACAATTCACACACATTTTACTGGTTTATTTCCTTGAAAGATTCCTGTAAAATCACCCTATAATCACCTCAAAGTTTGTTTGTCAACCTTGTTGATAAACAAACCTCAAGATCCAAGTCAAGGACTGAGGCGAAGCTCTGTCCACATCAAGATTCGATTCTAAACTTGAGTCGAAACTCTGCCCAAATCACCTCACGCAAGGTAACCCCTAAATCCCTTTCTAATTGATTGTTAGAGTGGTATAAATCCATAGAATCTAGGATCAGCCTAGAGCCTCTCCAAATCATGGGGACGGTCTCGAAGCAATCGATCCTACATTCCATTTAACCCTGTTAAATGGATCTTTGTTTATTTTTATTTGCAATCTTCTTCTATTTTTTCGAAAACCTCTCTTTTCTTTAGCAAGACCGATCTCCGGATTGGGTGGAATGGGTGCTCCTTGACCTTCCCATTTCATAACCTAAGCCTCGAACCCAAATCTCTTTTCTAAATGGTTTTTCTATGTTTTCCAAACGAATAATATAGGTGGCGGCTCAAAAGATGTTAAAAAATATTACGCATCGCTACACTTAGGCTTGTTCATTTTCTTGTTGATAGATTTGAACCAATAACATGGATACAGTAAATTGATTCATCGAAAGAATATGTGATTATAACATCAGATGTTTTTTATATATTTCGTCTACCTATGAATGTTACAAATGATAAGGTAAATCGATCATCCAGTGAAAATATGGAATTGAGAAATTGATATTTTGAAGAATTTGGGCACACTAAAGATAGTCTTCCTGCCTATAAACTTGTGAAATGCATTTTCGAGTTACATCAAGGTGGGGATGAATTTAAACGCTTGTTTGTGCTATTTGTTGTTGGAATTTTTCTTGCTCTGGTAGTTACGAAAACAATTGATGTGTCATTGTTAAGACTTGTAGAAGATGTTTCATAGATAAGGAAGTTTGATTGGTATCAATATGTTTTGGATAAACTATGTGAGGGTGTTACAAGGTTTAAGCTACCTCATAAGAAATCAAAGAACTGTAGTGGATGTGTGATGGTCTTGGTGATTGCTTACCTTCACAGATTTCCATTTCAAGGGTTGAAAGAATCAACTGTTCGCCCTTTGATTCAGCCTTGGAATGCAAATAAATTCAAATCGATGATTGATTCTGAAGCTAAAGTTGGTTGGGAAAAGTTAATTTTTTCAGAAAGGATGTTTATCCTATAAGTACCTTTGGAGAAGATTCTGTGGATGATATAGCTGGTGATGTTCATGAAGATATTAGTCCATTGATGATTGAAAGTGGTGCAAAGGAAAAAATGCAGAATCAAGCGATGTAAGTACTGTCAATTTGAAATTCTTACACTGGTACTTTGAAATACTTATACTGTCACTATTGATTACTTGCACTGGCACAATTAATAACATGTACTGGCACTTAAAATACTGACATTGGCACAATCATTTGGCTGCATTGGCATAATTGGACTCTGAAACTGGCACCAATCATTTGCTTACACTAGCACAATTGCACTCATTCTTACTATTTTTCATTGATGTAGAGTGCTAAAGAGTCATGGGATATATTTAGGAAGGACCTTGATAATGATGTCTATCCACATATAGAAAGACTTAAACTTATCAAGAAGGAAAAGGAAAACAATGCAGCAGATGAGAAGGGGAAAGAGAAAGGCAACGAGGGGGATGGGGAGGAAGTAGAAGATGATATTTTTAACGATGAAGATTTTTCTGAGATTGATAATATTGTTTAAGACCTTTTGAAGAAAACAAAGCCTGATATAGGGAAAAAAAAGGTTCAACTCCATCATTTGACCTTTTTTCTCAGCAATCGGGTGAGGAAAAAAGAGAAGATACGATTCAGAACAAACAGGATTTAAATGAGATTTTGTGGGGGATAGATGAAGTTTATCCCTGTGACACGATGTATGAAAAAGGTCAAGAAGATGATGCCGAACAGATTGAGAAAGATGTTGAGTTTTTTTTGAAGAACATAAATCAGAGTTGCTTTGGGAGTTGTTACGAGATGTTGAACGTAGGGTGCTCATTGAATTGTGGAGCAGCTAACGAGAAAGTTGTATATTGTTCTCGATTTATGATTAGCAACTCTGATGTTTTTCGATCAATGTTGAAGCTGAGGAAAAAGGCTGTTGACCTATGCATGTCTACACACTTTTCAAGAAATCTTAGGGGGTAAGCTATAAATTTATGTAACACTGACAATTATCAATATAAAACACTGGCCCTTATGAAAACAAACAATGGCACCTTTTATGAATATATACACTTGTACGTAAAAACATTTACTAATTTATTTTTCTTTTATAGTTAGTGCCATCCTATGTATACAATGGTGCATAGCTTATTACTTGAAAATATTTTGTGCTTTGAAGAAGACATGAAAATAACTTCAAATACCATTGAGTGTTGGGCTTTACTTCTTAATAATGTGGAACGAAAGTCTGGTAGAATGAGAAAGTTTATTTTTGGGCTAAGTTATTATGTGAGTTCTTTATCTATGGTTGTTTGTTAATTAAATTATATTTGTGTCCATTTAGTGATTTTATTAATGTGTTATACAGGCTGCTTGGTTACAACGTACGAAGCAAAATTCTCAAAATGTTGTGCAAAAAGCTGGAGAAGAAATTACGGAGTATTTGATACATTGGATTGAGCTTAATGTCAATGCTGCTGAGGGAATTGATTTGAGTGATGTTAAATTGGTATGCATTGTTATTTTATAAAGACACACACTGGTACACTAAAAGACTTACACTGGCACTATAAGAGACAAACACTGGCACTATAAACAACTACCATTGTCACTATAAACAACTAACACTGGCAATTAGAAATACAAGCACTGGCATTTATAAATACATGTACTGACACTTATTAACCCAAACACTAGTATAAAAAATCACTTGCACTGGCACACTAAGTCACAAACACTGGCATTAGGAAACACATGAACTAGTTACAAACAATTCACTCAATGACACTGTTATTTTCTTGCAGTTCTTCTTGCCCTTACATAGAGGTGACAACAGAAGTGGCCATTACACACTTTATGTGGGGCCTCCCCAACCCGAGACCTATAGACTCGTGTCCCAAGATGGAGGGTCCCAAACCACCTCCATTTTAAAAAAAAACTTTTTGTTTAAATAACTTGAAAGTATAACAACCTTTAACTAACCAACATTAACATCTCCACTTGGAGGTGATATATATACCATCTTTGAAAAGACATAACCTGTTTTAATTACAAACAACTACGAATGTAAAGGCTTATAAAAGTCAACTTTAAAAGAAAACCAACTCCATCTTTAGTTACAACAGAAACACAACTTAAAACATGTTTAAACAATTTTATATACAAATCTCCCCAAAAGAATATCATCCACCACTACACCCAACTCCCAAACCATATACATACCCTGACAACCCAAAAAGTAAGCGGTCCAAACTCCTTTCCGGCCTCACCGATCTGGTCCACCTGTCTCAGCTGGATCTAAAACAGTAAAGGGAGAAGGGAGAGAATAAATCTCAATAAGCTATTATGGATGCAACAATATGCCATATAAGATGCAACACATAACCAGGTTGCTCATAATCACGTTGTTAAAGCGGTAAACACATTACGTTACCTCATTTTACCTTTCCCGTCTGAACAATAAGTCGTACAACGTCGGGAGTAAAAACTCCACTCATTTGTGAACTGCTTAGGCATATTCACATCTTATAAGACTCATTTTTCAGAGAACCATATAAGATCGCAGCTATCTGTAAGGCTTTTGGCTCGATACAGAAGCATTCAACCGCAGTCTGTGGCCACAGAAGGGGACAATCAAAAGTATAATGTAATCTGATCACCTTATGGAATAATTTCTCATAACTGATCATATTCCATTATACCCCTACTGATCAGCTGATCTAACCACATTCAAGCACACAATAGATACATGAAAATAAATCCACACCTTGGGATATCAATACATAACATGGTAATATTACTCATGTTAAACCATCACAATAGTGCAACTTACATTTAAACACTATTGAATAACAACAAGCCAACAACATGGTATTAATACTCATGTTCAAGTCAATAAAATAGTGCAACATATATTTGATACACTAAATGAACCAACAACCATGAATATGTAATCACATATGGGCATAATGTATATCAAGTAGGCCCTACATATTCATTACACAATATTGAATACCTTCTATAAAGGTTCCAGATTAATTTACCAAGTTTTGACAACTTTGGTTAAAGTTTCACAAGGCCTTCCAACCATTTTCAAGGCCATAATTAAAGACCTTCCCTTTATCATTTTGGACCATTTAAGACTTCATAGTAAAGCCCTAATGTTGTACTAGAATTATAGTCAATTTTTGTTAAAAGATGTATTAGGGAACTAGGGTCTACAAAGCTTGAAAACTTGTTCACAGTTAACTGTACTGGGCACGACTCGTGCCTCATGGCACGACTCGTGCCTCATGGCACGACTCGTGCCTCATGGGTGCCATACTCCCGCACTAGTGAACCAATTATCACGACTACTCACCACGAGTGAAAACAGGGGGAACGATTCGTGCTCTAGGGCATGAGTCGTGCCCTTCCCCAGAAATCCATATTGATGCTAAACATCAGCAGCCAGGGCAAAAGAAAGACCATTTTCTCATTAGTAAACTATCTACTTCAGCATGAACATTTTCCATATCAGTTTTCATCACTTCTAAACCACATATCCTCTTCCCTCCAAGCCATGTAACAAGATTATACCACTTTTTCAATTAAACCAAACCATATTTTACCAACCCTTTTACCCTACTCATTCCAACCCTCTTTTCCTTTCAGTTCAAGCCAAATAAAATGACCCGAAAATACCAAACTCATTTATATAACCATAATAACATCATCAAACACGGAATGAAAAATTATTGAAAGAAATCATAATAACTTACAAAAATATTTCGGAATTAAGAAAAATTCTAATCGGCTAGAATTGTTCCACTCGCTTCCCTGAGCGTTTATATGAATTCAAAACGAAGAATGGATCGACGGCTGAATTATAAGGATTTCTGGAAGGTAACCCTAGGTTTAAGGGAATGTTTTGGGACTTAGAGAGAAAGAGAAAGAACTGAGGGGAAATGAATCTTCTGGGAGAAGGTTTAAGGATTTATATAACCAATTTACACCTAGGCTCCTCCAATTATAGAATTATTACAATCAACTACCTAAGGTATATTTACATCCAAGCTCCTCAATTCTTTTTATAACTTTTCATTTAAAATTTCAAATATTATAACTTTACTACACAATTCCTATTTATTTCATTTAGACATTATATAATTAAAATTACTTTATTAACATTCTAAAATCACGTAAATTATCAAATTATCCAAATAAACACATAACCAATCCAATTATCATATAATGCCTAATATGAGATGCAATGCACCCCACCCCCATGTGCTTAACACGGGACCAAAATAGTGCCTAAGTTTAGGGTCGTGACACTCACTCCCCCTTAAAGAAAATTCGTCCCGAATTTGAAATCCACTTACCTGAATGATCAAATAACCAAGGGTACTTCCCTCTCATTTCAGATTCCAACTCCCAAGAAGCTTCATCAATGGTGTGATTTTTCCTCAAAATTTTCACTACTGGGATGCTTTTGGTACGCTATTCCCGGACTTGCCACTCCAGAATTCTCAGTGGTTCCTCCATATAAGTCATATCTGCCTGGACATCCTCAGGAGGAGAACTCAAGACATGCGAAGGATTATAGCAATACTTTCGCAACATGGAAACATGGAATACATTATGGAGAGAAGAAAGAGATGGAGGTAGAGCCAATCTATAGGCTAACTCACCCACCTTCTCTAACACCTCAATTGGACCAACGAATCTCGGTGCCAACTTCCCCTTGTTGCCAAACCTCTTAATCCCAGTCCTTGGTGAAATCTTCAAAAATACCAAGTCACTAACCTGAAATGATAACTCCCTTCTTCTGTTGTCGGTGTACCTTTTCTGTCGACTTTGGGCTGTCTTCAATCTGTCCCGAATTACTTTAATCTTTTCTGTGGAATCTCTAACCAAGTCTGGATCCCAAAGTCTAGCTTCACCAACCTCATCTCAACACATTGGAGACCTACATTTCCTCCCATACAGTGCCTCATACGGTACCATCTCAATACTGGACTGGTAGTTGTTATTATACGCAAATTCCACTAAAGGCAAATGATCTTCCCAAGATGAGTGGAAATCCATCACGCACGCCCGTAACATGTCCTCAAGATTCTGAATGGTCCTCTCATTCTTCCCATCGGTCTGAGGATGAAACGCCGTGCTAAAACTCAACTTGAAACCTAGAGCCTCATGCAAATCCCTCCAAAAATGCGGGGTGAATCTCGGATCCCTATCTGAAACAATGTTGACAGGTACTCCATGAAGTCTAAAAATCTCGCGAATATATAACTGGGCCAATATTTCCAATGAATACTTGGTTGAAACTGGTAGAAAATGAGCTGACTTGGTCATTCTGTCCACAATCACCCATATAGCATCCATCTTCTTCGAGGTAGGAGGCAATCCAGTCAAAAAATCCATCGAGATTCCTTCCCATTTCCATTTCGGAATATCCAGTGGTTGAAGTAATCCCGCAGGTCTTTGATGTTCAGCTTTGATTTGTTGGCAAGTCAAGCACTTTGAGACAAACTCAGCAATTTCCTTTTTCATTCCATTCCACCAATACCCTCTCTTCAAATCCTGGTACATTTTTGTGCTTCCTGGATGAATAGCAAATCTGGAATTGTGGCCATCCTCTAATACTTGCCTTTTAATCTCTGGGGAAGAAGGTACGCAGATTCTGCCTTTGAATGTTAAAATCCCATCTTTGTTCAACACAAACTCCCCAGTCTTTCCATCTTGCAATTTCTCCAAAATTTTCTTCAATTCAATGTCACGCTGCTGAGCTTCCCTAAGATCTCCATATAGAGTAGGAATGGCTCGGACATTCTCAAATAGCATTTCACCTCTCAATTCACGGGACACCAAGGATGATAAATGAGCCTTGCGGCTAATCGCATCCTTTACCACATTAGCCTTCCCTGGATGATAGGAAATGACACAATCATAGTCTTTCAGTAGCTCTCACCAACTCCTCTGCCTGTTGTTCAACTCCTTCTGGGTAAACAAGTATTTCAGACTCTTGTGATCAGTGAATATCTCAAATTTTTCTCCATATAAATAGTGCTACCACTTATGCAATGCAAAGACAATTGCAGCCAACTCCATGTCGTGAGTAGGATAGTTCTGCTCTGCTGGTGATAACTTCCTCGAAGTATACGCAATTACTTTCCCATTTTGCATAAGAACACAACCCAATCCTTCTTTGGAGGCGTCACTGAAAATAACAAAATTCTCGCATCCATCTGGAAGGGTAAGAATTGGAGCTGAAGTCAATCTCTTTTTCAACTCAGCAAAGCCAGCTTCACACTTAGCATCCCATACAAATGGTATATCCTTCTGAGTCAATCTGGTCAACGGAGTTGCAATTCTCAAAAATCCCTCTATAAATCTTCGATAATACCCCGCTAAACCAAGGAAACTACGAACTTCAGTAACTGTAGAAGGCTGTTTCCAGTTGACTACGGCCTCAATCTTCGCAGGATCCACGGCAATACCCGTACTTGATACCACATGACCCAAGAAGGAAATCTGTTCAAGCCAAAACTCACATTTGCTGAACTTGGCAAATAACTATTTCTCACGAAGGATAGACAAAACAATTCGCAAATGCTGTTCATGTTCTTCCCGAGATTTTGAATATACCAGAATATCATCAATAAAGACCACAACAAAACTGTCAAGATAGGGCTTGAAAATTCTGTTCATCATGTCCATAAATACTGCCGGTGCATTGGTCAACCCAAAAGGCAAAACAACAAATTCATAATGACCGTACCTTGTTCTGAAGGCTGTTTTAGAAATATCATCTGGTCTGATTTTCAACTGATGGTATCCGCTACGCAAGTCAAGCTTGGAATAGATAACGTAACCTTGAAGTTGATCAAACAGGTCATCAATATGCGGAAGAGGATATTTGTTTTTGATAGTAGCTTGATTCAACAGTCTATAATTAATACATAACCTCAATGTACCATCCTTCTTCCTAACAAACAAAACTGGTGCTCCCCAGGGTGAAACACTTGGACGAATGAAGCCCCTGTCTAACAATTCTTGCAACTGGATTTTCAATTCTTTTAACTCAGCTGGAGCCATTCTGTAAGGTGCTTTGGAAATTGGTGAAGTACCTGGCAATAAGTCAATACAGAACTCCACCTCTCTATCCAGAGGCATAGAATATTCTGTTGAGAATATATCAATAAACTCATTCACAACTGGAACATGATAGCTCAGGAGACTTCTTACTAGAGTCTAACACATACGCCAAGTACCCCTCACACCCTTTTGACAACAATTTTCTAGCCTTTAATGCAGATATAACATGAATGCCAAATAAAGACTTATCTGCATCAAATATAAACACAGGCACATAAGGCATAGAAAAAGAGACTCGCTTCTTGCAACAGTCTACTAAGGCATGAAAATTACTCAGCCAATTCATTCCTAGAATGACATCAAAATCTCGGATTGGTAACTCTACCAAATCCACTCTCAATACATGCCCACATATGATCACTTCACAATCATGATAAATCAAAGAGGATTCGAGGCACTCTCCCACAAGATTAGAGACCTCCAACACATAAGGCAAAAATTTAGGCAACTTATGCAAAGTGAATACAAAATGAGATGCCACATAAGAATGGGATGACCCATGGTCTATAAGAACACGAGCCCTGACTCCTGAGACAGGTAACATACCTCTAATGACCGCGGTGGGATCTACCTCGCCTCGACCCAAGGCAAACACTCTACCTTGCACTCTCTCCTTAGGCTTCCCCTCATAATCCCTCTTCACGCAGCCCCTTGGCTGGCCACCCTGCTGTCTGCCACCCGCAACTTGAACCCGTTGAAATTTAGGACAATCTTTCCTGTAGTGCCCCATTGCTCCACACTCAATACATTTCCCTTGTTTGCTCCAACATCTGTCTTCAGAATGTCCCACCTTCTTACAAAAATTGCAAACAGTCCTAAACTGGTTGGATACTGGACGAGTTGAAACTGTAACATTTCCTCCTCGACCCACTCCTGGAGTTAAAGGCTTCGGCTGACCCCTGTTCTGTCCTGAGCCCTGCCCTTGGAACTTGGCCTTGCTTCCACTACTGCCTTCAGGTCTGCCCCGATGTTCTTCAATATCATTTTCAATTCTATATGACATGTTCACTGCTGCTTGATAGTTAGGGAAATCATGTGTTAACAATTGCTTTCGAAATTCCAATCTCAATCCCTTCACAAACCTGTAGACTCTCCTCTCCTCCTCTGGTAATAAGTGAGGACAATACCTTACTAACTCTGTAAACTTCACCGAATACTGGGCCACTGTCATCGTCCCTTGCTCGAGCCTCAAGAATTCAACCTCTTTCTCGTTCCGGGTGATCAAAGGAATGAAGTGCTCTTTGAATCTTCTGGTGAAGTTTTCCCAAGTTTGGGGCGTATGGTCCCGCTCCCAACTCTCTTTAAGTATCTGCCACCAGTGCTCTGTAGGACCTTCCAACTTGAATACATCACATCTAACTTTCTCCTCATCCGAACTTTCCATTGCCACAAAAATTTTGTTCATAGCTTCCAACCATCTTTCTGCCTTCACTGGATCTGGATCCCCATTGTAGCTTGGTGGAGCCATCTTTACAAACCTCTCTAACCCTTGTGCTTGTCTTCCCTCAGGTTGTTGTTGTGTCTGACCCTGAGCTGCCATATTTTGTAGGAAAACCCTGAACATATTCATCATTTCTGCGTTCTAGTTTCCCCCGGCTCCTATATCACCCATATTTCCTTGATCCTTTTGTTGGTCATCACCAGTTTACGTCATTACACAATCCCTGCATTAAACACTCATCGTCAGATATCACACACTCCCCCTTAGACTAGACATCTACCCTTGACTTCTAACGAATGCTCTGATACCAACTGTGGGGCCTCCCCAACCCGGGACCTATAGACTCGTGTCCCAAGCTGGAGGGTCCCAAACCACCTCCATTTAAAAAAAAACTTTTTGTTTAAATAACTTGAAAGTATAACAAACTTTAACAAACCAACATTAACATCTCCACTTGGAGGTGATATATATACCATCTTTGAAAAGACATAACCTGTTTTAATTACAAACAACTACGAATGTAAAGGCTTACAAAAGCCAACTTTAAAACAAAACCAACACCATCTTTAGTTACAACAGAAACACAACTGAAAACATGTTTAAACAGTTTTATATACAAATCTCCCCAAAAGAATAACATCCACCACTACCCCTAACTCCCAAACCATATACATACCCTGACAACCCAAAAAGTAAGCGGTCCAAACTCCTTTTCGGCCTCACCGGTCTGGTCCACCTGCCTCAGCTGGATCAAAAACAGTAAAGGGAGAAGGGGTAAGAATAAATCTCAATAAACTATTATGGACGCAACAATATGCCATATAAGATGCAACACATAACCAGGTTGCTCATAATCACATTGTTAAAGAGGTAAACACATTACGTTACCTCATTTTACCTTTCCCGTCTGAACAATAAGTCGTACAACGTCGGGAGTAAAAACTCCACTCATTTGTGAACTGCTTAGGCATATTCACATCTTATAAGACTCATTTTTTAGAGAACCATATAAGATCAAAGTTATATGTAACGCTTTTGGCTCGATACAGAAGCATTCAACCCAAGTCTATGGCCACAGAAGGGGACAGTCACAGGTATAATGTAATCTGATCACCTTATGGAACAATTTCTCATAACTGATCATATTCCATTATACCCCTACTGATCAGCTGATCTAACCACATTCAAGCACATAATAGATACTTGAAAATAAATCCACACCTTGGGATATCAATACATAACATGGTAATATTACTCATGTTAAACCATCACAATAGTGCAACTTACATTTAAACACTATTGAATAACAACAATCCAACAACATGGTATTAATACTCATGTTCAAGTCAATAAAGTAGTGCAACATGTATTTCATACACTATATGAACCAACAACCACGAATATGTAATCACATATGGGCATAATGTATATCAAGTAAGCCCTACATATTCATTACACAACATTGAATACCTTCTATAAAGGTTTCAGATTAATTTACCAAGTTTTGACAACTTTGGTTAAAGTTTCACAAGGCCTTCCAACCATTTTCAAGGCCATAATTAAAGACCTTCCCTTTATCATTTTGGACCATTTAAGACTTCATAGTAAATCCCTAATGTTATACTAGAATTATAGTCAATTTATGTTAAAAGATGTATTAGGGAACTAGGGTCTACAAAGCTTGAAAACTTGTTCACAGTGAACTGCACTGGGCACGACTCGTGCCCCATGGCACGACTCGTGCTCTACTCCAGCACGAGTGAACCAATTATCACGACTACTTACCACGAGTGAAAACAGGGGGAACGACTCGTGCTCCAGGGCACGAGTCGTGCCCTTCCCCAGAAATCCATACTGATGCTAAACATCAGCAGCCACGGCAAAAGAAAGAGCATTTTCTCATCAGTAAACTATCTACTTCAACATGAACATTTTCCATATCAGTTTTCATCACTTCTAAACCACATAACCTCTTCCCTTTAAGCCATGTAACAAGATTATACCACCTTTTCAATTAAACTAAACCATATTTTACCAACCCTTTTACCCTACTCATTCCAACCCTCTTTTCCTTTCAGTTCAAGACAAATAAAATGATCCAAAAATACCAAACTCATTTATATAACCATAATAACATCATCAAACACGGAATGAAAAATTATTGAAATAAATCATAATAACTTACAAAAATATTTCGGAATTAAGAAAAAATCTAATCGGCTAGAATTGTTCCACTCGCTTCCCTGAGCGTTTATATGAAGTCAAAACGAAGAACGGATCGACGGCTGAATTATGAGGATTTCTGGAAGGTAACCCTAGGTTTAAGGGAACGTTCTGGGACTTGGAGAGAAAGAGAAAGAACTGAGAGAGAAATGAATCTTCTGGGAGAAGGTTTAAGGATTTATATAACCAATTTACACCTAGGCTCCTCCAAGTATAGAATTATTACAATCAACTACCTTAAGGTTATATTTACATCCAAGCTCCTCAATACTTTTTATAACTTTTCATTTAAAATTTCAAATATTATAACTTTACCACGCAATTCCTATTTATTTCATTTAGACATTAAATAATTAAAATTACTTTATTAACATTCTAAAATCACGTAAATTATCAAATTATCCAAATAAACACATAACCAATCCAATTATCATATAATGCCTAGTATGAGATGCAATGCACCCCACCCCCCACGTGCTTAACACGGGACCAAAATAGTGCCTAAGTTTAGGGTCGTGACACTTTATGTTGTCAATACTGAGTCAAACAATTCAGTATCTTGACAACTTGCCAATGAATGATTGGAAGAGGGAGAACATGCCAAGACTTGCTTATAGCATAGTAATATTTTTTATTGATTTTTTTTTTTTTTTGCTACCAAAACATCCATATTAATTTTGTTGATTTTTTTTTTATTTTCAGTATGCACCCTTCAAACAATTCTTAAAACACATAAATCATCCAAGTGCTGCAAATGTGTCAAAGTTTCAGTTTGAGTATATGCCATTTGAATGGGTTTTGAAAGAAAATTGTAGTAATGTAGACTGTGCAGTATACTTAATGACTGAAATGAGACAATTTAATGGAGCAATTTACTCATGCCCTGAATTGTGTAATCACTCATCAAGACAGCGTAGTAGGGTCGAGATTCTAGCATCTTTAGTTCTTTGTGATATTAACTTTGCAAGACAAAGTTTACTGCTTGAATTAGAATTGTTTTCAAATGATAAAAGAGAAGCCTTGAAAAAGAAAGAAGAAGAAGAAGAGAAGATAGAAGAAGAAAAAGAAGAAGAAGAAGAAGAAGAAGAAGAAGAAAAAAAAAATGAAAGAAGAAGAAAAGAAAAGGAAAGAAGAAGAAGAAAAGAAGAAAAAAGTAGAAGGAAAAAAGGTTGGAAAGAAGTATTTTACTAGAAAAATTAAGGACAAATGAATTTTTGTTTGTAAAAAATAATTGTTTGTTTATAAATTAATTAGTGTTATTTTTAATATTTTTACTGATGCAATGTTGGCAATTTTATAATGCCAATCCTCAGTTTATTGAAACACAATCAAATGTTGGCACTATTGAACTCTATCACTGGCACTTTTGAAACGTTGATGCTGGCACTTTGATACACTGATGCTGGCACTTTGTAACATTGATGATGGCATCTTAAAACACTGATGCTGGCACTTTAAAATTCTGATGCTGGCACATTATTAAACATATAATAACAATGCACTGTCACTTGAATTTAATTAGAAACACTGGCATATTAAGAAATTAACACTGGCACATATAATAACAAATACTGGCATATTCAAAAAAGTAACATTGACACTCAAAAAATACACTAGTACTTCAAATAACAAACACTGGCACTACAAAACCAGTGTTCTGGCATTATATTTAATAAACACTGGCACTTCTAAAATCAACAATCACTACTTAAAAAATTTATCATACAATCAGTTATGACAGTCTTAAAACACTAAAGTTTGATTACAAAAATATCAAATCAAGTGTTTATTCGGGGTATTCGAATCATACTCATTAGTAATTGGTTTTCTTCGTTCAAACTTTATTTTAGGTTTTCTTTTTCTACCTTTTGTATCTGCACGAACAGGATCCGTCACTGTGGTGCACTGAATGTTGTGCTTGTTGAAGTACTATTATTTTCACTTGTTGTTGGTCCAACATCTTGTACTTTTAGGGAGAGTAATTCTTGTATTAGAAGTGTATCTCTACTAAACCCATCTTCTAGAATTCTTCTTCCATCAATGTCCTCATGACATGTCATCATCAAATCGTAGTACTTTCTTGCCATTTGTTGTTTTCAAGGAATTGAATTATTTTGCTCAGTTGGAGTAGTAGATATCCCATGGTAAGTTTTATTCCATGCATTTGATTTGGCTGTCTTTGTTCACCTTTTTGAATGTACTCTTCTGGTATCCAATCAATATTTGTCAAGTTGAGAACCTTAATGCAATAAAAGCACAACCAACCGACCTCACTAAAATGATTGCATGTACATTTGACAGTTATCATTTCATTACTTCAGGTGAAAAGTAACCTTTCAAACTTTTCTGGATGGTTCTCATGAGCAACTTCAAACAACTTGTTGTTTTTATCTATGCATATTATACTTTGCAGCAAAAGCAGCCTTGAACTCATTCTCAAAAAATCTGAATATTTCTACTGTGTAAACCTCCCTTGCATGTATTATTAAACCACAATGTAATTCTGTGCGAGGCTTTGAGTTTATTGAATCAAATTCCTTTCGTTGCTTCGTACTTCTCCAACGTTTTACTATCTCGTTGAATATATCAAAGAATTGTGTAGGGATGTGCTTCTATTTGCTTTGAAACATATGGCATGATTTGTGCTCTCACTTCTCTATGAAGATAATATGCCAGCTGAGAAGAAATATTTACTCAATGTTGTACACCATTTCTCTCTTAAGCTATATAAACGATTGAACCATCTGTTCTCAAGAAGCTTATATTTTTCTAGCATTGAATGCCAACAATTTTCAAACTCATACTCATCACTACATCCTCTCAAGCAATTGTTGAATTCCTTTTGAAATTCTTCATCTGTCTTTAGTTGTCCAAAGTGTGCTATGGAATTTTGTTGAATGTGCCACAAGCATAACCTATGTCTTGTTCTTCCCTCAAAAACCTGTCAATAATTTATAATATAGTCAAACACTGGCATTAATAAGGTTCAACACTGGCAATTATAAATACAAGTGCTTATAACTGGCACTTTATAACACATGAACTGACACTTAATAACCCAAGCACTGGCACATATAAAAGAATAACACTGGCAATTATAAATACAAGTGCTTATAAATCTAACACTGGCACTTTATAACACATGAACTGGCACTTACTAACCTAAGCACTGGCACATATAAAAAGATGTTACAAATTATTGTGTTTAGTCAAATCATTTATGTTAAAGCATTTACAATTCACCTACTCTGGTCAAACATATTAAATTTTGTTAGTATGTATATGCACTATAAATTTTGTTAGTAGGCACATTCAAAATTTAATACTGGCACGTTCAAAAACAAACACCGGCACATTAAAAAAGTAACACTGGTACTCCAAAATACTAACACTGTCACTTATTAATATTAACATTGACACATTAACAATAACATAGTAAAAAAATAATCAATGAAACATTGGAAATAAAATATAAGTTACCTCTTCATTTGCTTTCGACATTGCAAAGTCTTGATCGGTGAAAAATGTTTTTGGTTCTTTTCCTCCCATTGATTTTACGAATTCTTTGAGAAGCCAAACAAATGTTTCTGTCTTTTCATTTGTTAAGAAAGCACAACCAAACATCACTGTGTTCCAATGGTTGTTGACCCCAATTATTGGTGCATAAATTAGATTGTATTTATTTGTGTCATAAGTTGTATCAAACACAACATCATCCCCATACAATTCATAATCATCCTTCATCATACCATTTCTGTAAAACAAATTACTGAGTCTACTTTCTTCCCTAAACTGCATTTTGAAGTAGCTTCATCCTCAATTTGGCTTAGGCTATCAACTATAGTCTGTGCATCGTCCATTTCTATTTTTTCCATTCTCAATCTCTGTATAAAATTAATATGATCTCTTTTTGTATGCCCAACATATTCCTCCCCACCAGCTGTCTTTGCTAAAATATTATATCCATTAGTTGGCTTGATACCAGCTTTTTTAAATTACTTTATTATTTTACCTTTAGCTTCTGATTCTCACTACGCTTGAAGTGGTTCCATTCTGGCCTTGTCATCTCATGGTTGTGTTCAGTTACGTGTCGTGCAGCTTTATATAAGTCTTCCTTATTTAATTACTTTACTCTCATAAAAGCTTGACAACCTGTCCGTTTAGAATGAGCTTTTTTTCTCTTCAATTTCCTCTTTGGGTTTTCAATTCGTTACAATGTAGATGGAATCTCAATTTCACCGACTTCCAATGGAGCTGGAACATCAATTTCATTTCATGTTCCTTTTGTGTATTCTTGGCATGAACACATGAAATACTTATCTATTGGCCTTGAGGTTTTCTTCGAGACACGTGAGGTTGTCATCTTAACACTAAATCCCAATGCATTAGAATGATTCTTGTACAATTGATACAATTCTTCCCATGTCTTTGCTTTTATCCCCAGTAGAGATGAAGTAAAATCAACATGGCTTGCTGCAAATAAAATAAAATTAGATTGACAATAACACTATCACTAGATAAATATGTGCTGGCATATTATATTAGAAATATTGGCACTTTAAAATACTGATGCTGGCACTTTGTATTAGAAAATCTGATGCTGGCACTTTGTAACACTGATACTGGCATCTTAAAACACTGATGCTGGCACTTTAAAATATTGATGCTGACACTTTAAAATACTGACGCTGGCATATGTAATAACAACAAAGTAACACTGACACTCCAAACAACACTCACTGGTACATATAATAATGTTGGCACAATAAAATTAGTTGCACCGGCACATTTACTTACAGACACTTACAAACACTATTGAAACTCTAACACTGGCACTTTTGAAACACTGATGCTGGCACTTTGATACACTAATGATGGCACTTTCAAACACTGATGCTGGCACCTTGAAAATCTGATGCTGACAATTTGTAACACTGATACTGGCATCTTAAAACACTGATACTGGCACTTTAAAATACTGATGCTGGCATACGTAATAACAACAAAGTAACACTGACACTCCAAACAACACTCACTGGTGATGAATATTTTTCTCATTTAAAATTTCTCGCAAGCGTACAAGCTACCATTGTAGTAGTATTCACAAGCAAGGATCGAATCCACAGAGACTGAGTGAGAACCAGATTTAGCCAATGCTAGGGTTATAATTTGAATTCACTTAACAGCTAAGAACACAAATTGAAATAGAGCAAGTAATAAAAAGAAACAAGTAATTGAAGGGATTTACCAGATGAAAGAGAATTCACGGATTGGGATCTCACAGTGTCGCAGTAATATGCTATTAATAAAAGATATTATTTAATCAATTTCAAGGGTTCATTCACTAACTCAAGAGTTGGGACGGTTTGTGTGCGATTTACAACTCTTCTAATCTCAATTACTAAGTTTTCAGTTACGTCACTTAATAATTTAAGATTGCATTAAAATACAAGGAATACATGAACCTAGATTTTCTCGATACAGTTACGTCACCGATTAAATCTAATCCACAAAGTTTGATCCGATAATTATTACTCACGTTAATGATCTAATAAAAATCCTAAATATAATGAAGAACAACTTTGAGGAACAAGAAATTAATTAAAATTGAAATTAAGTTTTTAGCATAAAACTTTGACACCGTTTATACCAAATCCATGAACAAAGAAATTAGCCACACATATTCATGATAGCAATCACAAATAATAAATTAAAATAATAAAACTTGAAATCTTGATAAAAAGCTTCAATTCTTGCTAGTTGCTAGGGCTTAAAGCCTCCAAAAGAAAAGTAAAGTTGGAAACCTAAATATTGTTATAAAAGGAAGTATTTATACTCCACCCAACAATCCAAAATCAAAAAGGAAAAGAAAATAAAAAAATAAAAAGACTTTCAACATAATAAACTGCAAAGGCCCAGTCAGCGACGTCATCCCATGCATTAGTCGTGGCACAAGTCGTGCTATTTTCTCCATTCGTGCTGATTAAATCTTCACATTTTTCACTTTGGTCACTATACTTCCTAAATTTGCACTTTGATCCCTCCTTTTCCTCTAAATTTCATTTTGGTCCTTGAACTTTATAGAACTAGTTTACTCCCATATTTTCCATAATTGCAATTTGGTCCCTAAACTTTCAAAATAAGCTTGTAACCTCCATTTTCTGGTAAATTGCACTTCAGCCTCTGCACTTTCAAAACACTAACAAAACACATTAAATTCCCAAGAATTCGAACAGAATATAAGCTAGGAACATATCTTTTGGATGGGTAAAAACCACATCCATCAAATACCCTCAAACTTATCTTTTGCTCGTCCTCGAGTAAAACAAAACTAAAACAAAAATAAAAAATAACTAACTAATTAAAACACATAAATATTTTTGGATTGTTCAATTCATATAATAAGTTGTTGGCACAACAAAGTCTCAGATCTTTACAACACACATAATCTACAAATATTATTATGAACATGAGATTATATTTACATGGACGCATCTAACTTACAATTTTCCACCATAATATGATAAGATGAATAAAATATGAGAGATCAGTGTTACCAAAATAAGATATTTTATTGGGTCACTAATGTCATGCTCTAAATCAATAATAATAAGATGAAATTTCAAAAGGACACTCATATGCATGTTTAAACAAAACTGTCAACCCGGCTACTCTTTAGGGATCAAATGTGGCTTTATGACTTGTAATGTATCGCGACAATCGCGGGCTAGGTTCACGGTTACAAAAGAAGGAAAGGACATACGAAGTCAAGTAGTGAAACTAGAGAGTCTTCATCATACATCCTCACTTTGAATTTTATTACTCTGCTCTAAGCCAACCCATTGATTCAACCCCCAAACTTATAATTTTGCATACTTTCACACTTGGGGTTGATCACCTTTCTTCCTTTTGGTCACTTTCCACTTCAACATAAGAAAGGACAAGGCTTTTTTCATTTTTTTTAATTTTTTTCTTTGCACATATATATCACGAAGACTGTGCATTCAATATTTTGCTCAAGCTCCTCTTTTCAATACATAACATGACCCTTTTTTATGACCACTTTTCACCCTTGATTTTCCAAACATCAACCACAATCCCCATTCATTCCATAGTTTCACTTTCTTGAAAATGGTGAGAAAATAGTGTATAAGTTAGAAGAGTAAGATAATGACGGTACAAAAGAAGGCGAATGGTGGTCTAAGATAACCTCCCACTTTGTGAGAGATTTCATTCTTTTTCAAGCTCAAAAGGGGTTATAGTGGAAATTTTTATAAGGGACAAGAAAGTCAAAGGCTCACAAATTGGGTTCAAAGAAAATAGTCATATATCACTTTCCGAATAGCCCAATTGATGTGTTATTGACAGTCATGAAAACATGTTCTAGGGACCCCGAGAACGTCAAAGTGATCCTATAAAGGTCTCCTAAATTGGTAACAATGATCAAGAAAAATAGCATGGAAGTGAAAGGTGGAGCAATCATACTTTCCATGTATCAATGCAATTATAACCCCATATTGATAATAACACGCAAGATTTTTAAAATAATGAACTCTCAAATCATCATAGTCCGTTGCCAACAACCCAAACTATTAAAAGAGCAAAATTTTTAAATTTTTCTATTTTTTTTAGGGTGACACTATATACTCTCCCCTATAAACCCACAAATTCAAAACATGCTATGTCCTCATAGTAAAGAGAACATAAATATGCATTGGGTTCAAAGGAAGCTATGACACAACAAAATAAATAAATAAAGCAAATAAAACGTACATACTTGGGTTGCCTCCTAATAAGCGCATTCGGTTAAGGTCGTTAACCCGACCGGATTCCCACTTCAATGGGGATTAGAGATGGCCATATTCTCTTCGGCCTTAGCCTTTCTTCCCTTGGTCCATCTCGCACATTCACGGGCAAAAACACCCACAACTTTCCACACGTACGTACCTTTCTTGATTAGCTCGGGTGGAGCCCAAGAAATTTTTGTGGCCTTCTTCTTCTTTTTCTTCTTTTTCATTGGGGCCTCTCCCCCAAACTTATTTGGTGCCCTGGTCCCACGGGCATCAAGCACCTCATATTCCTCAACAAAATCATAAGAGATGTTATCTTGATCACACATATTGGCAAAAAAAAGTATCACATATATCAATAAAACAACATTCTTTAATTTTAGCACATGAGTCAATAGTATTAGACTTTAGAGGGAAGAAAGATTTTAATGGGGACATCGACCCCTTGTGGGGTTGGCCTAGGGGGAGATACGGGCCATCACAAGAACTAAAATCGTCGGTCCTGTTTTCCAAAGCACACAAGTGGGAACCCGCACTATCCCTAGATTTCTCACCGTCACTCTTATCTAATTTGGCACACTCATCCTCCTCCTTGCCATCTACATATAAACATGACTCATCATCATCCATGGAATTATGCATGGTCTCAAACACCGATATTTCAATTTTCTCATTTGCAACAGTCATAGACAAGGTGCCATTCCCCACATTAATCACAGTATTGGTCATCGCCATGAAAGGTCTCCCAAGTAATATGGGTGAATCATGGCGACTTCCTTCACTTCTTGGCATCTCAAGTACCAAAAAATCAACAGGGATGATCAAAGAATCAAACCGAACCAAAACGTCCTCCACAATGCCCAAAGTCTTTTAATGGATTGATCCACAAGTTGTAAGCCCATTATGGTGGGTTTTAGATCAGGAAGGCCCATCTCAAGATACATATAGTATGGCAACAAGTTAATGTTAGCGCCAAGGTCCAACATATCCTTCACCTTGTTTGAGTCCCCCAAAGTAATGGAAATTAAGAAACTCCCGGGGTCCTTCAATTTTGGTGGTAGCTCGTGTTGTACCACAGCACTAGCACTCTCTCCCAACAACAACTTTTCATCTTTCCCATACTTGAATTTCCTTTAGTTTATTTCTTTGAAAAACTTGGCGTAAGCTGGGAAATTTTTAATCACATTTAAAAGTGGGAGGTTGATGCTAACTTTTGAAAACATTTCAATCAACTCCTTCATTTGGTGATACAGCTTGTTCCTTAAAAACCTACCAGGAAATGGTACAGGAGGTACATATGGCTTGGGGGTGGGAGTATCAACAATCACTCTCTCCCCCAAGTCATTAGTACTCTTATCATTAAGCACCACATTATCAACCACAACATTTTCCACAACAGGATCCACCTCATGATCCAAAATAGGAGATATAGGGATAGAAGATGAAGGAGAAAGTACCTTATTATCTACCTGTTTACCACCTCTAAGTGTGAAGATGTCCTTGGCTTGATGACCTTGACTCGGGAAGGTACCGGGCTTGTGTGCTTGTAAAACAGTTGACAATTGCCCAATTTGGATCTCCAACTACTGAAGGGCAGCTTCATAGTTCTTGGAAGCTTGTTGACTTTCCGCCCTCAAACTGTCCCTGTGGTGGCTGAGTGTGGAGCGACTTATTTGGCTGTTGATTGCCTCCCCATCCAAGATTTGGATGTCTTGGGGCCCCAGGATCATATGTGTTCCCATATTGGTAATTATTTGGGGGAACCTCTGACCATATCCTTGCCCATATCCTTGCATTGCATGTGCCTGCTCAGTTCCAAAATTGTGTGTACAAGTGGTGGGACACTTTTCATAAGAATGAGAGTTAGAACCACAAGTAACACAACTATCATATACCAATTTATCAACAGCAGAAACATTAGAAGAACTAGAAGAAGAAGAAGAAGAGGCCATCAATGCTAATTTATCAAATTTTTGATTTAACATGGCAAATTGATTAGCTATCTCTTTATTCATGCCTACCTCATTCACACTCCAAATGTTCCCCCTGTCCCCTTTTTGTTGAGAGTTCCCACTTAACATCTCAAACAATTATTGGCATTGCTAAACAGTTTTAGACCCTAAATATCCCCCTGCTGCATTATCTACCATCGTTTGAAATTCTGGTGACAAAGCACTATAAAAAGTTTGATGCAACATGGATTGGGGAAAATTATGATGGGGACATTGAATTTGTAACATTTTGAACCTGTACCAGGCCTCATGAAAAGGCTCATTAAATTCCTGCTTAAAACCCATTATCTTTACCCTATATGCAGCCAATGCAGAATGTGGGTAGTATTTACCCAAGAATGCATCATGTAATTGTTCCCAAGTAGTAATACTCCTAGGTGGGAGTAACAATAGCCAAGACTTGGCCTTATCTTTCAAAGCATGAGGGAAACACTTCATTCTCAAGTGTTCATGTGTTACTCCCTCTCTTACTGGGAACCCTGACACTGTCACCCTGTAATCCCTCAGAAAATTCAATGCATCCT
Organism: Adenophora triphylla var. japonica; assembly: GCA_022495995.1. Lineage (NCBI taxonomy): Eukaryota > Viridiplantae > Streptophyta > Magnoliopsida > Asterales > Campanulaceae > Adenophora > Adenophora triphylla. Next base: position 203,111 of record JAFEMH010000463.1, on the reverse strand, counting down.
CACTATCCATTCCATGAAAGTTAGGTAAAAGATGAAAGAATTGCCCTTTAATCACATAATTTAAAGCTTCAGGGGGCAACACTATGCATGACACCGATGTGTCCACTTTTGGTTTGGCAAACTCATTCATGAGTCTATCTTGTTGGTCTGCCATTTCAGGAACTTGCTCTTCTCCCTCGGTGGAATAAGTGTCTGACTCACTTAGCTCAGGATCCTCTACCGCGGTGGTAGAATGATTAGTGTCAGACTGTGATTCACTAATAGGGGGAATGCCCCTCTCGACCTTTTCGATGTCGTCGTTCAAATCGGCGATGCCTCACATCAACCATACCATCAACTTCAAAATCAACAATTACATAAAAGATCATAGAAATTTGAGCGTGTTTAAGAAATTACTAATTGACCCTCAAAGGAAGACGACTGTGGTTTCCCCGAGAAAGCTGTGACGTCCTAAGAGTCGTACTGCCTAAGGGATAGGTGGAGGTCAGCCTTCGTGCCCCACCCAAAGCTATACCTATACTTATACTGTGGCTCCATACGGTGAATATACTTGTATTGAACTTAAACTGCGGGAATGTAAATCTGTTAAGTTTGAGCTCAATACAAGTATATCGGTGGTGAACAGGCAGGGAAGGGTAGCCCTCATTAATGCTACGCATTAACGTCAGTCGCGCGCGTGCGCAATATTAAGTACGTGTGTGTGTACGGCGGGATCCTGCGAACGCTGACCTTGCATACACCGACCAAATAAATTCGTTCAAATCACCCAAGCCCTGGCAACAGCGCCAAAAACTTGATGAATATTTTTCTCAGTTAAAATTCCTCGCAAGCCTACAAGCTACAGTTGTAGTAGTATGCACAAGCAAGGGTCGAATCCACAAAGACTGATTGAGAATGAGCTTATTTAGCCAATGCTAGGGTTATAATTTGAATTCACTTAACAGCTAAGAACACAAATTGAAATAGATCAAAATAAAAAGAAACAAGTAATTTAAGGGATTTACCAGATTAAAGAGAATTCACGGATTGAGATCTCACAGTGTCGCAGTAATATGCTATTAATAAAAGATATTATTTAATCAATTTCAAGGGTTCATTCACTAACTCAAGAGTTGGGACGGTTTGGTGTGCGATTTGCAACTCTTCTAATCTCAATTACTAAGTTTTCAGTTACGTCACTTAATAATTTAAGATTGCATTAAAATCCAAGGAATACATGAACCTAGATCTTCTCGATACAGTTACGTCACCGATTAAATCTAATCCACAAAGTTTGATCCAGTAATTATTACTCACGTTAATGATCTAATAAAAACCCTAAATATAATGAAGAACAACTTTGAGGAACAAGAAATTAATTAAAATTGAAATTAAGTTTTTAGCATAAAACTTTGACACCGTTTATACCCAATCCATGAATAAAGAAATTAGCCACACATATTCATGATAGCAATCACAAATAATAAATTAAAATAATAAAGCCTGAAATCCTAATAAAAAGCTTCAACTCTTGCTAGGGCTTGAAGCCTTCAAAAGAAAAGTAAAGTTGAAACCCTGAATATTGTTTTAAAAGAAAGTATTTATACTCCACCCAATAATCCTAAATCAAAAAGGAAAAGAAAATAAAAAAAAAAAGGCTTTCAACATACTCCCTCCGTCCCATACCTACGTGCACACTTTCCATTTTGGGCGTCCCAAACCTACGTGCACATTTCCTAAAATGGAAAGAAATCTTTACTATTCTCTCCACTCATTCTCTCTCCTACATTATTTTAATACTCACAACACCATTATAATTTACTATTCCCTCCACTCATTCTCTCTCCTATTTTATTTTCACACTCACAGCACTTTCAATATAATACTCTCTCCTTAATTTACGTGAAAAGTCAAACTAGGCACCAAGGTCCGGGACGGAGGGAGTAATAAACTGCAAAGGCCCAGCCAGCGACGTCATCCCAGGAATTAGTCGTGGCACGAGTCGTGCTATTTTCTCCATTCGTGCCGATTAAATCTTCACATTTTTCACTTTGGTCACTATACTTCCTAAATTTTCACTTTGATACCTCCTTTTCCAGTAAATTTCATTTTGGTCCTTGAACTTTATAGAATCAGTTTACTCCCATATTTTTCATAATTGCAATTTGGTCCCTAAACTTCCAAAATAAGCTTGTAACCTCCATTTTCTGGTAAATTGCACTTCAGCCCCTGCACTTTCAAAACAATAACAAAACACATTAAATTCCCAATTATTCAAACAGAAAATAAGCTAAGAACATATCTTTTGGATGGGTAAAACCACATCCATCAACTTGTATATATAATAAAAAAACTAGCATATTCAAAACAAACACTGGCATATTATTAAACCAATATTGTACTACAAAATCAGTGAATGTTAATATTGGCACATATAATAACAAACACTGTCACTTCAGAAAAATAACACTAGCACTTCAAAAAACACATACTCTGGTACTTCAAACAACAAACAATTACAAAAGTGTACTGGCATTATATAAAAAAAACACTGGCATTATAAAATTGGCTTACCTGTTTCGTGATTATCATCAACTACTTGAGGAATTTGATCAATTACATTAGCATTATCTGCAGTAATTCAATTATAATGTTAACTAATCAATTTTCGTGAGTGTACTGGCACTTCGAGTAATGAAGACTTCGAATAATTATCAGTTTCATCTTCAAAATCATGTAAGCTCATCTTAACCTAATCAAAAATCGCCTGGATTGAATGAAACAATTAGGAATGATTGTAAATATCTCGATTGATAATCTATAATGAAGAAGCTGGTGTAGTTAATTATATAGTACCTCAATCGAATGATACGAAATGATTTTCGCTTGAATTCTGTTTTAGCCCGATGAATTTCTTTATTGCGGCGTAACTGTGTGTTTTACTATGTGTGTTCGTTGGATTTGAGTTAATAAATGGCGGTTCAATTTTCTTAGTTAACCGATCGTCCGGTTCAACACGCGTATTATAGATTTAAATCAGGTCCAAAAACTAATTTTTGGATAACATTATGAAAAAACTAATTTTTCATAAGAGCAATTCTTAATCTAAATGAGCTTGTAAAATAGTTCATTTATTTGTTATAAATACAAAAAATAGTATCATTTTTTCATTCGATTTCTTTTCGTTTATTTTCAAATAAACTATCTTATTTCTCAAAAATAAATAAATTATAATTCATAAAATTTATGAGTCAAAATATCTGACTATTTTATTTAAGACGAATAAAATAATATTTAAATATTTTTTTGTTGATACTCTATTTGTCCCATGATAAATTTTATTTCGATTGTTGTCTGCAACTTGACTAAAATTCGACAAAAATCAAAGAATTACTTAATTATGTCACTCTATTAAAAAATTAATAATATTTTAATATGAGAATAATTACATTTTAATATCTCATTTGATCAAATAAAATATGTTCATGTGTTAATTTAAACTCATTCCCTTTTCCTTTCCTCATTTTACTTTGTTAAGAAAATCCTTTTCAACTTAAGATTAATAACCTTTAAAGATAATCTTAATTATTTAAGTGAATTAATTTTTTCTTACCAAAACAAGCTATTTTTTAATCTCAAAATTAAGAGCTTAATTGTTTTATCAAACATGTCTAAGGGCCTGTTTGGTAAAACTGATAATTAAGCTTTGAAAATGTAGAGCATGAAATGTATAAATAAAATTATTAAGTTGCTAAATTTTAAAAAAAGTGTTTGCTTGATAATGGAAAATCAGTTATATCTTAATTTAATCAAAATTTCAATCCAACACTCAAAAATTATTTGAATAATCTTAATGATTGTATAATAAAAAAGTCATCATTAACATAATTGAATTATATTTTATAATATTTAAATATTTTTATTGATATTTCTTTGTCCAATAATAAAACCTATATTGACTATTATGGTCAACTTTAATATTTAAATATTTTTATTGATATTTCTTTGTCCCATAATAAAACCTATATTGACTATTATGGTCAACTTTACTGAACTTTGATTTAAAAAAATGAAGAAAATTTGATTATGATATTGTATTAAAAATATTATCAATAATTTAATGTTAAGAAAATTACATTTTAATACTTAGTCAAATATAATTTATATGAGAAGTTAAAATATTTCAATAAAAGAAAGTATCAATCAATAAATAAAATATGTTGATGGATGAATTTGAACTAATTCATTTATTTTCTCTTTCTTTCCTCCTTTTTCCTTTTTTAAGACACCCCTTCCCAGATTAAAATTAATAGCATTTTTTATAAAAATCTTAATTATTTAAATGATTTAATTTATCTTATCAAACAAAATTAACTTTTTAATTTCTTAAAATATTACAAGTTAACAGCTTAATTCGGTTACCACATACCTTAAGTCAAACCTAGACATGCCCGGTTCACGGTTAATGACGGTTCACGGTTCATGAACCACCGGTTCACGGTTCGTCAAAATTCAAAACCGTTTATGAACCGTTTACTCACGGTTCACGGTTCGACGGTTCACGGTACGGTTCACCGGTTCATCTTTTTAAAAAATTAAAATATTTTGAGGAGTTTTTAGACAATTTTTTTTTTCAAATTTTGTTTTATTTTTCAATTTTTTAATACATTATAAATTATTTTACTTTACATAAGTATTAAGAAAATTTTAAATTTCATATTTTTATAGGAGTTAATTGGTGGAATGAGTCAAACATATTTTTTTTTTAAAAAGGGACGGTACCCTTATAATTTTATTAATATTAAAAAAATTTACATAGAGGGGAACAACCAAACGGTAAGAAATTTTGTAGATTTTCGAATTAAGACAATATGAACCGCGGGTATGAACCGCCGATCCAAACCGCCGGCTTCGAAGCTTAAACCGCCGGTTCACGGTTCATCCGAATTACGATTTTTAACAATTTTTCAACAATTCAAAATTGCCGATTCATCCGGTCCAAACATGAATCATAGGCATGTCTAGTCAGACTCTCGCTATAGCCAACCTGGGATTTTGATGCTCCTTATTTCAATATTAGTAATAATTGAAACCCAATGAAAAGGGAATTGAATAATAAGAATAAGAGAAAAAAGCTTAGTAAAATTAAAAATCCAGCTCAAAAAGAAAAAGAAAAAGAAAAAAAAAACAGGGGACTTCACCTTAATATTCTAGCCTGGATAATAAATAATAATCTAATTTTTGGTTAAGAAATTGGACACTAATTGAAAGAGATCAAATTGTCCCCACTCACAGCTGGTTACAATTAATAATCTAATCTTTCCACACTTCACGCGATTTAAACATAACATCTTTTTTTCAATTGGGTTAGGTCTTTGCAATCAATTTCATGTTACTCATGATATTGACATACTCCCTCCCTCCTTCCCATATTATAAATAAAAAGCACAAAATAGGTTTGGTACAAAATTAATAAAATATACTCTTTTCGTCGCATTACAAAAAATACAAAATAATTTTTTCACAAAATTAAGAAAAATGCAAGCGGACGAAGTAAATGTTGCGAGTATAACAAGTGAGATAAGAGAGAGAAGGTGTGGGTCCTATTGATAAACAAGTATTAAAAAAAACTTTTTGAACTTGTGTCTTTTATAATGAGATATCAAAATGAAGCTTTTATACTTTTTGTAATGGGACGGAGCGAGTGGGTAGAAATAAAACAGCATCAATCTGAGGAAGTATATTTTTTTTATGTGAAAGATCGAGTTCAATTTCTAGGTAAATAAATTTCACTTTTCAAATGTCACTATTTTAATAAATTAAGTTATCAAAATAAAAAAAAATAGAGAGAGTTTAAAGAATACAGTAATAAGGTATGCCAGAATCAATTAACAATAAAACTTACATAAGGGTAAGAAAATATGAAAAAACAAGGTTGAAACAAAAGCTTACAATGAAGCATTCTCTCCTCTCATCAACCCTATAGCATACCTCTCACCATCCTACACAAATTAAATCTGTTCTTACAGTAGAGTTACAATACTCCCCAGCCTTGTGAAATCAGTTCTACAATTATACAATCAATTTTCTTGTAAGAATTTCCAAAAAATAAAAATAAAAATCAGTTGAAGAAGAATCAATCTCCAACAAGAGAATCGAGAATGAACGAGAAGGAAAAAAAAAAAACTGTTATTGTCTCTCTTGGGATCACAATTCTTTTGAATTGCCTTCTCCGTCTCTGTTTCTGCTATACAGAAGCCTCTCTTAGTAGGGGCTTCGAAACAATTTTAACAGCGTCGATAACAATAGTTGGGAAATCGTAGAAATCATGGCTCATCTTTCATTTGATTTGGTGTCGTCGTGCCTATATTAAAGAAAATATGGAGTAGATAATGCATTACTAGAATGATCGAGAACTAGGGAAAATGTCGTAAATCTTTTTTTAAGTTAACTCACCTTGAAAATTTTGAGGCTGGTTTTGGTTTATTCCCATTTGTACAATGCTTTGGAGATCATTTTCCCAAAATGCTGAGGCCTAGAAGTTTATTTACTGTCAATATTTTTAAGACAAAGAGAGAAACACTAGCTAGAGAGCGTTATATGCTGATAACTTTGATAGCGTAATCAAATATACATATATGTTACCTGAGATTGAGACGGGGCTCCGGGGAAACCATAAGGAATGTCACTATGTTGAGATTGGAATGTATAAGGGAACGGTTGCGCCGACATATTTAGTGAGTTAGAATTATTTGGCATTGATCCACGAGATTGGAAGATCTGAGAAATATACTCTCTGAATTATTCCAGTAAATATTTGTTACAACAGAGATAATAGGCATAATGTTCATCAAATGACTTACATCTTTAGAAAGAAGTGTTTCCATGCTAACCTCCATGCTCGGATTAACCGTTGCTAATTTCATTGATAAGAACTACAATAATGAAAAACAAATAAAGATTAAGTTTGAAAATGGATGGTTATATTATAAAGTTTCGGTTTTCCAATGGCTTTGAATATAGCTTGAAATTACCTCAACTTGGTGTTGCAACGACTGCACGTAATTGATAATCTCATCAAGCATAACCGCTTTCCCAGTAACCTAAAGCAAAAAATCATATCTCCATTTAACAAAAAAGATTAACGAAAACTTGATATAAAACAACAAATTGACCAAAAATGGCATATTTGTGCACCTTATTGCAACCCGGTACAAGATCTTGAAGGAACTTCATCCTTTCACCAATTTTCTCTCTTCGAACCTATAAGTTGCCAAAAATGGAAATGTCAATCAGAATTGAATCAATTTTATATAGCAATAATGGCATTAAACTGAACATCAAATAGTTCGTACTCGCTCAGCTAGGCTATGGCTATCTGTTGCTTGACCCCTTCGGGCTCTAACATGTATATAGTCCTTCGGAGGCTCTGGTGGCTTCGCGCTTTCCTTTATTTTTTTCTCCTTTTTATCTTCTTTAGCTTCTTCATTTGACTTGCTCCTTTTTACATTTGATTCTTCTTTTGCCCCTGCAACCTGCTTAGGCAAATCTTTACTTCTCTAGCATAATTCAATGGATCAATTCCGGTTAAAATTTTTGGTCATTCATTTTGGGACGGAGGGACTATTTTAATGCGAATTTCATTCGCAGAAAGACCAAATAGCATGGAAAGGAATCATAATTTTACTTTACCAAGCAAGCATTGAAACTTTTCTACATAACTTAGTTATGTGATAACAAACACACACACACAAACACATACTGATATTACCTTTAGATCTTTGGCTGAGGGAGTGACTGAGGTTTCTTTAGCAGCCTTTCCCTTGGCAATTGATTTTCTTTTCTTGGCAATATTCCCACCTGGGATCTGCTCGGAAACCGATGATTCCTCCATGGAATCACCCAAATCAGTGTTTTCCGGCGTTGAAGGCCTGGATAGCCTACTGAATTTCTTATCAGAAGCAGGAATTATTCCATCTCCAATTGATTGAGATCCAGCAGCAACTTTGAATGACTGATTACTTGAAACCCTTGAGAAATTTCCTGATTCCATTCTATGATAGATTTCAGATTCCTTTACATTCCCAGAAAAGTTGGAAAATCTTGCAGCCCTATCAGCAAAACCAGGATCTGTGGGAAAATTTGACAAACTGGGAAAATTCAGATTCCCTCTGATCTGATGATCCATCATTGATAAATTGAGCTTTGGTGGGGAATTTAAAGGAGTGTTGTAACAAGAAGTGTTTGTGCTGTTGTTGCCGCCATTAATGTATGATTGAGGTGAGATTTCACCGGAATTGCAAATGCTTCCTAGTCTACCAATGAGTTCTCTCAGCACAATGTTCTCGCCGCCGGGAATTGGGATTCCGGCAGTGGAATTGGCGGGAGAGGAGACCATGGAGCTCAGTGCAGACTCAAAGGGATCACTCTGAGCGATTGAATTGTCCCAATTGGGATTGAAAAAACAATTGGGTATTTGTTCTGAGCTACAATTCATCTCATTGGCTTGAATTTCCATTCCAAACATGGACGAATTCCAGGAAGATGGAATTGTGTTGTTTCCTTCATTAATAAAGGAGAATTTCTCCTTCTCCATCATAGAATCAAGCAATTGAGCTAAAAAAAATCAATTCAACAGGAAAAAACCGAGATGGGTATTGATTGAAAGGATAAATAGATGAAAACCCAGAAATTTTCTTGGGAAATATTTGAGGGAGGGTCCTGGTTTCGGAAGAATTAAGATAGAGAAAGAAGTGAGAAATAAAGGTTGGAAAGGAAAGGAAAGGAAAAGTGGTTATCTTTTTTGAGGGGTTCTTGTAATTCACTCAAATGAAGAAAGAAAAGGTGGAGAGCAGTTGGAGTATAACTAACATAAAAGCAGAAAATAAAGAGAGAAAATGGAGGAAAGTGATGAGAAAGCAACGAGAAAAAAAAAAAAAAGGGAAAGAAAATGTTAGGTCATGCACTCAAACGTATTACGTATTCCCTCCGTCCCGTCCGACTTAAGACGTTTTGCCATTTTGGGCATCTCATCCGACTTAGGACAGGACGGCCCAAAATGAAAAGTTTATATTACTTTTATATTAAATGGGACCCACTTGTCATACTCACAACAATAATTTCATCACTATTTATCCCACACATTCTCTCTCCTATTTAATTTTTCACACTCACAACACATTCTCTACTCATTCTCTCTCCTAATATTATAATAGTATTTCTTAATTTTCGTGTCGAAAATGAATGTCCTAAATCAAACGAGACTAGACGGAGGGAGTATTACATTACATATCAGTTCTAGTACATGTAGCAGTCAAATTGCTAAACGGCCAAATTTAAATTAAATCTCTCACAATTCACAAGAATAGCCATATTTTGGTGAGAGGCGGTGGTGAAAAACACTTACTCCCTCCGTCCTCCGTGAATGTAAACCATTTTTTCGGACACAATAATTAAAAAATATTATTAAAATAATAAAAATGGATAAAAACTTGGGTGAGAACAGCATGACCCGTCTCATCCATGAGACGGGTCGGATCCATACCCATCACCCGCCCAACAAAGCCAACCCACGCCTCCGCCCAAGCTTTTTGCATATGGGCGGTCGCCCAAGCTGGAATGGGCGGTCGCCGCCTGGAATCGCCGCATTGCGCTTGGCCAATCCTTCACCAAGCATAAAGTAATAGTTTGTATACATTAAAGTAATAGTTTGTATACATTAAAGTAATAGTTTGTATACATTAAAGTAATACATATATACAGAAAAGTAATAATGTTTTTTCCTATGTTTTTTTCGTTTGGCAAAAGTAATACTTATTATAACTAAAATGTAACAAACGTGTTATTTATATATAATAGTATTTGTACATAATTGTAACACATATGTATAGGTATCTATATGTTTTCATGTGAAAGTATTACATTATCTATAGAAATATGTTACAATTTCATCTATCAAAGTGTTACATTTACTTGTATAAACTATTACATTCATATACATAAGTTAGGGAAAAACTATTACTTAAAGTAATACATAGAAAACTTAGGGAAAAACACTATTACTTTTCTGTATATATGTATTACTTTAATGTATACAAACTATTACTTTAATGTATACAAACTATTACATTAAGAGATGGTAACTATTACTTTTTCTCAGAAAAAAAAAAAAAAATTGGCCTATAAAAGGCTGCCACGTGGCGGGTCATGCCCCATGGGTCATGGATCGACCCGTCTCATGCATGAGACGGGTCATGCTGTTCTCACAGGAGACCGGCTCATAAAAATGTGTGGTAGAAAATGAAGAGAGAGAATGAGTGGAGTTAATAGTAGGTTGGTTAAATAAATTGTATGATGAAAAATAAAGAGAGAGAATGAGTGGGTGGGGTAGGGTAGGATGAATATAAAATAATAAATTTGTTTCCATTTCGGACAGTTTGCATTCACGTAGGACGGATCAAAATAAAAATAAATTTGCATTCACGTAGGAGGGAGGGAGTATATCTTTAATGAATTATCATATGGTTGAAATTGTAGGGAAAAGTAATTGATACAAAACTCAACTAGGTAGATCCCAAATATTAGGCTAAAATGCATTTATCATCTCCAAAGTATTACCTGATTTTCACTTCACACTTTCATTTGAAAAATTGATCTCTTTGATACCTAAACTTTTAAAACGTCCAACTTTACAACCTGTCACTAATCAACGTTAGAAAAACTAACGAATTTGACCATATAAATATCACGTGAGGGCTATTATAGTAGGGGTGTAAACGAATCGAATCGAATATCATCGTATTCGATTCGTATTCGTGAAAATATATGTATATTCGTAATCGTATTCGTTTGTTATTCGAATATAAAAATTGATTTGCATTTGATTCGAATATGATATTCGAATATAAAAGTTGATTTGTATTCGATTCGTATTCGATTCGAAATTGCTCAAACCCACCACTTGACCAAACCCTAGAATCAGCCGCCGTGGCCTACTTCTTCTTCGTGCGACGTCTTCTCCCGTTCTTGGCAAATTACGGGCGAATCCAAGGAGGGAGTGAGTTGTGTGATTGCAGATTTACAGGTGGCTATGGCGAAAGGGAGGAGGCAAGGAGTCGTCGGATGAAAGAGAGAAATGAGGAACACAACGGAGACGGCGTCGGAGAAGAAGGCCGTAAATGGAAGGGGGAAAGCTAGGGTTTGGAGATCTGGTTTTTAGAAAGGGGGACAGTGTGTGTGTGTGTGTGTGGATGTTTTAGAGAGAGAAGTGGATGAGATAATTTGGGCTGGGGGTTAGGAAATTTCCATTTAATTTTACTTTTAAATATAATATATATATATATATATATATATATATATATATATATATATATATATATATATATATATATATATATATATATATATATATATATATATATATATATTATTCAAATAATATTCGCAAATACTCGAATCGAATATCGTGAGATATTATTTGTATTCGAATACTTATCGAATCAAAATAAAAATTCGTATTCGAATTCGAATATTTCGAATACGAATACCGAATACTCAAATCGAATAAAAAAAGATCGATTCGTTTAAACCTTATATTATACTCCCTCCGTCCCACTATAGTTGACACCCAAGGGGTGGGTTCAAAAACTAAGAAAAAAGAATAAAATAAAAAAAATGTGTGGTAGAAAATGAAGAGAGAGAATGAGTGGGGTAAATAGTAGTGTTGGTTGAATAAATTGAGTGGTGGAAAATGAAGAGAGAGAATGAGTGGTGGGTAGAGTGAATATAAAAATATAAAAACTTGATTATTTTTTGAAGGTGTCAAGTATAGTGGGACGGCCCAAAATGGAAAGAAGTGTCAAGTATAGTGGGACGGAGGGAGTAGTTTTTAACCTCAAAAAGTGAAGGGCTTATATGTATTTTCACCACAAGAAAACTATCAGGTCTTTTTCAATATGACACCATCATTGACACCACCTAACCACCACTAGGAGGGATGGCAACGGGTCGTGTTCGGATAGGATCGGTCTTGATTCGAACCCGACCCGAATCTCAAATTCACTCATTAAAACCTGATCCGACACGAAAACTCAAAAACTCGTGATCGATCCGATCCAACCCGAATCATATTAAAAGTCTATTTTTAACCCAAATTTGTTTAAGTAAAATTTATTTTTAATCATAATGTTTAATGTCCATAGAGAATAGTTTAAAATTATCAAAATTTCACTTACAAACACAAATAAATAAATACAATTTAGGAAAATATTAAATATATTTTATTTATATTTTAGATTAACATTTTCCCCAAATTATTTTGGGACTAAGGCTTTGTTGTTGTTGTTGTTGTTGTTTAGATTAACCTTTTATTTAGGGTCCGGGTCGAGTTTTGATCGGATCAGTAGAGTTCGGGTCAGATCGGGTTTCGATCGGATCGACAGCGTGATCCAAACCCGATCCGAACCAGATCGGATGTTAAAAATTGCGAATAAAACCCTAATTTTTTGAATCGTATCGCATTCGATTCAAACCGAGTTTGATCAAATTGCCTTCCCTAACCACCTGCCACCTCATTAATCATCGGCCGTAATAAAATTCGAACACCAATTTCAATATTTTCACTTTATCTATTATCAATTCAAGCAATAACAATAAGGAATTTTTTGAGATCAAAGTTTAGACAATTGAAATCGAGATATATGGACCAATATCACAATAGAGTAATTGCAGAAATAAGTTAGAGATGCTGTCATATTTATTTTTTATATTTTGAGAGAGAAGAGTAGGAGGGGTCCTTATTATAGAGGTGGTTGTAGTAGGGGAGACGAAGAGGGTGGCTGGTGGTTGGGGTGGGAGGAGCGATGGGGTGAGGGACGGTTACGTAGGTTTTTCTAACATTAGTTTAAAACGAGAGTGTGAAGTGGGAATTAGTTGTTAATTTAACAATATAAACGTATTTTGGCTCAAATACTATTATAGAGTACTTCTTACCAAAATATAGTAATAGTTTATGATTAATTCAATTCAAATTTGAAGAATGATTTTAAAAAAATCCAATAATATTCTTGATGTTGGTCACAAAGATCGAATCAGCCCAAATTCAGCGGTCGGTTGTACTCCGGCGATTGAATAGCTTGAAAAGGAAACAAGAAGCGTAAACTAAGTCGGGGCTTCTCCAGCGAAGGCCCTCCAGCGTGAGAGTAAGTATTTGCTTTATGAGAGAGAAATCAATTTGACAGAGTTTAGGGTCAAAAAGATAATGTACCAAATAATCTGATATATGACTTGTATTTATAGGTAGAATAATGTAGAATCCATATTGAATTGAGTTGCTAAGAGATAAAATAATAATCCTATGAGGATTATATCTGCTGAGGAGTCCTTATTGGACCTGAATTGGTACAGGAGGTTACAATCCTAAGAGGTTTGTAACTGCTTAATATCCTTATTTGATTAGGACTGCATAACCTGTAACTCTGCCCAAATGCCGAGAAGCCCCCTTCCTCGTCATACGTATCCTGACCGGCTTACGATGAGCCGGGAAAGGGCTAAGATAGCTGGAAAGCTAACCAAGATGGTTGATAGCCGAGGAGGCCTCCTCCTCGTCAAGGGAGCCCTAGCTCGGCCTTGGAGGGAGGTCTCCTCGTCATGGGATCTGATCCTTGGTCACGTCGCCCCTTACGCCTAGGTCGACTAGGGGTAATGCCGAGAAGTTTTGGGGGTAGGGAAGCCCATTCCCCTCCTTGTCATCGTACTTGGTAGGATTATGTTTAGGGCCCAATTCACTTGGGCCTTGCCCGGACTAGCCTATATTCGTACTTAGGTTTATACCATTCAGTGGACCCCGACTTCCTAGCTCGGTTATGCCAAGTAGGAAGTGATGCTCTACCTCGGCCTATACGAATATGAAAGGGCATCAACGTGGCAAAGTGTCGCTTCAGTTGTCCATCGTTTAATTCATACAATGATGAGCGCGGTCCACGATGTCTGACATGCCTTGGGAACCCAATAATGCATTTAATGTTTGGGGGCAAGGACGACGTCATACCCATCTTGACCCGTTTTGCTATAGATCTGACCCATCTATTGGGGTATAAAAACAAAGTTTTTCTTCAATTCCAATCTTTACCCTCCTTTGGCATTTGAGAGCGAAACCTTTGATATTCAAAATCAGTTTGTGTTCTTGAGCTATTTGCCTAGATTCGTCAGAAATGCTTGATTCGTCCGTTTGATTTCTTCCATCTTCGTCGAAAACAGGTATAATCGCTTTTCCCTTATTGATTTCTGCATTTTACTTCGTGTTTTTGGGGTTTTGCTTGGATTTGATTTATGAGAAACCTCCATTGTTACCCTTTCGAAGCTTTTCTTGAGTTTCTGTGTTTGAACAATTTCTTGAACCCTTTCTGCCCCTTCGTCCCCTTTTAGCAATGACCCGTTCTCGAAAACACGACCCTCGTGAAATTCATGGCTACCACAAGGGAAACCTTAGGGTTTACCGAAGGGAGAGAGGGCCATGGTTGATGGTGACCCTGATGGAAATAGGGGCGATGTTGACGAGATATGGATGCCCGAGGGAAGATGTCCGCTATCCGAGCAAGATGAGAATTGACCGAGTTGATTCCATGTCCCCAAATATAGTAGTATTCCATGACTGGGCCGAGATGATGGATCACGTCGTCCTCTTATACCTGACGTCGGACCATCTTAGTCGTCCTCGGTTGACGGGTAAGGCTCCCTCCTCGGCCTTATTGTAAACGACGAGGAGGGGCAATCTTCCTCTTCCCCGTCTTAATGCCTTGGGAGATTTTGTTGATTTGTTTTCCTTGGTTTGTGCAGATATGACAGCAAGAGGAAGCGAAGCCAGAACTAGTGGTCCCTCGACCTCGACCAATATTGTAGACGCGTTCGTTGAGGGAGAGCAGACTGAGGGCCGAGGAGGATCTGCCCGAGGAGCCGGCTGAGGTAGGTCAGGCCGAGGTAGGGCATACACCCCTAGAGCGAGACCAGTTAAGGCCGGTGAGCCAATGATCGAGGAGATTCATACCAAGTATGGAGTGCTGAGAGAGGAGAATAGTTTAAGTTATTCACATTGGACCCCTATCGTGACTGAAGCAGAAGCCCTGGACTTTTACTACAGCCTCAACCACGCCAATTTCTTTTACAACAATTCCAACAGGGACTTCGTCTTCCCTTAGATCCATTTATAAATGAATTTTTGGAAGATATGCAGGCTGTCCCGACCATGCTAGGTACTAATGTGGTGAGGTTCCTCGTAGGCTTCATCGTCTTGTGCCGTAGTCTAGGGTTTGAACCTTGCCAAGCAGCCTTTCATCATTTCTTCACCATTAGTTACAAATCTGATACCCGGCTGATAGTGATCAGGAGTGACCCCAACCGTCCTAAACTTATTTCTCCGATGTCGAGCAAGGTGGCTGGGTGGAACCACCACGTCATTCGAGTTGAAAGCCGACAGGGCTGGGAGTTTCCGACTCCTTCCGAGGATCCCCGATTGCCCAAAGTTATATGGAGAGCTGAGTGGAGCAATCAGCTTATAGAGAGGTTAACTCAATTTGCCGAGGTAGGCACATTGAGCTGGTCATCATTAGAGAGTGATTCCCGTTACTATGCCCAGGACGGTATAATGCCAGGGCCTATTGATAATATAACTCCTCTCGTCCCCGTAACTAGGGGCAACCAATTTCCTGACTGGAGGGTACATCCCGGCTTTGTATTTCATGTTGATTGTGACTTCTGCAAACAGAACAATAACCAGTGTTTAACCGAGGACGGCGTTGTCGGTTGTAATCATTCCCGTCCTTTATACTTGTCAAATTTTCTTGTCTTAATCTTTCTTTGTAAAATGTGTGCTAACTCTCCTCATATCTCGCAGATTTGACCGCCGAGCAAGAGAGAGAGAGAGAGAAATGTCTCAAAGAAAGCTTGACCCTATGAATTTGTTGAAGCATAAGAGGAAGGCCTCTCATTCCTCGGCTATAGCTAAGAGGTAAGAGGAATCCACCCGGGGCCAGGTGATTATTTCCATCAAAGAAGTTGCTACACTACCCGTTGATCCATCGGGGGGGGGAGCTGAAGAGGAGACTCACTTCGGGCAACACGAAGTCAGAGCGAAGAGGGGCATAACCTCCAAGTCCAAACTGCCGATGCCGAGGGACGAGGTAGGGAGGCCGGCCAGTCCTCAGTCGAAGAGACCAACTTGGTCAGGCAAGCAGGCCAAAAGCGCCCCATCATTGAACCTTCCCCCGAGGAGCCCCTTCTAAGAGGGTCGTTGATGCGGTTCCTCCTCCAGAGCTCACCACCTATACGGTGAAGACATATCCCGAGGCTGAGCAGGTCGTAAGGAAGTTGGCTCTTCACCCCACTCTGAGGGGTTTAGATTTTTTAGCTCGTACTGGGCCCAAGCTCAGATTTGGCCGGGCTATAGTCCATCGGGCTATGGATGAGGACGCTCTTGATCACATGATGGCCACTCAGCCGAACAAGGAGAATATTGCTAACAGAAAGGGCCTTCTTGCTGCCGAGGTATGCTTCCTCGTAACTTGTTTTATTCATTCGTCTTGTCTTTATATTACTGACATTTCTTACCTTTTGTTGTAGCTTTGCACAATCACTGCCTATGAGGCCATCCAGAATAAGGCCGCGGATGTCAAGATGAAAGAGCTTGAGGGCCAAGTGATGAAGAATGAGGCCGAGCAGGCCAAGGCGGCAGGCTTGCTGAAGTCGCTGAGGGAGGAGTTGGAAGCGGAGAAGGCGGCCAAGGCCAAAGCTGAAAAGGAAGACGAGGAGGCACGAGCCAAGGACGAGGAGGATGCCAGGGCCGGGCAGGCCATTGTCGAGGGGCTCCAGGCTGATCTCAAAGCTAAGTCTGAGGAAGCCGAGGTGACTGGAGCCCTGCTTAAGGAGGTGGAGGTCGGCTTGCCTCTACAAATTGAGGATGCTCTTTCTGAGTATAAGGCTAGCCTGACCTTCTGAGATACCATAGCCGAGGAGACGGCTACTATGTTTTCTGACGGTTATTTGCACTTAGCCCGAAGGATCATGGACGATACGTCACTCGGTATGGATCTGGAGAAGCTTGCTCGGCTCATAACTCAAGACTCCTATGATGAGGCGGCCAAGTCCCTCCATTCCCCTGTCCCCTTTTCAGAGTATGCCTTGGGACTGATTGCTGAGGCGAATGAGGAGGCAGGCCGTCCTGCCTGGGTTCCTCCTCCCGTTGATCCCCAAAACATCAATGCCATCCTTGCCCGGGATGAGGATGAGGATCTTAGCGCCGAGGAAGAGGGGGATGTTAATGCCGAGGAAGCGATCAATGAGGAGACTCAAGTCGATGCTCAAACTCAGCAAGTCACCCTTTCAACTGTTGATGCCGAGACAGATGCCTTCCTCGAAGATTCCTTTGTTGACGAGCAGGTGTAGGAATATTTTAATGTAATAGCATAGTTTTTCTTGTACTCAAAAGTATTTATCAATGAAATGTCTCTCTTCCAATTCACGTCGTCTTTCGCTTCCTGCTTTGACATATGAATTGTTGAATGTGTTTCGTATACTTACACAAGTACACAAGATTTATGGTAGCCGGGGAAGGTCTCCTTTGATAATTTAAAATGAGGAAGCTAGCTCGGTTTTAGGATTTTGGCAATTTTGCCTTAGGGTCGTTAGGCCGAGGAAGATTCCTTGGTCTTGATCGGTGCGCCGCTTTAGTCGTTAACGCCAAGGGGTTTTCTCGTTAAGACATTGGGATTTCTTCTTTTTCATCTACTTATGCTGAGGAAGATGACTCGTACATAGATTTTAGACGGTTTTTCCGCGTTAGTCGTTAGGCCGAGGGGTTTCCTCATCGTGACGATGGGCTTTCTTATTTTTCATCTACTTATGCCGAGGAAGATGACTAGTACATATATTTTAGACCGTTTCGCCGCGTTAGTCGTTAGGCCGAGGGGTTTCCTCGTCGTGACGTTGGGCTTTCTTCTTGTTATCTACTTATGCCGAGGAAGATGACTCATACATAGATTTTAGACAGTTATGGTCTCACCTATCTATGACGAGGAGAAAACTCGCTCGGTCATAGGTCTTGGGTGATTAATGGAGGGAGCTTGCCTCTTCGAAGGCCGAGGAGGGTTCCTCGTCTTCAAGTGTTGTTTTGGTAGTTGACTTGCACGTTAAAGAAGCAAATTTCATAAATTGAACTTGATTACATAAACTGCAATCCTATCTTGCTAGAAAAGTAAAAACTAACAAAGATTAACCTATTAAAAAATAGACTAAAACTAATGATAGAGGAGCCTTTTCTATATTTTGAATTTGAATTTCCTTGTTGTAGAGATAATCAACTCAATCGGTTCGTCTGCGTCCCACAGCACTCCTTGTCTCAAGTCATAGCTGGCCCTCGAGTTTTGGCCGTTGACGAGATGTGGGGCTGTATCTAAGACGGACAGAACTGTATCATCGTTGTCTTTATGACCATCTAGTATCTCACTTCCTACTGGTTCGTCTACGTCCCGTAGCACTCCTTGTCTCAAGTCATAGCTGGCCCCCGAGTTCTGGCCGTTGATGAGATGAGGGGCTATATCTAGGATGGACAGAACTGTGTTTAGGAGAACCTAATGGAGTTTGGCCCTAGGAGGCCTGTCTTCTTCTTCATCAGTATCCTTATCACCACTGGCTTCTTGCCTTTTTCGCTTGCCATCCTTCTTCAAGACATAGCGATCAAGCTTGCCTTCATCAACCCACTTCTGGATCATCTTCTTGAGGGCGAAGCAGTTCTCAGTGTTTTGACCATAGTCTTCTTTCTTCAGCTCCATATTGTCAATTCTCTTTTTTAAGAGTAAGAATTATTTAGCATCAATCCCCTTTTCAGTGCTGGAATGAGTGCTTCGGTGTGAACTTCTGTTGGAACTATGATGGGACCTTTTTCTTGGGTGACCATTCACCCTACTATGTTTCTCATTATCTCGGTGATTATCTCCTCGTCTAGAGGGTGTTTTATCCTTCCCTGGCTCCATCTCTTGGTGGCCGAGGATCATTCTATACGGACGAGGACTTCTCGGGCTTGCGTGATTTCTGGGACGAGGGGAGTTATGCCGAGGGAGATGGCTGTGACGAGGGGATATGTTAAGACGAGGAGGGGATAAACGCCGTGCCAGACTAAGCCTTGCTCGCAAGTCGGCGGAGTTCACCACCTGCTCCCTCGAATTCAAGTTGCTTCTTAGGTCTACCACGTTCCTCTCGTTGTCATGATTATTAGACCGAGGACGAGGAGCATCTCGAAGGTTCTGCTTATGTGGTACAGCAGGCTCACGGGGAGGGGGATCTTGGCCACGAGGAGGGCTCCTCTGACTACCTCGCCTATCACCCTGAGTTTCCCTTCCACGAGAGTTTCCTGACCTCGAAGGCCTGATGAACTCGACCATTGAGTTTTCTGGATCCAATTGCAATAAAGCATTTTGAGTTTCATAAATTCGTTGCAATGTCTCCATTTGTTGGTACAATAGTGTACGTCAGTCAACGGGCTGGGTGTTCTCAGCTCGTCCAATGTCAGCGTTCCTCATCGCCTGCTTGCTCGTAGCTCGCTTCCCTAGTGGACGACGACGAGGAAGATTGGTAATGCCTCCCTTGGCAGCTGGCTGAGTCATAGAAGATCGGAGAGTCATGTCGAGAGGTGGTGGTCCCTCGATCAAAAGTGGAGGAGGAGGAGGAAGCATCTCGTTGGTGGGAGGAATCTCGTCTCCCTGAGCTCGGTTCTCCTCATTAGTAACGCTGATGGTATTTTCGTCTTCCATTAGAATATAATTTTGGTGCAAATTAAATTTTTTATCAAAAATTCACACAAAAATTGCAAACGGCCCAAAATTCCCAGTGAACAAATTTTTCCAGCAAACAAGATTTTTCGGCCAAAATAACAATTTTTCGGCCAAAATTTAGAACAGATTTCGAACGCCAACAAATAGAATTCAATTGCGATTGTTATGCAACAGATTTCCGGCCAAATCAAAACGTTTTCAACCAACGAAATTTCCAGGCGAAACTTGCACTTTTCTGGCCAAAATAAGAAATTTTCGACCGGAACAAAGGTTCAGGCGAACTAATTTCAGGCTTATTCAATGGGTGATTGAATCGATTCCCGGCAATGAAACCAAACTGATGATGCCAAAAAGATCGAATCAGCCCAAATCCAGCGATCGGTTGTACTCCGGCGATTGAATAGCCTGAAAAGGAAACAAGAAACGTAAATTAAGTCGGGGCTTCTCCGGCGAAGACTCTCCGGTGTGAGAGTAAGTATTTACTTTGTGAGAGAGAAATCAATTTGACAGAGTTTATGGTAAAAGAGATAACGTACCAAATAATCTAATATATGGCTTGTATTTATAGGTAGAATAATGTAGAATCCATGTTGAATTGATTTGCTAAGAGATAAGATAATAATCCTATGAGAATTATATCTGCTGAGGAATCCTTGTTGGACATGAATTGGTATAGGAGGTTACAATTCTAAGAGGTTTGTAATTGCTTAATTTCCTTATTTGATTAGGACTGCATAAACTGTAACTCTGCCCAAATGCCGAGAAGCCCCCTTCCTCGTCATACGTAGCCTGATCGGCTTATGATGAGCCAGAGAAGGGCTAAGATAGCTGGAAAGCTAACCAAGATGGTTGATAGCCGAGGAGGCCTCCTCGTCGTTAAGGGAGCCCTAGCTCGGCCTTGGAGGGAGGTCTCCTCGTCATGGAATCTGATCCTTGGTCACGTCGCCCCTTACGACTAGGTCGGCTAGGGGTAATGCCGAGAAGTCTTGGGCTGAGGAAGGTAGGGAAGTCCATTCCCTTCCTTGTCATCGTATTTGGTAGGATTATATTTAGGGCCCAATTCACTTCGACTTTGCCCGAACTAGCCCATATTCATACTTAGGTTTATACCGTTGAATTCTAAATTCATTAACGTTACACCTATAAAAATATAACCAGTAACAAGTCTTTAAAATTTTGTTTGAATAATTAGTTTTTACTTAAATTGTCCATAGAAAAAAATTACTCAAATTAATTACTCCCTCCGTTTCTAAATGTTTGTCCCATTTTTCCTTTTCCTTTGTCCCAAAAAGTTAGTCTCATTTCCAAAATTAAAGCTTCAAAATCACTAAATTTTCAAAACTTGTAACATTTAGGGACGGAGTATTACATAACGGTGGTGTATATTATCAATAATTTTCAAAGCGTTCGTAAAAATAACCAAAATTAAATCTTCAAAATTACTAAATTAAAATGTTTGAAAAGTCAAATGAGATAAACATTTAGGGACGGAGGGTGTAATAAAAAGTAAAATTATTTATTTTTAGTCCCAGGAACATTAAAAAAAAATTTTTTAAAAAAATCATGTGGGTGGCGGTGGACAAGCCGACAAGGTGGGAATAGAAGAAGGAATGGATGGGTTAGAAATTGGGTTTTAATTTCAATGTTGGGAAGAAAGGAAAGGAAAGGAAAGGGAAAGTGATTTTTGGAATAATTGCTGGCTGGCTATAGGCAGAGGACACTCTGTAACACTGTTGTTATTTGTCACACGGTAGATACCATTCAATGATTAAAAGATACTCTCTCCCCATCTATCCTAATTTAAGGTTTTAGTTTGAAATATTATAAATATGAAAAGTACAAGAAAAAAATAGGTAGTGAATTTTTGTTATAAAAATAATAAGTGGGTTTCATTGTTCATTTTAGATAATAAAGTAACTAAAAATTTTAAATTAGAATATACCAAAAAGGAAAGTAAGAATATTAAATCGAAATGGAGATAGTAGTATAAAATTCTTACTTTTTATTTTATTATTTTTGCCTGTCTAATAGATAACAAATTTTGATAAAAGCTTGTTAAAAAACAATTTATCTTGGGAAAATTTATCTTAAAAGTGATAATTCATTTTAGTACGGAGGGGGAGTAATTTTTTTCAACCACGGTTATCCCGTCATTGCATTAATATCGATTAATCTGTCTCTTAATGATATTTCAATTTTATTTTCCGAAACAATTAACTAAAACAAGTTAAATAAAAGAAGTTACTTATGCTCCCTCCCTCCGTCCTCAACTTCTCCTTTCAACATTCCAGCTGATTACAAATTCTTTTATTTGTTAATTTGATTGTACCACAATAACACAATTGTTTATAATCTCAATATTTTGAGATTACAAATAATTGTGTTGTTGAAATTTTCCTTTTTTTTGTATAATAAATCTCTCATTCGTTGAGAGTCTCTTGTTTTCTCTAATCGTGAGAGCCTTAGTTTTCTCTACTCTGTGAGAGTCTATTTTGTTTTTTTTTTTTTCTTGTAACGGCGACGATATTTGAATTTTTTCACAATGGAGTGCATGCCAATGTTCCTACTAAATAAGGATGGTTCGTGGATTTTGAGATATCTGGTGGACATTTTCCTTTCAACCCGGATTCTGCAAATCAAATGCTCAACGCAAAATATTACCAGGGGGAATTTATTAAATGACAGATTAAGGTAGTTTCCACGTTTTACTTGGATTAGAATTTGAACGTTTCAAAATTTAGATATAAAATATCTTTGTTGTAGATTAAAATATAGATCTACTATTGTTATTTGGGGTGAGACTCCGACTTTTGTGAAGTGTCATATTTCTTTCATATTATGAATGAAAATGAATCTATCGTTTGCTAAAAAAAATTATATTTCAATTTTATTAATTGTAAATTTGAATTAATTTTAAACAAAAATTTTAATTGTCGTATACTCTTCCCATTCTAGATTAACTATTACATTTGTCCTCATAATTTTGTTAAAGAAGATGTTTTACTCCCTCCATTTCGAAATAATAATCTCAGTTCTAGTGATTATTTTGATTGAATTTTGACAAAATATTTAGTTAAATATAATTATTCAAATAAAATTTTAAAACTTTTTATTGATATAAAATTAAAAATATTATCAATAACAATGTTTATAATTTTATTATGATAATTATTTTTCTAAATCATTCATCAAATTTTAATTAACTTAATCATAAAAAATGTAATTATTATTCGGTGTGGCTGATGGAGAGGCTGGGAGTCCTGCGGGAGGCTCCACATACATTCAGGCCATGGACTTTTGCCAGGAGGGGGGTTACTGTCGAAATTGAGGATCAGACCTCGTGGGAGCGTTGGATGGCTCAGCGTCGCACCCATGATATCCGATGGTGGGTTCCGCATTGGCAGATAGAGACTCGGAGGACACTCCAGGATGGTTCTCAGGTAGTCATGCTTCCGGGGCTTTGTCAGTCTACCTTCTATATTCCGGCTTTAGCTCTCCGACAGTTCGGGATGGAGCAGATTCCTTTGGAGGGCTGCGATGATATTGCTACCCGGGTGGTGATTTCCATTTCTATGGATGACTTATCTGTGTTCTCCTTCTTTTCCGAGTATGGAGGTACCATGTTTTCCCTCCTGTGGTCCTTCTCAGGCGTCCGAAGCGTATTTTCCTGTCCACTTGATACTTGGATTGGTACGAGAGACATATGGGAGAGACTCATGTGGCTCTTATGAGGAGGCGTGAGGCCATTGTGGGACCAGAAGATGTCCCTATTTCAGTGTTGAGGAGAGCCGAGGCGAGGGCTAGTCCTTATGACAGGAGCGGAGACGACATGTTGGATTATGAGGTGAGAGTGGAACGCCAGAGAGACAGGGTTTCTATAGCGCCGCCCAGGAGGCAGGAGATTAGGGACGAAGCCCGGGCGACTAGAGCCCTGATAGATGCGGGCTTGATGGACCCAGCCCCCATGCCGGAGCTAGGGAGGAGGAGGACAGACATCATACCCGTGCCCAGGAAGAACACGAGGCACGGTGGGAGAAGAAGAAAGAGGAAGGGAGGGGACGCGAGCACTAGTGGCTAGAGTGGCCTTAGAGTCCCGAGTATCACTACCAGAAAAAGGTCATTTAGCGACGGAAATTTCCGCCGCTAAAATTATATTTCCGTCGCTAAAATAAATCACCGACGGAAAAATTCCGTCGGTGATCGCGCTTACCCGGCTCGTCGCAGTGCTCCGACGGGTCAATTTCCGCCGCTATTTTTTTCTTTTACCGACGGAAATTAATTCCGCCGGTGAATTAATGGTTTCAGCGACGGAAAATTCCGCTGCTATATTAATTTAATTTAATTAAATTTTCATTTCGGCGGAAATTTCCGTCATTTGTAATAAAAATTAATTTAATTAAATTAATTTCGGGGAAATTTAAATCATTTATGTAATAAAATTTAAATTAAAATTAAATTATTTCGGCGGAATTTACTGAAATTATTTAATTTTAATTTAAATTTTATTACAGTGACGGAAATTTCCTGCCTGAAATTAAAAATTAAATAAAAATTAAATGATTATAGCGGCGGAAATTCCGTCTTGAAATTAATTTATTTAATTAATTTTTATTTCAACATTAATTAGTGACGGAAAATTCCGTGATTCTGAAATAAATTTAAAAAATAATTTAAAATATCAATAAACCAAAATTTTTTGTACACGATATAACATTTCAATTTATAAAACTAAAACTATAAAAACTAAAATTCAAATATCAGCGTACCAAATAAAAACTAAATACCACCGTACCAATTCGGGAGGGGGGAGGGGGAGAGGGGGGGAGGGGGAGAGGGGGGGGAGGGGAGAGGGGAGAGGGGGGAGGGGTGGAGCGGGGGGAGAGGCGGGGAGGGGCTCCCGCGGGTACCAAATGTCTCAAATGTTTACAAACAAGTATAAATTAATACAAAAATGTCTAAAAATGTCTAAAAATGTCGCAATCAACTTTGGGGAGGCGGAAATTATCTGGGAGTCACGGCCGAGATGAGCCATCAACGCGCCCAATGTCTTTGAGTCTCGCATGCCGTCTCTGAATCTCTGCATGACGTCGATCGTTCTCCTCCTGCATCTGCGTGCGGCCCTTTGCCAAAGCATCCGCAAGCGTTGCCCGCTCGCGTTTCTCCTCCTCCAACGCAGCCTCCAGAGTGTCGACCCTCGGATCATGAAACGTGGCCGGGCTACATTCGCCGACGGCCGGTCGACGCCGACGGGCATTGCCGCCCGTAATCCCCATCCCTAACACTCGGGCTCCTCTCCTTGGATGTCCCCGAGAGGTGACCTCCCGCCAAACATCGAGCACGAAGGGGACGGGCTCGTCGGGAGGCGTTCCTTCGGGAACAACGGCGGCTTGATATGCGGCATGAAAAATAAAACAAACAATTATAATCATATACACAATGTAAGGTACATAAATAAATTTACATATTCAAAATCAAGTCATTTAATGGTAGTTTACTTACAAAGGCGATAGCAGATCGATCGTCAACCCATTGCGGAGGTTGATCGGGCGCCGTAGAATTCCGAATATGGGTGCTAGCGTAAACATCCACAAAAGTGATATTCGGACCATACTCCCTTTCCTATAAATAAAATAAGCGAGATTATTACTTTGAAATTGTATATATAAATGCAACATTTAAACTGATTTAAAAGCATGAATACACTACATTTACACTAAAACTATGGATTTCATAGCATCAACATTGGCTCCCAGCTAACATACGTACATAAACCTATTTAAAAGCATCCATACACTACTACATTTAAATTAACATACATACCATGCGGTCGTGATGCTCGGCGACCGTGAGCGTCCCCCGTATGCAACGCCGCCGACCCCGAGGAGCTCGCTCTATTGGCCTTGGCCTGTTCGGATATAGCCTTCGCCGCAGCGACCCCCAATATTCGCAAAATTGACCAAACACCTCATCGGTCATAAAAGTAGGACACAAGGGCTGTTCTCCCGCCGCGAGCCGAGTAGTATAATAATTTTTCTTCGTGGTACCTATAAAAAATATGAATATCTTGTAAACATATAATGATGACATTATAAAATTAAAAGAGTATAATCATTGTTAATTAAACTAATTAAGGATAGATAAATATGTTACAAATAAAATCCTTAAATAGCTTGTGAGCACAAGCTCATCGTAAACATATCTAGCCGTCGCATCGGCGATGTCCGGCGCCCAATAATATTTAGCCTACAACATATAATGATAACATTACAAAAACTAAAAGAGTACAATCATTATTAATTATAACATTTTAATAACAAACTAACATTTAAGTTTTAAATAAAAACCATTAACACATTACCTTAAACTCATCCCACGCATCGTCCTTCCGCCTACGTGGCAATTTTTTCCAGCTTGGGCCAAAACTCGGTCATTTTTCGAGACCGCCAAGATTGCCCGATCTTAGTCCTGGGGTGGGGTATCCACCTACAAACCTGCCAAGTATATTTATACAATAACATTTTAACTTAAATAATGAATTATATATAAAGCAAAAAGGAACCAACTTATATCAAATTAATGAAGAGTTACTTACTGGTCATAAAGTGATGATATCATGACCAATATCCTCCCCTCGTAATCGACGGTAGTCCGAGTATCGGCCCAGGTGGAGCTAGTACTCGCGTGAGGTCGACATCATCGCTACCGGATCGGGACGGTTGCGTCCCATTAATCAATGTGTAAATAGGCTTAGTACTCTCCTTACCCTTGCCCTTTCTACTAGAACTCATACGTATTACGATAAGAAAATATTAAAATATACAACTTTAACAATAGGAAACAATATATTCACAATACATCTAAAACTTTAAAGTTCTAATAATCTAAAGCATTCACAATACATATAAAACTTTAAACTATTAATAATATAAAGCATTCACAATACATATAAAACTTTAAAGTTCTAATAATCTAAAGCATTCACAATATATATAAAACGACGGATATTAAAAATAATCTAAAGCATTCACAATACATATGAAACTTTAAAGTTCTAATAATCTAAAGCATTCACAATACATATAAAACTTTAAAGTTCTAATAATCTAAAGCATTCACAATACAATTTTAAACTTTAAACTATTATTAATCTTCGTCCCCATCATCATCACTTGGACTACTGAATTACTACAAAACTTCGAGTTCTTCATCTTCGTCTTCGGACTACGATGAATCAAACTCTGGTTCCTCTTCCTCTTCCTCTTCCTCTTCCTCTTCCTCCGATTCATCAATATCAATGTGCGCGAGACTGACCTGAACGAGGCGGGGAGTTGGCAAAATTCGCTGGTAAGATATCCTCCTCGGGTTCATCAACATTTTGAGGAATATGAAGTGACATCATCTAATGGATGATTAGGCGATGAAAGCGTTAGGTGGCACCTGGCATTTCATCCTCTTGATAGGGTGTTTCTAATGACGACTGCTGTAGTTGTCGACGAGGGTAGGTTGTCAATCATGCTCCTAGCCTTGGTCATCGAAGCGACCCTAATCCGTCGGGTCGCGGACCGAGGGGGTAGGGAGTCATGTATACATGTTGTGCTTGAGATGCTAAGATGAAGACGTCGTCGCCATTATGTATGGACGAGTCCTTTACATCGACGAGGTCAAATATGGGGTGCTTCTTAACACCTCGCACATCCCGCCAATCACAATTGAACAAGACAACACCGTTTCTACCGAAATACTCCACCTCGACTACTTCTTTCAGACGCCATAATAATCATTCCCTATAAGCTTCACACCGCTATTCCACGTCAATTTAGAGCCCCGTAAGCTTTGGTATGAAACACATAGCCATTCACGAAATAACCGTTGTATAAATGAACGTTGAAGCTACGGAGATGATGCTAAATGTCTTAACCTCGTGACTTTGGCATCACCGGATGTTCACTATCTATAAGACAATATTGTAACCAATTTAATACAATTTTAAGATTGAATGTTTAAAGAAGTGTATAGAATACATTTGAATGAAACGAAATATTTATATATTTCCTTAGCGCTTTGGAAATTCTCTTTCTGTCCTAGTTGCGATGAGTTACGGAGATAAATCTGAGCTAAATCTTCAAACATTCTGCAAGTAGGGTTAAACAAGGCATTTCATATGCGAGGTAATTAAACATGCATAATTTAATCGACGAAGGCATAAACATAACATCAATGACTTACTTGATATATTCCCAACCTCGTCGCAGTTAAGAAGAACATACGTTTCGACCGCGGCAAACTCTTTAGCGGTTAACGTACGCGTACCAACCCGTTTGCCGAGCAACCGACCAGGGGGATGAAAATACGAGATGTTTCCATTAGATGGAAAACCACCATCGTAATTGCGGCCAACCCTAGTCAATCTCGTATCAACATCGGGAGGAAAATATGTTCAGACAAAGGCAACAATCTCATCTATGATAACCTCCGAAATTGAGGCCTCGACCATGGCCCTATTGCTCATCTTCCTTTTCAATTGGCCTTAGATACCTAAAAGTCATTCGTAGATTAAAACATAAATAATGTTAAAGAAAGGTATATTGTTAACGCTCAAATTATTTAGAAATAGAATAAATTCAATTACCTCTCAAATGGATACATCCATCTCGTATATTGAAGCTGGACCACCGACTCTAGCTTCGTATGCCAAGTGGACCGGTAAATGCTCCATAGAATCAAAGAATGAAGGAGGAAATATCTTCTCAAGTTTGCACAAAGTCACTACGATGCTCTCCTCAAGCTTTTTCATGTGATCAACACGCAGTGTGGTCGATGTGAACGCTCGGAAAAACTCACTTAACTCTGTTAACGCCACCCAGATATTGTCAGGCAAGAGACCCCTGAGAGCAATCGGAAGTAGCCTATCCGGAAGAAAACGTGGCAATCGTGACTCTTCAAACCCACACTTTCCCCTCCTCTACATTGACAGGTTACCAATGTTAGACGCGTAACCATCCGGAAGCCTTAAATCCTTGAGCCATTTCAGGAGGAGGAGCTTCTTTTCCTTTGTAAGCACGTATTGAGCCATCGGTCTAACTGGTTTACCATTGACGTATACCAAGTCTAATTGTTGCATATGTAACATGTTATGTTTACTAAATATGTAACATGTTATATTTACTAAATATAACATGTTACACCAGTGGAAAATATCAAGTCTATTGCACAAGCATTTGGCCCAAAGATTGAAACTTTAAAAGTAGATTTACTATTATAATTAATCAAAAAACAAGAAATCCCAGCTAGTTTTTGTATCTTCTACAAACCGAAGTTGGGGATTTTGTTTTCTCGATTAATTGCTAAATCTACTTTCAAAGTTTCAATCTTTGGACCTAATGCTTGTGCAAAAAACTTGAGATTTTCCACTCCAGCATAACCCCATGGTAGTGGTTGTACGTGATAGTAGTGGAGTTGGATTAAAAGACTTGAAAATTAGATATTTAGTAACTTATCTAATTGTTGCATATGTAACATGTTATGTTTACTAAATATGTAACATGTTATGTTTACTAAATATAACATGTTACATATTTGATTATGAGTACGGTTATTTATCGTTTTCTTTATAGTGGCATATGTTTTCTTCTATTCGTTAATATTACTAACATATGTTTTCTTCTATTCGTTAATATTACTAAATATGTAACAAACTAGGATACAGAAACTGTATCCTAATTTGTTTCATATAAGGTGCATCTAGGGTACCAGGATTGATATCAGGCGCTCAAACGTAGGCGACATAATCACCACCGCGATGCCTGTCAATCGCCCCAAAATGAGATCTAGAACTAGATGTTCCTAAACTATTTCATCCACAGCTTTTCTTACTTATTTGTTTGTAATTGAAGCAAATAATACTAAGTTTACACCTTGTCTAATTCCTCCCATTAGTGGGATTATGTATCAACCACACTCACATTCCAGTTGTTAAACAACAAATGACATCACAATGGGCGCCCAAAGCACGGAAATGCTTATTCAAGGTTACCGATCAAATGAAGTCATCCATCCTACAAAGCTCACCCCAGCTCAACAGGAGCAGCAATCATGATTCTCAAATACCATCTTTCACACCAGCAGTTAAATTTTGTAACCAATCATTTGGGGAAGGGGGAGCAAGTCATTTAACCATATAAATTACATTAATTTACACTCCCAATCACATACCAAAAAATAAAGAAAATAAAGCAGCAACCATAGAGCCAGGTAATCCACATAACGATCAACATACACTACAGATATGTTAAATGACTTGTGAGTAACATAGACATGAGTTCCCCTTGTCTCCATTATCTAACACTTCATCCAAAATTGTGGTCAGTTATTTCAGATCTTATTAGAATGTCCTACGCAGTTCTTGAAGAAAATAACTTGAAAATTTTAACTTTCAATGTAGGTGGAACATCAGAAAGTATCATAGAAAGTCAAGAAAAGCATATATGATTAGTCACATGAACATCCATTAATAGATACAACATAGTCAGGTGAGAAAAAAAGGGGGAGCAACACAGAAATAAAAGAAACAAGGTAGAAGAGAGAAATGAGGAGTAATTTTAATAACAACACACGCATACACACACAGAAACACTCACAGACACCCACAACAGACCAACAAAGTTTGAGTAGTAATTTTAATAACAATTTTTAAATTTTAATTAAAATAATTAAATTATATTAAAATTATTGTTGAAAGTTAATTGGTATTAAATTCTGAGAGAAATGAATAAGGAGTAGAAACACAGATTAAAAAAAAAAATCACAGACAGATTAAAAAAAAAATGAGTATTTATAATCGAGAAATCGAAACAAATTCGGATATTCGGGTCCCCCACTCTGTTAATCGAGAAACCCATTTGCATTTGGGTTTTCACCACCAATTTAATCGAGAAACACAGATTAAAAAAAAATCACGACAGCATTCAAGACGGCGTGAGAAATCGAAACAAATTCATATTCACAACAAATTAACACACTATCCTCGAATTAGAACTACTTATTTGAAAGAAATCGAAACATTTACCTTGATTTGATTTGATTAGAGCAAGAGAGAGAAACACGGTGGAGAGGCGGCGGACGGATCCAGACGGCGTGAGAGCTCGAGCGGACGGTGGAGAGGTTGAGAGGTGGACGGCGACGGACGGCGACGGCGGCGACAGTGGAGAGGTGGACGGACGGCGACGGACGCTTCTTCTTCTTCTAGGTCGAGGTCGCACAGAGAGAGATAGCGGGAAGAGAGAGAGGGAAATTTGTGGCGTAATTGATATCTCGAGGTATAAATTAAGTATTTATAATTTCACCAAATGACGGAATATTCCGCCGCTAAATATTAATTATAGCGGCGGAAATTAAATTCCGACGCTATAATTAATATATAGCGGCGGAATATTCCGTCAGCCGATAAATCCGACGCTAAACTATACGTACGCTCACCTGGATCGATGACATGGCACTCTCACCGACGGAAATTTCCGCCGCCGATTTTAAATCCGCCGACGGAAATTTCCGCCGCTATTATTAATAAATATAATTGTTTTCATTATATTTTTTAAAAAAACAAATAAATCATTAATATTTATTAATTTTAATTTAATAAATATCATTATTTTTATTTATATAAAAATAAATAAATCATAAATATTAATTAATTTTAATTTTATAATGCCATTATTTTTATTTATATAAAATATGAAAGTTATTTTAAATTACTCTCAAAAAAATAAATATGAGTCAATAAATATTATTTTTGAAAAATTTTTAATTTAATAAATATCATTATTTTTATTTATATAAAAATAAATAAATCATAAATATTTATGATATTTTTGAAAAATAAATAAATCATAAATATTAATTAATTTTAATTTTATAATGCCATTATTTTTATTTATATAAAATATGAAAGTTATTTTAAATTACTCTCAAAAAAATAAATATGAGTCAATAAATATTATTTTTGAAAAATTTTTAATTTAATAAATATCATTATTTTTATTTATATAAAAATAAATAAATCATAAATATTTATGATATTTTTGAAAAATAAATAAATCATAAATATTAATTAATTTTAATTTTATAATGCCATTATTTTTATTTATATAAAATATGAAAGTGATTTTAAATTACTCTCAAAAAATAAATATGAGTCAATAAATATAATTTTTGAAAAATTTTTAATTTAATAAATATCATTATTTTTATTTATATAAAAATAAACCCTAAATCATAAATATTTATGATATTTTTGAAAAATAAATAAATCATAAATATTAATTAATTTTAATATTATAATGCCATTATTTTTATACCCTATACCCTATACCCCTACCCTATACCCTATACACTATACCCTATAAATTCTATATATTATACCCTATACCCTAATATATACCCTATACTTATACCCTATACCCTATATACCCTATACCCTAAATACTCTACCCTATACCCTATACCCTATACCCTATAACCTATACCCTATACCCTATACCCTATACCCTATACCCTATACCCTATACCCTATACCCTATACCCTATACACTATACACTATACCCTATACCCTATACACTATACCCTACCCTATACCCTAAACCCTATACCCTAAACCCTATACCCTATACCCTATACCCTATACCCTATACCCTATACCCTATACCCTATACCCTATACCCTATACCCTATACCCTATACCCTATACCCTATACCCTATACCCTATACCCTATACCCTATACCCTATACCCTATACCCTATACCTATACCCTATACCCTATACCCTATACCCTATACCCTATACCCTATACCCTATACCCCTATACCCTATACCCTATACCCTATACCCTATACCCTATACCCTATACCCTATACCCTATACCCTATACCCTATACCCTATACACTATACCCTATACCCTATACCCTATACCCTATACCCTATACCCTATACCCTATACCCTATACCCTATACCCTATACCCTATACAATATACCCTATACCCTATACCCTATACCCTATACCCTATACCCTATACCCTATACACTATACCCTATACCCTATACCCTATACCCTATACCCTATACCCCTATACCCTATACCCTATACCCTATACCCTATACCCTATACCCTATACCCTATACCCTATACCCTATACCCTATACCCTATACCCTATACCCTATACCCTATACCCTATACCCTATACCCCTATACCCTATATCCTATACCCTATACCCTATACCCTATACCCTATACCCTATACACTATACCCTATACCCTATACCCTATACCCTATACCCTATACCCTATACCCTATACCCTATACCCTATACCCTATACCCTATACCCTATACCCTATATCCTATACCCTATATCCTATACCCTATACCCTATACAATATACCCTATACCCTATACCCTATACCCTATA
This sequence comes from Adenophora triphylla var. japonica, assembly GCA_022495995.1. Lineage (NCBI taxonomy): Eukaryota > Viridiplantae > Streptophyta > Magnoliopsida > Asterales > Campanulaceae > Adenophora > Adenophora triphylla. Next base: position 169,847 of record JAFEMH010000463.1, on the reverse strand, counting down.
CACTATACCCTATACCCTATACCCTATACCCTATACCCTATACCCTATACCCTATACCCTATACCCTATACCCTATACCCTATACCCTATACCCTATACCCTATACCCTATACTCTACACCCTATATGTTATACCCTATACTCTATACCCTATATACTATACCTTATACCATATACCCTATACCCTATACTCTATACCCTATACCCTATACCCTATACCCTATACCCTATACCCCTATACCCTATATCCTATACCCTATATCCTATACCCTATACCCTATACCCTATACCCCTATACCCTATACCCTATACCCTATACCCTATACCCTATACCCTATACCCTATACCCTATACCCTATACCCTATATCCCTATACCCTATACCCTATACCCTATACCCTATACCCTATACCCTATACCCTATACCCTATACCCTATACCCTATACCCTATACCCTATACCCTATACCCTATACCCTATACCCTATACCCTATACACTATACCCTATACCCTATACCCTATACCCTATACCCTATACCCTATACCCTATACCCTATATACACCCTATACCCTATACCCTATGCCCTATACCCTATACCCTATACCCTATACCCTATACCCTATACCCTATACCCTATACCCTATACCCTATACCCTATACCCTATACCCTATACTCCTATACCCTATACCCTATACCCTATACCTATACCCTATACTCCTATACCCTATACCCTATACCCTATACCCTATACCCTATACCCTATACACTATACTATCTATACCCTATACACTATACTATACCCTATACCCTATACCCCTATACCCTATACACATTATAACCTATATCATATATCCTATACCCCTATACCCTATACCCTATACCCTATACCCTATACCCTATACACTATACCCTATACCCTATGCCCTATGCCCTATGCCCTATACACTATACCCTATAACCTACATCCTACATCCTATATCCTATACCCTATACCCTATACCATATACCCTATACACTATACCCTATATCCTATACTTATATACCCTATACCCTATACCCTATATTAATTCTATACCCTATACCCTATATGGTTTAGGTTTAGGTTTAGGGTTTAGGGTTTAGTGGTTTAGGGTTTAGGGTTTAGGGGTTTGTGGTTTAGTGGTTTGTGTGGTTTGTGGTTTAGTGGTTTAAGGTTTAAGGTTTAGGTTTGTGGGTTTGTGGTTTGTGGTTTAGTGTTTAGGGTTTAGGGTTTAGGTTTTAGGGTTTAGGGTTTAGGGTTTAGGGTTTAGTGGTTTAGGGTTTAGGTTTAGTGGTTTAGGTTTAGGTTTGTGGTTGTGGGTTTAGGTTAGTGGTTTGTGGTTTAGGGTTTGTGGTTTAGGTTTGTGGTTTAGGGTTTAGTGGTTTAGGGTTTAGTGGTTTAGGCTTTGTGGTTTAGGGTTTAGGGGTTTAGTGGTTTAGGGTTTAGGTTGTGGTTTAGGTGGTTTAGGGTTTGTAGGGTTTAGGGTTTAGTGGCTTGTTAGGTTTGGGGTTGTGGGTTAGTGGTTTGTGGTTTAGGTTTAGGGTTTAGTGGCTTAGGGGTTAGGGGTTAGGTTTAGGGTTTGTGGTTTAGTGGTTTATACAAAACAAGGAACTAACCAACTATTAGACAACACTGGAGATTATTGTCTCATAAGTCATAACTAAGATATCCGTAAAACAAAGACCCACATCATTACCGCCGAGCACACCGTACTCTCTCGCCCCCACCACCGCGCATGTCATCATCTACATCGTAAGCTTCAATGTTGACATCGTGAAGGGTTGTCTCCTCGCACTCATCATCGAAGCTCCATATCGTCATCTGCGATGAAGGCTTAGGAGGCAAAGACACCCTCCCAGGGCCTTGCATTGTACAGGGAGAAGAAGGTCTTGGAAGTGGTCAGGAGAAGGGTATGCAAAATGGACAGAAAATTACATTCCCACACGAGAAGCCGATGAAGCTCCTGACACTCTTACTGGAGACATAGTCTTTGTACTACAACAGAAAGAGCACCCAAAGTTCAAGCGAAAGGGTGATGACATATTTGTTAGGGGCTAAATATCCTTTTCAAACTTCCCAGATTCCTTGACTTCCGAACAATGCAAGGCCCTAGAGGGTGTGCTGCCTCCTAAGCCTTCATCGCAGATGACAGATATGGAGCTTGATGATGAGTGCGAGGAGACAACCCTTCACGATGTCAACATTGAAGCTTACGATGTAGATGATGACATGCACGGTGGTGGGGGCCAGAGAGTACAGTGTGCTCAAAGAAGCAATGATGTGGGTCTTTGTTTTCTGGATATCTTAGTTATGACTTATGAGACAATAATCTCCAGAGTGTTGTCTAATAGTTGGTTAGTTCCTTGTTTTGGACTAATCTTGTTTTTGTTTTATTTTGGATACTCCTCGACCTACCCATTCCATAACTTAACCCCCGAACCCTCAAATCTCTTTAAAATCAAAAAGGTTTTTCTTATTGTTTTCCTAAATAAATGATAAGTGGCGAAATTAAAATTTAAATTCTTTGTCGAAACAAAAACGTACATGAATGTTCGTTCAAAAAAAAAAAAAAAAGAACCTGATGACGCCACAACTTTCGGGATCTCACAAGGATGAATAACTGGCTTGACTGAATGTGGTACTTATAATGGCATTATAAAATTAAAATTAATAAATATTTATGATTTATTTATTTTTTCAAAAATATCATAAATATTTATGATATTTTAATGTTTTTTAGTTTGTTATTTTGTTAATTAGTTCTAAAAATAAACAAAAATTACATTTTATTATCAGCAACGGAATTTTCCGTCGCTGATATATAAAAAATATTAAATTATCGGCGGCGGAAATATTCCGTCGGTGTTTAATAAAAAAACATTTAATTTCACCGTCGGAAATATTCCGTCGGTGTAATATTTCAAAAAGAAAAATAAAAATATTTTAATTTCACCGTCGGAATATTTCCGACGCCGATAAATAAAAAAAAAAAAAAAAATGATATATTTTCACCTGCGGAATATTTCCGTCGCCGATAAAGATTTAGCGGCGGAATATTCCGTCGGTAAATCAACCGCCAAATTAGCGGCGGAAATAAACGAATATTCGAGGAATATTCGTTTTAGCTGCTGAATTTAGCGGCGGAATTAAATTCCGTCGCTAAATTTGACGCCAAAAATTTTCCGACGCTAAAGCCTATATTCCGCCGCTATTTAGCGACGGAATCTGTCCGTCGCTGATAATTCCGTCGCTAAATGACCTGTTTCTGGTAGTGCAGATTCCGGCTCGATTAGGACTATCCCAGCTCCACTAACACTTTTGGTTGCTGACCCATCTGAGTAGACTTTCCAAAGAATCGTCAAAGGTGTTAATGACGACTTGGGACTCTGGCTCTTTCCCTTTGACTTTCTCCTTCTGAGCTCGTACCTCGCTATCTTCCTTGGTGAACATCAGCTCGACCAAGAAGTCTGCTAGAGATTGAGCCTTCAACGCCTTTCGAGGTCGATACTCGATGTCGAATTCCGTGAGGGCAATTGACCAATTGAGTAAGCGACCTGAACTTTATGGCTTATGAAGAATTTTTCTTAAGGGAGCATTCGTAAGAACCACTATAGGGTGAGCCAAGAAATAAGCTCGCAGCTTCCTTGAAGCCACGACTAAAGCATATGAGACCTTTTCTGCGTTGTAGTACCTGCTTTCAACATCTGATAGAGCCTTGCTTACATAGTACACGGGCTTTTGAAGCCCCTCCTCTTCTCGAACCAATACTGCAGCAACTGATTTGTCCCCTACGGATAGATACACGAACAAGGTCTCACCAATAGTCGGGCTGCTCAATAGTGGAGGAGTAGCATGGTACTCCTTGAGTTATTGGAACGACGAATGAAATTCGGCCATCCACTCAAAGTTTTTCGTCCCCCTCAATGATTTGAAGAAGGGGAGAGACCTTTCAGCCGACTTGGCTATAAAATGACCTAGGGCTGCCACCCTGCCGTTAAGTCGCTGCATATCCTTTACACTTGCAGGCTCCTTCATCTCGACTAGAGCCTTGATCTTTTCTGGGTTAGCTTCTATACCTCGTTGGGACACCATGAATCCAAGAAACTTGCCAGCTGCCACTCCAAATACGCATTTGCTCGGGTTGAGCTTCATGTCGTTTGCTCGCAAATTGGCGAATGTTTCCTTTAGGTCGACCACGTGACGTCCGGCCTTTGTTTTGATGACCATATCGTCGATGTAGGCCTCCATGTTTCGGCCAATCTGCGAGGCAAATACCTTGTTTACCATGCGTTGATAAGTTGCTCCTGCGTTCTTCAACCCAAATGGCATCATGTTATAGCAATAGATGCCTCCAGCTGCTTGGAAAGCTGTCTTCACCACGTCATCCTCATGCATCTTGATCTGATGATAGCCTGAATAGGCATCTAGGAAGCTGAGGGTGGAGTGGCCAGCAATATAATCCACGAGCTTGTCAATCCTTGGGAGAGGATAGCCGTCCTTTTCGGGGCAGCAAGATTGAGGTTGGTGAAGTCGACACACATTCTCCACTTGCCATTTGACTTCTTCACCATGACCACGTTGGCTAACCAGGTCGTGTGCGTGGCCTCCTTAATTATACCTGCACTCAAAAGTTTTTGTACCTCGAGTTTGATGGCTTCTTCTTTGTCCCGAGCAAAGTTCCTTAATTTTTGGGGCCTTGGCTTGATGGTTGGGTTGACTTCCAGCCTGTGAACCGCGACCTCCTCCTTGATCCATTTCATGTCCTCAACTCGCCATGCAAAGACATCACTGCTTTCCTTGAGCAACTCGACAATTTCTAACCTTTCTTCAGGTGACAGCTGCCTCCCTATCTGAATTTTTTGCTCCGGATAAGAGGGATTTGTGATCACTAATTCTAGCTCGTCTACAGCCTCTAACTCTGGGCCATCCCTGAACTGTAGGGTTTCAATGATGATCTCCCTAACCCTCTGTCTTTCTTCAGCCCCTAAGTGGGGAGCTTCCTCAGTAATCATCTCATCCAGCTTGTCTGCAGTCTCACTGGTGGTGGCCCCCGAGTTATTGTCGATCTGGAGGCATAGCTTGCCTATGGAGACTTGGTCGACAATAACTGTATCTGGATTGACCATAGTGGTTTCAGAGTGACGTGTCAACTCAATCATGATCTCGTCATGTGAGCGATAGGTCGACTCTTCCACAATGGTGATTGTAGATAATCGAGTAGTTTTGGTGACTGACTGAGACAACTTTAAGTATCCTTCTGCGGTCTCAATCTCTAGCTCTCTCTTCTTCCTTTCACGAAGTACATGATCAAGATACTCTTGAGCTGTGCCTTGTACACAGCCGACTCCAGCTGGTGTGGGGAATTTAACTCGTTGATGGGGGATTGAGGCCACCATTCCAAGTGCGACCTGGCCAGGGATTCCAAGAATAGTAGCATAATCACTATTGACATCTATGACAATAAATTTTACCTTGGACACGATCCTATAGGGATGCTGTCCTAAGTCGACATCCAGCTCAGTCTGCCCCTTAGCATCAACTCGGTGGTTTGTGAAGCCCTCCAACCTGCCATCATACCTTTCGAGCTGCTCGTTTGAGAGACCCATCTCTTGGAATGTCTTATAGAACAGAATATCCTTGCAGGCCCCCGTGTCGACTAAGAGTCTGGTCGTCGTACATCCATCAATGAGTCCTGGGATGATGAGAACTTGCTCTCTAGCCGCCATATTAGTTGGTAGCTCGTGAGGATAAAATCTGATCACCTCATCTCTAACGTGGCTCCTTGGCGGTACATGTGGGGCTTTGTTGAGCTGAAAGATCTTATGCTTGATAGCTGTGTTGCTAGCTTGTTCAGTAATGACGCCTAGATTCAATCTAGGTTGCCTTGGCTCTTGAGGCCCTCCTGCGGGTCACTCACCTCCGCCGCCTTGAGGCCTTTTAACATACGCGTCGAGCCTACCTTGTTCGACCATCCTCTGAATGATACGCTTCAAGCTCATGCAATCTTTTGTGGTATGGCCTGTATCCTTGTGGTACTCGCAGTACTTGGAGTTGTCCCTTCTGAACTTATTTTCTGGGTTCATTGGGGCAGGTGGGGCCAGCTCGACGACATTCATAATCTCAGTTCGACTCACCGTTAGGGGAGTGAAAGCCTCAGGCACCTTTTCTGTTGCCCTGGTCCTGTTCTTACCATTCTTGTTGTTTCCCCCGTTCTTGGCTGAGTCCTTCTTATCATCAGCGACCTCAGTCTTGGGGCCTTTCCCATTCTTCTTTTCTTTTCTCTCCTCGGCCAACGCTACGTTGTAGGCCTTTTCAAATAACTCTTGTCGAGTAGTGACCGTTTGAACTGTTAGCTCGTAATCCAGGTCCGCCGAGGAAATTCCACTCCTGAAGCAATTGATCACCTCCCTATCTGTGAGGTCCTCCTCTATCTTGTCTACCATCTCTTTGAACTTGGCGTAGTAGCTCATTGAGCTTTCATTTTTTCCTTGCACCAGGTTGTTGAGATCGGTGACAGTCATCTTCCGAGCTCCAGCAGTCGAGAAGCGATCTAAAAACTTTGTTCTCATATGGGTCAAGGTCGAGATGCTCCCCATTGCTAGACCATTGAACCATGTAAGGTCTGCCCCTGTGAGTATGCTGATGAGCGCTTTGCACATCATGTCGTCCTCATTGGAGACAAAGCACATGGTTGCTTCTAGGTGATGTATGTGGCTCTTAGCATTGGTTGCACCCAAATACTTTTCTAGGAGAGGCAATCTGAAACCTGGAGGAGGTCGACGATCAATTAATTCCTTAGATAAGGGACGAAGAACAAAATCTTTGTGCTCGACCTTTCCAGTATCAGCTTTCTTTTCAGCTTCCCATTGCTCGAACTTTCTCTTCCATACCAGCCATTCCCTAGCATCTGGGTTGTCATCCTTAGCTGAAGGAACATCGTTGGATCTATGCCTCTCACTCCTAGGGGGAGTCACTTTTCTGCTCCTTCTGTCTTGGTGAGAGGGCGACCTAACTGACTTAGTCGGCGACCTGCGCCTATCCTCCCTTATGGGCGACCTGTGCCTACCATTTCCGACTGGCGACCTGCGCCTGTCATCCCTTATAGGCGACCTTCGCCCATTTCGGTCCTTGTGGGACTGTGACCTCTGCGTCCTTGCTGGAGATCTCCTTAAGCTCCGACTAGCTTCCAACCGTGTCCTCAGGTCGGACTGAGCCTCTTGCTCTCTATTTCTGTTGAGACTGGCCCTCAGATCGTCACTTGGGACATGGATAGGCGATTGAGGCCATACAACCATCCTTTGGTCAACATTCTGTCCCACAGTCTCCTTTGGGCGAGCATTCCTAGCATGCTCCCTATTTGAAACCTGAGAGGGAGCCACCCTCTCTGACCTTCTATCTGCCTGTTCTGCCTCCTCCATTGCCAATAACTCGACCAGAATCTGAGCTCGCTCCATCATCATTTCTTTTCTGCTCAAAGGGTTGGATCAGGGACCTGTCCTGTTTCCGGTGTTCATCTGCCCAGTTGGGCGTTTTGGAGGAGGTGGAACTCCTTGCCCCTCCATAGGCCGCTTGTCTCTCCTTCCATCTGGCAATCCTCTGCCATCTGCCACACTGTTTGATCGCGTTGCCCTAGCATGTTGACGCAGTGGAGGGGGAGGAGGCAAGTTAGCGTTTCCAGCATTTGCATTTGCATTATTGTTTCCTTCTTCGTGCCCGAGTGAGGCCTCAGATACATGTCCATCCGAAGTCACCATGATTGCAGGTTGAGAAAACTTTCGAGGTCAAGTTATGCACGGTTCCCGACAATGGAACCAAACTGATGCCGCAGGAAATGTGCTTATCAATCTTCCTCCACGTGGCAGGACTGATCACTTGGCTCCTTGACCTGAAAACCAGAACCCACGACTAGCCGGATGTGTCTCCGGCTTAGACCCTCGGGCGTGAGAGTAAGTATATGAATTGGAGAGCAAAAATGTATTGAATAAAGATGATTCAGATAACAAAATTGCAGTTACCTTATAACTGTGGTAGTGATGAAGTATTTATAGTTGATGAGGGCGGTTATTTTTGGTGGGCTACATGAGCTCCGTGATTCATGGGACAGTTACATGTCATGGGAACGTGTCCTGGATAGGCTCTTGAATTATAGGGAACCGGTTATGGAAAGATTTGAGGCTCGTACATCTGCATCAGTTAGGTCGACGCTTGTTTGGGCAAGTCGAGGTCGACACTTGGATTTAGGTCGACCTGACTGACGGGTAGAGTTGGATCGTACCTGAAATAGAACTTGGGTCATGAAGTCGGACTTAGTTAGTTCGGGACCTGGTAGGTCGGACAATGAACTTAAGTCGACGGATCAATGAGATGGGCCTTGGGCCATGTGACCATTGGGCCTAGCCCACTGAGAAAAGGGGTGGCGATAATTCCTTGTGGGTTGGACTTTACTCGCTTAGCCCAGCTTGACACTTTTGGTATATTCAACACCAAATGTATTGATTAAAAATTAATAATAGGCAATGATACCTAAATAAAACCGAAGCATTTATGGGACGGACGAGCAATCCCAATTTCTGGAGAAATTTGGGCAGCATTACGGGTATTCTCGAAGAATTTCAAGAAAAAATCCGGCATGACCTCTCGTCGGTGCACATTGACAAGGCGACATGATCTCTCGTTAGAACATGTCGTGAGAGCGACATGTCCCTACGCGAAACCATGTTGCAATGGCAACATGCCCACACGTGCTGGGTTTTGGGATAGGTATGAAAGCCTATTAGAAATTTTGAAACAATTCATTTTAGTATATTTTGAAAATGTTGTGTCAAAAACCAACCGTTTGGGTAAGCTGAAAATGTGTGGTTCCACCTATGATGCGCTAGGGGGAAAGGTTTGACATTAGGCGCTCAAGCGTAGGCGACATACATCACCGTCCGCGATGCCGTCAATCGCACCCAAGGGTTCTAGATCTATGTGACATAGTGTACGGATGACTATGTTCCTTTATTTGCGAAAAATATTTTTTTTTATTTTTATATATATTTTTTTATTTTTTTATTTGAAAAGGGGGTGACAAAGGAAAATCAACACACACACACACCCCACAGAGATACAATAATCAAATGATCATGAACTTGATCATGGGGATTGCTCACAATCACAACCTGTATCAAGGAAATCAAATCCTGCAAAATGGCAACTTCTGTCGCGTGACACAGGACTGATGAGGCCAGTTCTTTCACGTGACAGAAGGAGCCATATATCCAGAATCTAAATCAATAAACAGAACTAGCCCCAGCCTCCAAGCTTATGCCACAACTCAACATCAAGCCCCAGCACAACAAAATAGGACACAAGGATGAAAAGGAATAAAGCAAAGCAATAAATGCATTTACACACATATAATGTCACCAACAATGCACACACAAATGAATGAAATGAATGTTGAACAAGCATTGAAGTTTGACCCAGTTTTGAAAACAAGTTTCATGTCCCCAGCAGAGTCGCCACTGAATGTACGCTCACCAAAATTTTAAAAGATTTTTGGGAGTCGCCACGCCGTTTTAAAGGAAACATTGAAAACCTTTGAAAAGAGAAAATGTGTTCGGGGGTCAGGTTACGTGTTGGAAAGAACTGAGAGTTCACCAAACACGCCTCGTCCGTAAACGAGTCTTTCTATGTTCAACATTCAAAACATTCAAGAGTGTGTGCAAAATGTGTGAGACAAGATATGTGATAAAATGCATATAAGTGCTTTGTTTTATTGCTCATCGAAGGAAGATACATCTTGTGAACCAATTGACATGGGAGGCCACATCCCAATTACAATGCTATAAACAACTTACAACTGAAATGGACCAGCTGCAAAGTGGTTACATGTGTCGCGTGACACAGGACCTTGGATGGTCAAATGTGTCGCGTGACACACCATACCAGTTTGCAGAGATCTTACAAAGTTGGGATTACAGAGGAAACCAAAGGACAGAGATCAACACAATCACTTCAAATGAGTGTGGATATTGAGGATCCACACTCTATTTTGAGTGACAAGCGAGCTAGATGAACGAATTACAACTGAGATGATGGTCTCTGCGGAGTGGCTGGTTATGTCGCACTACACAGGACCTGAAGTGGCCATTTGTGTCGCGTGACATAACGTGACTCTCTGCAGAGACATTACAATTTGGAATTAGATTCAACAGAGACTCAATCAGATCTGATTAGCATAACAATTCAACTCAGAATACCACACATCAGCAATGGATTGACCAAAGGGGTGTGGATATGGGGAGATCCACACTCCCTTGGCAATCAATCCACAAATGCAATGAAATCAAACCATGAACAAGCAATTAAACTAAACGAATCAATTAAACAGAGAGATAGCGATTGAAATTCGACAATTAGGAACAGATGGAGTATAATTGTCGAATCAGATGAAGAGATATGACAATGGACTATGCAAAGTAGCAAATATGAGAGAGAGAAGGAGGGAGAGAGTGGTTACCCTTGTAGATCCATAATTCTACACTATGTTCAGTGTAGAATCCTTCAAAATAGCTTCAGATGGGAATTCGAACACAGCAGGAGCTCCTGGGCTTAGATCTTCAATGGTATGTATGAAGTATGGAGGTAGATGGGTAAGATGTGTATGTGAGATGAGGGAATTGGAGGGAATTGGTATAGGTTTGTGTGGAAGGAGGAGAGAGACGAGTTTCTGGGGGAATTTTGGCAGGGTGACAGTAGGGAGTGAAAAAAGGATCCTGAAATGAGAGGGGGAGGGTCCAATTTATAGGCTGCTGATGAGGGCCTATTCTGTCTCACGACCTTCTGCTTCAGTTTTCCATGGCTCGAGATGTCGCACGACTAAGCAAGCCACTAACCGTTTCTGGCGCCAAAACCTGGTTCTGGAACATTCCAAGTTAATTCCCAATAAGTCCAAACTGAATAATACCTTATAGGTCCTTTTGCCTGAGAAAAATACTTAAAAGTACTTTCTTCGCAAGAAACTTATAAAAAGTTTCCGAAAGTCTCAGAACAGATCGGAAATTTACCAAAATGCCCCTAGTGCAATTTTATTTCATTAAAAGGCACTAATGAAGGGTCGCGAATTCGATTGGCGTACTTACACATGCACGGCTTCTAGCATGGTTAGGTTATCGACGTCAATTGTTGTGCCTCACTGGCCTAGTGAGGTGACGTCTATCGGAGGGACGTACTGCGGTTCATTGATCAAGTCAGCAATATTAGCGTTGTAGGTGGTGGCAACGGAGCAGAGGAAGACGACGGAGATGCCATGGAGAGTTTTTGCACAGGGTTACTTTCAAAGAAGTAGAGGCAGGGTAAAGAGATGAGAGTTGAGAGATGAGTTGTAAGGAGAGTTGTGATTAGCCTTGTCTAGGCAATAAATAGGACAACTATTCATGACTTACCTAGGAACTCAAAATAGATGAGGAGAAGAAAAAGAAATCGTGTGATGATTATATTTCTCACCTTTTGGGAATCCTTTATCATAACAAATTAGGGATTTAAAATTTGAATCTTTATCATATTTTGTGATTGATTTACTTGCCTCCCAAATCCGAGACTTGCCATATCCAAACAAATCCAACCACTTAGATTGAGCAACACTAAACCGTAGTCTCCTTTGACTAAAAGAAATCTCGAACACAACATTAAGAAAGTATCATTGAACACAATAAAATCATTAATCAATAACATGGTAACAACGATAAAAAAATTTGTTTATATTTTTACCAAGGATTTCGAATGCCCTATTTATCACATTATGCCTATCATGAGATAATGCACACAAAGTGGAGATCAATCTCAATAAAGTTTAACATAAGATGACTAAATTACATATTGACATGGTTTGACATGCAAGAAGTCAATGAGATAGCCCTCGATCATGTAGCCTCTAGAATGACTCCATATTTTGGCATTGAATCAATCACTGAGAGGAGCTTTACACTCTCACACCATAGTTTTTACCCAACTTTTCTTCTCAAGTGATGTGATGTGGTGGATTATGTTACATGTAATTTCCTAGTTTCCTAGACATAGTTTCCCTATTTTGAAGTATTTAGTTTAATTCGGAGGTAATTTTGGGATAGTATGTTAAAGTGAGATTGTATTGAAAGTTATTGTAATCCGAGGGTATTTGAGTTGTTTTATTTTATATTCGGATGTAATGTTTTCAAGGAGCTAAAGTCGAGCTTAAAAGGTTGAAGAATCCAGTGACCAAACTGCAAATCTGAAGACCAGGGACTTTTCTGGAAGCTGGAGGACCTTAGTGGAATTTGCAAAACTTCATGGACCTTTTGGGAATCCCAAATTTAACTTGGAGAAGGATTATTTGAGCTCACTTTTGGAGGATTTAAGGAAAGAAAATACTTATTTCTTTCCCTTATTATTTTCCTACTATAAACAGGAGTTTTAATAGATTTTTACGTTTTTTATCTTATGTTTTCATTAGAATTGAGGAGGAAACTTTTGAAGATTAGTACTTCCATGGTGAACTAATTTCCTTTGCTTTGGTATTGATTATTGAACCGTTCTTGATTTCAATTGAGGTTAATTTCTTTTCATCTCTTTTATCCTATTTATATTTTATCTTGTTCTTGATTGATTAAATTAATTTCTAGGGTTTTGCAATAAGGCCGATTGTTTAAATCCTTTTTATTGATTTATTGCTAGAATCTCCTAAGATTGTGTCAATTTAAGGTTTCTCAAGTAGCATGCTTATAGTCCATGCATGTGTCATGGTGGATTGTGAATTAGGAGAAAATAAACAATTATCTAATTGAAATAACATTAGAAAGTGTTCTCGATCTTCATCTCTTAAATCGTTAATCAATTAGTATTTTGAATCTAGACTGTGTTAGTTAGGTTTGAATATTGATTTAGGGTTATTAGTGAGTGTGTCACTGCTATTAACTAATATTAAAGAAAGAGATAGAGATTGAAATACATCTCGTGATCGAGTGAATAGGATAAAATTGAAAAGAATTGACCGATGATATTTGAATGATAGACGGGGATATTAATCAATCCAAAGTGCTTTCCTTTATTTGTTTACAATATAGTTTTTATTCCCGTCTTAGGAAGTAATCAGAATCAATCTTAGACCCCCAATCTTGTCAAGTGACAATTGTGCGAACTTATAACCGTTATTCGTGTTCGATCCTGGACTTGCTCTAGCTACATTTTGTGGCCTAGTCTTCGGTTAATTTGTAGGCGTGCGACTTTAGCCTATCAAATTTTGGCACCGTTGCCGGGGAACGGTATTTATTTGTTTGCACTCTTATTCTTTTTGTTAATCTATTTCTTTTTCTTTTTTTATTGTCATCTTGTGGTGTGGAACCTTTTATGGTCCATACCCGTTCTGCTAATAACCTTGCTAGTCCCTTTGTTCTAGATATGGAAATATATTTTAGGAGCAGGAGAAAACAAAGCAAGGAACCTAGGAGGATTTTGCAGTTAGAAGAGATGAATGATAATAATGGTAGGGGTGATCATGAGCCAGAGGTTGTGGATAACGGCGGTAATGGAAGAGGTAATAATAACCCATCTCCCCCACATCTGACATTGAGGCAGAGAATTGCTCCGAACTGGAATGAGCAACCACAAGCAGTCCGGTTCCCTGATTTGCCTACTGGGGTCACATTTGAATTGAAGCCAGGATTGTTAAATCAGTTGCCCTACTTCAATGGGATGCCAGGGGAAAATCCTAATCAGTACGTAGCGCAGTTTGTGCAGATTTGTGAGAGCATGAAACTGGCTATAATTCCTTTTAAACAACTGTTGTTGAGAGCATTTTCCTTTACTCTTAAGGATAATGCAAATGCGTGGTATTATCACCTTGCACTGAATAGTATCACGTCTTGGCAGTAGCTAAAAGAGGTATTTCTTGACAAGTTCTTTCCTCTAGATCAAATCAATGTAATGAAACGGGATATCAGTAACATGGAACAGCGGTCTGATGAGTCTCTATATGAATATTTCAATCGGTTCTATAAGCTTTGCAGAAGTTGCTCATATCATGGCTTTGATGATGAGCAGCTGATTGTGTACTTTTATGGGGATTAACTGTGCAGGATAAATAGATGGTGGATTCTTCTTGTGGAGGTAGTATTCTGAATAAAACTACCAGGGATGCAAAGAAGTTGATGGAGGAATTGGCCAAGAGCGCAAGAACTCATGGAAGAAGGTCTAGTATTAGACAAGTCAGCGCAGTAGGATCGGGTGATAAAACTAGCGAGTTGGAGACTGAGATTGAAGATGTTAAAAGTTTGTTGGAAACGTTGGTTTTGGGTCAACAACCTCAGCATTGTGGCATTTGTAACTATGTGACTAACCCAACTGATTCTTGCCCATCTCTTCAGTCGGATGAGATTATGGATGTCAATGCTATAGGATTTAATCAGCAGGGTCAGAGGCCACCGTTGTACAACTACAACTCCTCGAGCAATGTTCATCCGAACCTCAGGTATGGTCCATTACAGGGTCAACAAGGTTTCAGGGGACATCATTTTAATAATCAGCAGCAGGGGTACCAGCAAGGTCAGCAGTATCAGGGCAACCAGTTTAATCAGTATAAGGCACCAGTTGGACAACAACACTAGGGCTCACCTCCTGCGAAGTCTGCAGAGGAATTGATTAGCTCTCTAGCGCAGAGTGTGTCTACCATGAATGGGAATTTCCAACTGTTTCAGCTGCGGACTGAGTCGAGTATCAGCAGTTTAGAGAAGCATATGAGTCAGCTTGCAAGTGCAGTTGGGAGAATGGAGGCTAAGGATTTGAAGAAATTGCCATCTAGAACTGAACTGAATCCTAAGTCTAATGTTAGTGCGGTGACTTTGCGTAGTGCAAGGAAGCTTGAAGATGTAGTTGTAGAGGAGGTGCCCGAGTTAGTGGTTGAGAGGGTTACAACTTAGAAGAAGACTCCAGAACAGGAGAAGGGTACCATACCTGTTGCCCCCGTTTATGATCCAGTCCCTCCATTTCCTTATGCATTGAGGGAGTCTAGAAAACTGGAGCCTGACAAGGCTATTTTTGACAGCTTCAAGAGAGTAGAGGTAAACATTCCATTTCTAGATCTCCTTCAGACAGTTCCGAGGTATGCAAAGTTTCTGAAGAAATTGTGTACATTGAAGAGAAATCAGAAGGAAAGAAGTCAGAAAAAGGTTAAAGTCAGTGAGCATGTGTCTGCAATTTATCAGAGGAAGTTGCCTAAGAAGTGCAGTGATCCAGGTATGTTTGTGATTCTGGTGTCTTTGGGGGATGCTTCGGAGCATATGGCTGATGGATAAAATCCTCTTGTAATAAAAACCTTGCAAGTGTACAAGTTACCGAAGTAGCAATATACAAAAGTAAGGGTCGAACCACAGAGATTTTTATATTGAACAAATTGATTTAACTAGTGTAAAAAGTAACAAAGGAAAAGGGGTTTTGATTGGTTGAACTATTAAACTAAGAAATCAAAATAAATAAATTAAAGATATCAAGAGACAAGGGATTCCTGGATTGGGGATCATAACAATTATTACTTTATACTTTTTAGTTCATGTAAAAATAATTCAATTTCATTCTTGAGTTCGTTCACAAAAACCTAGGGTTAAGATGTTAATATCACAGTTACACCGATAAGAACATTAAAACCCTAATATCTCTATCTCGTTTATATATTCAGTTACGTCAATATAAACCTTCAAGAGATTCAATTTAAATCACAAGAACATAAGAACCTAGATTCATTGATTTAGTTATGTCCTCAATTAAATCTATCTTTTCAACAATAGTCAATGTATAAATCATCCGAGTTACTGAAACGATTTATACCCAAATAGATTCATAGGCCAACGGTATCTTAACATACAATTGAAGCCCATGAATGATCTTGAAGAATTTTGAGAAAACAAGAACGAGAGAGAGATAGAAAGAATTAAAACCCTAGCATAAAGATCAAATTTTTACTCACCTCAATCCACGAATCAAATAAATTAGACTTGAATGGCCATTAAAATAAATAAACAAAACCTTGTATTTGAATCTTAAATTGTCTATGGCTTAGAAGAAGTGAGGCGAAACTCACAAGTGTTGTCAATAGTATTGATAATACTAATAACAACACAATTGACACCAATTCGAAAAAACAACAAATCAATAGTAATAAATATAAATTGCAGCGGAAGTAAATAACAATACACAAGAATATAATTTTTATCAAGTTATATAAATACTCCCTCCGTCCAAGTACATACTTCACGGTTACTGTTCACGCGTGGATTAAGGAAAAAAATAATGATATAATGTTGTGAGTGTAAAAGTAAAATAGGAGAGAGAATGAGTGGAGGGAATAGTAAATTATAATGGTGTTGTGAGTATTAAAATAATGTAGGAGACAAAGTGTGAAGTATTTAATTGGACGCCCAAAATAGAAAGTGTGAAGTATGTAACTGGACGGAGGGAGTATATAACTTGATGGGTGCCAGGAGGGCAAGACCTTTCTATATATAATATGAATTCAATACAAGGTCAATAAGTTCCCTTAATGAGAGATAATCATTAACTCAAGGAACAATAAATGAAGAACTCTCTCTGAATATAAACACTCAAAACCTCACGAAAATATAAAAATCTATATGAAAATTTCGAGTGTCGGACTGAGTGTTGCCAACACTGAATGGCAACACTTGAGAGCAGAATTCTTTTCTTGTGCAGATTTGCGTTTTCAGAATTGGGTGATCACTTAGGCTGATCGACTGCACTATTTATAGGCCTCCAAAACTTGGAGCCTACTCAAAATGATCAGATAACAAGCCTTGAAGTGTTCCTCTATTTTAGCTCCATTTTCCTTTTTTGTAGAAGACTTGGTCTTCTTAGGCTTCTCCACCTTGTACTCCAAGCTGTAGCAGCCTTGTACCTCTATCTTCAGCTCCCCCTGAATAGCTAAACAATAGCTCTTTTACTTGGTCACTAATTAAACATATAAACAACATGTTTATATGTAATTTTCTCTTCAATTTCAAAGTTCACGCCTGGGCATCTTCTGCTGACCTTTTCAACCTCATCTAAAGCAGACTAACTACTGTTATATATTCATTAATTACCACGTTTTTATTTGTGAAAAATACAGTAACTATTTCAGTGTTGCCAAATCCAAATGGCAACACTTGTGGCAACACCAGTGGCAACACTGGTTTGCAACACTTGGGACAACACACGTTTTCTAACACTAACAATCTCCCCCTTAGTTACGTATTTCTTCACAAAATACAACGTGATGTACCTGCATACATAGTTAGTCATGCTTATAACAATATATCTCCCCTTTATATAGATCTTCCCCTTAATAATAAACTTCCTTTTAATGTAAGATTTTATTCAAAAATAAAATCAATGTTGTAACATTTTTCCAACATCTAACATTAATAGGATCACACTTACAATCTCCCCCTTAACAATAAACTTCCCTTTAATGTAAGATTTTATTCAAAAATAAAATCAATGTTGTAACATTTTTCCAACATCTAACATTAATAGGATCACTATCTCAATCTCCCATTCAACACATATATTCTAGCCATATTCATAAATTATCACTTGGCATTGCCGGGAATATATAATGCTTAATACGACTCACTATCATCAACATCACTAGTGACCACTCTCCCCCTTTTTGTGAAGAAAGTAGTACACTGAATGATTCGATGAGCTGGAGTGAGCTATTGTGGCAGAGAGCTCGCATAGAGAGCCATTGAAATAGGAGTATGAGGGAGATTAACACAACCAAGACAAGGGTTGGTGTTGCGGAAAGTGTTGCCGAGAGTGATGTCTCCATAGGAATGGCGACATTTGAGACAACACTTGAGGGGGTTATAGGAGAAACTTCCATGGTAGACGAATTTGAGAGGATTTTGATGGGCTAGCCATGGCAAATTAAAAAAGGAAGAATATGAAGTCAGACGGTTGTTTAGAGAGAGAGACGAAGAGAGAGACGGTGAGGAAGAGGGTTTTAGGAGGGTGAGAAATTTAAGGGATGAATAGAGAGAAATAATGGGTGATTTGACATTTTCAAAACACAAAATTATATGAAACTTCCATGGTAGACGAATTTGTGAGGATTTTGATGGGCTAGCCATGGCGAATTAAAGAAGGAAGAAGATGAAGTCAGACGGTTGTTTAGAGAGAGAGACGAAGAGAGAGACGGTGAGGAAGAGGGTTTTAGGAGGGTGAGAAATTTAAGGGATGAATAGAGAGAAATAATGGGTGATTTGACATTTTCAAAACACAAAATTATATGAAACTTCCATGGTAGACGAATTTGAGAGGATTTTGATGGGCTAGCCATGGCGAATTAAAGAAGGAAGAAGATGAAGTCAGACGGTTGTTTAGAGAGAGAGACGAAGAGAGAGACGGTGAGGAAGAGGGTTTTAGGAGGGTGATAAATTTAAGGGATGAATAGAGAGAAATAATGGGTGATTTGACATTTTCAAAACACAAAATTATCCCTTATCTCAACAAACTCCAACACTGTTATCCGACCTTTTTTTTTTTTTAATTTTTTTTTTAATTTTTTTTTGAATTTTTTTTTGAATTTAATTTAATTTTTTTTTACATTTTTCAATATATAATAACTAAAAATAATTTTAGCAATATCTATAAAATTGTGCTTTTCAAAATTCGAACAATGAATTTTAAAAAATAGATATTTCTAAATTATAATTAGTTAGACAAAAAATAAATATTTTTGCTAAAAACCTTTTAAATTTCACAAACTCTAAATATAAGGAAATAGACTTTTGGAAATTTAAAATTTAATTAACAAAAACAAAAATAAGAAATAAAAAAAATAATGTAGCATCTACTAATGTGTTACTAGCAATGTTGCGTGACACACAAGACAATATTTTTAAATAAAATCCCCTTGATATTTTTTCAACATATATAACTTATCATTCCTTAGGCAATTTTTTTAAGCAAGCTTTACACATTCTTTATTTATAAGGAAGCATCGTAGTAGTGAATTCCGTACCCCGAGTTTTTTATAAACGTGTAAAGCTATATGTAGTAAGTTTTATACCTTTCAAGTAGGGTACACTGTAGTAGCGAGCTCCATGTCCCTAATACTTAGTATAAAACAACTACATTATACTCCCTTTGGGAATATTTTAACAAGCTTTGCCTTTTTCAATATCAACATAATATAAGTGACTTTGTCACTTTAAGCACGAAGGGGTATTTTATGAAAAAATGTTAACCTTAAGAATGTACACATACTAGAACAAAAAGGTTAGTAAATGCCCCCCATTTTGTTGGTGTAATGCCCTAGGCTTTAGTTATGTTTAACTGAAAACCGTTATGTATCATTTTTATCGTTTATGTTTATTATTTGATTATTATATAGTTTGCATATTTATTGTAATAATCTCCGTCCCTAATTATTAAGAGAATAATTAGTATAATTGTCAATGGATAATCATATGATGATTATATTCATAGAGATGCACATTGAAATTATGGGTACTTGTTAGAGAACAAGTGACTGGACTTGACCCGTATGAGATTTATGTCATGGTCAAATGTCATAATTAAATCTCATATGGTCACTTCATTTAGTCCCTAGACCTGAGATTATCATGACCTTACATATGATGAAAGTCATGTTTGATTTTAGTCAAACGATATCTTAACACGATATTTATAAAGGCTATCTTTGGCATGATCGAATTCATGATGGGAAGGATGATAAGTCAAGATGGAATTTGTCCCTCGAAAGAGAGATGTTTTGCTTGGGCCCCTCGATGAGTGATAATGATGAAAGCGTGTGGCCACACCCCAATATGATTGGACTATCATTATACTCAAGATCGAGAAAGCATTGAACAAATACAAGTTGACGTGGACCATGACTTGTGTTCAATATAACATCGTGAGACAAAGGGAGAAATGGAAGTGTACCATTGGAAACGTGAACTCTTACGTTGTGTTATTTGGGTAGACATAATGGCTTGCTAGAGTCCACTCATGTCTTATGAGGGTCGATATGATCGGACTCATTGCCAGCATAATACAATCCTATTGGGTCACACACAAATAGAATGAATTGGTTGAACAAAAGGAAGAATGATTGAAAGTTTCTGTAAACTGGCTAATTATGTCACGCGACATAACTAGCCACTGGCTAAATATGTCACGCGACATAACTAGCCACCAGACGCGGATTGACAGGCTGGTCTCCTAATTCGATTAGGAAACATATTAATGCTAATGTAGTATAAATATGAGAGGTCTGTCAACCCTAATGGTCTAGCCGAATTTTTCAAAAGAAATTCACAATCAAAAGTCCTCTCAATATTCATCCATAAGTTTTAGGAATCTAGCAATTCCCAACCCGAGAATCGTTCTCGACATTCATATTTGTGTGGATTACCAAAAGAGGGTCTTAATTTTGTTCAAACAAATCAAAGACCTAGAGTTCAAATCTGAAGATCCAAAGGAGTTGAAGATTCGAAGATTTGAAGATCAAAAGTTTGTGATTACGAATCACATAATTATCCGTTCGATAGCTCAAGACCGGAAAGCAATTTAGGTTGGTAAATTCTATCTCATAGCAATTCAATTTAATCGTATAGAACGGATCTTAGGGCTTGGGTTTTTGTGTTAATTTTATGCTTAATTCCGCTGCGCATGGATCCATAAAACCCAACAGTGGTATCAGAGCCCCGTTCATATGGTTAAGTTTGAATTAACATGCTAGAATGATTATATAAATTGTTTATATGTTCGTTGCATGTTTTGTATGCGATAGAATGTTTATTGTTTATGTGAAACAATGTGAAAATCGTTTTCGAATTATGATGAATTAAATCTGTAAAAGGGCTGTTTTATATGATTTAATTGTCATGTGATCTGAATTACATGAATCCGGAGATCCTGCGAACTGGCTGCTTAGGTCGCGCGACATAGTAGGCCACATGTGGAAATCTGGTAATCTGGCTAGTTATGTCACGCGACATACTTAGCCACTGGCTAGTTATGTCACGCGACATAATAAGCCAAATCTGGGCAGAATCAGTTTGTTTAATTTTTCTGCTATTCTGTGATTGTGTTTACAATCTGATATGTTTATATGATAATCTGGATGCTATAAATTTCTGGAAATAAAATTTATAGGACCATGCTAGATTAATTCATTGTTTATGATGCATGCTTAATTAATTCAAATATGTTTTTATTAATTGTTGCGATGCATGAATTAATTGTTCTTAAGTGTTAAGAATTTTATTAGATGTTTAGTTGAAACATTGATTCATAGTTTCCTAATATGTTTAGATTTAGACATTGTAAATTTTGGATTTTATGATTGTTTATGGAAACAAGTCATAATTACGCGAAATTTAAAAGGAAACTGATTGTTTATAAAAGGTAATGATTATGTTGCCAAATCAGAGCTGATTTCCAATTGTGCATGACTAGGAGAGTTCTGTCTAAGGAAGAGTTGGTACTTAAGTAGTCCTTGTGGCTCACCTATCTTCCTGGGAACTTACCTGGTGCATGATTGTGACTATCTTTGCTGATATGCTTATAATCTACCTTAAAGAACCTTCATTTAACTTTTAAGTTCTTTATGCCAATTCATGATTAAAACACTTGAGACCATTCGGATAGTTTTGGGTGGGCTTGCCATAGCAAGGTGCTTTGATTCTATTCCGTTTGCGAGCAAGATGAGGAAATGGTGGTTCCTATACGTTTAAAATGGATGAACTTAATTGGGTTATCAAAATGGTTTTGGACCCAAGGCATAAGATGAGATTAAAATATGCTTGGACATATGATGTCTTAAATAAATCTCATAAAAGATCCTAAGAGTCATATACGATATGATTGATGTTTTCTACCTAATTAGTTTGATCTTTAGTGGTGCGCCATAGCGTACTTGAGATTAAATTAAAGTTGGATCTTAGCCCATTAAATGCATATTATGCTTATTAGCATTGGAAGGTGTATGATTTAGTGGGAGTATTTGTAAAATACATTATTTGCTCTTAAATGATAAATGTGTTGATATTGATATGTGTTCATATAATTTGTATATTTTGTTGTAGAAGTAGCATTACATAATGATAATTGCGATTCATCCTTATGAAGGACAAAGTTCGAAAGGAACAATACATAATGTGTACGTTCTTGACGAATCCGTTCCTACTGAACCCACTGCAAATGTTGCAAAGGGCAAATAAGGAAGCAACATTAGAAACATATTGATGATTCTGACAATATTGCTTGCCTTGTAATTGCCATCATGTTTAAAGGCTCTTGTGAAGAACCTTGAGTACATGATAACTATTCTTCTGTTCTAGCATAACGCAAAAGGGGAAAAGTTCCAAGTGCAAACTAGGCAAAAGATATATGTTGTGGTGAAGACTCTTAATTCATATGATGAAAGAAGGAGCAATCCGCAAATTGTGTTAATGGTTGACACAATAAAAGGGTTCATAAAGGAAGGAAAAGAAGGTAAAGTAAAAGTTGCTAAACCTAGGACAAATGTTGTCAAAGCCGAAGAGGCTAAACCCAAAGTGTCTCAAAAGGATGCAGTTTGCTACCAATGCAATAAGATTGGTCATTGGAAGCAAAGTTGCAAGGCTTATTAGGAAGGCCTAAAAGGTGAAGAAGGGCAATATGATTGCTACTACTTCAAGTATCTATATGATAGATATTTTCTTTTCGACTTCTTTTTCTTGGGTATATGATACCGGATTGGATCCCACATTTGTTTAAATGTGCAAGGAATAAAGAATAGAAAGTTACTCAAATAAGGTAAATTAAACCTATGCGTAAGAATGGAGCAAGAGTTGCTACATTAGCCATAGGGACTTATGAAGTCACCTTACCTTGTGAAGTAGTACTTGTTTTAAACAAGTATGACTACGTTCCGGATTTGAGTAGGAGTATTATTTTCGTTTCTTAAATGGATGATGAAGGATATAATTTTCATATTTTCAATAAGAAGTTTTATATTTATTTAATGATATGCCTTATTATAATGCATATGTCATTGAATGGTCTTCATATCCTTGAAGATGAGAAACAAAATAATGTTGAAGATATCTATAATATAAATGGAAATCTAAACCGAACAATATGAACAACACGTTCATATGGCATTGCCGGCTTGGTCAAAATAAATAAGAAGCATATATATAAACTCCATTAACATGGACTTTTAGACTCAAATGACCATGAATCATTTGTGGAATGTGGATCTTATTTATTGGGATTATCGACCAGACCACCCTACACTAAGAGTAGTGGGAGGGCTAGTGACTTATTGGTCATTATACATGAGATGTATGTGGACTGTTAAGTAGCATTGCTAGGGGAAGACTTCGGTATTTCATCACATTTCACTAAAGACTTATCTAGATATGACTATGTCTATCTGATGAAGTCCAAAGGTGAATCGTTTGAGATGTTTCGAACATTTCAAGATGAAGTGCAAAACAAACTTGGCAAAACTATTAAGTACTTCGATTAGATCAAGGTGGTGAATATTTGAGCCAAGAGTTTGACAATCATCTCAAAACTATGAAATCGTTTCAGAGTTGACTCCACCCGGAACACCACATTGTATGATGTGTCTGAAAGGAGGAATTGAACCTTGTAGGACATGGTTCGTTCGATGATGTGTCAATTAGACTTTCCTATTTCCTTTTGAGGATATGCATTAGAAATAATGCGGTTACACTGAATTGAGTCCTTACTAAATCGGTTCCTAAGGCCCCACATGAGATGTGGCATGGAAGAAAACTTAGTTTGTCTTTCATGAAGATTTGGGGTTGCAAATCTTATGTAAAGAGACTTGTCTCTTATAAGTTAGCACCAAATTTGACAAAGTTATTTTCGAAAATTAATCTTACAACCGCAAAGAGAACAAAATGTTTGTTGCTCTATTTGATTCGTTTCTTGAGAAATTGTTTCTCAATAAAGAATCTAGTGGGAGTAAAATTAATCTTGAAGAAGTTCAAGAACCCGAAAATAATATGGAACCAAGAGTAGAGACGGAACCAAGTTCACAAAGGAGTTGTGAAACCGGTTCAAGATGCACAAGTCCATCGTAGATCGGATAGGTTACGATCCGAACCCAAGAAATATTGATTTCTCATTTCGGAAAGTAATAAGATGGAAGTCATTGAGAATGACGATCCTACTTCCTATCTTGAGGCGATGTCCACTCCTAATTTGGATAAATGGTTAGGAACCATGGAGTCTGAATTACAATCCATGTTTGACAATCAAGTTTGGAACTTGATTGGGCTACCTGAAGGTGTAAAAACTAAAGGGTGCAAGTAGTTTTTCAAGACCGACATGGATGGGAAGGTGTGTACTTTCATGACTAAGGATTGTAGCAAAGGGATTTAGGTTAATTCATAGTATTGACTATGTTGAAACCTTTTTCGCCAGTTACAATGTCGAAGTCTGTTAGAAGTTTCAATTGCCATTATCACATATTGTGACTATGTGATATGACATATGGATGCCAAACAACTTTCTTTAAATGGAAAGATTATTAAGGATGTGTATAGTACACAACCCGAATAGTTTGTCGATCCAAGAAACTCTAATAAAGTATGCATGTTGCAAAGATCCATAAGATGGGTTGAAGCAAGCTTAAAGGAATTGGAATCTTCGTTTTGATGAATTGGTCAAAGAGTTTGACTTTATCAAGTACGAAGATGAACCTTGTGTATGCATGAAATTCAGTGGGAGCGTAGTATTATTTCTGTTGTTTTATTACAATGATATCTTACTCATTGGAAAAACAAGTTCCGATACTTAAGACTGTTAAGTCTTGGTCAAGGAAAGGTTTCTCAATGAAAGATATGGGTGAAGCCGCTTACATCCTTGGCATCAAGATCTATAGAGATAGATCTAGAAGGATAAATTGGTTTGAGTCAAAGTGTTCACATTGACAAGATTCTTAGAAGGGTCTAAGAAGAATAGCTTGTCAATGGGTCATGGTATTTCTCTTAGCAATATTCATTGTCTTATGACAACTGATGAGCAAAAGGGAAATGAATGAAGTTCCATATGCTTCGGCATTTGGATCTGTCATGTACGCCATGATTTATACTAGACTCGGCATCTCATATGCTCTAAGCATGATGAGTCGATACCAATCTGATCCCGATATAAACCATTGGATGGCAGTCAAGATGATCCTTAAGTACTTAAGAAGAACTAAGGATATGTTCTTGGGATTTGAAAGATTGGAAGTTAATCTTGTTGTAAGGGTTACATAGATGCTAGCTTCCAAACTAACAAAGTTATTTTAAAATCGCAACTAGGATTTGTGTTTATGCTTATTAGAGGTCCAATTTTGATTGGAAGAGTTCCAAACAGAAATTATAGCCGATTCTACTACTAAGGCCATATTTTAGCAACATACGATGTAGCTGAAAGAGGCAGTTTGGATCAAAAGTTTATTTAGTGTTTTGGAAACACTCCAAGTATTTTTCCAAGTATCACTAATCCGTGGAACTTTGTTGTGATAATTATGGTGTCATTTGTGCTAACAATGGAACCAAAATCACAACGGTGATCCAAACACTCACTTAGACGTTCTTCGAGGAATTCATAAAGAATAAGAAGACGTTAAGATATACAAAATATCAACCGGTGATGACATAAGGGATTCACTTACAAAGACCCTCGCATAGGCAGAAGCATGGTGGGCATGTTAGATCCATGAGTATTCGATACATAAATGGATCCTAGTGCAAGTGGGAGACTGTTGGTGTAATGCCCTAGGCTTTAGTTATGTTTAACTGAAAACCGTTATGTATCATCTTTATCGTTTATGTTTATTATTTGATTATTATATAGTTTGCATATTTATTGTAATAATCTCCGTCCCTAATTATTAAGAGAATAATTAGTATAATTGTCAATGGATAATCATATGATGATTATATGCATAGAGATGCACATTGAAATTATGGGTACTTGTTAGAGAACAAGTGACTGGACTTGACCCGTATGAGATTTATGTCATGGTCAAATGTCATAATTAAATCTCATATGGTCACTTCATTAAGTCCCTAGACCTGAGATTATCATGACCTTACATATGATGAAAGTCATGTTTGATTTTAGTCAAACGATATCTTAACATGATATTTATAAAGGCTATCTTTGGCATGATCGAATTCATGATGGGAAGGATGATAAGTCAAGATGGAATTTGTCCCTCGAAAGAGAGATGTTTTGATTGGGCCCCTTGATGAGTGATAATGATGAAAGCGTGTGGCCACACCCCAATATGATTGGACTATCATTATACTCAAGATCGAGAAAGCATTGAACAAATACAAGTTGACGTGGACCATGACTTGTGTTCAATATAACATCGTGAGACAAAGGGAGAAATGGAAGTGTACCATTGGAAACGTGAACTCTTACGTTGTGTTATTTGGGTAGACATAATGGCTTGCTAGAGTCCGCTTATGTCTTATGAGGGTCGATATGATCGGACTCATTGCCAGCATAATACAATCCTATTGGGTCACGCACAAATAGAATGAATTGGTTGAACAAAAGGAAGAATGATTGAAAGTTTCTGTAAACTGGCTAATTATGTCACGCGACATAACTATCCACTGGCTAATTATGTCACGCGACATAACTAGCCACTGGCTAAATATGTCACGCGACATAACTAGCCACCAGACGCGGATTGACAGGCTGGTCTCCTAATTCGATTAGGAAACATATTAATGCTAATGTAGTATAAATATGAGAGGTCTGTCAACCCTAATGGTCTAGCCGAATTTTTCAATAGAAATTCACAATCAAAAGTCCTCTCAATATTCTTCCATAAGTTTTAGGAATCTAGCAATTCCCAACCCGAGAATCGTTCTCGACATTCATATTTGTGTGGATTACCAAAAGAGGGTCTTAATTTTGTTCAAACAAATCAAAGACCTAGAGTTCAAATCTGAAGATCCAAAGGAGTTGAAGATTCGAAGATTTGAAGATCAAAAGTTTGTGATTACGAATCACATAATTATCCGTTCGATAGCTCAAGACCGGAAAGCAATTTAGGTTGGTAAATTCTATCTCATAGCAATTCAATTTAATCGTATAGAACGGATCTTAGGGCTTGGGTTTTTGTGTTAATTTTATGCTTAATTCCGCTGCGCCTGGATCCATAAAACCCAACACATTTGGGATTAAACTAACAAGAATTTTTTTTTTGAAAAATAAAAGAAACAAAAATTAATAAAGCATAATACACAACAAAATAATCCAGGAGTTTTTTAAACGAAACACAAACCAAGAGATGTTTTCAAACTCGAAAATCTCTCGTGGTTAAAACCTTGAATCAAAAACTCATCTTTTAATTCAATAAAAACCCTTTTAGATTCAAGTTTAGATACAAAACAAAAGTGATTTACCTTAACATATTTTACCATGTCTCGGTAATTTACCGGTTCCTTGTGTCTTATTTGTATTCCATCGTTCAAATCCCCGATCACTTGACTTATAGGATGATTCTTTTGAATTCTCAAAGGGGGATCCCTCCTCACTGGATCATTAACTCCATTGGAGTTCTTATCATCTTCATTTTCTGCACTTGAACTGATTTCTGGTGTTGTCTCGAGTGTTGCCTTATCAATGACAACACTTGGTCCAACACCAGACTCAACATTTGAGGTAACACTTTCTCCAGCAACTTCTTCAAGTTGTTCAACCCATATTATAGGAGTGTCTACAACTGATTCACCTGCAATGCTAGCCAAATCATCAAACAAAATATTTTTATACTCTTGAACGATTCTCAATCTCAAATTATAGACACGGAATGCAAGACAATTTTGAGAATATCCAAGAAAAATGGCCTTGTCACTCTTAGGGGGCGTTTGGTTCATAGGAAAGTGGGGGAAAGGAATGGTAAATTTCCTTTGACCAATTTCATTCCCATGTTTGGTTCATTCTTTTTAACATTTCCTTTCCATTGGAATGTTGAATTCCTTCAAATAAAGGAATTTATCATTCCATCATAAAATTGATGGAATGTTGAATTCCTTTGGCAATGAAAAAAAAAATTTTTTAACCAAAATACCCCCAAACCATACCCACCCCTACCCCCAACCCAACCCCTACCCAGCCCCACCCAGCCCCTACGTCCCACCCCCCACCCCCTCGAAATTTTTATTTTTTTATTTTTTTTCCGCCTACCCTCCCCCATCCAGCCCGCCTACCCACCCACCCCACCCCACCCCCCACCCCCACAATTTTTTCGCCTACCCTCCCCCATCCAGCCCTATCCCCCACCCCACCCCCACCCCCACCCCACCACCCCCACAAAATTTTTTTTTATTATTTTTTTTTCTCGCCTACCCTCCCCCCATCCAGCCCTGCCTACCTCCCCACTCCACCCCACCCCACCCCCCACCACCCCACCCCACCCCCACAATTTTTTTTCTCGCCTACCCTTCCCCCATCCAACCCTACCCCCACCCCACCCCCACCCCTAACCCCACCCCCACCCCATAAAAATTTTTTTTTTTTGCCTACCCTCCCCATCCAAACCCTACCCCCCACCCCACCCCCACCCCCACCCCACCCCACCCCAACCCCCACCCCCCACCCCCCACCCCCACCCCCATCTCCACCCCCAACCCCACCCCCCACATAAAAAGAATTTTTTTTACTCATTTTGCATACCCCTACCTACCCCCACCCCCTTCCCCAAAATTTTTTTTTAAAGGGTAAATTGGTCATTTTATATGCTTTCATTCCATTCCTATAATTTGTATTTTCAAACCAAACATGATTTGCCAAGGAATTGAATGACAATTCCATTCCATTCCGTGCCAACCAAACGGAGAGGGTTGACCAGTTTTTTTTTTCCATTCCAATTCCTTAAGAAATTCAATTCCATTGACAATTCCATTCCTTCACTTTTTTTCCACCGAACCAAACGCCACCTTAGAGTTAAATTTACCTAAATGATTTCGATCATTCAATATGAAACAAACACACCCAAAAATATGGAAGTAATGAACATTAGGTTTCTTTCCATTCAAAATCTCATAGGGTATCATTGTTGTACCAGGTCTTAATAAAACTCAATTAGAAATGTGACAAGCCGTGTTCAACGCTTCAGCCCAAAATCTTTTCGAAATACTTTTGGAAAACATCATGACACGGGCCATTTTTAGTAAAATCCTATTTTTCTTTTCGACCACCCAATTTTGTTGGAACCTTTTAGAGGTTGAAAATTCATGGTGAATTCCCTTTTTCTCACAAAAAGTGGAAAATGAAATATTATTAAATTCTTTTCCATGATTAGATCTTATACGAAAAATAGGCAAGCAAAATATATTTTTGATTTTAGAATGTAAGAGTTTAAACTTATCAAAAGTTCAGATTTTTCTTTTAAAAAATAGATCCAAGTAAACCTAGAAAAATCATCCACAATGCATAAGAATACCTCTTACCTCCCAGGCTATCTACCTCAATTGGACCCATCAAGTCCATGTGCAAAAGTTGAAAACAATGTGTTGTTCCAAAGTGTTGCTCTTAGTGTTGGACAGCACTGTGGGTAACACGGGTTTGTTTACATTTAAGGCAATCCCCACACACAGATTTATCTTTAAAAATTAATTTGGGAATTCCTTTAATAGCATCAAACCTAAAAAGTTTCTCCAAATTTATGTAATGGAGATGTCCCAATTTTTGATGCCACAAAAGTGTATCATCAACCTTGGTTGAATTGCATACTTGTTGTTCACCAACAACATAGCAATTGTCACTTGATCTGGTTCCTGTCATAACACAAGTGTTAGTATGATCAAAAACTTCACAAGTATTCTTTTTAAATTTTACCTCTAAGTTGTCATCACACAACTGGCTAATGCTAATCAAATTAGCCACCAATCCATTAACGTGCAAGACATTCTTTAAGGCAGGGAATTCGGCAACATCAAGTGTTCCTTTCCCTAGAATCTTGCTCTTTCCTCCACCTCCATAAGACACATATCCTCCTTGAATAGGTTCATATTCTTTCAAGAATATTTTTTGTTCCCGTCATATGACGAGAACAACCACTATCAAAGTACCATGAACCTGAAATATTAGTCCTCAAAGCAGTATAAACAACATAGCATTTCACTTTTTCTTTGGGTAACCAAGCCTTTTTGAAAATCTGAATTTCTGTCCACCAGTGTTGTCTCGAGTGTTGCCCTGAGATTTTGGCGACACTTGAGGCAACACTTGCAAACTGGACATTTTCTTTTAAAGAGTAAAACAATCTGATTTTTTATGTCCAGGTTTGTGACAGTATTCACACTTAATGATTTGATCAGAAATATCACTAGAAGTACTACCTTTTTCCTTAACACGCTCTTTTATAAAACTAGTTTTAGTTTCAACATTAAAAAGGGAAGAAGTAATATTTTCTTGTGATTCTTGGAACCCAATACCAGCTTTAAGAGGCTTACCCAAGTTGAGTATCTCATCCAATTTGGAGGAACTCGTGTTGAGTTTTTTGAAGGTTGATTCGGCTAGGTTGAGTTTGGCCTTGAGTTTATCAATATTCGAATCTTTCCTAGTGAGTTGCACCTCTAGCCGAGTCGATGAGTCTTTAAGATGATGATTTTCCTTTGTCAAGAAAATCACCATCTTGTTCTCCTTTTTCCATTCTACGAGGAGAGACTCATAGAGACTTTATAATTCATTAATAAGCTCTACATTGTCAAGCTCATCCTCTAATGACTCATCCGTATTAAGGTTAACAGAACCATGAAAGCATATATCATTAGAAGGATTTAATGAATCATACCTACTGAGTCTCGTGTCAAGTGTTGCCATTTTCTGGGCAGCACTTGAGGCAACACTTCCTGAAGAAGACACATGTGTTGTGTCAAGTGTTGTCATATCTGGGACAACACTTGAGGCAACACCTTCTGTCGAAGGTAGCTCCTCTACCGTGGCCAACAAGACTACTTGCTCGGCCTTTTCATCTTTCTCCGTTCCTTCCTCCTCTCCATCACAACTAAGAGATACCCACAAATTTTTGCCCACCTTTCTCAAGGTGTTAGCACATTTATTGGCATAGTGACCCCAACCGGAACAAGCATGACATTGA
Organism: Adenophora triphylla var. japonica; assembly: GCA_022495995.1. NCBI lineage: Eukaryota > Viridiplantae > Streptophyta > Magnoliopsida > Asterales > Campanulaceae > Adenophora > Adenophora triphylla. Next base: position 138,672 of record JAFEMH010000463.1, on the reverse strand, counting down.
ATGGATTCAATGTATTTAGGATCGGACCGGATCTTTTCCGAGGATGCAAACCTAGGTGGGGTATCCTTTTGATTTGGAGGAGGACCTCTCCTTGGCACAAAACTAGAGGTTTTGGCCGATTGGTTCTTAGCTTTTACCTGCACACTGTTAAATTTTCTAAGCATAGAATTATATCTCTTTGCAAGTAAAGCTACACTAGTATTTTCATCTAACTCCTCGAAGGCTTCATCTTCATCATCCACACATGTGTCCGAAGATTCGACTTTTAAGGCAATATTTTTGCCTTTAGAAGCCTCGGTTTGTTCATTGAGATTCATCTCAAAGTTTTTCAAAATGCTCATTAAGGAGTTAATGTCCATAGTTGAAAGATTATGGGCCTCTTCAATAGCTGAAACTTTAATATTAAAACGTTCGGGAAGAGTACGAATAGCTTTTGAAACAAGTTGTTTATTTGTAAAAGGTTCCCCTAATACTTGACAAGCATTTGAAATATCAATCAACTTTTCAAAATAAGAAGTAATTGTTTGAACATGGATTATATGAACATATATTATTAGTGAAAGTACTTAATAAAGTAGTGATCAATATTATAATGATTAATATGAAGTATAGGATATAATATAATATGTAGAATTCCATAATATAAGTATACCATTAAATGATGGGCATAATGGTAATATCTTATATATCAATAGGTGTAGTCCCTAAATGAAGTGCCCCTTGGATTCCTATATAAAGGCATATCCATCAAGCCTATGAATCACTAGTAATTTTTACATTCTCATTCAGTCAAAACTCTTCCTAAGTACTTGAAGACTAAAGAGAAAAAAAAAGGCACTCATCATTTAGAAGATCTACTCTTCCTAAATTAAAGACTATATTCATATTTTCTCAAGAACAAGACTAAAGAACATAATCATGGAATCACAAGGTACACGCTTCCGTCTTCTTCTTCTTCTTCTTCTCCTCTTCTTAATCTAGTTGTGAGACGGTTCATGTTTAATGGATCGTTTATGTTCCAACAATTGGTATCAGAGCCTGCTCATATACTAGATTGAGTTTGAGTTTCTTGTAAAGCCTTATGCTTTTAATTCTTGAAAAGATTCTATGTTTATCATGTGTTCTTGAATTATCATACTCTAATTCAGATTCTAGAGTATTATGTTACTTCTAAATTATAAATTTACTCACAAGGCTTTCAATTCTTAATGTAAGATTATCCCATTTTTGAACATAGCCACCATCCTTGGATGCGTTGTGAGTTTGTTCATATGCATAGCCACGCATTTAAAAATGTGATGTGAGTATGCGGATCTACTTGCTTTGGTTGAATATTGATTCACCATTTAGTTAAGAATTGATAGTCTAAATGTGGGAATTTGGATGTTAAGGCTCGTTATCCTGGCAAAGGGCCCGGCGCCCATGGCTCTCTCTATTTGGTTCAAAACTGTTCATAAAAGGGTGTTAAAGATGGTGACTTTTCGTCAAATCTGGGCACTGGGCATATGGGCAGTCGCCCATCTTGATCTGGGCGGTCGCCCATGTGTATAGCAACTTCAATGTCTGTGGAAATACAGCTTGGGCGGTTGCCCATCTTGACCTGGGCGGTCGCCCATGTGTACAGCGACTTGAATATTTGTGGAATTGAAGCTTGGGCGGTCGCCCACCTTGACCTAAGCGACCGCCCATGTATGCAGAAGCTTAAATGTTTATAGAACTACACCCTTTTGGTCATTCGTGCCCTTTTGGTCATTTGTGATAATTTATTAATAAATTATAGTATCTGGACACCAGTCGCGCTTCGGTGGTTCTTAGAGTTATCAAACTTTAAGAATGGACGGGTAGAACAAAAGGATATTGTCTTTTATTAATAAATTTCGTTTGTTTCTTTACCATTTAAAATTTTCAGAAATTACCTTAAAGTCTTAAGTGCCCTAAAGTATGATTAATTATATGCTTAAACAAATTTATTCATTGTTTAAATAATATTGTTGCCAAAGCAATTTACGTTATTTAAATACAAATTTGTTAAAGTGATTAATGTAAATATTGATATGTAATAACATGCTTGTTTCCCAAAGGAGACCTTGTTATTGACTAAGTGTTTACATTCATGGGGTAATAATTGAACTAAACTTTTGGTCATTTTAAATGCTGTGAACCATCCCAAAGGAAGGCGGGTGTTTAAAGTGAATCGTTTATATTCTTTATTACCGGGGAACAAGTACCTTAAACTTTAGGACATTTTTTGTACTTGATCCGGCCCAAAGGAAGGCAAGTATTTAAAATGTGTTGTTTAACCTACTTGTTTACCCTAAGATAAATCAAATTGTGAGTCAATTCGCAATCCAAAGATTAGTCTTGATGTCATATTGATTATCTTTTATTATGATGGAATTCATTTTGATATAATTAATCATTGTGTAGTTTCTTATAAATGTTTTGTTTCATTCTTTTGTTCTCTTCATTCAGATTTGATCAGTGCTTCATCCGTTACTACTGCCTTAAATTCAATTCCTTTGCTAACTGGGACAAACTTTAAAACTTGGAAAAACATGATTATTATGGTCTTAGGCTGTTTGGACCTTGACCTCGCATTAAGAGAACAAGCTCCTGCCCCTCTAACTGATAAAATCACCGCGGAAGACCGCTTGAGTTCAGAGAGGTGGAAGCGTTCTAATCGCGTCAGCCTAAGCATAATTAAGAATGCAGTCCCGGAGACATTTCTGAATAGTGTCTCCGAGGATGATGGTGCAAAAGGTTTCCTAGATGCCCTAGAACAACGCTTTGCAAAAAGCGATAAATCGAAAACAAGTGCTACCTTGAGGAAGCTTGTTTCCATGAGGTATAAAGAACCTTAGGAAACCTAAGGGAATACATAATGGAGATGTTTCATCTATCAACGAAATTAAAAGCACTCAAGTTGGACTTATCGGAAGACTTGCTTGTGCATTTGGCTTTAATTTCTCTTCCTTCACAATTTGGTCATTTTTAAACGACCTATAATTGTCAAAAAGACAAGTGGAATATTAATGAATTAATTTCACATGTCACGGAGGAATAAGATAGGTTGAAACACACCAAACCTGAAAGTGCACATTATGCATCTACCTCTTCTCGTGGGATTAAAAGAAAAGGTAAGGAGATTGCGGTTGCAACAAAGAAGCCTAAGGGATCATCAAATGATCAAAAGGTAAAAAAGTGCTTCTTTTGCAAGGACCCCACTCACATGAAGCCCGACTGCCCTAAGTATCGCCAATGGCAAATTAAGAAAGGTATGTCATTTAGCTTTGTTTGTACTGAAGCTAATTTAGTTTTAAATCCTTCGTATACATGGTGGTTAGACTCCGGTGCAACTACTTACATAAGTTCATGTATGCAGGGTTCCCTGAACTACCGAACGCCCAATGAAGGTGAAAGATTCATCTACATGGGAGCTGGAAAGCCGGTAGAGGTGGAAGGCATAGGGACTTTTAGATTATCTCTTAGTACCGGATATTATTTAGTTTTGAACAATGTATTTATTATTCCATCATTTAGACAGAATTTAATTTCCGTCACTACATTAGATCGAGAAGGTTATTCTTGCATCTTCGGTAATAATAAATGCAATTTATATTTTGATTCAAAGCTTTTTGGTACTGGCTCTTTGTCTTACATTGATAATCTATATTTACTTGACACAGTCAATTCATTAAATGAGTCCCATAATAATGAAACTAACTCTCGAGGCATAAAACGAAAGTTTTCAAGTAAAAACTCTTATACCTTGTGGCATAGGCGTTTGGGTCATATCTCCAAAAGGAGAATTGACAAGCTTGTGTCCGAGGGAATATTGCATAAGCTTGATACTCTGGAAAATAACTTTTGTATTGAATGCCTTAAGGGAAAATTCACGAATAGTACAAACAAAAATGAGTCCTTGAGAGCTACAAAAGTCTTAGAACTAATTCATACGGACATATGTGGACCGTTCCCTACCCCTTCATGGAACGGACAAACATATTTTATTAGGTTCATAGATGACTTCTCTCGTTATGGATACATTTATTTACTTCATGAAAAGTCTCAATCATTGGACGTTTTCAAGTCTTTTAAAACCGAAGTTGAAAAACAACTTGAAAAGACTATTAAGAACGTTAGATCCGATCGTGGTGGTGAATACTACGGTCGAAATGACGGTTCGAGAGAACAACGTTCGGGTCCTTTTGCTCGCTATTTGGAAGAGTGTCGGATTGTCCCTCACTACACCATGCCGGGGACACCTAGCATGAATGGTGTAGCCGAGAGACGTAATAGAACCCTTAAGGATATGGTAAGAAGTATGGTTTCTTGTACTTCTTTACCTCACTCATTATGGGGCGATGCTTTGAAAACCGCAACCTACCTACTTAATAGAGCTCCTTCAAAAGCTACTAACAAAACCCCTTATGAATTATGGACCGGTAAGAAACCGTCCCTTAATCATCTTCATGTTTGGGGTTGTCCAGCCGAAGCTAGGCCTTATAGACCTAACGAAGGAAAGTTGGACGCTAAGACCGTTAGTAGTTATTTTGTAGGGTATTCTCAAAGATCTAGGGGATATAAATTCTATGATCCAAAGACTAGAACCTTTTTCGAGACAGGAAATGCTAGGTTCTTTGAGGATGTTGAATTTAGAGGGGAAAATTTGAATAGTAATTTTGAATTTGAAGAAATGGAAGAGGAATTCGTTTCTATACCTCTTCCTATAGTTCCTATCGAAAATCAAGCAGTTGTGCCTAAAATTCAACAAGAACATATAATTCAAAATGACGTTAATTCTCCTATTAATGAACAACATGAAAATGTTGATGAGGAAATTCAACACCCTCAAAATCAAGAAGAACCGGTGCCATTAAGAAGATCTAATAGAGCAAGAAGGAATGCTATACCGGATTATTATGATGTGTATCTTGCCGAGAATGAGGAACCATTAGGTTTAGTGGGAGATGAGCCAATCACCTTCCATGAAGCCATTAATGGTCCAAATTCTCATAAGTGGATTGATGCCATAAATGAAGAGTTAAAATCCATGAATGATAATGACGTTTGGGATCTTGTCCCATTACCTAAGAATGTGAAATCCATTGGGTGTAAATGGGTCTTTAAGACCAAAAGGGATTCACAAGGTAATGTGGAAAGACATAAGGCTCGTCTTGTCGCTAAAGGGTTTACTAAAAAAAAGGCATTGATTACAAAGAAACATTTTCACCGGTATCCTCTAAAAATGCTTTTATAATCATTATGGCTTTAGTGGCACATTTTAACCTTGAGCTTCATCAAATGGATGTAAAGAGCCTTTTCTCAATGGCGACATTGAGGAAACTATCTATATGAAGAAACCAGAAATGGTGACTGATTCGGATCAAACTAGTCAACTAGTTTGTAAACTTAAGAAATCCATTTATGGGCTCAAGCAAGCATCTCGTCAATGGTACTTAAAATTTAACCAAGTTATTCTTTCATTTGGCTTTTAAATGAATCTTGGTGAAGATTGTGTGTACCATAAGTTCAGTGGGAGTAGATTTATATTTTTGGTCTTATATGTGGATGACATTTTACTTGCTAGTAATGATAAGGACCTTCTTAAGGAAACCAAGAAATTTCTCTCAAACAAATTTGAGATGAAAGATCTTGGAGAAGCTTCTTTTGTATTAGGAATCCAAATATATCGTGATCGCTCACGAGGTATGTTAGGATTATCACAAAAGACCTATATAGAGAAGGTATTACAAAGGTTTAGCATGGAAAATTGTAAACCACATGACACCCCGGTCTCTAAGGGAGATAAGTTCAGCCTAAAGCAATGTCCTAAAAATAATCTTGAATCCAAGTATATGGAAAATATCCCTTACGCATCGGCATTAGGAAGCCTAATGTATGCACAAGTCTGTACTCGCCCAGATCTTGCCTTTATTGTTGGCATGCTTGGGCGATATCAAAGCAATCCGGGAAGAGAACATTGGGTCGCAGCCAAAAGAGTGATGAGATACTTGCAAAACACGAATAACTACATGCTTACATATACAAAGTCGGATCATCTTGAGATCATTGGGTTTTCCGATTCTGACTTTGCTGGATGCCAAGATAGTCGCAAATCGACATCGGGTTATGTCTTCACTTTGGCCGGTGGAGCAATTTCTTGGAGAAGTACCAAGCAAACATTAGTTACTACTTCCACCATGGAAGCCGAATTTGTTGCTTGCTACGAGGCATCCAATCAAGCTATATGGCTGCGTAAATTCATTGAAGGACTGCGGATTGTCAAAGGTGTTGAAAGACAGCTTAAGTTATATTGTGACAATCGAGCCGCAGTGTTGTACTCCAACAACAACAAGAGTTCATCTAAATCTAAGCATATAGATATTAAGTTTCTTGTTGTGAGAGAGAGAGTACAAAATGAACAAATAAAAATAGAACTTATTGGTACAAACTCCATGTTAGCGAATCCATTTACTAAGGCATTATCTCCTTTAGTATTTCACGAGCATGTTGCTCATATGGGTGTAATGACTTTTGATAATGCTTAAATCAGTGGGAGTTTATAATGTTTCTATTTCCTTGTGTTGTTTTATTTAAATTGATCTCATTTGGTTAAATTAGGACTAGTTGGAGAATATATACTCCCTCCGTCCCACTTCAATTGATACTTATTTCCTTTTTGGTCCGTCCCACTTCAATTGATACTTCCCAAAATGGAAAGGAATCTTCACTATTTACCCCACTCATTCTCTTTCCTATTTTACTTTTTCACTCACAACATTCTCTCTCCTAACTATTCCTCCCACTCATTCTCTCTCCTATTTAGTTTTTCATACTCACAACATTTAACTTTTTCTCTTTCTTACATCACTTTTCCTTAATTCCCACACCCAAAAAGTTGGTCTCTATTGAAGTGGGACGGAGGGAGTATATGCTTTTTCCATATATATTCGTTAATATTCCATGCTACATATCTATACTTAATCTATGTCATTTAGTTGGATATATATATATATATATGTGATTAATGTGGGTTTAGTTGCGAATCAATTACAACAACTGCCCCTTTATTCCTTATACTTATATGACTAATGGACGAGATTGTTTTCAAATGACAACAAAGTGCACATAAGGGTTATCATTTATGTTATAAATATGATTGAAGGATTTTATTAAGTATAAATATATTTTATTATAATCCAATTGGGAGATTGTTAGAACATGGATTATATGAACATATTATTAGTGAAAGTACTTAATAAAGTAGTGATCAATATTATAATGATTAATATGAAGTATAGGATATAATATAATATGTAGAATTCCATAATATAAGTATACCATTAAATGATGGGCATAATGGTAATATCTTATATATCAATAGGTGTAGTCCCTAAATGAAGTGCCCCTTGGATTCCTATATAAAGGCCTATCCCTCAAGCCTATGAATCACTAGTTATTTTTACATTCTCATTCAGTCAAAACTCTTCCTAAGTACTTGAAGACTAAAGAGAAAAAATAAATAAAAGGCACTCATCATTTAGAAGATCTACTCTTCCTACATTAAAGACTATCTTCATATTTTCTCAAGAACAAGACTAAAGAACATAATCATAGAATCACAAGGTACACGCTTCCGTCTTCTTCTTCTTCTCCTCTTCTTAATCTAGTTGTGAGACGGTTCATGTTTAATGGATCGTTTATGTTCCAACAGTAATATCTTCGTTTTCACCCATTCTTAATCTTTCAAATCTACTAGTGAGACCTCTAAGCTTTGTTTCTCGGACACTACCATATCCTTCACAAAATCTTTGTAAAGTATCCCAAGCATCTTTTGCAGTGGGACTATTTTGAATGAGCTTGAACATATGCATGTCAACCCATTCATAGATGGCATTTAGTGCCTTTTCATTGAAACTAGCAAGATTATTCTCTTCAATAGTCCACTCGAATTCAGGTTTGATTTTAACGTCACCATCGTCATCCGGAGGAAGCATTGGAATAGAATAACCATTTAAAATAGATCGCCAAGCTCGAAGATCAATTGATTTGATATGCGAGCGTAGGCGAATCTTCCAATAAGCATAATTTGATCCGTCTAAAACCGGTAATCTCTTTTGATTAGGGTTGGCCGGATCATAAGCCATGACAAAAGGATCTAAACACTTAGTATATCAAGTGCTAGGCTCTGATACCAAGTGAAATTGTCTATCGCTTAGAAGAAGTGAGGCGAAACTCACAAGTGTTGTCAATAGTATTGATAATACTAATAACAACACAATTGACACCAATTCGAAAAAACAACAAATTAATAGTAATAAATATAAATTACAGCGGAAGTAAATAACAATACACAAGAATATAATTTTTATCAAGTTATATAAATATATAACTTGATGGGTGCCAGGAGGGCAAGACCTTTCTATATATAATATGGGTTCAATACAAGGTCAATAAGTTCCCTTAATGAGAGATAATCATTAACTCAAGGAACAATAAATGAAGAACTCTCTCTGAATATAAACACTCAAAACCTCACGAAAATATAAAAATCTATATGAAAATTTCGAGTGTCGGACTGAGTGTTGCAAACACTGAATGGCAACACTTGAGAGCAAAATTCTTTTCTTGTGCAGATTTGCATTTTCTGAATTGGGTGATCACTTAGGCTGATCGACTGCACTATTTATAGGCCTCCAAAACTTGGAGCCTACTCAAAATGATCAGATAACAAGCCTTGAAGTTGTTCCTCTATTGTAGCTCCATTTTCCTTTTTTGTAGAAGACTTGGTCTTCTTAGGCTTCTCCACCTTGTACTCCAAGCTGTAGCAGCCTTGTACCTCTATCTTCAGCTCCCCCTGAATAGCTAAACAATAGCTCTTTTACTTGGTCACTAATTAAACATATAAAAAACATGTTTATAGGAGGAAGGAGGTGGAAATCATAATTGGAAACCAAAATCTGGTCAAAATCCTAGTCAAATTAAAATTCTGTTGAAAATCTGTCACTGATTCTGTGCCTGATTCTGCTGAAAATCTGGTTTTTATTTTGTGACGGACTGGAATCCGTCACTACTGATTGGCCGGCGGTCGCCCAACCTTGGCCCAGCGAGCGCCCATGTGTACAGAAGCTTTCACGGCCCAGGAATTCCATCTTCAGCGGCCACCCATGCTTGTTTCAGCAACCGCCCAGCCTGCCTTGCCTTGTGGCATGCTTTCCTCGGTCAGCCTTGGCCTTTCCTCGACCAGCTCCTTCCTTTGGCTGGCCATAGCCCCTGTTTGGTCCCATTTTGTGCAGCCAGCCTTGGATTCGTTTTGTAATAATTGCACAGTCGTACTTTGGTCACTATACTTTTCTCTTTTGCACCTTTGTCCTTGAATTATCCATATTTTCACTTTGGCCCATGAACTTTCATAAAATCAAATTTCTCCCAATTTTCCACAATTCCAGTTTAGTCCCTGAATTTCTAAAATAAGCTCAGATCCTCCATTTTCTCAATAATTGTAATTCAACCCCTGTACTTTCAAAACACTACAAAATACATTAAATTCACAAGGTTTCAAGCATCAAATAAGCTAGAAAATATATCTTTTGAATGGGTAAAACCACATTCATCAAATACCCCCAAACTTATCTTTTGCTCGTTCTCGAGTAAAACAAAACTAAAACTAAATAAAAACTAACTAACTAAATTATAAAAGAAAATATTTTTGGAATTTGTTCAATTCATAAAATAGGTTGTCGGCACAACAAGTCTCAGATCTTTACAACACACATAATCTACAAGAATTATCATGAACATGGGATTATAATTACATGAATGCATCTAACTTACAATTCTCCACCACATAATAAAAGATGAATGAAATATGGGAGATCATTGTCACCAAAATAAGATATTTTATAGGTTCACTAATGACATGCTCTAAATCAATGATAATAAGATAAACTTCTGCATAAGGGACACTTATATGCATGTTTAAACACAACTGTCAACCCGGCTACTCTTTAGGGATCAAATATGGCTTTATGGCTTTGTAATGTATCGCGATAAATGCGGGCTAGGTTCCTGGTTACAAAAGAAGGTAAGGACATACGAAGTCAAGCAAGTGAAACTAAGAAGTCTTCATCATACATCCTCCCTTTGAAATTTTTCACTTCGCTCCATGCCAACCCATTGATTTAACCCTCAAACTTATAATTTTGTATACTTTCACACTTGGGGTTGAACACCTTTCTTTCTTTTTTTCCTTTTTTTTTTCTCACTTTCCACTTCAACTTTAGAGAGGGCTCGGCTTCTTTTTCAACTTTTATTTTCATTTTTTTTTCTTTTTTTTCTCTTTTTTTTTTCTTTTCTTTGCACATATATATCACGAATAATGTGCATTCAATATTTTGCTCAAGCCTCTCTTTTCATTATGTAACATGACCATTTTCTTTCTTTTCATGACCACATTCCACCCTTGATTTTTCAAACATCACCCATAATACTCAATTCATTTCCTAGTTTCACTTTCTTGAAAAGGTTAGAAAAATAGTGTACAAGTTAAAAGGGCAGGACAACGAGGGTACAAAAAAAGGCGAATGGTGGTCTAAGATAACCTTTCACTTTGTGAGAGATTCCATTCTTTTTAAATCTCAAAAGGTATTCTAGCGAAATTTTTTATATAAGTGACAAGAAATTTAAAGGCTCACAAATAGGATTCAAATAAAATAGCCAAATATCACTTCCCGAATAGCCTAATTGATGTGCTATTGACAGTCATGCAAACATTTTCTAGGAACCTTGAGAATGCCAAAGTGATCCTCTAAAGGTCTCCTAAATTGGTAACAATGATCAAGAAAAATAATATAGAAGTGAAAGGTGGAGAAATCATACTTTACATGCTTCAATGCAATTATAACCCCATATTGACAATAATACTCAAGATTTTAAAATTAAAGCACTCTCAAATCATCATGGATTCTTGCCAACTTCTCAAAATAAGAAAAGAACAAAAAAATTTAAAATTTTCTATTTTTTTGGAGGGTGTAAGTGCTCAAATTTGAGTTGTTAGTATTTTCGTTAGAAAATTAACGAAAGTTTTAACATTCCTAACATTTCTAACAATTCCTAACATTTCTAACAAGACAAGGATAAATTAGGGATTGCCATTTAGAGTTAAGCATAGAAAAGAATCTCAAAAAGCAAAAGAATTGTAAAAACTCGAAATGGGAAGCTGCAGTCAACAAACTGCTGGAATAATTTGAAAAATATTCTTCTTGTCCAAAGCCTGGAGCAGCATTTAATGAACAGTGCACGCCTCAGACATGTCCGCGCGGATCCTATTGCATCTCAAAGTGGCCTATAAATTGAACCCTCCTCTCTCAGTTTACACAACACAATTCACTCACAAAGAATAAAGACTCGGCGAAATAGAGAGAAAACAGTGGGAATCCTTAGATTGCCACCATTTTCTCTTGAATCTTTCCCAAATCCCACTCACTCCAAATACTCTCAAATCACTCCCATTCATACACAAGCCCAAGCTTCAATCACCCCTTAAGAGGAGGATTAGAGAGAAAACATAGAGGACTTGATTGTTATCTACTTGTTTTCTCTTTGACCAACTCTAATCACAAACCCTAAACACATTCAAGCCTTGAATCCATTCAAATACAAACACAAGAGAAGATAGGTATAACCTCCCTCTCCTTACCCAAAAATCCCCTCATCCATGCATGCATCTCAAACTTCAAAAATGTAGTTTGTTCATCAACTTGTTCATCTTTGCTTGACCTAAAAATGTAGTCACCTTGGAATAAATTTCCATGGATGACCATTTAAAGGGTCCAAATTACTTATTACTCACTTAAAAAGTGTTTTCCAAAATATTTCTCACTCAAAAGAGTTTTCAAAAATCATTTTCATACAAAGAAAATCTTTGTTTCAAGTCAAAATTCCCCTTCCCAAGCAAATGAAATGCTTAAAGTCCTAATGTACCCCAAGGATAGCTTGATATAGTAGATCACCACTAAAATTTTTAGTGATCACTAATCAAATCTTAGGGAAATGGGGACAAGCATGGATGCCAAGCCCCCCTTTAAAATCGTTTTTCTTCAAGAGGAAGTGGCTGTCCAGTAGCCTTTCTCTAAGACCTCTTTCCATGGTCTAATTTTTTGGACATACATAAACTTGGAATTTGGTGTTTACTACAAAATACTTTTTGTATCCAACATCCATAGCTTTCCAGAAATATTTTTACTTTATTTTTTGCGTGAGTAAAACTCCCTTTTTCAAATTATCTTTTAAAGGTCAGTTCATCAGTCTCTGGAAATCCAGATTTCACATCTGAGATTTCCAGAAGGTTTTGGTCCCTCAAATCATCTCCAAAATGGAAAATTAATTTACATAAATCTTATTTAAGGTGTCTGGAACAACTTTAATTCTCTGAGTTTCCTCATATTATGAAGTTTTAAAGCCCTTAAATCCCTTTTAAAATCAAGTGTCCACTGCCTTTTTCATTCTGGCAGAATTGATTTTCAACTTCAAAAGGTCCTTTGAGTACCAAATCTCAACCCTAAAATCGTCCAAAAAATCATGGGACTTGTTTAATGCCTTATAAAGAGTTCCCAATTTTTGATTTTCTCAGTTTAAACTTATTTTGGCCAAAGGAACACACACACACACACACAAAAACAAATGGTTTTAAAGCTTGGAAGACTCGTTTTACGAGGCATTCCGGGTGAACACTAACGTTCTTCCCGGCGTGTAACATGACCTCCGTACCCAAATCTCTAATCTCGGGCATTTTTCAAAATTTTGGCCCTTAAAACAAAAATGGCGTGGCGACTCCGTTTGATTTCAAAAATCGGGTATCATCACAGTGGCGACTCCGCTGGGGAAGAAATAAGTTTTATCTTTTCAAAAAAAAAAAAAAAACTTTTGAGGGTCAAGCTTCCGTCCCGGTATTTGAAACCGTTTGTTGTGTGTGTGTTGATTTTCCACATTCTCGTGTTGTTTTGGCCGCCTCGGAAAAGTCAAAATTTTGACCATCGGATCCGTTGCCTTGAATTTTGAATTATGTGCTTATTGTGCTTATGTGTTATTTGCTTTCAAAAAAAAAAAATCAAAAATTCAAAAAAAAAAGATTTCCAAAAAAAAAAATTCAAAAAAAAATCAAAAAAAAAGAAGAAGGATTTTCCAAAAAAAAGAGGGGTTTCAAAAAAAAAATCATTTTGTGCATGCATCATACTTTTTAAGACACATGCGAAAATTTCTATTTTTACTCAGAAAAAGAAGATAGACTGCTTGCACACTACGCGCACTTGGCCTTACACTGCACACTACGTCCCTAACCCGGGGAAATCCCTGTAGCGGCCCGTTTGGTCTTATTACGCCTCTCGGTGCAAGCACGGGACTACCCAAACATCCCATGGAGCCTCGTGTCGACCATGCACTTGTCCGTGACACACTTTGTCCGAGACCCGGTTGGTTTTTAGTCTGGTCTGTGTCATGCCCTGTCTGTGTATAGACCTTTCCTTTCAAGCCTTAGTCGGGATACCAAGTCAATATCTTTCGAGACCCTAATCAGTCGAAGTCCTGCCGGTTTTCCGTCACGGGCTTTGACCAGATATTGACTGGCGCCTTGACTTTGACTCTGACTGGCACAAATTATACACTGACTCCCAGCATGACACTGAGTCATCAAGGATTAAAGATTATTCCATGCCCAATTACGACCTAATTGACGACAAGTCAAGATCAATTGTGGACATTTATCAGTCCGAGTCATGCCGACTTTTTGTCGAGCCCTCGGGCATGATCTTGACTTTGAAGTCAGCTTTGTCCGTAATTTACATCGAATGCTAGTTAAAACTCGATTACCCACCAGACTTTTAGGATGGTTTTCATTTTCGGTCGGTGGGACCCGCTTGCCCTATAGGACCCTCGCAGGGTCATCCCACACCGGGAAGTCGAAGTACAGGTTGAATACGAGGGGCTTATAGACGTAGTGATGGGGCCCACTGATCCAGGATCCAGGATCCAGAGTAGTTTGCGAAAAAGAAGAGCAATCTTTTCCAATCGATTAGGTTTAATAAAACATGTTTTAAGTAAATTTAAACGAATAATCGCATGTTGCATGAGCCCTAAGCCCAAACACCAACCTGTTCCGCTTTCCCGAGTCTGAACCACACCCTTTCGTGCCTTCCACAGTAAGCAAAGTTCGGATCAAGCCCCCGGGTCATCGTTTGTTCAGCTCAGTCATTCCGGAGTCAGATACTTCATCGGTTTCCTCCCTCGCTTCAGCTCAAAGTTTCAGAATGGCCAACTCAGAGGAGAACAGTGGGGGACATACAGCTCCGCACCTCGAAAATCTGCAAAATGCCGAGCAGTGGAATCAGATGTTGGAAAAGATAAGACAACATCAAGAGGCTCAGATCAGTCAGTTATTGGAAGGTATCAGAAACCAGGGGCTAGCAATTGTTCGCAACCCTAATGGAACCTTTACGGTTGATGCGAAGATTGGAACTAATTACCCTCCCGGGTATGCCAACTACCGTCAAATGCCATGTTCCCTTTCATGTGGAACTACTAATGGGCCAAGCATCCCCAAGCCTATCACTCAGCCTGCCTCTCGGCCTCATCGTATCGATACTCCTCAACAGTCCGATCTTGGTCAACTTCCCCCTGGCACCTCTCAGTTTTCACCTTTGGGTTTCAATCAGTCTGTTTCTGCCCCGCAGCTTGGTACCTGTCAGTTCGCTACTCCAAAACCTTAGTACGGCCCGGGCCATGATGCAGAATTGGTCGATTCGGTACATCTCGGCCCCTACGGCTCGATACTCATCGACAGTCCGATCTAGGTCAACCTGCCCCGGTGCCTCTCGTGTCTCACCACCAGGATTGAATCGGTTGGCTTTCGCCCCACAAACTTGGAAGGGGTCGGTTTACTACTTCACAACATCGGGCCTGGTTCGGGTCATCGCCTTGGAAGGGGTCGGTTACTACTTCACAACATCAGTCTGGTTCGGGTCATCATCTCGGAATGGGTCAGTTCGCGACTTCTCAAGCCCAGCAGTTTGACATGGCTCTACAAGCCATTTTGGGACAGTTCGCTTCTCAGGCTCCATGGTTCAGAGGGGACCAGCTTGTTTCCTCCAATTCTCGAAGCACACTTGCCCCTATGATACTGCAAGATCACATGGGCCACCAGGCTCTTATCACCACTTCATCAGGTTTACTGTATTCACAACATCCTCCAAGCTCTACCTCGCCCCTCCGGTTGGAAAGTCCGACAAGGTCAAATGCTCCTCATCAAATTCTCCACCCGGCTGTTACGCAAGATGCTCCTGTTCATCAAGTACAGTATGCACATTACCCTTGTAGTCACGTTCCTCAGTGTGGTCAAGACACGTTCAGTCCTACTGTTACGATGCCTCAAATCTCATGTTTTCAGCAGCCTTTTGGATCCGCACTCACTGCTCCCTGGTATCCACCCATTACGAGCCATATATCCTCATCTTCGGCAACTGCCAGGCCTTATGAAGAGGGTTATGGTCACGATTTTAATGCTCAGACTGTCATCCCTCCCACCAGAGTACTTCCTACTATGGTTTCATTTACTAATGCCAATCTTGTGGCGGGGTCATGCAGTCCTAGTGTTCCTATTGACTCGTCCAATGGATTATTGGTAGAACCAATTAAGAAGGTACAAGAAAAGCCTAGCAACGAGAGTATCGACGATCGCTCGACTCGGGTCATCTCACCATACCAATCTTGTGTATCCGACACGAATGAGTTTTACAAAAGGTCGAATCTCGACGATTACATCGATGATTACATCAAAAGGGTTCGTGCACGGGGAAAAACTACGAGTCTGAACATGTCTCACCGCTATAAACCTTACCCTTCCAACACGGCTCCGACATCCAGTAAAGGAAAGAAGGCATTGTGTACAATTGACGGCACCCAAAAGCAACCAAGAAATGGTGGTCCTTTAAGGCAACGAGAACATTTTGATGATTTTGGGATGCCCATGGGCTTAATTTTCAAGGGTTTAGTAAGGGAAGGCCTTTTGGAGCCTCTCAGGGACTACCATCCAAGGAGCTCAAATGCACCCCTCGACATGAGTAAGTACTGCGCCTTCCATGATCATTATGGCCACACGACCGACAACTGCACAGTCTTGAAGAGAGCGGTTCAAAGGTTAATCGAAGCGGGCAAGCTTGAGCGCCCCAATGGACCAAAACCGGTAAACCCTGTTTAGAATGGTGACTAAGTCAATGATCAAATCTCGAATCAAAGAGCATTAAGAGTTTATTCTCCCCCAAAGGAGAAATCACATCCCGAGGATTTGGGTGTTCCCTTAAGCAAAGTTTTAAATAGCTTGCTAAAGCAGGGTCTCCTCGAACCCATAAGAAACTATCGCCCCAAGGATCCCAAAATCCCTTGGGACACCACTAAGCATTGTGCTTTCCACCGCATCACGGCCATGTAACCGATAACCGTATGCCTTTGAGAAAGGCAATTCGGGGGTTAATTAAGAAGGGCAAACTCGAGCGCCTCGGTGATCTCAACCCTGCCAATGATCATTTTTCAAACAACACGAGTGTAAACATGATTGAGTTTCATGATTCAAATTCAATAGACTTTGGCAAGCCAGATGATTTAGTCGCAACAAATGTTGAGAATGACTGGTTTGAGTGCAACAAGCATGTGACCATGGCAAAGCCGGATTTGGTGAAATGCTTTAAACTCCCGCCCTCCGGTAAGTTCACAACTGACGCCAAGGGTAAATGGGAGGATAATAATCTGATGGCAGATAAGGCAACCGTCAGGGCCGGTGAGCGAGGAATTCCTGAAGTTACCAAAGGCGAGCATAGTCTGTCATAGTCTCATGAGGAATTCGCTGAAGGGTAGAGACGTGGTCCAACAACAAAGAGTAGCTAGATTAGGGGCTACCCATCCTTCAATATTAAAACAGTCTTTTAGTCAACCTTCGTAGGTTCTAGTACTTTCTTCGTTCAATCAAGTCCTCCTTGGACATTGTAGTTAATCTTAAATTTTCTATAAAAGAGTCTTTTTCTTTTCTTGCTAGACTTGAGACATTATTTGCACACCTACATTTAATGAAATGGTTTTATTTTGAATGATCACTCGCATTGCTCAACAAATAATCTCTGGAAATGATTAAGATTTTAATTAATTGGTGCGAGAAAGTCAACTAATGCCCTCCCTATACACTTTTCTCACCTCACAAAGGCCTCCATCAAGCCATACACTTTCCAAAACATGTCTCCATCATCACCTTGACCAAGTCAACGACGGCGGCAGCATCAAAGAACAACAAAAGGTCACTCAGCATCGGAAGATTGACCCCATGTCGACAAAAAAAAAACAGGGGCTTGCCTTCGCCTCACGTGCATCAAGAAAGTTCGAGCAGAGGCTTGCCTTTGAAAAAAAAAAAAAAAAAAAAAAAAAAAAAGATCTCAAGCAAAAGCTTCAAAAAAAAAAAAAGAGCAAAAGCAAAAGCTTCAAAAAAAAAAAAATGAGGCCAAGGACCCAGCACCTCCGATCAAAGGCTTGACATATGGGCAAAATTAAAGCCCGAAGAACGAAAGTTGTCGACAACAAGGGAGCAGTTAAAGCAACGGCAAAAACATATCATAAGCCCTTAAGCCGCATCCAAAATCTTTCTCCCCCGATGAAGGACGACGATTAAGAAGCAACAGAATCGCCAAAATACCTGTCAAACTGACTTGTCGAGGAATCACCTCAAGGCCCGTACCTTATCATCCAAACATCCTATCCGAACCTTTTCACCAAGAGTACCACAAATGTTCATACCCCTTTTCCAAAGCCAAACACAGTTCAAGCCCGAACTACGGCGACCTGAGCTCCTTATATTAAGGAGAACGTAGGCAACCAGAAATGGTCCGGTCATAAACACATTCAAATCCCAGAAAATTTGGTCTCACCAATGGCCTCTCCTATACACGATCCCTCTTCATCATTCGCCAACTTCGACTCTTGGTATCAGTTGACCTTCTCCTCTTAATTAATATAAATGTTTGTTCATATCGAGATTGGGTGTTGAATAATCCGAACATTAATAAAGGGTTTTAAGCAATCTTATGATCATTTTGAATAAAACATGTTTTCAGATGTCTCGACAAGTCTTCTTTTTCTACATTATAGGAAAAATAGAGCTAAACACTAATTTTCTGTCAGCAGGGGCTTCCATACACTTTTACAAACCTTTCTAAACTTATGCTCTCTCAAAAGAGTCAAACCCAAAGCGAGTTCTTTTGTGCCTTCATCAAATGAGGCCATCAAATAATACAAATCGGGGATTCATCCCCACTTTTCGAAAAATATGCCCCTGCAGGTATACATTCCTAAATTGTCTTTCTTTTACATTTTCTTCCAGTTGACTAATTGACTAAAGAAAATAATAAAGTAAATATAGAAGGATGGGTTGCCTCTTTTGCTACATGACAATTCAATTTGCATTAGAGCTGCACTGTACTCTCTAAGGGAGGACTTTCGTCAAGCCATTTCTTTAGAATGGGGCTTCTCTGGTCACGCCGGGTCCACGTTGGTTCTTCACTTTGCTACAAGATGGGTTGGGTCTCTGTTCAGTATCAGTCTGCAATGCCTACCAGGTTGAAGCCTCTCTAATTGTGTCAGATTCACAATCATGAGACTGAGGCTTTGCCAAGTCACTTCTTCAAAATCAAGACTTCGCAAATACATCTCTTCAGACCAAGGCTCCACCAAGCAAGGTGAGATTTGATCGCCATGTTGGTCATGGGCTTGTCAAGTGCAGTTCTTTGATGTCCAAGGATGAGGACGGAATTTTAACCAAGACCAGAAATTCATCATATTTCTATGGCTAATATTGGAACCCGAGTCCATAAAACTCCTTGTGCCAATCAGAATGAGGTTTCGATGTTCATCCTTGGAAGGTGTCAGGAATTTTGGTTTGACGATTGCCCTCAACCCCGATGGGACTTTCACGGTAGAAGAGGAAGAGGATCCCCATCCCTATCTTGGCCAGACAGACTACCACCACCTTCCTCACACTCTTCTCAACCTGCGAATCAGCCATCCTTTCAGCCTCGGTCTGGTATACATTCACAGTTCAGTCTGGGACAGTCGTTTGGGGAAACAAATTGACTTCAGTCCGATTTGGGCCAGTATGGTATGCCTCAAAGCAGTCGGGGTCAGCTCGGTATGTCACAGCAGTTTGGTATGCCTCAACAGCCTGCATGCATCGCCAGAGCTTCTCAGTTACATCAGTTTGAAATGCCTTGACAGCAACCCAGTTCAAGATATCCAATCCCCGGCACCGCACAAGCCTCACAAGATCCCTTCATGACCGTCTCAACGGGACAGCAAACCCCAAATACAGACTACTGGACCCATGCAGTCTGACGTGACCGATCAGTTCACAGCTCCTCAGCGGGGGCAAAATCAGTACGGAATGTCTTCTCATGGTTGGGGTTACCTCGGAATGCCACAGCAAATTGGAATCCCACCTCAGTTTGGGACCGATCAATCAGGGCCTTCGCAGCAACAGTTTGGAATGCCTCCACAGTCTGGTCCAGGGCAACAGTCTAGAGCCCCTCCTCAGAATGATGCTAGCTCAGCTGCTCCTCACACAGCTTTCACAAATCCATTCCTCAAGCTTCGATGTGTTACCAAGCCTCCATCCCAGTTTCATCAGAATCACCAGGACCGCAGTACCCCCCTGGTTATGCACCTCCAGCCGTGCAATTCAATAATCAGGGACAACAGCCCGCACTTAAGCCTACTTATGGGCCTCATTCCGGAAACCCGAGCTACCCGGCTATATCAGGCTTTCCTCCACCCTCCTTGCCAATTGAAAATCAACAGCAAGTCGCAAGGCTCTATCCCTTCGCCCAGGCTCCTAATCACACTCCCCCAGGTAATTTGGGCCAAGGACAGGTTTTTACCTACGCTCCCGGACCGGCCGTTCCCTCCACCAGTCTGCCGCCAGTTTGAATACCATGGTTCCACCACAAGACCCTCACCTGGCCTGGTTCATGGAACAACACAAGGAAATGAAAGCGCAGATTGTCGAATTGACCGCTAAGAAATCTGCCTTCCGGCCTACGGACCCGGATTCCATTGCTCCCCTGCCCCACAAATTCGTGATGCCTAATATGGACCTCTCTGACGGGACTGCATGCCCGAAGACTCATCTGGACACATATGCCTTGGCAATGGAGGCCAAACTTTAAGAATGGACGGGTAGAACAAAAGGATATTGTCTTTTATTAATAAATTTCGTTTGTTTCTTTACCATTTAAAATTTTCAGAAATTACCTTAAAGTCTTAAGTGCCCTAAAGTATGATTAATTATATGCTTAAACAAATTTATTCATTGTTTAAATAATATTGTTGCCAAAGCAATTTACGTTATTTAAATACAAATTTGTTAAAGTGATGAATGTAAATATTGATATGTAATAACATGCTTGTTTCCCAAAGGAGACCTTGTTATTGACTAAGTGTTTACATTCATGGGGTAATAATTGAACTAAACTTTTGGTCATTTTAAATGATGTGAACCATCCCAAAGGATGGCGGGTGTTTAAAGTGAATCGTTTATATTCTTTATTACCGGGAAACAAGTACCTTAAACTTTAGGACATTTTTTGTACTTGATCCGGCCCAAAGGAAGGCAATTATTTAAAATGTGTTGTTTAACCTACTTGTTTACCCTAAGATAAATCAAATTGTGAGTCAATTCGCAATCCAAAGATTAGTCTTGATGTCATATTGATTATCTTTTATTATGATGGAATTCATTTTGATATAATTAATCATTGTGTAGTTTCTTATAAATGTTTTGTTTCATTCTTTTGTTCTCTTCATTCAGATTTGATCAGTGCTTCATCCGTTACTACTGCCTTAAATTCAATTCCTTTGCTAACTGGGACAAACTTTAAAACTTGGAAAAACAAGATTATTATGGTCTTAGGCTGTTTGGACCTTGACCTCGCATTAAGAGAACAAGCTCCTGCCCCTCTAACTGATAAAAGCACTGCGGAAGACCGCTTGAGTTCAGAGAGGGGAAGCGTTCTAATCGCGTCAGCCTAAGCATAATTAAGAATGCAGTCCCGGAGACATTTCTGAACAGTGTCTCCGAGGATGATGGTGCAAAAGGTTTCCTAGATGCCCTAGAACAACGCTTTGCAAAAAGCGATAAATCGAAAACAAGTGCTACCTTGAGGAAGCTTGTTTCCATGAGGTATAAGGGCACCGGAAACCTAAGGGAATACATAATGGAGATGTTTCATCTATCAACGAAATTAAAAGCACTCAAGTTGGACTTATCGGAAGGCTTGCTTGTGCATTTGGCTTTAATTTCTCTTCCTTCACAATTTGGTCATTTTGAAACGACCTATAATTGTCAAAAAGACAAGTGGAATATTAATGAATTAATTTCACATGTCACGGAGGAATAAGATAGGTTGAAACACACCAAACCTGAAAGTGCACATTATGCATCTACCTCTTCTCGTGGGATTAAAAGAAAAGGTAAGGAGATTGCGGTTGCAACAAAGAAGCCTAAGGGATCATCAAATGATCAAAAGGTAAAAAAGTGCTTCTTTTGCAAGGACCCCACTCACTTGAAGCCCGACTGCCCTAAGTATCGCCAATGGCAAATTAAGAAAGGTATGTCATTTAGCTTTGTTTGTACTGAAGCTAATTTAGTTTTAAATCCTTCGTATACATGGTGGTTAGACTCCGGTGCAACTACTTACATAAGTTCATGTATGCAGGGTTCCCTGAACTACCGAACGCCCAATGAAGGTGAAAGATTCATCTACATGGGAGCTGGAAAGCCGGTAGAGGTGGAAGGCATAGGGACTTTTAGATTATCTCTTAGTACCGGATATTATTTAGTTTTGAACAATGTATTTATTATTCCATCATTTAGACAGAATTTAATTTCCGTCACTACATTAGATCGAGAAGGTTATTCTTGCATCTTCGGTAATAATAAATGCAATTTATATTTTGATTCAAAGCTTTTTGGTACTAGCTCTTTCTCTTACATTGATAATCTATATTTACTTGACACAGTCAATTCATTAAATGAGTCCCATAATAATGAAACTAACTCTCGAGGCATAAAACGAAAGTTTTCAAGTAAAAACACTTATACCTTGTGGCATAGGCGTTTGGGTCATATCTCCAAAAGGAGAATTGACAAGCTTGTGTCCGAGGGAATATTGCATAAGCTTGATACTCCGGAAAATAACTTTTGTATTGAATGCCTTAAGGGAAAATTCACGAATAGTACAAACAAAAATGAGTCCTTGAGAGCTACAAAAGTCTTAAAACTAATTCATACGGACATATGTGGACCGTTCCCTACCCCTTCATGGAACGGACAAACATATTTTATTAGGTTCATAGATGACTTCTCTCATTATGGATACATTTATTTACTTCATGAAAAGTCTCAATCATTGGACGTTTTCAAGTCTTTTAAAACCGAAGTTGAAAAACAACTTGAAAAGACTATTAAGAACGTTAGATCCGATCGTGGTGGTGAATACTACGGTCGAAATGACGGTTCGAGAGAACAACGTTCGGGTCCTTTTGCTCGCTATTTGGAAGAGTGTGGGATTGTCCCTCACTACACCATGTCGGGGACACCTAGCATGAATGGTGTAGCCGAGAGACGTAATAGAACCCTTAAGGATATGGTAAGAAGTATGGTTTCTTGTACTTCTTTACCTCACTCATTATGGGGCGATGCTTTGAAAACCGCAACCTACCTACTTAATAGAGCTCCTTCAAAAGCTACTAACAAAACCCCTTATGAATTATGGACCGGTAAGAAACCGTCCCTTAATCATCTTCATGTTTGGGGTTGTCCAGCCAAAGCTAGGCCTTATAGACCTAACGAAGGAAAGTTGGACGCTAAGACCGTTAGTAGTTATTTTGTAGGGTATTCTCAAAGATCTAGGGGATATAAATTCTATGATCCAAAGACTAGAACCTTTTTCGAGACAGGAAATGCTAGGTTCTTTGAGGATGTTGAATTTAGAGGGGAAAATTTGAATAGTAATTTTGAATTTGAAGAAATGGAAGAGGAATTCGTTTCTATACCTCTTCCTATAGTTCCTATCGAAAATCAAGCAGTTGTGCCTGAAATTCGACAAGAACATATAATTCAAAATGACGTTAATTCTCCTATTAATGAACAACATGAAAATGTTGATGAGGAAATTCAACACCCTCAAAATCAAGAAGAACCGGTGCCATTAAGAAGATCTAATAGAGCAAGAAGGAATGCTATACCGGATTATTATGATGTGTATCTTGCCGAGAATGAGGAACCATTAGGTTTAGTGGGAGATGAGCCAATCACCTTCCATGAAGCCATTAATGGTCCAAATTCTCATAAGTGGATTGACGCCATAAATGAAGAGTTAAAATCCATGAATGATAATGACGTTTGGGATCTTGTCCCATTACCTAAGAATGTGAAATCCATTGGGTGTAAATGGGTCTTTAAGACCAAAAGGAATTCACAAGGTAATGTGGAAAGACATAAGACTCGTCTTGTCGCTAAAGGGTTTACTAAAAAAAAGGCATTGATTACAAAGAAACATTTTCACCGGTATCCTCTAAAAATGCTTTTAGAATCATTATGGCTTTAGTGGCACATTTTAACCTTGAGCTTCATCAAATGGATGTAAAGACAGCTTTTCTCAATGGCGACATTGAGGAAACTATCTATATGAAGAAACCAGAAATGGTGACTGATTCGGATCAAACTAGTCAACTAGTTTGTAAACTTAAGAAATCCATTTATGGGCTCAAGCAAGCATCTCGTCAATGGTACTTAAAATTTAACCAAGTTATTCTTTCATTTGGCTTTGAAATGAATCTTGGTGAAGATTGTGTGTACCATAAGTTCAGTGGGAGTAGATTTATATTTTTGGTCTTATATGTGGATGACATTTTACTTGCTAGTAATGATAAGGACCTTCTTAAGGAAACCAAGAAATTTCTCTCAAACAAATTTGAGATGAAAGATCTTGGAGAAGCTTCTTTTGTATTAGGAATCCAAATACATCGTGATCGCTCACGAGGTATGTTAGGATTATCACAAAAGACCTATATAGAGAAGGTATTACAAAGGTTTAGCATGGAAAATTGTAAACCACATGACACCCCGGTCTCTAAGGGAGATAAGTTCAGCCTAAAGCAATGTCCTAAAAATAATCTTGAATCCAAGTATATGGAAAATATCCCTTACGCATCGGCATTAGGAAGCCTAATGTATGCAATAGTCTGTACTCGCCCAGATCTTGCCTTTATTGTTGGCATGCTTGGGCGATATCAAAGCAATCCGGGAAGAGAACATTGGGTCGCAGCCAAAAGAGTGATGAGATACTTGCAAAACACGAATAACTACATGCTTACATATACAAAGTCGGATCATCTTGAGATCATTGGGTTTTCCGATTCTGACTTTGCTGGATGCCAAGATAGTCGCAAATCGACATCGGGTTATGTCTTCACTTTGGCCGGTGGAGCAATTTCTTGGAGAAGTACCAAGCAAACATTAGTTACTACTTCCACCATGGAAGCCGAATTTGTTGCTTGCTACGAGGCATCCAATCAAGCTATATGGCTGCGTAAATTCATTGAAGGACTGCGGATTGTCAAAGGTGTTGAAAGACCGCTTAAGTTATATTGTGACAATCGAGCCGCAGTGTTGTACTCCAACAACAACAAGAGTTCATCTAAATCTAAGCATATATATATTAAGTTTCTTGTTGTGAGAGAGAGAGTACAAAATAACCAAATAGAAATAGAACTTATTGGTACAAACTCCATGTTAGCGAATCCATTTACTAAGGCATTATCTCCTTTAGTATTTCACGAGCATGTTGCTCATATGGGTGTAATGACTTTTGATAATGCTTAAATCAGTGGAAGTTTATAATGTTTCTATTTCCTTGTGTTGTTTTATTTAAATTGATCTCATTTGGTTAAATTAGGACTAGTTGGAGAATATATACTCCCTCCGTCCCACTTCAATTGATACTTATTTCCTTTTTGGTCCGTCCCACTTCAATTGATACTTCCCAAAATGGAAAGGAATCTTCACTATTTACCCCACTCATTCTCTTTCCTATTTTACTTTTTCACTCACAACATTCTCTCTCCTAACTATTCCTCCCACTCATTCTCTCTCCTATTTAGTTTTTCATACTCACAACATTTAACTTTTTCTCTTTCTTACATCACTTTTCCTTAATTCCCACACCCAAAAAGTTGGTCTCTATTGAAGTGGGACGGAGGGAGTATATGCTTTTCCATATATATTCGTTAATATTCCATGCTACATATCTATACTTAATCTATGTCATTTAGTTGGATATATATATATATATATGTGATTAATGTGGGTTTAGTTGCGAATCAATTACAACAAGCGCCCTTTATTCCTTATACTTATATGACTAATGGACGAGATTGTTTTCAAATGACAACAAAGTGCACATAAGGGTTATCATTTATGTTATAAATATGATTGAAGGATTTTATTAAGTATAAATATATTTTATTATAATCCAATTGGGAGATTGTTAGAACATGGATTATATGAACATATTATTAGTGAAAGTACTTAATAAAGTAGTAATCAATATTATAATGATTAATATGAAGTATAGGATATAATATAATATGTAGAATTCCATAATATAAGTATACCATTAAATGATGGGCATAATGGTAATATCTTATATATCAATAGGTGTAGTCCCTAAATGAAGTGCCCCTTGGATTCCTATATAAAGGCCTATCCCTCAAGCCTATGAATCACTAGTTATTTTTACATTCTCATTCAGTCAAAACTCTTCCTAAGTACTTGAAGACTAAAGAGAAAAAAAAATAAAAGGCACTCATCATTTAGAAGATCTACTCTTCCTACATTAAAGACTATCTTCATATTTTCTCAAGAACAAGACTAAAGAACATAATCATAGAATCACAAGGTACACGCTTCCGTCTTCTTCTTCTTCTCCTCTTCTTAATCTAGTTGTGAGACGGTTCATGTTTAATGGATCGTTTATGTTCCAACAGTAATATCTTCGTTTTCACCCATTCTTAATCTTTCAAATCTACTAGTGAGACCTCTAAGCTTTGTTTCTCGGACACTACCATCTCCTTCACAAAATCTTTGTAAAGTATCCCAAGCATCTTTTGCAGTGGGACTATTTTGAATGAGCTTGAACATATGCATGTCAACCCATTCATAGATGGCATTTAGTGTCTTTTCATTGAAACTAGCAAGATTATTCTCTTCAATAGTCCACTCGAATTCAGGTTTGATTTTAACGTCACCATCGTCATCCGGAGGAAGCATTGGAATAGAATAACCATTTAAAATAGATCGCCAAGCTCGAAGATCAATTGATTTGATATGCGAGCGTAGGCGAATCTTCCAATAAGCATAATTTGATCCGTCTAAAACCGGTAATCTCTTTTGATTAGGGTTGGCCGGATCATAAGCCATGACAAAAGGATCTAAACACTTAGTATATCAAGTGCTAGGCTCTGATACCAAGTGAAATTGTCTATCTCTTAGAAGAAGTGAGGCGAAACTCACAAGTGTTGTCAATAGTATTGATAATACTAATAACAACACAATTGACACCAATTCGAAAAAACAACAAATTAATAGTAATAAATATAAATTACAGCGGAAGTAAATAACAATACACAAGAATATAATTTTTATCAAGTTATATAAATATATAACTTGATGGGTGCCAGGAGGGCAAGACCTTTCTATATATAATATGGGTTCAATACAAGGTCAATAAGTTTCCTTAATGAGAGATAATCATTAACTCAAGGAACAATAAATGAAGAACTCTCTCTGAATATAAACACTCAAAACCTCACGAAAATATAAAAATCTATATGAAAATTTCGAGTGTCGGACTGAGTGTTGCCAACACTGAATGGCAACACTTGAGAGCAAAATTCTTTTCTTGTGCAGATTTGCATTTTCTGAATTGGGTGATCACTTAGGCTGATCGACTGCACTATTTACAGGCCTCCAAAACTTGGAGCCTACTCAAAATGATCAGATAACAAGCCTTGAAGTTGTTCCTCTATTTTAGCTCCATTTTTTCTTTTTTGTAGAAGACTTGGTCTTCTTAGGCTTCTCCACCTTGTACTCCAAGTTGTAGCAGCCTTGTACCTCTATCTTCACCTCCCCCTGAATAGCTAAACAATAGCTCTTTTACTTGGTCACTAATTAAACATATAAACAACATGTTTATAGGAGGAAGGAGGTGGAAATCATAATTGGAAACCAAAATCTGGTCAAAATCCTAGTCAAATTAAAATTCTGCTGAAAATCTGTCACTGATTCTGTGCCTGATTCTGCTGAAAATCTGGTTTTTATTTTTTTGACGGACTGGAATCCGTCACTACTGATTGGCCGGCGGTCGCCCAACCTTGGCCCAGCGAGCGCCCATGTGTACAGAAGCTTTCACGGCCCAGGAATTCCATCTTCAGCGGCCACCCATGCTTGTTTCAGCAACCGCCCAGCCTGCCTTGCCTTGTGGCATGCTTTCCTCGGTCAGCCTTGGCCTTTCCTCGGCCAGCTCCTTCCTTTGGCTGGCCATAGCCCCTGTTTGGCCCCATTTTGTGCAGCCAGCCTTGGATTCGTTTTGTAATAATTGCACAGTCGTACTTTGGTCACTATACTTTTCTCTTTTGCACCTTTGTCCTTGAATTATCCATATTTTCACTTTGGCCCATGAACTTTCATAAAATCAAATTTCTCCCAATTTTCCACAATTCCAGTTTAGTCCCTGAATTTCTAAAATAAGCTCAGATCCTCCATTTTCTCAATAATTGTAATTCAACCCCTGTACTTTCAAAACACTACAAAATACATTAAATTCACAAGGTTTCAAGCATCAAATAAGCTAGAAAATATATCTTTTGAATGGGTAAAACCACATTCATCAAATACCCCCAAACTTATCTTTTGCTCGTTCTCGAGTAAAACAAAACTAAAACTAAATAAAAACTAACTGACTAAATTATAAAAGAAAATATTTTTGGAATTTGTTCAATTCATAAAATAGGTTGTCGGCACAACAAGTCTCAGATCTTTACAACACACATAATCTACAAGAATTATCATGAACATGGGATTATAATTACATGAATGCATCTAACTTACAATTCTCCACCACATAATAAAAGATGAATGAAATATGGGAGATCATTGTCACCAAAATAAGATATTTTATAGGTTCACTAATGACATGCTCTAAATCAATGATAATAAGATAAACTTCTGCATAAGGGACACTCATATGCATGTTTAAACACAACTATCAACCCGGCTACTCTTTAGGGATCAAATATGGCTTTATGGCTTTGTAATGTATCGCGATAAATGCGGGCTAGGTTCATGATTACAAAAGAAGGTAAGAACATACGAAGTTAAGCAAGTGAAACTAAGAAGTCTTCATCATACATCCTCCCTTTGAAATTTTTCATTCCGCTCCATGCCAACCCATTGATTTAACCCCCAAACTTATAATTTTGTATACTTTCACACTTTGGGTTGAACACCTTTCTTTCTTTTTTTCCTTTTTTTTTCTCACTTTCCACTTCAACTTTAGAGAGGGCTCGGCTTCTTTTTCAACTTTTATTTTCATTTTTTTTTCTTTTTTTTCTCTTTTTTTTTCTTTTCTTTGCACATATATATCACGAATAATATGCATTCAATATTTTGCTCAAGCCTCTCTTTTCATTATGTAACATGACCATTTTCTTTCTTTTCATGACCACTTTCCACCCTTGATTTTTCAAACATCACCCATAATACTCAATTCATTTCCTAGTTTCACTTTCTTGAAAAGGTTAGAAAAAAATAGTGTACAAGTTAAAAGGGCAGGACAACGAGGGTACAAAAAAAGGCGAATGGTGGTCTAAGATAACCTTTCACTTTGTGAGAGATTCCATTCTTTTTAAATCTCAAAAGGTATTCTAGCGAAATTTTTTATATAAGTGACAAGAAATTTAAAGGCTCACAAATAGGATTCAAATAAAATAGCCAAATATCACTTCCCGAATAGCCTAATTGATGTGCTATTGACAGTCATGCAAACATTTTCTAGGAACCTTGAGAATGCCAAAGTGATCCTCTAAAGGTCTCCTAAATTGGTAACAATGATCAAGAAAAATAATATAGAAGTGAAAGGTGGAGAAATCATATTTTACATGCTTCAATGCAATTATAACCCCATATTGACAATAATACTCAAGATTTTAAAATTAAAGCACTCTCAAATCATCATGGATTCTTGCCAACTTCTCAAAATAAGAAAAGAACAAAAAAATTTAAAATTTTCTATTTTTTTGGAGGGTGTAAGTGCTCAAATTTGAGTTGTTAGTATTTTCGTTAGAAAATTAACGAAAGTTTTAACATTCCTAACATTTCTAACAATTCCTAACATTTCTAACAAGACAAGGATAAATTAGGGATTGCCATTTAGAGTTAAGCATGGAAAAGAATCTCCAAAAAGCAAAAGAATTGTAAAAACTCGAAATGGGAAGGCTGCAATAACAAGCTATTTGGAATAATTTGAAAAATATTCTTCTGTCCAAAGCACGGAGCTGACATTTAATGAACAGTGCACGCCTCAGACATGTCCGCGCGGATCCTATTGCATCTCAAAGTGGCCTATAAATTGAACCCTCCTCTCTCAGTTTACACAACACAATTCACTCACAGCAACAGCACTCTGGCGAAAAATAGAGAGAAAACAGTGGGAATCCTTAGATTGCCACCATTTTCTCTTGAATCTTTCCCAAATCCCACTCACTCCAAATACTCTCAAATCACTTCCATTCATACACAAGCCCAAGCTTCAATCACCCCTTAAGAGGAGGATTAGAGAGAAAACATAGAGGACTTGATTGTTATCTACTTGTTTTCTCTTTGACCAACTCTAATCACAAACCCTAAACACATTCAAGCCTTGAATCCATTCAAATACAAACATAAGAGAAGATAGGTATAACCTCCCTCTCCTTACCCAAAAATCCCCTCATCCATGCATGCATCTCAAACTTCAAAAATGTAGTTTGTTCATCAACTTGTTCATCTTTGCTTGACCTAAAAATGTAGTCACCTTGGAATAAATTTCCATGGATGACCATTTAAAGGGTCCAAATTACTTATTACTCACTTAAAAAGTGTTTTCCAAAATATTTCTCACTCAAAAGAGTTTTCAAAAATCATTTTCATACAAAGAAAATCTTTGTTTCAAGTCAAAATTCCCCTTCCCAAGCAAATGAAATGCTTAAAGTCCTAATGTACCCCAAGGATAGCTTGATATAGTAGATCACCACTAAAATTTTTAGTGATCACTAATCAAATCTTAGGGAAATGGGGACAAGCATGGATGCCAAGCCCCCCTTTAAAATCATGTTTTTCTTCAAGAGGAAGTGGCTGTCCAGTAGCCTTTCTCTAAGACCTCTGTCCATGGTCTAATTTTTTGGACATACATAAACTTGGAATTTGGTGTTTACTACAAAATACTTTTTGTATCCAACATCCATAGCTTTCCAGAAATATTTTTACTTTATTTTTTGCGTGAGTAAAACTCCCTTTTTCAAATTATCTTTTAAAGGTCAGTTCATCAGTCTCTGGAAATCCAGATTTCACATCTGAGATTTCCAGAAGGTTTTGGTCCCTCAAATCATCTCCAAAATGGAAAATTATTTTACATAAATCTTATTTAAGGTGTCTGGAACAACTTTAATTCTCTGAGTTTCCTCATATTATGAAGTTTTAAAGCCCTTAAATCCCTTTTAAAATCAAGTGTCCACTGCCTTTTTCATTCTGGCAGAATTGATTTTCAACTTCAAAAGGTCCTTTGAGTACCAAATCTCAACCCTAAAATCGTCCAAAAAATCATGGGACTTGTTTAATGCCTTATAAAGAGTTCCCAATTTTTGGTTTTCTCAGTTTAAACTTATTTTGGCCAAAGGAACACACACACACACGCAAACAAATGGTTTTAAAGCTTGGAAGACTCGTCTTACGAGGCATTCCGGGTGAACACTAACGTTCTTCCCGGCGTGTAACATGACCTCCGTACCCAAATCTCTAATCTCGGGCATTTTTCAAAATTTTGGCCCTTAAAACAAAAATGGCGTGGCGACTCCGTTTGATTTCAAAAATCGGGTATCATCGCGGTGGCGACTCCATTTGGGGAAGAAATAAGTTTTATCTTTTCAAAAAAAAAAAAAAACTTTTGAGGGTCAAGCTTCCGTCCCGGTATTTGAAACCGTTTGTTGTGTGTGTGTTGATTTTCCACATTTCGTGTTGTTTTGGCCGCCTCGGAAAAGTCAAAATTTTGACCATCGGATCCGTTGCCTTGAATTTTGAATTATGTGCTTATTGTGCTTATGTGTTATTTGCTTTCAAAAAAAATTTTTTCAAAAAAAAAAAAAAATCAAAAATTCAAAAAAAAAAGATTTTCAAAAAAAAAAGTTTTCAAAAAAAAAAAATTCAAAAAAAAAGAAGAAGGATTTTCCAAAAAAAAGAGGGGTTTCAAAAAAAAAATCATTTTGTGCATGCATCATACTTTTTAAGACACATGCGAAAATTTCTATTTTTACTCAGAAAAAGAAGATAGACTGCTTGCACACTACGCGCACTTGGCCTTACACTGCACACTACGTCCCTAACCCGGGGAAATCCCTGTAGCGGCCCGTTTGGTCTTATTACGCCTCTCGGTGCAAGCACGGGACTACCCAAACATCCCATGGAGCCTCGTGTCGACCATGCACTTGTCCGTGACACACTTTGTCCGAGACCCGGTTGGTTTTTAGTGCAGTACGTGTCATGCCACTGTACGTGTATAGACCTTTCCTTTCAAGCCTTAGTCGGGATACCAAGTCAATATCTTTCGAGACCCTAATCGGTCGAAGTCCTGCCGGTTTTCCGTCACGGGCTTTGACCGGATATTGGCCAGCGCCTTGACTTTGACTACGGCGGCACAAATTATACACTGACTCCCAGCATGACACTGAGTCATCAAGGATTAAAGATTATTCCATGCCCAATTACGACCTAATTGACGACAAGTCAAGATCAATTGTGGACATTTATCAGTCCGAGTCATGCCGACTTTTTGTCGAGCCCTCGGGCATGATCTTGACTTTGAAGTCAGCTTTGTCCGTAATTTACATCGAATGCTAGTTAAAACTCGATTACCCACCAGACTTTTAGGATGGTTTTCATTTTCGGTCGGTGGGACCCGCTTGCCCTATAGGACCCTCGCCCGGGGCTGTCCACACTGGGAAGTCGAAATACATGTGGAATACGAGGGGCTTATAGACATAGTGATGGGGCCCACTGATCCAGGATCCAGGATCCAGAGTAGTTTGCGAAAAAGAAGAGCAATCTTTTCCAATCGATTAGGTTTAATAAAACATGTTTTAAGTAAATTTAAACGAATAATCGCATGTTGCATGAGCCACTAAGCCCAAACACCAACTTTGTTCCGCTTTCCGAGTCGAACCACACCCTTTCGTGCCTTCCATAGTAAGCAAAGTTCGGATCAAGCCCCGGGTCATCGTTTGTTCGGCTCGGTCATTCGGAGTCGAGATACTTCATCGGTTTCCTCCTTCGCTTCGGCTCAAAGTTTGAGAATGGCCAACTCGAGAGGAGAACGGTGGGGACGTACGGCTCCGCACCCCGAAAATCCGCAAAATGCGGAGCGGTGGAATCGGATGTTGGAAAAGATAAGACAACATCAAGAGGCTCGAGATCGATCGGTTATTGGAAGGTATCGAAACCGGGGGCTAGCAATTGTTCGCAACCCTAATGGAACCTTTACGGTTGATGCGAAGATTGGAACTAATTACCCTCCCAGGCATGCCAACTACCGTCAAATGCCATGTTCCCTTTCGTGTGGAACTACTAATGGGACAAGCATCCCCCAGCCTATCACTCGGCTGCCTCTCGGCCTCATCGTATCGATACTCCTCGACGGCAGTCCGATCTTGGTCAACTTCCCCCTGGCACCTCTCGGTTTTCACCTTTGGGTTTCAATCGGTCTGTTTACGCCCCGCGGCTTGGAATGGGTCGGTTCGCTACTCCAAAACCTTAGTCGGCCCGGGCCATCGATGCAGGAATTGGTCGATTCGGTACATCTCGGCCCCTACGGCTCGATACTCCTCAACGGTCCGATCTAGGTCAACTTTGCCCCAGGTGCCTCTCGGGTCTCACCACCGGGATTGAATCGGTTGGCTTTCGCCCCACGGCTTGGAAGGGGTCGGTTTACTACTTCACAACATCGATGCTGGTTCGGGTCATCGGCTTGGAAGGGGTCGGTTTACTACTTCACAACATCGATGCAGTTCGGGTCATCATCTCGGAATGGAGTCGGTTCGCGACTTCTCAAGCCCGGCGGTTTGACATGGCTCTGAAGCCATTTTGGGACGGTTCGCTTCTCGGGCTCCATGGTTCGAGAGGGACCGGCTTGTTTCCTCCAATTCTCGAAGCACACTTGCCCCTATGATCTTGCAAGATCACATGGGCCACCAGGCTCTTATCACCACTTCATCGGGTTTACCGTATTCACAACATCCTCCAAGCTCTACCTCGCCCCTCAGGTTGGAAAGTCCGACAAGGTCAAATGCTCCTCATCAAATTCTCCACCCGGGTACATTACGCAAGATGCTCCTGTTCATCAAGTACAGTATGCACATTACCCTTGTAGTCACGTTCCTCGGTGTGGTCAAGACACGTTCGGTCCTCTTTGTTACGATGCCTCAAATCTCATGTTTTTCGGCGGCCTTTTGGATCCGCACTCCTTTGCTCCACAGTATCCACCCATTACGAGCCATATATCCTCATCTTCGGCAAGCTGCCGGGCCTTATGAGGAGGGTTATGGTCACGATTTTAATGCTCGAGACTTTCATCCCTCCCACCAGTACTTCCTACTATGGTTTCATTTACTAATGCCAATCTTGTGGCGGGGTCATGCGGTCTAGTGTTCCTATTGACTCTTCCAATGGATTATTGGTAGAACCAATTAAGAAGGTACAAGACAAGCCTAGCAACGAGAGTATCGACGATCGCTCGACTCGGGTCATCTCACCATACCAATCTTGTGTATCCGACACGAATGAGTTTTACAAAAGTTCGAATCTCGACGATTACATCGATGATTACATCAAAGGGCTCGTGCACGGGGAAAAACTACGAGTCTGAACATGTCTCACCGCTACAAACCTTACCCTTCCAATACGGCTCTGACATCCAGTAAAGGAAAGAAGGCATTGTGTACAATTGACGGCACCCAAAAGCAACCAAGAAATGGTGGTCCTTTAAGGCAACGAGAACATTTTGATGATTTTGGGATGCCCATGGGCTTAATTTTCAAGGGTTTAGTAAGGGAAGGCCTTTTGGAGCCTCTCAGGGACTACCATCCAAGGAGCTCAAATGTACCCCTCGACATGAGTAAGTACTGCGCCTTCCATTATCATTATGGCCACACGACCGACAACTGCACAGTCTTGAAGAGAGCGGTTCAAAGGTTAATCGAAGCGGGCAAGCTTGAGCGCCCCAATGGACCAAAACCGGTAAACCCTGTTCAGAATGGTGACTAAGTCAATGACCAAATCTCGAATCAAAGAGCATTAAGAGTTTATTCTCCCCCAAAGGAGAAACCGCGTCCCGAGGATTTGGGTGTTCCCTTAAGAAAAGTTCTAAATAGCTTGCTAAAGCAGGGTCTCCTCGAACCCATGAGAAACTATCAGCCCAAGGATCCCAAAATCCCTTTGGACACCACTAAGAATTGTGCTTTCCACCAGTATCACGGTCACGTAACCGATAACTGAACATCTTTGAGAAAGGCAATTCGGGGGTTAATTAAGAAGGGCAAACTCGAGCGCCTCGATGATCTCAACCCTGCCAATGATCATTTCTCAAACAACACGAGTGTAAACATGATTGAGTTTCATGATTCAAGCTCTGTGAATTCAATAGACTTTGACAGGCCAGATGATTTAGTCGCAACAAATGTTGAGAATGACTGGTTTGAGTGCAACAAGCATGTGACCATGGCAAAGCCGGATTTGGTGAAATGCTTTAAACTCCCGCCCTCCGGTAAGTTCTGGCGACGCCAAGGGTAAATGGGAGGATAATAATCTGATGGCAGATAAGGCAACCGTCAGTGCCGGTGAGTGACGAATTCCTGAAGTTACCAAAGGCGAGCATAGTCTGTCATAGTCTCATGAGGAATTCGCTGAAGGGTAGAGACGTGGTCCAACAACAAAGAGTAGCTAGATTAGGGGCTACCCATCCTTCAATATTAAAACAGTCTTTTAGTCAACCTTCGTAGGTTCTAGTACTTTCTTCGTTCAATCAAGTCCTCCTTGGACATTGTAGTTAATCTTAAATTTTCTATAAAAGAGTCTTTTTCTTTTCTTGCTAGACTTGAGACATTATTTGCACACCTACATTTAATGAAATGGTTTTATTTTGAATGATCACTCGCATTGCTCAACAAATAATCTCTGGAAATGATTAAGATTTTAATTAATTGGTGCGAGAAAGTCAACTAATGCCCTCCCTATACACTTTCCTCACCTCACAAAGGCCTCCATCAAGCCATACACTTTCCAAAACATGTCCCCATCATCACCTTGACCAAGTCAACGACGGCGGCAGCATCGAAGAACAACAAAAGGTCACTCAGCATCGGAAGATTGACCCCATGTCGACAAAAAAAACAGGGGCTTGCCTTCGCCTCACGTGCATCAAGAAAGTTCGAGCAGAGGCTTGCCTTCAAAAAAAAAAAAAAAAAAAAAAAAAAAGAGCTCAAGCAAAAGCTTCAAAAAAAAAAAAAGAGCAAAAGCAAAAGCTTCAAAAAAAATGAGGCCAAGGACTCAGCACCTCCGATCAAAGGCTTGACATATGGGCAAAATTAAAGCCCGAAGAACAAAAGTTGTCGACAACAAGTGAGCAGTTAAAGCAACGGCAAAAACATATCATAAGCCCTTAAGCTGCATCCAAAATCTTTCTCCCCCGATGAAGGACGACGATTAAGAAGCAACAGAATCGCCAAAATACCTGTCAAACTGACTTGTCGAGGAATCACCTCAAGGCCCGTACCTTATCATCCAAACATCCTATCCGAACCTTTTCACCAAGAGTACCACAAATGTTCATACCCCTTTTCCAAAGCCAAACACAGTTCAAGCCCGAACTACGGCGACCTGAGCTCCCTATATTAAGGAGAACGTAGGCAACCAGAAATGGTCCGGTCATAAACACATTCAAATCCCAGAAAATTTGGTCTCACCAATGGCCTCTCCTATACACGATCCCTCTTCATCATTCGCCAACTTCGACTCTTGGTATCAGTTGACCTTCTCCTCTTAATTAATATAAATGTTTGTTCATATCGAGATTGGGTGTTGAATAACCCGTACATTAATAAAGGGTTTTAAGCAATCTTATGATCATTTTGAATAAAACATGTTTTCAGATGTCTCGACAAGTCTTCTTTTTCTACATTATAGGAAAAATAGAGCTAAACACTAATTTTCTGTCAGCAGGGGCTTCCATACACTTTTACAAACCTTTCTAAACTTATGCTCTCTCAAAAGAGTCAAACCCAAAGCGAGTTCTTTTGTGCCTTCATCAAATGAGGCCATCAAATAATACAAATCGGGGATTCATCCCCACTTTTCGAAAAATATGCCCCTGCAGGTATACATTCCTAAATTGTCTTTCTTTTACATTTTCTTCCGGTTGACTAATTGACTAAAGAAAATAATAAAGTAAATATAGAAGGATGGGTTGCCTCTTTTGCTACATGACAATTCAATTTGCATTAGAGCTGCACTGTACTCTCTAAGGGAGGACTTTCGTCAAGCCATTTCTTTAGAATGGGGCTTCTCTGGTCACGCCGGGTCCACGTTGGTTCTTCACTTTGCTACAAGATGGGTTGGGTCTCTGTTCAGTATCAGTCTGCAATGCCTACCAGGTTGAAGCCTCTCTAATTGTGTCAGATTCACAATCATGAGACTGAGGCTTTGCCAAGTCACTTCTTCAAAATCAAGACTTCGCAAATACATCTCTTCAGACCAAGGCTCCACCAAGCAAGGTGAGATTTGATCGCCATGTTGGTCATGGGCTTGTCAAGTGCAGTTCTTTGATGTCCAAGGATGAGGACGGAATTTTAACCAAGAACAGAAATTCATCATATTTCTATGGCTAATATTGGAACCCGAGTCCATAAAACTCCTTGTGCCAATCAGAATGAGGTTTCGATGTTCATCCTTGGAAGGTGTCAGGAATTTTGGTTTGACGATTGCCCTCAACCCCGATGGGACTTTCACGGTAGAAGAGGAAGGGGATCCCCATCCCTATATTGGCCAGACAGACTACCACCACCTTCCTCACACTCTTCTCAACTGCGAATCGGCCATCCTTTCGGCCTCGATGCAGTATACATTCACGGTTCGATGCAGGACAATCGTTTGGGAAACAAATTGACTTGATCCGATTTGGGCCAATATGGTATGCCTCAAAGCGATCGGGGTCGGCTCGGTATGTCACGGCGGTTTGGTATGCCTCAACGGTTCGGTACGAGATCGGTCGGGAGCTTCTCGGTTACATCGGTTTGAAATGCCTTGGCAACCCGGTTCAAGATATCCAATCCCGGCACCGCACAAGCCTCACAAGATCCCTTCATGACCGTCTCAACGGGACAGCAAACCCCAAATACGGACTCTTTTGGACCCATGCGGTCGGCGTGGTGATCAGTTCACAGCTCCTCAGCGGGGGCAAAATCAGTACGGAATGTCTTCTCATGGTTAGGGTTACCTCGGAATGCCACAACAAATTGGAATCCCACCTCAGTTTGGGACCGATCAATCAGGGCCTTCGCAGCAACAGTTTGGAATGCCTCCACGATGCAGTCCCGGGGCAACAGTCTAGAGCCCCTCCTCAGAATGATGCTAGCTCAGCTGCTCCTCACACAGCTTTCACAAATCCATTCCTCAAGCTTCGATGGGTTACCAAGCCTCCATCCCAGTTTCATCAGAATCACCAGGACCGCAGTACCCCCTGGTTATGCACCTTCAGCCATGCAATTCAACAATCAGGGACAACAGCCCGCACTTAAGCCTACTTATGGGCCTCATTCCGGAAACCCGAGCTACCCGGCTACATCAGGCTTGCCTCCACCCTCCTTGCCAATTGAAAATCAACAGCAAGCCGCAAGGCTCTATCCCTTCGCCCAGGCTCCTACTCACACTCCCCCGGGTAATTTGGGCCAAGGACAGGTTTTCACCTACGCCCCCGGACCGGCCGTTCCCTCCACCAGTCTGCCGCCAGTTTGAATGCCATGGTTCCACCACAAGACCCTCATCTGGCCTGGTTCATGGAACAACACAAGGAAATGAAAGCGCAGATTGCCGAATTGACCGCTAAGAAATCTGCCTTCCGGCCTACGGACCCGGACTCCATTGCTCCCCTGCCCCACAAATTCGTGATGCCTAATCTGGACCTCTCTGACGGGACTGCATGCCCGAAGACTCATCTGGACACATATGCCTTGGCAATGGAGGCCAAAGGGTGCACCAATCAGCAGTTGGCTGACTATTTCAGTCTCTCCTTGAAATCCAGTGCTTTAAAATGGTTCTTCCGCTTAAAACCCGAGGCCAGGGCTACATGGGACCAGATCACCAGTGCCTTTACAGAGAAGCATAAAGCTAATTTGGAGTGGGAAACAAATAGAGTTGACCTGCAGACAACAGTGCAGCGTTTCGAGGAGAATATCGGTGACTTTTACAAGCATTGAAACCTCAAGTTGAGTAAAATGACCAACCCTCCT
Organism: Adenophora triphylla var. japonica; assembly: GCA_022495995.1. Lineage (NCBI taxonomy): Eukaryota > Viridiplantae > Streptophyta > Magnoliopsida > Asterales > Campanulaceae > Adenophora > Adenophora triphylla. The sequence goes on along the minus strand of JAFEMH010000463.1, from coordinate 99,720 downwards.
TCTAATGAGGAACAATTGGACATCTTTCAATCATGCCTGGAAGCCTCATTTGAGAAAGCCCCTCAGTAACTTCCCCTATCCAGATCTGCATGCGACGGTCAGTTCTGGGGCTAAAGTTTGACCAACAGCAAGCCACTGCTCCTACTTATCGGTACCAAGCTTCTGCCCCTAACTCAGCTCCTGTCCTACCCCAAAAGGCAAGGAAGCAATTAATTATGCGGGCCAGGATCGCAACAATGCCACTCCTCTCATGCCAAGGAAAGGTGATGTACCCAAGCCGCGGAGCCTTAAGCTCGAAGATTTCCGAATGCCTCTGAGCAAAGTCTTTCAAGGACTTGTGAAGGAAGGTCTGACCAGACCTTTGGACAACCATCAGCCCATGGATCCCGATAGACACAACTAAACTCTGTGCTTCCCACTAGTATCATGGGCACGAAGAAGGGCGGTGTGAGAACTGATCGAAAAGGATACCCCAAGGGCCCAACACAGTCAACAATCCATTCCCTAAGAAAAACCATTGGGTGAATATGATTGAAGCCATGAACAAGCCAAGTGCCACTATGGCTAACAGTTCCCATATGGAAGACGCCCTTCGAAGGGAGGATTCTAGTTGCATAGTTGTTATCAAAGATGGGTTTATCACTCCATGACATAATGCTGCAACGAGTTTGGGGTCACATCAACTTCACCTCGAGGTCTCTCACATTGATCGATCAGCTTGATACTTCATCAGTATGTCAGTTTTACAGTCAAACCTTTGACTGGACCCCTGTAGTGACGTTTTGTCGAACCTGGGGCTTCATCAAATCATTCATAGAAAGCTTCTGCGGCTTTCGCCATGTCTCTTCCACGGAATGGGGCTTTATCAAGGCATACCTATCTTCAGAAGAAAGGCCTAATCACCTCAACAACTATCTTGGAGTTTCAGCTTTAGAACTTGGTATATGGCAACTCCCTGCATCATCAAAGGTTGAAAACTGGGAATCTCCTCATATCACCATTTCGCCAAGTCATTCTCCAAATTTATGTCAAGTCACAACTAACCCAAGCGAGAGAGGGTTCATTCATATCAACATACTTTGATTCTAGAGCCTGTCAGCATCAGCTTCAAATGTCCGAGACTGAAAAGAAATTTCAATCGAGACCCGGGGTTCAAATCCAATTTCATCCCAAGATGATACTGCTGACCTACAACAAAACCTCATCAATGACATGCAATTCAGTCCACGACCAAAGGATATCACCCCACCTGCACAAAGCTTGTCCCAAACAGTCCACATGCATCCCCACAAAAATCTCCCCAGGGCTCATGTAGCATACAAAACACTAATCAATAAAAAAAACAAAAAAAAAAAAAAAACCTAAGCGATTGCAAATCATTTTAGTTCTATGCATGCATCCATCATCATAAATGTCATATGTGCATTTGTCCCTCTACTAACAAATGTAGCAATTCAAGCACGAAAGACCAGTCTTCCGTCACTACCCGAAGCCTCCTCACAGCAAGGATGGTCTCCACCGAAGCATAATTCCAATGACTTCAACGGAACTACCCAAATGACGGATACCTCAAGTCAACACCCTCTTGGTTCAAACCTCTCAAGCCCACGACAGCTTGTGCTCGGACACCTAAAGACGACATTAGCCTGATTCAGACACCTCAACCCTGCACCATTTTAGCCTCAGACACATTTGGACAACACCACCTTGGCTCCAGGTCTACAGTGCATCAAGTCCGTAAAGACATCTTCCGACATCTCCAGTTAGACAAAGGCGACCTCCAATGTCCACAAATGGATGAAGACAGCCTCCAGCATCTACAGTTTGGCAAAGATAGTCCGTGAAGACATCTTCTGACATCTCCAGTTAGACAAAGGCGACCTCCAATGTCCACAAATGGATGAAGACAGCCTCCAGCATCTACAGTTTGGCAAAGATAGTCCGTGAAGACATCTTCCGACATCTCCAGTTAGACAAAGGCGACCTCCAATGTCCACAAATGGATGAAGACAGCCTCCAGCATCTACAGTTTGGCAAAGATAGTCCGTGAAGACATCTTCCGACATCTCCAGTTAGACAAAGGCGACCTCCAATGTCCACAAATGGATGAAGACAACCTCCACCATCTATAGTTTGGCAAAGATAGTCCCCATGTCTATAGCTTGGCAAAGACAAGCTCCGGCGCCTGCAACTTGGTAGAGACAACCCCCAGGCCCCAACATCCACAAATATATGAAGACCGCCTCCAGTGTCTACAATTCGGTCAGAGACGCCAAGTTCTCAAATGCAAATCGGTCAGGGACGCCAAGTTCTCAAATGCAAATCGGTCAGAGACGCCAAGTTCTCAAATGCAAATCGGTCAGGGACGCCAAGTTCTCAAAATGCAAATCGGTCAGGGACGCCAAGTTCTCAAAATGCAAATTGGTCAGGGACGCCAAGTTCTCAAATGCAAATGGGTCAGAGATGCCAAGTTCTCAAATACAATTCGGTCAGAGACGCCAAGTTCTCAAAATGCAAATGGGTCAGGGATGCCAAGTTCTCAAATGCAAATCGGTCAGGGACGCCAAGTTCTCAAAATGCAAATCGGTCAGGGACGCCAAGTTCTCAAAATACAATTCGATCAGAGACGCCAAGTTCTCAAATGCAAATCGGTCAGAGACGCCAAGTTCTCAAACGCAAATCGGTCAGGAACACCAAGTTCTGGAATACAATTCGGTCAGGACGCCAAGTTCTCAAAATGCAAATCGGTCAGGGACGCCAAGTTCTCAAAATGCAAATCGGTCAGGGATGCCAAGCTCTCGAATGCAAATCAGTCAGGGACGCCAGGTTTTCAAATGCGAATGGGTCAGAGACGCCAAGTTCTCAAATGCAATTCGATCAGAGACACCAAGTTCTCAAAGGCTAGTAGGTCAGGGACGCCAAGTTTTCAAATGCCAATCGGTCAGAGGTACCTCACGCCCCTAAATGTTTCAACATCTCGATCAGATATATCAAAACTCTCAACACTATCAACTACCACACAGCCCCGCGACTTGCTCTCCTGCAGGTAAGCACAGCAAAGGTAAGTTAGTCCCTCAACATATCTCAAAAATATGCATACAAATGTTGTATGATTACCCATAGCATTAGCTATCTCTATCTCCGCAAATAGCGACGGAAGCTTTAGCTCCTTAAGGTGACAGCCTCCGAATTATCAAAAGACCCAGGATCCTAGACCTGTTCCTAACTATCCAGTCGATTTCGAACTACGTCCAGGCTTGATTCCCACTCGGGATACGTAGGCAGCCTACCATAGGTCCAGCCGCTTGACCAACACGGTCACCCTTTTCACCGATAATCATCGTAAGCTCTAATCTTCCCCTGCAAGAATGCCCTCAAATAGTCTCCCTCAACCTCGATTTAGTTTCATACTCCTGAACTGACCCCTCATTTAGGTTCATACAATAGAACTAAACCTCAACTTATGTTCATCCCTGACGAAAGCCAACGGAATTCCATCTCTTTCACCTCCGGCAGCAAACGTAAGACTGATCCCTTCAAATGAAGTCCACCAAAAGACTGATGACCACGGGAGAGTGCGATGTATGGGAGGTGGTGTTAACAAAACTAAGGTGTTTGGTAAATCCTCAACTACTCAGACAGCTGTATTGGAGGCGGTGGCATCCGTCAGAGCAGATTTTGAAAGGCAACTTCAGGAGGAACGCCGACAAAATGAGAAGCAACGACAACAGTTACAACAACAGTTACAACAACAAATTGATGATTTGAAACGTTATTTGATGGAACGTGGAAAAGAAGGTAATCAATAGGTAGTGAATTTGGTTTTTGTGATACATTCAACATTAATGGTTATTATGTTTGGAAACGACAAACGTTATTTGTATAATGGTTATTATGTTTGGATACATTCAACATTAATTTTGTGTTAATATGTAGATTGTAAAGATTGATTGCATTTGTGTATTTTTGGTTATATACAGGTTGCATTTGTGTGTGTACAGGTTGAATTTGGTTTTTGTGAACGTATTTTTGGGGAAAGTGAATTATACAGGCCTGGTGGAAAAAAAAAATAGGCTTATTTACGGCGGAACCCTTCATCCGCCGTAAATAAGCCTAGACGACTCGTGCCAACAGGGGGGACGAGGGAACCAGGAGGGGGTGCAAATGGGATGACTCGTGCCATGGTGGATGACTCGTCCTTATTAAGTCATTTACGGCAGTTAGAAACATCCGCCGTATAAAATGGCATGGAGGACTCGTCTTCTATGGGGGGACGAGGGAACCTGGTGGGGGTGCAATTGGGACGACTCGTTACGTAATGGACGACTCGTCTCTTATTTACGGCGGTTACATCTACCGCCGTATAAAGATTACTCAAATACGCCATAAAATACGTATGGTATTACATTTATATACGGCGGTGGTCTTTCCACCGTATATAGTATTTATGGCGGTGGTATTTCCGCCATATATAATATTTACGGCGGGATAACCGCCGTATATAGTATTTACGGCGAGGTTTTATACGTTGGACTTTTTACGGCAGAATGTCCGCCGTATATACTATTTACGGCGGGGCGCGTTTTATATACGGCGGATTTTAACCGCCGTAAATAGTCCTTTTTCTTGTAGTGATCCCCTCAGAGTCCGTCCCCAACGAAAGGATACGAACATCGAAGGAAATCGTTTCAAAACAAGTTGATACCTCCAGATCACCCATCACCAAGGTTCAAGGCACCTAAGACGCCATCATCAAGGTTCGAGGCACCTAAAACGCCATCATCAAGGTTCGAGGCACCGAAGACACCATCATCAAGATTCGAGGCACCCAAGACGCCATCACCAAGGTTCGAGGCACCTAAGACGCCATCACCAAGGTTCGAGGCACCTAAAACGCCATCATCAAGGTTCGAGGCACCTAAAACGCCATCATCAAGATTCGAGGCACCCAAGACGCCATCACCAAGGTTCAAGGCACCTAAGACGCCATCATCAAGGTTTGAGGCACCTAAAATGCCATCATCAAGGTTCGAGGCACCTAAGACGCCATCATTAAGGTTTGAGGCACCGCAATCATCCCCTAATTCGACAAACCGAAACCATTACCTGGGTGACTTCCCAAAAATAGTCAAATCATAGGGCGACTTCCCAAAAATAGTCAAATCATAGGGTGACTTCCCAAAAATAGTCAAATCTTAGGGCGACTTCCCAAAAAAATAGTCAGAAAATAGGGCGACTTCCCAAAAAAATAGTCAGATCTTAGGGCGACTCCCCAAAAATAGTCAGATCTTAGGGCGACTTCCCAAAAATAGTCAAATCATAGGACGACTTCCCAAAAATAGTCACATCTTAGGGCGACTTCCCAAAAATAGTCAAATCATAGGGCGACTTCCTAAAAATAGTCAAATCATAGGGAGACTTCCCAAAAATAGTCAAATCATAGGGCGACTTCCCAAAAATAGTCAAATCTTAGGGCGACTTCCTAAAAATAGTCAAATCTTAGGGCGACTTCCCAAAAATAGTCAAATCTTAGGTTGACATCCTAAAATAGTCACCTTAGGGTCAGCATCAAAGACCCGAACTACGACTGACTTGATTCCTCTTAAGGATACGTAGGTAGCCTATCATTAGGTTCAGCCATCAGACCGAAAATGGTCATTCCTATCCCCAGCAGAGCGGATATACAACTTCAGCCATCAGAACGAAATGGTCATTTTCTATCCCCAGCAGAGCGGATATACAACCCTAGCCATCAGACCAAAGATGGTCATTTCTTATCCCCAGCAGAGTTTCTTTCCAGCAACCGACTGCCGAACTCGCTCGCCAGGTTGACATCCTAAAATAGTCGCTCCAGGGTCAAAGACCCGAACTACGGCCGGCTTGATTCCCATTCAGGATACGTAGGTAGCCTATCGCTAGGTTCAGCCACTCGATCATCCTGTCAAATATGGAGCCTTACTCTTATCGACGACCCCGCTTCCTTCGAAAGCACCGTCGCCGAGGGGCTACTGTAAGTGCTCCAATTTGAGTTGTTAGTATTTTCGTTAGAAAATTAACGAAAGTTTTAACATTCCTAACATTTCTAACAATTCCTAACATTTCTAACAAGACAAGGATAAATTAGGGATTGCCATTTAGAGTTAAGCATAGAAAAGAATCTCAAAAAGCAAAAGAATTGTAAAAACCCGAAATGGGAAGCTGTAGTCAACAAACTGCTGGAATAATTTGAAAAATATTCTTCCTGTCCAAAGCCTGGAGCAGCATTTAATGAACAGTGCAAGCCTCAGACATGTCCGCGCGGATCCTATTGCATCTCACAGTGGCCTAAAAATTGAACCCTCCTCTCTCAGTTTACACAACACAATTCACTCACAGCAACAACACTCTGGCGAAAAATAGAGAGAAAACAGTGGGAATCCTTAGATTGCCACCATTTTCTCTTGAATCTTTCCCAAATCCCACTCACTCCAAATACTCTCAAATCACTCCCATTCATACACAAGCCCAAGCTTCAATCACCCCTTAAGAGGAGGATTAGAGAGAAAACGTAGAGGACTTGATTGTTATCTACTTATTTTCTCTTTGACCAACTCTAATCACAAACCCTAAACACATTCAAACCCTAAACACATTCAAGCCTTGAATCCATTAAAATACAAACACAAGAGAAGATAGGTATAACCTCCCTCTCCTTACCCAAAAATCCCCTCATCCATGCATGCATCTCAAACTTCAAAAATGTAGTTTGTTCATCAACTTGTTCATCTTTGCTTGACCTAAAAATGTAGTCACCTTGGAATAAATTTCCATGGATGACCATTTAAAGGGTCCAAATTACTTCTTACTCACTTAAAAAGTGTTTTCCAAAATATTTCTCACTCAAAAGAGTTTTCAAAAATCATTTTCATACAAAGAAAATCTTTGTTTCAAGTCAAAATTCCCCTTCCCAAGCAAATGAAATGCTTAAAGTCCTAATGTACCCCAAGGATAGCTTGATATAGTAGATCACCACTAAAATTTTTAGTGATCACTAATCAAAGCTTAGGGAAATGGGGACAAGCATGGATGCCAAGCCCCCCTTTAAAATCATGTTTTTCTTCAAGAGGAAGTGGCTGTCCAGTAGCCTTTCTCTAAGACCTCTGTCCATGGTCTAATTTTTTTGACATACAGAAACTTGGAATTTGGTGTTGACTACAAAATACTTTTTGTATCCAACATCTATAGATTTCCAGACATATTTTTACTTTATTTTTTGCGTGAGTAAAACTCCCTTTTTCAAATTATCTTTTAAAGGTCAGTTCATCAGTCTCTGGAAATCCAGATTTCACATCTGAGATTTCCAGAAGGTTTTGGTACCTCAAATCATCTCCAAAATGGAAAATTATTTTACATAAATCTTATTTAAGGTGTCTGGAACAACTTTCATTCTCTAAGTTTCCTCAGATTATGAAGTTTTAAAGCCCTTAAATCCCTTTTAAAATCAAGTGTCCACTGCCTTTTTCATTCTGGCAGAATTGGTTTTCAACTTCAAAAGGTCCTTTGAGTACCAAATCTCAACCCTAAAATCGTCCAAAAAATCATGGGACTTGTTTAATGCCTTATAAAGAGTTCCCAATTTTTGGTTTTCCCAGTTTAAACTTATTTTGGCCAAAGGAACACACACACACACACAAACAAACAAATGGTTTTAAAGCTTGGAAGACTCATTTTACGAGGCATTCCGGGTGAACACTAACGTTCATCCCGGCGTGTAACGTGACCTCCGAACCCAAATCTCTAATATCGGGCATTTTTCAAAGTTTTGGCCCTTAAAACAAAAATGGCGTGGCGACTCCGTTTGATTTCAAAAATCGGGTATCATCACAGAGGGTGACACTATATACACTCCCCTATAAATCCACAAACTCGGAGAGATATCTACCCCCAAATTCAAAAACATGCTATGTCATCATAGAAAAGAGAATAAAAACATGCCTCGGATTCAAAGGACGATATGACACAACAAAACACTTAAAACAAAGCAAATAAAAACGTACCTACTTGGGTTGCCTCCCAATAAACGCATTTGGTTAAGGTCGTTAGCCCGACCGTTGCTCCCATTAGGACTTCACTTTTCGCCCTTTGGCCCACTTCATGGTTTTGCGGGTCCTTCTTTTCAGTTCATGCCCGATATATATTCCTCGAGCTTTGATAGTATTTTGTGCCCAAGGGAATTTTTGACATTTCAGCTTTTTGGGCTTCTCCTCTTTCAATCCTTCCCCACTTTCTTCACCCTCAAAAATAGGGGGAGGTACAAGAATGATGGAGAAAAAATCATTCACACTTTCGATGGGATGGAGACGGTCTTCGTTGAGACATTGTTCGTCAATTTGGTCGAGCCCAACCTCATCAACATTAACGCCTTCATCATCTTTTAATTTCTCTTCCACCCCATCTTCTTCACAATCAACATCTTTATCAACAACCACAACATCATTAGCAGGAGACGGAGAGAGAATCGGTAGTTCGTCACTAATGGAAGCGTCCTCCCATTCATAACGCTCAAGTTTGATAGAACTAGTATCTCGCTCACAACCTCTCAATGCTTCTAATATTTTAGTTACTTATGCTTCCAACCTATCCATGGTTGCACCAAATTGTTGTTGTTGTTGACGATTTTCCTCCCTCAAACTTGTCAGAGCCTCTTCCCATAATCGCTTTTTAGGTTGCGGTGGATCATAATAATGTGGCTAATAATTGTTCCATGCCCGACTTGAGTGGTTTCCCCTCCATTGTGTATAACACTTAGGGGAATAATCATATTGTGGTTGCCATGGGTGGAACGAACTCCTTTCTTGCATCTGTGGAGAATACTCATGAAAATATGTCCTAGACGGACAATCATTAGTAGCATGAGAGTATAATCCACAACAGAAACATGCATCTTGGATTATATTGACACTAGGCGAAGTACATTTCGCATTGAACAAAGCAATTAATTCTTTTACTTGCCCGGCCAACTTCTCATTAGAATGTGATTCTTGCATGACCTTTAATTTTTAAACAACTAGAAAAAGAAAGAAAATTATTTACACTAAAAAGAAACTAATAAAAGAAAATATTTATAATACACCAACAAAATAAACTTGTTCAAATCACAACAAATCCCCGGCAACGGTGCCAAAAACATGATGTATAAAATCCTCTTGTAATAAAAACTTTGCAAGTGTACAAGTTACCGAAGTAGCAATATACAAAAGTAATGGTCAAACCACAGAAATTTATGTGTTGAATAAATTGATTTAATTAGTGTTAAAAGTAACAAAGGAAAAGGGGTTTTGATTGGTTAAACTATTAAACTAAGAAATCAAAATAAATAAATTAAAGATATCAAGAGACAAGGAATTCATGGATTGGGGATCATAACAATTATTACTTTATATTTTTTATTTCATGTAAAAATAATTCAATCTCATTCTTGGGTTCGTTCACAAAAATCTAGGGTTAAGATGTTAATATCACATTTACGTCGATAAGAACATTAAAACCCTAATATCTCTATCTCGTTTATATATTCAGTTACGTCAATATAAACCTTCAGATTCAATTTAAATCACAAGAACATAAGAACCTAGATTCATTGATTTCAGTTATGTCCTCAATTAAATCTATCTTCTCAACAATGGTCAATGTATAAATCATCCGAGTTACTGAAACGATTTATACCCAAATAGATTCATAGGCCAACGGTATCTTAACATACAATTGAAGCCTATGAATGATCTTGAAGAATGTTGAGAAAACAAGAACGAGAGAGAGATAGAAAGAATTAAAACCCTAGCATAAAGATCAAATTGTTACTCACCTCAATCCACGAATCAAATAAATTAGCCTTGAATGGCCATTAAAATAAATAAACAAAACCTTGTATTTGAATCTTCAAAATAAATAAAAACCTAAACAATGATAAAGGGGAAGAAAATATAGAGAGAGAATGAGAGATGTGAGAGATCATACAAAAACTAGTCTAGGGTTCATTTTATAGGAGGAGGGAGGTGGAAATCATAATTGGAAACCAAAATCTGGTCAAAATCCTAGTCAAATTAAAATTCTGCTGAAAATCTGTCACTGATTCTGTGCCTGATTCTGCTGAAAATCTGGTTTTTATTTTTGTGACGGACTGGAATCCGTCACTACTGATTGGCCGGCGGTCGCCTAACCTTGGCCCAGCGAGCGCCCATGTGTACAGAAGCTTTCAGGGCCCAGGAATTCCATCTTCAGCGGCCGCCCATGCTTGCTTCAGCGACCGCCCAGCCTGCCTTGCCTTGTGCCCTGCTTTCCTCGGCCCGCCTTGGCCTTTCCTCGGCCAGCTCCTTCCTTTGGCCGGCCATAGCCTTGGTTTGGCCCCATTTTGTGCAGCCAGCCTTGGATTCGTTTCGTAATAATTGCACAGTCGCACTTTGGTCACTATACTTTTCTCTTTTGCACCTTTGTCCTTGAATTATCCATATTTTCACTTTGGCCCTAAACTTTCATAAAATCAAATTCCTCCCAATTTTCCATAATTCTAGTTTGGTTCCTAAATTTCCAAAATAAGCTCAAATCCTCTGTTTTCTCAATAATTGCAATTCAACCCCTGTACTTTCAAAACACTACAAAATACATTAAATTTCCAAGGTTTCGAGCATCAAATAAGCTAGGAAATATATCTTTTGAATGGGTAAAACCACATCCATCAATGGCTATGCTTGACTTGGGGGCTTCAATCAATGTGATGCCCTATGCGTTGTTTGAGAACCTAAAGTTAGGACCTCTGCAGGATGCTCGGGTGGTTATTCAGCTTGCTGACAGATCTAATGCTTACCCTAAGGGGTTGATTGAGGATGTTCTAGTTCGGGTTGGTAAGCTTATATTTCCTGCAGATTTCTATGTATTGGAGATGGACACGGATCCTAAGGCTCCCATTCTGTTAGGGAGGCCATTCATGTCGACTGCTCGTATCAAATTGGATGTTTCTAACGGGTCATTAACTATGGAGTTCGATGGAGAACGAATAGAATTTAATATTTTTGATGCCATGAAATACCCTAAGGATGTCCATTCGGTGAATTTTATTGTAGTTGAGCCCATAGCTCAAGAGGTGTTCGATAAGTGTGGGGGAGATGATGACATGAAAGCTGTGTTGGAGAATGCTTTGGGATGTGCAGAGTCAGAATTTGATCTGTCTAATGTGATGAAGGTGGCAGTGATGAGCCTTTCTGAGGGTGCTATGTATGCCTCGTCACCGGGTTATGGTCGTGTGCAATTGGAGGTGCCACCAGAGAAACCATTGCCATCTATTGAGAAGGCACATATGCTTGATTGAGGTAACCTTACCCCCTATTTGTTTGGTATTGTTGCATAGGGGACTATGCATTGTTTAGTGAGGGGTGGGTACCTACATATGTTATCTTTTGTGTATAGTTGTATTTCAAAAAAAAATGAGAGACCAAGTGAAAACCCGAAAGGGCGTTTAGGCAAAAGGTGAGGAAGTGAAATTGTTGACATCTTTTATATCACCGGAGTGGAGACAAAAGGGAGGTTTTGGAGTGTCGGGTAGGATCATTATTTGGAGTAGGGGGTCCGGATAGTGGTGTCTAGGATAGAAACCCTCGTTCATTGTTGGTGTTATAAGGGGAGTTGGTGCTTTCACGAGGTAGTTTTGTTGGGATTAATATTCCTTGACAAAACTTTTATACGAGGGGGGTAGTAGTGTGAGATAAGCGTGAAGGAAAATTAGGACATTTTAGTTCCCCCATTTGCTTTTATGTGTGGGCCTTTGTTCGGATGACTATTTACATGTTGGAGTTGGTATCGAGCTAAGGTTGTTCACTCATATGTTTGTGGGAGTAATAAGAAGATGGAAGTATGAAAATTCTGTATTATTGTTGTCGTACTTAGATTGGTGGATTAGAGGAGATTAGGGGTCATTTTCTTCCCATGCTATATGTTTAGACCGGCGATTTAGAGTGGGGTTAAGATATTACTCAGGGACGAGTAATGGTCTAAGCGTGGGAGAATTTGATGTGGTGAATTATTTTATATGTAATTTCCTAGTTTCCTAGACATAGTATCCCTATTTTGATGTATTTAGTTTAGTTTTGAGGTAATTTTGGGATAGTATGTTAAAGTGAGATTGTATTAAAAGTTATTGTAATCCGAGGGTATTTGAGTTGTTTTATTTCATATTCGGATGTAATGCTTTTAAGGAGCCAAAGTCGAGCTTAAAAGGTTGAAGAAAAGGAGCTTAAGGGATCAAATTGAGAAGCCGCGGACTGTTCTGCAGAAATCTGTAGAATCCAGTGACCAAACTGCAAATCTGAAGACCAGGGACTTTTCTGGAATTACTGGAAGCTGGAAGACCTTAGTGGAATTTGCAAAACTTCAGGGACCTTTTGGGAATCCCGAATTTAACTTGGAGAAGGATTATTTGGGCTGACTTTTGGAGGATTTTTAGGAAAGAAAATACTAATTTATTTTCCTTATTATTGTCCTAGTATAAATACGAGTTTTTAATAGATTATTAGGTTTTTTATCTTATGTTTTCATTAGAATTGAGGAGGAAATTTTTGGAGATTATTACTTCCAAGGAGAACTAATTTCCTTTGCTTTGGTATTGATTATTGAACTGTTCTTGATTTCAATTGAGGTTAATTTCTTTTCATCTCTTTTATCCTATTTATAGTTTCTCTTGTTCTTGATTGATTAAATTGATTTCTAGGGTTTTGCAATCAGGCCGATTGTTTAAATCCTTTTTATTGATTTATTGCTAAAATTCCCTAAGATTGTGTCAATTTAGGGTTTCTCAAGTAGCATCTTTATAGTCCCTGCATGTGTCATGGTGGATTGTAAATTAGGAGAAAATAAACAATTATCTAATTGAAATAACATTAGAAAGTGTTCTCGATCTTCATCTCTTAAATCGTTAATCAATTAGTATTTTGAATCTAGACTGTGTCAGTTAGGTTTGAATATTGATTTAGGGTTATTAGTGAGTGTGTCACTGCTATTAACTAATATTAAAGAAAGAGATAGATATGGAAATACATCGCGTGATCGAGTGAATAGGATAAAATTGAAAAGAATTGAACGATGATATTTGAATGATAGACGGGGATATTAATCAATCCAAAGTGTTTTCCTTTATGTGTTTACAATATACTCCCTCCGTCCCGCCCGAAAAGCCACAAATTTCCATTTTGGGTGTCCCATTTAAAAAGGCACTTTCCCAAAAAGGAAAGTTTTTATTACTATTTCACCCACTCATTCTCTCTCCTACTTTACTTTTACACTCACAACATTCTCTCTCCTAACTATTCCTCCCACTCATTCTCTCTCCTATTTAATTTTTCATACTCACAACATTTAAACTTTTTCTCTTTCCTACATCATTTTCCTTAATTTGCGTGCGAGATTTGGTTTGGGCATTTTCGGGCGGGACGGAGGGAGTAGTTTTTATTCCCGTCTTAGGAAGTAATCAGAATCAATCTTAGACTCCCAATCTTTTCAAGTGACAATTGTGCGAACTTATAACCGTTCTTCGTGTTCGATCCTGGACTTGCTCTAGCTACATTTTGTGGTCATGTCTTCGGTTAATTTGTAAGCGTGCGACTTTTGCCTATCATGATGCAACAATAAGACATTGGCATTTAGCACATTAGTAGAAGCTTCAAAGTTAATGGAGACATCTTGTTTTCTCATTAACCTTAGATTAGACACCCACTACATGATAATTATCACACAAAATTTTTAACGTGGGAAATTTTATCACCAAGTTAGAAGGGTTCTCACAATCAGGAGTCAAACACTATGTCATAATGTAAAGTAATCAAGTGGTCATAAGAGACAATTGTGCAATGCATGAATGATGAATTTTTTAGTGTTTTCTGTAATATACAATTATACAGAGATGTAGACAGATGTCTGCACACTTGTGCAGCCATCTGTATTCACACAAGCCGAGAGACTTTTTAAGGGAAGAAAATCTCTCAAAATCTAAAGTCTTGGTAAAGATATCAGCAAGTTGATTTGTTGTTCCTACATGTTCAAGTGTGATAATTCTTTGTTTAACAATATCTCTAATAAAGTGGTGCTTAATATCTATGTGCTTTGTTTGGGAGTGTTGCACAGGATTTTTGGCAATGTCTTTGGCACTCATATTATCACACAATACGGTTAAGGTTTCACTTTTTAAACCATAATATTTTATCATTTGGTTCATCCACAACAGTTAGGTATAATAACTACCAACTACCACATACTCTGAATCGACAGTTGATAAAGAAACATAGTATTATTTCTTACTCAACTAATACACTAGATTGTTCCCTAGATAAAAACACCCTCCCGTGGTGCTTTATCTTTCATCTGTATTCCCAGCCCAGTCAGAGTCACTAAATCCTACCAAATTGGTGTTTGTATCCCTAGTGTAGCTCAACCCCAAGTGAGTGGTACCTCCAACATATATAATTATTCACTTTACATCCTTTAAGTGGGATACCTTGGGGTTAGCTTGATACCTTTCACATAGGCACACACTAAATATTATATCAGGCCTGCTAGCCATAAAATAAAACAAGCTACCTATCATACTCCTGTAAAGGGTGTGATCAACACTTTCACATTCCTCATCTTTATACAGCTTTGGGGATGATCCCATAGGAGTTTTCAAATGTGATGCATTATCAAACCCAAATTTCTTTACCACATTTTTTGCAAACTTGGATTGTGAAACTGACATTCCTTCTTTGGTTTGAACAATTTGAAGTCCAAGAAAGAATTTTAGTTCTCCAACCATTCTCATTTCAAATATGGATTTCATACTCTTAACAAACATTTCAAGCAAATCATTGGAAGTAGAACCAAAGACTATTTCATCCACATAAATTTGAGCCACAAGTATACCCATTTTATTCCTTATAACAAACAAAGTCTTATCTACCTCTCCCTTTTGAAACCAAGTTGAACTAGGTGCTATGTTAACCTACTATACCAAGCTCGTGGAGCTTGTTTAATACCATAAAGTGCCTTTTTCAACTTGTACACAAGTTTCGGTTTTGTGGGGTCTTCAAACCCTTTTGGTTGTTCAACAAAATTTCTTCATTTAATATGCCATTTAGGAATGCACTCTTTACATCCATTTGGTGTAGAGTGATTTTTAAGTAATAGCTAATAGCATTCTGATTGATTCAATGGGGGCTACGGGGGCAAAAGTCTCATCAAAGTTCATCCCTTATAACTGGGTGTAGCCCTGAGCCACTAGGCGTGCTTTGTTCCTTGTTATATTGCCTTGTTCATCTGATTTATTATTAAATATCCATTTAGTCTCAATCACATTGACATGAGAGGGCCTAGGAACTAAGAATCAAATGTAATTTTTTTCAAACTGTATTAATTCCTCTTGCATGGCATTTATCCAATTTTCATCTTTTAATGCTTCAATTACATTCTTGGTTGTGTTTACCTGATGGTACATAGATTGTATACATACCAAACTTGCAAGGTCATGGTAGTTGATCTTTTTACCTCTTGTTCTCATTCCTTCATCCACTTCCCCAATGACCTGGGAGGTAAGATGATTTCCTTGTATTTTGTAGGGAATGTCCCTCTCTTTGCTTACTTCATTTTCATCAGTTTCAAAAACTAGACCTGGTTCTGCTGTTATTTGATCACTTGTGTTGTCAGTTGTCTGAACAACTGGTTGCTCAACTGTCTTAACTATGTTTGTTCTGCATGTTCATTTGTCTTTCCTGGTTCAGATTCATCATTAATCGGATCATGCAACCTGTAACATCATCCTCAGTAGTTTTGAAATTAAAATCAGTAGCATCATCAAAAACAACATTTATGGATTTAATAACAGTTTTAGTTTTCATATTGTACACTCTATAGGCTCTGCTATTTGAGGAGTACCTAATGAAAATGGTTTTGTCATTTTCAAATCAAATTTGGAAAGATACTCATGATCATTTAAGATATAAAAAATGTAACCAAACACATGGAAGTATTTGACCGTAGGTTTCTTTCCAAACAAGATCTCATAGAGAGTCATGGTAATTCCAATTCTTAGAAATACACGATTCCCTACATGACATACTTTATTCACAGCTTCTGCCCAAAAAATTTTGTATAGATTCTTAGAACTTAACATTAATTTAGCCATCTCTTGTAATGTGCGATTTTTCCTTTTCACTACCCGATTTTGTTTAGGGGTTTTGGGGCTGAGAACTACTGAGTTATCCCCTTTGAATCGCAAAATGAAGAAAAAGTGGCATTTTCAAATTCAGCACCATGATTAGACTTGACTCTAATAGCTTTTAAACCATATAAGTTTCTGACCCTTTTATACCAAATTTTAAACTCTGCAATGGTATTGGATTTTTCTCTTAGAAAAATTATCATGTGTATCTAGAAAAATCATCAACACACACAAAACAATAATTCTTTCAAGACATATTTTTCACTTCTATGGGACCCATTAAATCAGTGAGTATTAATTCAATACACCTAGATATCCCACAATTTTGCACCTTTTTATGCTTTGATTTAGTTTGTTTCCCCTTTTGACATGATCTACACACACCTAAATTTTTCAAGTCTAGTTTAGTGATAAGCCAAAACCTAACGGCTTATTTTAGTACCGCAAGTGCACAGTGTGGTTGTAATATAGAAAAGGGAAAATTGTAGGTGTTAGTGCCCTAGGCCCATAGAGATAGACTTAAATGTAATGTCATTATTCATTTATATAAGAGATTGTTATTTTGATTATTATATATATGTTTGCATGTTTTAATCGTAATAATCGTGTCCCTAGTACTTAGGAAGCACTAGTATGAAGTTTAATGGATAATCATGTGATGATTATATGCATAGAGATGCACATTAAATTCATGGGTACTTGTTAGGGTACAAAGTACTGGACTTGACCCATTATGAGATTTATGTCATGGTCAAATGTCATAATTAAATCTCATATAGTTATATCATTGATATCCTTTGACCGTAGATTATCATCGTCTTCCACTCGATAAATATTGTGTTTGATGTAGTTTAACGTTATCTTTAACCGGATAACAATAAGGGCTATCATTGACATGATAGAATTCTTGTTGGGAAGAATGATAAGTCAAGATGAAAATTTGTCCCTCGTATAGAGAGATGTTTGCTAGGCCACTCGTAAGTAAGATTGATGATGTACATGGCCATGTCCGAATGAATTAATGTGATTAATAACATTCGATTGATCAATTTACTTGATAACGAGAAAGCATTAAGCAATATGAGTTGACGTGGACCATGACTCATGTTCAATATAACATCGTGTGACAATGGGATTGTGATATGTTCTATGTAGGAAATTAAACTTGATATTATATTATTTGGGTAGGCATGATGGCTTTCTAGAGTCCACTCATGTCTTATGAGGATCGATGTGATCGAACTCATTACCAACATAATATAGTCCTATGGGGTCACACACATCTAACGAATTGTCAAAAATGGAAAATATGGAGTTTTGTACTGAGGGGACGACTCGTCCCCTGGCCAGAACCAACTATTCCCTTGGTCGGGGACGAGTGTTTCAGAGGTTATGTCCTGAGGGACGACTCATACCATATGGGACGAATCGTTCCCAAAAGGACGACTCGTGCCCAAGATTAGTACCAACTATTACCCTTAAGGGGGACGACTGTATCTGGAGCATTGTGAAGGGGGACGACTCGTGCCCTATGGGACGAGTCGTCCCGTCGGCACTGGAAGATACATAATTGCTTGGAAATTAGGGTTTTCCAAATAGGAAAAGGTATTTATAGAGTATAAATACTGCCTCCCTTTTGCCCTAGCAGTAACACACGAAATTTGGGTTTAGAGAAACACAAATTGAGAGTTTTCAATTGAGAATTGAAAATCAAAAACACACCAATTCCATATTTCTTCATAGATTTAAAGGAGTTTCAATCAAGGGATCTAGCAATCCACCTAGAATTGTTCTAGGGTTTGTTCAACGTGTGGATACACATAGAAGATCTTCGTAATTCAAGATCTTAAGTTCGTGATTCAAGCTTCGTTCATCAAGGATTCACAAGTTCATCAAATCCGGAATTGGAACAAGTTTGTCAAAGACAAAGGGCATCAAGGTTGGTTATTCTATTTCATCCTTTTTAATTAATCATCTAGAACGGATCCATGGCTCCGGGTTTTCATGTTAATTTGCTTTCTTCCTTTGTGCATGGACCCACGAAATCCAACAGTGGTATCAGAGCCCCTTTCATGATGTTTATTTTAGATAATCGTGATAGTTATATAATGAGATTATGTGAATTACCATGATGAATATGATTTAGAATATGAATTTATATGGGTTTTGCTTTTGGAAGTAATTGTATATTTTGATATGCCATGATTATCAAGATGAATTGAATGATTAATATGATTAATCTAGATTATGGGATATCAATTTCATTAATATGATTATTGTTGATTGATAAATTTCTAGATCTTGAACAAATAGTTTGTTGTAGGAATTATGTTCATATTAAATGAGATTTTGCATGAATCATTAAACCCTAATTGATTAGAAATTTTGATGTAAAGATCAAATATGATTTGTGATGCATCATCCCATGTTCATAATTATGCTCATGTAATTTTCATGATCAACCTTGCCATGTTAATTGATATACATGAAAAATTGAACCTTCATTGAAATTTAAGTTTGTTTATGCCACCCATGTGTAAACACTTGTGAATACAGGGATAGTTTTATGTAGGCTACGCCATAGCGAGGTACATTAATTCTATCTTTGTATGATCAAGATGAGGAAACGGTGATTCCTATACGTTTAAAATGGTTGAACTTAATTAGGCTATCAAAACAGTTTTGGGCCTAAGGCATAAGATGAGATTGAAATATGTGACATAAGATGTCCATAATCTCATAAAGGATCTAAGAGTCATATGGAGATATAATTGTTAAATGTTATCTACCTTTTTAGTTTAATTTTGAGCAGTCGTGCCATAGCCGACTTGAAATTAAATTAAAGTTGGGTCTTAGCCTATTAAATTATATTATGCATATTTGTATAAGAAGGTTA
The DNA here is from genome assembly GCA_022495995.1 of Adenophora triphylla var. japonica. Lineage (NCBI taxonomy): Eukaryota > Viridiplantae > Streptophyta > Magnoliopsida > Asterales > Campanulaceae > Adenophora > Adenophora triphylla. The sequence goes on along the minus strand of JAFEMH010000463.1, from coordinate 80,608 downwards.
TATAATTTAGTGGGAGTATTTGTGAAATACGTTATTTAATCTCTTAATTGAAATCAGTACTTATATGTGTTCATATGTGTTGCATATCTTTGTAGATCAATGGCATCAAACACTAATCAAAGTCTATCACTGCGATCAGTCCTTCAGAAGGACAAGTTGGAAGAGAATGGCAATAACTATGTGGATTGGATCCGCAGTTTGAGAATTGTTCTCAAACAAGAAAGGAAGTTGTACATTCTCGATGGACCCGTTCCACCCGAGCCTGCTGCTAATGCACCCCGAGCTGAAAAAGACAAACATAAGAAACATATGGATGATTCTATTGATGTTGGTTGCTTGATGCTCGCTACCATGTGTAAGGCCCTTCAGAAGGACCTTGAACACATGGATGCTTATGGTTTAGGAAACCATTTGAAGGATGTTCCAAGTGCAAGCACCTCAGGAAAGGTTTGACACCATGAAGGCTCTTCATTCATGAAAGATGATTGAAGGACAAGCTGTTGGGCCTCATGTGTTGAAAATGAAGGGTCACCTCGAACATCTTGAGAGGCTTGGATATCCTATCCAGTTGGAAATGGCTACGGATATGATATTGAATTCACTCCCTGAAAGTTATAATCAATTCGTTATGATCACTACAAGAAACAGAGTTATTAGGGTCGGCACTTTCCCGTCCAAAATAGTCATTTTGCCGTCCTTAATACTATTTAGGTCGGCGTTTAGGTCGGGAAACGAGGGTCCTAAATAACATGCGACTCTAAAAGTTTTAGGACCCCGTCACCGTCTCAAATACACTATTTAGGTCAAGATATAGCCGACCCTAATAAAATTTAATTTCTTTCTTTTTTTTTTTGCGGGAAATTTTTGGAGCCAAATAGTTTTTGGTACCGATTGTTAGGGACGAGATTGCCGACCCAAATAATATTTGGCTCCTTTTTTTTTTAGGGAAATTATTAGGTACCCTATCGTCCGACCCAAATATATTTTTGCGCCAAAATCACATTTTTTGTGGGAAAGTAATAAGGTCGGATATAGACGACCCAAATAAAATTTGGTGTCAAAATGTGAATATTTACCATTAATTATCAAACACTATTAATCTTCTACTAATTATATATATACACATGCATACATTATACTTGTAAATATATCAAATTATAATTGTAAATATATCAAAAGGACCTGACAATAAGAAAATAATGCATTAACTAAATTTAATCAACCACATCATCTAAATAAAAAGTTAACTGTTACCTAATAATTAAGGTAGATGAAATAGAAGGATTCAATACTCCTTTTAAAATAATTTGATCTAAAACTATTCTCTAAATAATTCAAAATCATCCATATTGCATATTGCATACGTGGAACGTGCTTCCCAAAACATTGTTGCTGATATCATTCCTCCATCACGCTCCCTCGATCTTCACAAAATCGTACATTGATGGAGCTAACTTGTAGGAATCTTTAGAAAATACTGAGTGGAACTTCAACCAAATCTGTTATTTCATGAAAAATAATGATGGGTTTTGTTAGCTAACTGAAGAACAAAGCAATCTGTAAGAAAAAGAAAAAAAAAGAAGTTACAGTAAAGGCAATTATTAAATGGTTTGAATTTAAGTGCATCCATCACAGTGAGTAATACCAAAGTTAAAAATGACACAAATGAGAGTATTTCAAAGCTCGTCGCAAGTAGAATAATCTCCAAAACACTTTTCTTAAATAAAAACACTTTTCTAATTTTAAGATGTAAACAAAAGAATCAGTTGATGCATATTAGATGAACTTAGAAAGACCATTGGGTATGCAACACTGAAAACAGTCAAGCTCTATGTCATAGTGCTTCAAATACAATAGCAACAGCAGCACACCCAATTTTCCAGGGAACACAAAATCAATTTTAAGATATAAACAAAAGAATCAGTTGATGCACATTAGATGAACTTAGAAAGACCATTGGGACCAGGTTCGGTTTTTCCAATAGGCAACAAGAATATCAATGTGCAATGTGCAACACAACAAGAATAAAGGTAACGACATCAACAAAGACAACAACAAAGACTTCCAAAGAACATCAACACAACAAAGCAAAAGAACAAATACGTGAGCCAAAACCACATATGACTGTCTTTTTTTTTTCCCTCTAGTTAGGGGCTCTGAGTCTGATACTTTCCCACTGTATACAAACATAGTTTATAGCCTTCTATCTTCATTTTGTGGACTAATATATTACCTCTGTCCCAGATAGATCAATGTGCACACATTTATTTTTATGGTCAACTATATCGAACTTTTGTCCATAATAAAAGGGATATCTTAAAAAAAAAATCTACTCCAATACGGGTATTTTGTCCATACAGGATTAGGGGAAGCACATATTTCCAGATCACAAATGAATGCTCCTGTGAATGCTCCTAAAGTATACTTAAAGTTCAGCAAAATGAATGCTCCTGAAGCCTCATTAAGGTAAGATTTTCAACAATACAACCACACACAAAAAACAAAGAAAACTAAAGTAAATAGGTGAATAAGACAATATACAAACAAGTTAAAATTAATCACAAATGAATGCTCCTGAAGCCTCATTAAGGCGAATTTTACGACAAATAAAAACCAATTTTTGAGCATATTTTTTCTAACAGGGGGCTATCATGCAGTAAAGCAAAGTTCAGCAAACAGAAAAACACAAAATGACCATATTTTAGTAATTAAATTATTAAACGACGAAAAGAGCATGTACCTCTATGTTATGTTTGGTTTCTAGAGTTAGACCCGTGACCACTAGATGGCCCGGGGCTTGGATTCGAAGCAAAGACCAAGCTCGTATTGATGCCTGGATTGTGGAGCAAACGAATAATCCGAGTCTCAGCATCCATAGATGACTGCTGAGCAACTTGCACTATCGCCCTCAATGCAGTATGGTTTTGCTCCAACTGCTGCCTGTTGAACGGCTCTACTTGAGAGACTTCTAAATCTTCTTCAACTATTGAGTACTTATCAAACCTATCCCTTGGGGTCATTCGAGCAACAACATGCCAATCCGGTTCTATAGGATCTTCTACATAAAAAACTTGTTCTGCTTGGGATGCCAATATGAAAGGTTCATCGCCTAAACGATTCTCTTTATATAACAAATGATTGAAGTTCACAAGTGTAAATTTGAATTCATCTACCATCTTCCCTACTCGGGGATTGACCCAATCGCATTTGAACAATACAAACTTCAGACCATTAAGATATGAAGTTCAAGGATATCAGTTAATACTCCATAGTAAACAACATCCCCGGAATGAGGATTAGAATCTCGACTACTGGAATAACTCATTTGAGTTGCTTTTAGAAAAACACCACTATTTTGTGACTTCCTACTGAGATCCAGCTTTCTAGTTCGAAAACGAAAGCCAGATATTATGTATGATTTATAACGATATGCATTTTTTCGAGGTCCGAGAGCAATGCTCCTTATTTCATCTGTAATTTCGTCATCATTGATAGTCTGGTTGACCTACATTCAACAAGGATAAATAGGTTTAGAACTACATATATGATTAAAACGTTGTATATTGAGCATATGCAATTAACTTACATGATTGCGTAACCATATATGAAACTCTTCATTATGCTTACGGTTAACAAGATGTTTCTGTGAGTTGTGGGGATACATTATGGTAAGCTCAGCAATGTGTTTTCTGCCAAATTAATAGAACAATTGTTAGTTTTTCCAAAACACATTTACATATATACTTGTGTTGCTATATTCAAATTTTACTTACTCAATGAACGGTGTCAACGCCTCAACATTTCCTAGCACATATCGATGTGCTTGTGTAAATGTTGTATCATCAAGCTCTACATCCACCTTTTTCCCTAATCTACGACCATGTTGTTCACCTCTATCATCATTTCTGGTTGGACGATTAGACTTTGTTTCCACACTATCATCCACGTACCTCGTACAGAAAGTCATGCACTCGTGTAAAAGGACATTTTTAGCTATTGAAGCCTCTAGGCGAGCACGGTTATGCATATAAAGCTTTAAAGTGTGAAGATATCTTTCTATTGGATACATCCAACGATAGATGACTGCACCTGCTAAAGAAGCTCATCTGCCAAATATATAGGCAAATGCTCCATGACATCAAAGAAACTAGGTGGAAATATCTTTTCAAGACTGCAAAGTGTAAGTGCCATACGATCTTCAAATTTCTCCAGATCAGATAAAGTATTAACACTTGAGCATAATATTGCAAAACAATTGCTCAACTCAATTAGTGCTTGTACAATGTGCTTTGGTAGGGCCCGTCTTGCGGCTATAGGAAGCAATTGTTGCAATAAAATATGGTTGTCATGGCTTTTTAAGCCCCCGAATTGTTCGTTCATCAAGGTGCACACATTGTGAGATATTCGACAAGTAACCATCGGGGACTCTAACATATCTCAACACTTTCAAGAATATTTCCTTCTCTCTATTAGTCATTGTATACTCCGCCGGAGGCAAATAATCTATATTCGCCCCTCGTGGATGAGGATGCAACTCGTGCCTAATATTCAACTCCTTTAGATCTCTTCTCGAGTACACGTTGTCCTTTGTTCTTTTTTTAATACCCAATATTGTGAACAAGACATTATCACATACATTTTTCTCAACATGCATAACATCAAGATTATGGCGAATTACATTATTCTCCCAATATGGCAATTCCCAAAAGATGCTTTTCTTCTTCCAGTTATGTATTTTCTTCAGTGGTTGTGAGCTTTGTTTAGCAAGCTCCTTCTCTCTTTGCTCCCTCTTTCTCTTTTTGAACACATCTTCTTTCTTGTACACAGTTTCAATGGCGTAGTCATTTAATTGCTTTAACAGCTGAGATCCTGTTAGCTTAGGAGGGGGTGGTCTAGTATCTACTTTCCCATCGAAGGATGGTTTCTGATTTCTGAATCTATGACGAGGGGGTAAGAACCTGCGATGCCCCCAATAGCAAAACTTACGACTATGAGTCAATCTTGTTGCTTGATTATCTTTGTTGCATATTGGACACGCAAATTCTGCCTTGGTACTCCAACCACATATGTTAGCATAGGCAGGAAAATCACTAATTGTCCATAACAAGGATGCTTTTAATTAGAAGAAGCTTTTGGTTGATACAACATATGTAGATACCCCATCTTGCCATAATTCTTTTAGCTCCTCAACCAATGGTTGTAAATAGACGTCAATATTATCTAAAGGCCCCTTCGGCCCATCAATGAGCACAGACAAGATGAAATTTGACTCTTTCATGCACAACCATGGGGGCAAGTTATAAGGTATTACGACAATAGGCCATGTACTGTGAGAGATGCTCATATTTTCGAAAGGATTAAAGCCATCTGTTGCTAGTCCAAGCCTAATATTTTGACTTTCACTAGAAAAAGATGGATATTGCTGATCAAATCTTTTCCAAGCGAGAGAATCTGCAGGATGCTTCATCACACCATCATTGATCCGTTCTTCTTTATGCCATTTCATAAGTGGAGCTGTATGAGAGCACCAAAAAAGTCTTTGCAATCTTGGCTTTAAAGGCCAATACCTCACTTGTTTTTCAGGTACTCTTTTACCCTGTGCACCTTGGCTTTCACCTGCAATTCCAATCTCACTTGCACCACCACTCTTATATCTAGATGCACCACAAATTTCACAGTTTTCTAGACTTGCATCATCATTACAAAAAAGCATACAACTATTTGGACATGCATCCCAAGTCACATAATTGAACCCCAAATCCGAAGTTAGCTTACTAGCTAAATAATAAGATTTTGGAATTCTCGCCATTGGAAAAATCTTTCTTAGGAACTTCAAGATTTGTGTGATAGACTTATTTGTCATATTATTGGCTTGCTTTAGATTTAAGAGTTCAACAACAAATGAGAGTTCTGTTACTCCTTTTGGACAATTTTCATACAAGTCACTTTCGGCATCCTTTAAGCGCCTGTAAAAATTTGTGACATCTTCATTAGACCCCATAACATCTTCGAAAGCTTCTTCAAAATCAACATCATCATCATCATTAGTTATGTGTTCATCATTACTCGCCTGGTCATTGGATAATGGGGGAACCCCCATTCCCTCTTGGACTAAAGAGACCATATTGGCGGTTAGACCAGGTTCAATTGTTGTAGCATCATTCATCATCATGCCTTCCTCGGAAGTATGAGAATTTCTATTCAACCCACTCACAATGTTCTCCCCATGACGGTTCCAGACTATGTAACTTTTATTAAAGCCATGCATCTCTATATGTATCTTCACCATCTCTAGGTTATGATAATAACGATTTTGACACTTGCTACACGGGCAATATATCACATCTGCAACAGTATCTTTGTCCTTAAATGCAAACAATAGGAAATCATCAAATCCATCTTTATAAGGCTCTGTAGTCGTAATCCAATCCAACTCTTATCCATAGCCACTTTAATGCACTGTTACCATGTATAAAAACAGAATGATAAGCACTTAGAATAATATAAGTAATTTGTGTAATCCATTTCACGGATGTTTCAAAGCAACCTAATTAATTGGGAAGACTAATGAAAAAACTTTATACAGGAAATTATGCACTTTACAATGAATCATTTACAAGTCACAGAGGATCAAAACAGAGTTGAAGCTTCACAAGCATAATTACATTTAGGCGTGAACTAAACAGAGTAGATTTAGCTGCTCAAAATAATTCAAATTTTGCAGACACCAATATTCACAAGATGTATTCCATCTCTGAACACCAACAAATGATATCTGTAAAAAAAAATTCATACTAGGTGGCCCTAGGTACTAGGAGATTTCAACCGTAGAAAGTATGAAAGAAATTCAAGTGCGATAATCAAGCCTTCAAAAATATACATATACAAATCGATAAACATCAGTAGCAAAAGAAGACAAAGAGAGATAGATTACCTAGATGCTTCACTCGAAGATTACCCCGACAGGACAATACATAATGATTAGTGCTTCTTCAATTTATTATGCATCTTTGCCATTTAATTGTACAAAAAGTAAACATTTTCAGAATGTCCCCTAAATAAAATTTGGATGGGATGAAATTTGTGATCTCATTTTCCCTCGGTTACCAAAAATAACAATATCACATAAAGAACTACTGATTTGGATGGGATGAAAGTTTCCTTTAATCCTCTTCAATACTTATCAGCTCTTCCCGAATCCCACTTCTGACTTCTCTAAAACATGATAGCATGTGGTCTGGATGACAAGTTTCATGTAAGTGCACCACGAAACATGTCTTCATATGTTCTCATGTTTTAAATTCGAAAGATATTTGAGTTTCTTATTGCAATAAAGCATCAATAATAATAACATAGCACTAGTTCAAGAGAACATGGAAAGTAAAGCATATACAAATTAGACTAAAATTGATAGTTCACTTCTATTTTCCAGTGAAAAATATTAAGGTCGGGGGAGTACCTTCTTTGTTGATGATCTCTTCTAATTGGTGTATAAATAAACAAATTCCTCCAAAATTACTGAACCAATAGCTCTGCAAGAAAAAAAAAACAATCATAAATTTAACACATACAGAACATGATGAGTGATGACTATATTCAATGAACTTGATGAGGGTATAAGCAAGAATAATAACACATAAACATGCGTTTGTAGTGAATGAATAAGTGCTACAATTACGTAGCCTTCATGGTTGAAATTAAGTAGTTGCCCTTAAAACCAATTAACCAAGTCATATTACACAATAAAGAGAGCAACAACTAAAAGAAAACAGTGATTTAAACATGCTTCCACCACAGGCAAACAGCTAAAAGAGACACAAATTAGGCCATGGGAAGTGGCAAATTTGCATTTCTCATCTTAATTCATAAGAGGAGGTCCGAAATCCAATTTTTACTTTCTTTTTTTTTTTCTACTTTTCTAGCATTAGGGGAAAGGGAGACATGTACAACATTTTCTTTGACAATCAAGATCCAAAACAAAACCCTCATCTCATCAGCAGTGAAATGAACATCAAGTTCATCAAATCGATGAAAAAGGAAATAAAATAAACAATTGAAACAGTTAATTTTGAGCAATTTGAATCCACGAACAATACATATACAAAATTACGCTGACAGGACAATACACGAACAGTACCAGAGCAAAATTACGCGAACAAGAAGTCACCTAACAGCCACAAAGAGGAAGAAATCAACTCACTAGGGTTTACAGTAGTAGATTAAAACCTACTGACCTGTTGATGGAGTCGGCGTGGTTACCTGTTCTGCCGCTGTAGAGAGAAAACGATGGAGACGGCATGTTAATCAGAGTAGACGAGGGAGAGGGAGAGGGAGAGGGAGATGAGAGAAAAAGATGGAGGCGGCGTGGTTACCTGTTCCGCCGATGAAGAGAGAAACTGATGGAGTCGACAGCGTGTTAATCAGAGAGTAGACGAGGGAGAGGGAGAGGTGGGTTTTGGGGGAAGTCTTTTTTTCATTATTTAATTTAATAGTTTTTGTTAAAACCGTAAAATTAAAATTAAGGACCTCAATCTGCCGTCCCCAAATTTTAAATTAATTAGGATTTTTGTAACAGTCTTATTTAATAGGTAATAGGGACTATTCACTTTGTCCGACCCAAAAAACCTAGTCCCTAAAAATATCTTTTTTTGTAGTGGATTATAACATGAATGGGATGAATAAAACTTTGTCTGAACTGTATGGGATGCTTAAGAATGCCAAGAACAATATCGCCAAGAAAACCAATCAAGTGTTGATGGTGAATAAAGGAAAGGGGTTCAAGAAAACGAAGGTTAAAGCAAAAGCTGCTAAACCGGAGGCAAAGGTTGCCGTTGTTGAGAAGCCTCAACCCAAATCCCAAAAGGATGCAGTTTGCTACCATTGCAAGGAAACTGGGCATTGGAGGCGTAACTGCAAAGCTTATCAGGAAGGACTGAAGAAGAAGGGCAATGAGATTGTCACGACTTCAGGTATCTATGTGATAGTTATTTTTCTTTCTACTTCTAGTTCTTGGGTATTGGATACCGGATGTGGATCTCACATTTGTTTAAATGTGCAAGGATAAACGAATAGAAGGTTGCTCAAAGAAGGTGAAGTAGACCTACGTGTGGGGAATGGAGCAAGAGTTGCTGCATTAGCCGTAGGGACTTATAAAGTCACTTTACCTAGCGGACTAATACTAGTTTTGAATAATTGTTATTATGTTCCGGATTTGAGTAGAATCATTATTTCAATTTCTTGTTTGGATAATGAAGGATATAGTTTTCTTATTAAGAATAAGAAATTTTTTATTTACTTAAATGATATGCTTTATTGTATTGCAAAATTATTTAATGGCCTTTATGTCCTTGATGTTGAAAATAATGTTGAAAATGTCTATCATGTAAATAAGAAATCTAAACCAAATAATGTGAACAACACATATATATGACATTGCCGTCTTGGTCACATAAATGAGAAACGCGTTTCTAAACTCCACAAAGATGGATATTTAGACTCACATGATTATGAATCATGAAATTGTCACGGCCATAATCACAAGTGATATCCAAGGTGATAACAGCACCAACGATAGCACTTGGGATAGCACACACACTCTTCGAAAAATAAAACAATTTTGTAAGAGAGATTGCAGCGGAATAATAACACCAAAATTCTTTTTCTCAAGTTATATAAATATAACTTGAGAGTGCCTCTTAGGCAAGAATTTATAATCACAATAATGAATTTACAAAGCCGAAAATGTTCCCTATGGCTATAACAATATGAGCTCTATGGAACAAGAGATAAAGAACGGAATCCTATCCTAGCCTTCACTCTACTTGATACCAAAGTAATCAAGTGCAAAATTAAAAGGGAGGAAGGATTAAAAGAACCAAACAAAGAACTCTATCTCTATATGCTTCAAAGGTGTGTATGAAATGGCGTGTGTTGGCTTGTCTTCAAATGAAACCTTCCAAGCATATTTATAGTATTCAATTTACTTGAAGGCTACTCAATAAACAGCCTTGGGGCTGTATTTGCATGTTGAGGAAGAGTGGGGAAGAGGTTGAGGTTGTTCCTTGAATTATGCGCCCACTTCCTCAAAAATAGCAATCGAGTTGATTTATCTCCAAGTCCAAGCTTCAACACCTTGTACTCCCAAGCTTTATCAGCCTTGTACTCTTCTATAACTCAGCAACAACTCCTTGACCAAGTCTCCACGTGTTTTAAATTGTTGTTGCCAAAGTTACAATTTTATGCATAAAATGTTATTTATGCATAAATTGTTTCCTTCCAAATTCCTCACGTGTCTAGCTCTTTCTTCGATCCTATTGCAGTCTGAAATATGAACATAAATCATAGACTATACATATTATATTAGCACATTAGTCCATTAAATAATAAATAAGAAATATACAACTATATAAATTCCAGTACAGGAAATCATCTGCGATATCACCTAGAATTTGGGAAATCATCTACGATATCACCTGCAGTTTACACTAACAATCTCCCCCTTAGTTGGATATTTCTTTCCAAACCTAATGTGCTGCTCTCCTGCAATGTTAGTCCATAAACAGGTGTACAGAGCACAGAAACTCAGTATAATATCTCCATAAAAATTAACTCTCCCTTAATCAAGGAGCTAATCCTAAACAATGATTTATCACCATAAACTAATTTATTTCAAACTTTAAAAAGTTTTCGAAATAAAAAATAAAAACCATAAACCATTGTAGCAAAATATCATCCAAACTAGCAAAACATCCAAACAGTTAAAGTTTTAAACAGATCAACTAAAGTGTTTTGCAACCAACATAAACAAAATAAAAGAAAATTGTTTAGGGAACCACATCACATCACCAAATAAAAAGTAATTGTTTTAGGACCCACAAACCCAATCCACTAACAAGATAGTGGCAACATAAACCTTCAGGTTCAACAACCTTCAGGTTTCAGTTTTCTTCTTCTTCTTCAAACTCCTCTTCTTCTTCATCTTCCTCCTGATCTCCTTCCCTATCACTTTCACCATCACTTGGGCCAGCACTGGTGGTAGCACCTGCAGTAGCACCAGTTCCAGAAGTTACAACAGCAGCAGATCCTCCCCCTGTTTGGGAAGAAATTTCATCAATGAATGCATTAATAGCCTGCTTAAGCTTAGCCCATCCCTCAACAAGTTCTTCCATTGCACTTGACTGTTTGTGCAAAAAGTTGAGCACTGTTGCCTTTAGGATAGATGGACCAGTGTTTCCCAGAAGATTTATCATGTTGGACAGAATACTTGCAGCATCAGTTCCTGCAAAAGTATTAGGGGCAGCACCTGAGGAAGCACTTGGGATATCACGTGAGATAGCACTAGGAAGAACAGAGGTTGTTTCATCAGATTTTTGCCAAGAAAGATCTTTTTTATACCTTTTACCCTTTTTCAGTTGTTGATCAATGGTATAGTACTCAAGTTCAGTGGTGAAAACATCAGAGGCTTCAATGGGCAAGGATTGAAAAAACTAAAACTTTGAAGATTAAAGAAGGATAGAGGAAAAAGCTAATGTTCATTTCTTTCTTTCTACCCCATGAGGCTAAGTGTTTGAATAATAATCTTCCAAAGTTAATCCTTAGGTTCTTACCCAATCTGTTAAAGACATTAGCATGCTCCAATGTAACAATAGGTTCATTCGTAGTAGGAAGCCAATTGAAGATGCACAACTTGTGAAGCACATAATAAAGAGAAGTAAGTCTAGAAGCATGAAGTTTTTTCTTTAAAGGCCAGGACTGAAGTTTGTTGTGAGTGAGCAATTTGACCATTTCATCCCTATTAACCCTAATGCTCTCATCATCGAAATTTGGGAGGCCTAAAACCTTATTGATTAGAGCTGGAGTAAAGGAATAAACTTTTCCCCTTACAAAGACTTTCCCAAATTTTTCAGAACCTTCATTGTCCAAATGAGCATGCAGGTTAGCAAAGAAATTTCTTACCACACTTTCAACAAACACAGACTCATGATTATTAGCTTTAAGGAAATTCATGTCCTTCAAAAACTGAACCATTCCTTCCTTTTCTAACTGACCCTCATCAATGTGCTTTTCTTTTAACAATTTCTTACTCGAATTATTCAACCAAAACTCCATGTTTTCTTTCTTATAAAATTCCAAAGTAAGAAATGGTTTTGGAAAAGCCTTATCCTCTTCATTTCGACTAAGTTCATCACCAGAATTATCACTAGAAGAACGAGTAGGAACAGAGGAGGGGGCAGGTGTTACCTCAGATGATATCCTCTTCTTGGTAGCACCTTTGGTAGCACTCACTGAAGCTTTGCCCTTGCCCTTCTTCTTCTAAAAATCAGATAGAGTTTCCTCCTCATCACCATCCACCCAGGCATCAAAAGAATCCACAGAAGGTTCCTTCTCTTTGTTGGCATCAAAATTCTCATCACTCACATGAGGTGAGGACACATCTAAGGAGCTTTCTGAGACTTTAACTGGATCAGAGGTGGTATTTGATGTAGCCTTGGACCTGATTGACCTTATACGGTTAGAGGACCTCCTCTTTGCAACTTGAGGAGATAGCTTGGATGTTGGAGCTTTCCTCTTCCTCTTCTCTTTTGATTCGGCTGGAATGAGAGTGACCTTGGGAATGCCATGTTCGAATGAGGCTATGGGGGCAGAGGCTGGAACAATAGCCATTGTAGGAGGAGAAGAACTTGGTGTAATCATGGGAGAGGTTTTCATAGCTACACGAGAAACAACAGATGGGGCAATGCTTGGGGAGATATCCATTTGGTCTGTGTGTGAGGGTTCGACATTGGATTTGGATAGAGAAGTCATGGAGAATTTTTGGGAATTTTTTGGAACAAAATTGACCTAGGAATTTTGGGAGAGACGAACGGCATTGAAGAGGGTTTAAAAGGTGAGAGAGAGTAACGGTTAGAGAGAGAAGTGGAGAGGTGGAGTGAAAATAGGAGAGTGAGATTAGATAGGGAACATAAAATTAAATTTGATTTGACTACTTAAAACCTCATCCCATCTAAAACCCTAAAAACCTTCTCCATTATCCCTATCCACATATTTAAATTAAACCCTAACCACACATTTTTAATTAAGCTAACCACTCACTTTTAAAACCCCAACAAACCAACATACACGGTTGAAAAAAAAAATTAAAAAAATTTTTTTTTTAAGTAAAACGGAAAGAGTTGGTCTTATAAAAAACGCGTTTTTTCTGGCACTTAGAAAAAACGTGTTTTGTGTTTACCCATTTGTGCCAGTGCCAGTTAAACAAAGTGCCAGTGTGATAAAGTGCCAGTGCATGTGTAACAAAATGCTAGTGAAAAAAGTGCCAGTACCAATTTAACAAAGTGCCAGTGTAAACTGGCACTGGCACTTTGTTAAACTGGCACTGGCACTTTTTACACGGGCACTTTTATATACATGAACTGGCACTCTTCACACTGGCACTCTGTTACACTAACACTGGCACTTTGTTACACTAACATTTTTGCTGGCTCTCAAAAACACAAGCACTGGCATTCAAAAACACATGCACTGGCATTCGAAAACACATGCACTGGCACTCAAAAATACTGGTAATAATTTTTGCTGGCTCTCAAAAACACAAGCACTGGCACTCATAAACACATGGACTGGCACTCCAAAACACATAGACTGGCACTCCAAAACACATACACTGACATCTAATTACCCAGTCCCCTGCACACCATTCTACACCTTGCTGGCACTCTCCATTAACCTTGCTGGCACTCTACGAACTGATATCTGGCACTCTACCAATTGATATTCAAAACCTAAAACCCACAAAATAAGTTCTAATTTAGATCAAGAAAAGAGATGGGTAATAAGAAACAAATAAATTGAACAGAATCCACGAATTTATTATCATGAGATGGCACGACAATGTTGTCTTGAACAGAACCATTTTCAGAAGCTCTATTTGGCTCATCCTCTTGGAGAGAGGGGAATTCAGATTTTTCTCTCTTTACACACACACAACACACACCGAGCAAGCAAAAACAGAGATCTCAACTTAAGCTCTCCACCCACATTGCCAAATCTGTGTTCACAAACCCATTTTAGTGAGAGAAACTTAGAGAGAGAGAGACAGAGAGAGAGAGCAGATCTGGTTCTGCAACATATTCAAAATGGCAGAAGTGTCGGCAACGGCAACGACGACGAATATGTTCCCGGAATCATTTACAGGTGCTACCGGAGAAATGGTGAGGAAGAGGATTAGAGAGAGAGAGTTGGCTGAGGAAGACGGTCTGGGGAGCGAGAATGGTGAAGATCGCCATTTCCGCCTAGTGAGAGAAGTGAGAGAAGCTCCTCTGTGTTTGCGTTTAGTGAGAGAAAGTGAGAGAGAGAATGAGTCGTCCCGTTTTTTAAAACACGTTTTTTGTTAAGTTAACAAAAAACGCGTTTTTTACAAGTTTTTGGCAAACGGAAAATAATAATAAAAAAAAAGAAATTAAGTAAACAAAATATTTTGTAACTATATCCGAAATTTATGAGCACAAAATCAAAGTAAATAAGGATTAGTTACTCAACTATGTTTACCAAAAATAAAGGAAACTTGTTGAAGACGTTTTCAAAATCATAAACTCTTTAATTAAAAAGACTTTCAGATTTTGAAAAATTAATCAACTTAATTTTGAAAATAAAAAATAAAAAACTAATATAGCACATACTAATGTGTTAAGGTAATGATGGTAACTCGTAGGATAACACATGTGATATAAATCCCCTTGATAAATATTTTCATTTTCAAGCATTTCAAGCATAACAAGCTTAGCCATTTTTAGACACTTAAGGCATAATAAGCTGAGTATTTTTCATGTACTTTAGGCATTATAAGCCTATATTCTTTTTAAGTATATTGCTTATTGTAAAAATTCAATACACTTCTTTAAACAAGAAAGCATTGTAGTAACGAGCTCCGTGCTTCGAGTTTTATTTCAAGTGTAGAGATAAAGTAATCTATGCCTTTCAAGTAGGGTACACTGTAGTAGCAAACTCCCTGTCCCTAATACTTAGCATAAACCACCTCATACATTCTCATTGGCAAGAGTACATCGTTGCAGCGAACACCGTGCCCCGAGCTCGAGAAATAGTATGGAATAAAATGCCTTTGCCTTTTATTTATCAAAAAAGAAAAAAATTAGTGACAATGTCACTTTAAGCATATGAAGGGGAATGATATCAAACATGCTAACCTAAGTAATAACCTACCATAACAAAAAGGTCAGCATGTGTCACGGTTAGAACTAAGCTAACCAGATTAAAAGAATATAAAAGCTTCTTTTTTTAAAAATAAAGAGAAAAAAAATACACAAATATCCAAGTGTTACCCTAAGTGATAACATCACCTGGGGTAGCACAGACAAACAGACTCAGAGATTACAAAGACCAAGAGATCTTTTCAAACTAGAAAATCTCTCGTGGTCTAAGGCTTTGGTAAAGATTTCAGCCAGTTGATACTTAGTATCAATATGATCAATGTTAATTAGGCCTTTATCTACCATATCTCTAAGAAAATGATGACGTATATCAATGTGCTTAGTACGAGAATGTTGAACAGGGTTTTTTGAAATATTGATAGCACTCAAGTTATCACAGTACATAGTCAAAGAATTACTCTCTAGGACATAATCATCAAGCATATGTTTTAGCCAAATAGGTTGTGAGCAACAACTACCAGCTGCAACATACTCAGACTCAGCCGTGGAAAGAGAGACACAATTTTGTTTACGACTATACCATAAAACTAAATTGTTACCCAAGTAAAAGCACCCCCCACTAGTACTCTTCCTATCATCCATATCCCCCGCCCAATCCGAGTCGCTAAAGCCTACCAAATTGGTGTTAGTATCCTTACTAAACCAAATCCCTAATTCACTTGTTCCCGAAACATATTTAATTATCTTTTTGACAGAATTAAGGTGTGAGACTTTAGGATTGGCTTGATAACGTGCACAAATGCACACACTAAACATAATATCAGGACGACTAGAAGTGAGATAGAGAAGGCTATCTATCATAGAACGATATAAAGTAGGATCAACATCCTCACCTACTTGGTCTCTACCAAGTTTAAGAGAAAAACACATGGGGATTTTTGAACTTTTTGCTCCTTCCAACCCAAATCATTTTACTAGGCTCTTTGCAAACTTGCTTTGTGAAATGAACATCCCTTCATTTGTTTGTTTCACCTGCAAGCCTGGAAAGAATGTTAACTCACCAATCATGCTCATTTCAAATGTTGATGTCATAGCCTCTACAAAATCTTTTAAACACGTTTGAGAAGTAGAGCCATAGACTATGTCATCAACATAGATTTGAACAATAACTGTTTCTTTGCCATGCCTTAGGATAAATAAGGTCCTATCTGCTTCACCTCTTGTAAAACCATATTCAAGTAAAAAAGAGGTTAGGCGACCATACCTTGCACGTGGAGCTTATTTCAAGCCATATAAGGATTTATAGAGTCTATATACATGGTTCGGTAGATGAGGATCTTCAAATCCTCTTGGTTGTTCAAAAAAAAATTCTTCTTTTAAATAACCATTTAAAAAGGCAGCTTTAACATCCATTTGAAACAAGGTAATTTTTCGATAACAAGCTATAGCCAAGAGGAATCTTATGGATTCTATTCTAGCAACGGGAGCAAAAGTCTCATCAAAGTCAAAACCTTCAATTGGGTGTAACCTTGAGCTACGAGACGAGCTTTGTTCCTTATAATATTTCCTTGCTCGTCAGATTTATTTTTGAAAATCCATTTTGTACCAATTACATTAGTGTTAATGAGACGTGGTACTAAACACCAAACTTCATTACGAGCAAATTGTTCAAGTTCCTCCTGTATGGCATGTATCCAAAAATTATCTTTTAAAGCTTCAGAAATATTTTTGGGTTCTAAAGAGGAAACAAAACAGGAATATTTTACCTCATGGTATGTGGTGGACATGCACACATACCTCACCATTTCATGATTACTAAAGGGCTCATTATTCCTTGTTATTACCCCTTCACTTGCTTCTCCAATAATCTGAGACGAAGGATGATATCTTCTGATCCTAGCTGGTGGATCCCTTCTCAAATTTTCATACACATGAGCATCATCATCAGAATGTTCATCCTTTTCAGTTGCTGGACTGGTCTTAGGTGATACCGGAGATGCTACCCCTTCAGTGGCAACACTCTGGTTAGCACCTGGGGTATCACTTGCTTGATTTTGATCCTCCAGTTCTTCCAGCAGTATCAATGGGGATTCCTGCACTCCATCACCTGTAACACTTGCTAAGTCATCAAAAACAACGTTAACTGATTCCTGAATGGTTTTTAACCTAAGGTTATATACCCTATATGCTCGGCTGTCCTGAGCATACCCAAGAAACATAGCCTTATCACTTTTAGAGTCAAATTTAGCTAAGTAATCCCAATCATTTAGAACAAAACATACACACCCAAATGTATGAAAATAATGCACTTTTGGTATCCTACCATTCAAAATTTCATAGGGTGTCATTCTAGTACTGAGTCTTAAAAAAACTCTATTGGCCGTGTGACAAGCCGTGTTAAGTCCTCAGCCCAAAATCTTTTTGAAATTTTTTTTGAAAACAACATCACACGTGCCATCTCAAGTAAGGTCCTATTTTTCCTTTCAGCCACCCCATTTTGTTGAGTTGTTTTAGGAGCAGAAAACTCATGTTTAATTCCTTTTAATTCACAAAAAGTAAAAAATAATGAATTATCAAACTCCGTTCCATGATCAGACCTTATTTGCATGATAAGAATACAAAACATGTTTTTGATTTTAGCATGTAAGATCTTAAACTTTTCAAAAGTTTCTGATTTTTCTTTCAAAAAATATACCCAAGTAAATCTAGAAAAATCATCAACTATTACAAAAGTATATCTCTTACCTCCTAAACTGTCTACCTCAACTGGACCCATCAAATTCATATGCATCAATTGAAAACAGTGAGTTGTCCCAGAATACTCCTCATTATGTTGGGTAGCACTATGGGTAGCACGTGTTTGTTTACCTTTGAGACAATCTTCACATATGATTTTCGTACTTATGTCCAGACTAGGTATACCTCTTATAGCTTCAGTCTTAATGAGTTTCATAATGTTTCGAAAATGGACATGACCCAACTTTTGATGCCACAAGGTAGCATCATCAACTCTCATAGAATGACACACTTGTTTATCCTCAACAAGATAACAGTAATTACTTGACCTAGTACCATTCATAACACAGTTATTGATACAATCAAAAACTTCACAAGTGTTTTTATTGAATTTTACTTCAAGATTGTCATCACAAAGTTGGCTAATACTAATTAAATTAGTTACAAGTCCATCAACATGCAAAACATTTTTCAAAGCAGGAAATCCAGGTATATTTAAAATGCCTTTTCCTACTATATTACTCTTGCCACCACCACCATATGTTACACTACCACCTTGAATAGGTTCATATTATTTTAAAAATATTTTTATTCCTGTCATGTGACGTGAACAACCACTATCAAAATACCATGAACCTTCAACATTAGTTTTTAAGGCAGTGCACACAACATCACATATCAGGTTAGACTTAGGTTTCTACACTTTCCTACTTTGATTCTTTCTCTTCTGATTGGCAGTGATATCTGACGTGTTAGGCAACACTTCAGGTATCACAGAGGAACTGGACTGTTTCTTTAAAAGAGTTTTACAATAATTTTTCAAATGTCCAGTAGAGTAACAGTAGTTACATATTTTAACCTTGTCAGAAAGCTTATCAGAAGACATTAGTTCGACATTGTTTCTTTCTTTAACAAAAACTATTTCATCTTCCTTATTAGCCAAAGTAGATGTAATAGCATTTAAGGACTCTTGAAAACCCATACCTGCCTTGAGTGGTTTACTCAACCCAAGAATTGCATCCAACTTGGAAGAACTCATGTTGAGTTACTTAAATGTGGCCTCGGCTAGAGTAAGCTTGGCCTTGACTTTGTCTAGCTCCACATCCTTCTTTGTGAGTTGAACATCCAATCTAGTTAAGCCATCAGTCAGGTCTTGAACCTCTTTGGACAGAGAAACCACTTTCTTGTTCTCTTTCTTCCATTCGTCCACCAATTCTTTGCAAAGGTTCTTAAGACCACAAATGAGTTCATCCTTACTGAACTCCTTACTTTGTTCACCCTCTTGTGAACTACCTGCATCCATGTTAACAGAACCCACAAAACAAACAGCATTTATCAAATTAAAATCTGTATACCTGTTGGATGATATCTCAGGTGCTATCCCACTTTGGATATCACATGAGGTATCACTTGGCAATCCGAGTCACAATTTGTGACCACCATTCTTATTTGATACGAATCTTGATTGATTGGTCTCCTCATCCTCATTGTCACTGAGTGAAATCATAGGTTCTTTCCCATCTTCCTTAGAGTGTTAGCACACTCGTTTGAGTAATGACCCCATCCAGAGCATGCATGACATTGGATTGATTCAGTACTTAGGATCAGATCTAGATTGATCTGATGATGCTCTCCTTATGGGACCACCTTTCTGAGTAGATGGAAATGTCCTCTTCGGTATTGAATTGTACACCTTGGTTTGTTGCTCTTTAGCCTTCACCTGTACATTTTCTTTGTTAAATTTTCATAACATAGAGTTATATTTCCTAGCAAGCAAGGCAACACTAGCATCTTCACCTAATTGTGAATGTGTGCCCAAATTTTGTGTGTTGGATTCACGCGAGTTTGAAGACATCCAGTTTAATTTGAAAAACGGAGTCGCCACGCCATTTTGATTTCCTCAAAACTTTGAAAAAAAGGATTTAAGGGTTCGGAGGTTAAGTTACCCCTTGGGAAGAACGGATCGTCGTTCACCCAAGGTGCCTTGCCGTAGCAAGTCTCCCTAGATTCCATTTATTTTGCTTGCTTGCGTGCTTTCTTGTGCATGTGTTTGAATGAAAGGGGAGAGAATGTCCCAAGTTATCTTCCGGACGTACAAACCATTTATTGGTTGTCGCTCGGGATTTCATGGATTTTATGTATTTGGGATTTTGATCCCGTCCTCATCTTGGACTTGTGATCATCGCATTTTTAACCTCGGGACTTGCGTGATCGAGAGAATGACTCCCTTTTATAATCCAAAAAAAAGAGGTTCTTTAGGAAGGAATGTCCTTAGCCCATCAATCCTACACCTTAAGACGATCGAGCTTATATGAATGCTTCATGCTCGTCTTAAGTGATAATCGGAGATATAGGGTTCAAGGTTATCCCTTTCTAAAGAGATTGTGGAACCTTTAATGGAAGAAGCTTGATGTAAAGATAGGATCTTTACACCGGTCCGTTCCGAAGGTTGCTAATGGGGACATGGGGGAATGCATGTAAAAATGACATTTTTAGTGAAAAGATGACATTTTTGGGTTGCAAAGGATGCATTTGATTTGCAAAGGATGCATTTTGATGTAAAGGCATGATTTTTATGCAAAGGATGCATTTTTATGAGGAAATTAGGGCTTAGTATGCAAAGGATGCATAAAGATTGCATTTTGAAAAGCAAAGGATGCATTTTTATGATAAAGGAATGACCTTTAATGCAAAGGATGCATGAAAATGGATTGTAGGTACAAAGGATGCACCTTTTTTATAAAGACATGATTTTTATATGCAAATGATGCATAAAGATGACATTTTTATGTAAAAAGGGGATTTTTAAGTGCAAAGGATGCACCTTTGAGTATAAAGATTACATTTTTAATGACAAATGATGTCTAATTCATGCAAAGGATGCAAAGGGGAAAAGGAGAATGATAAAGATATGATCTTTAATACTAACTACCAAGTCCCAAGCAAAGATAATAACAATATATGAATGCAAGGAACAATTTAATTCACATAGAGCAATTAGAATGCAAGGTTAGGGAGTGAGAGGTTACCAATGGTGGCCTCTTCTTTTTTGGGTTGAACAAGGTGGAAGGACCAACTTTGGGATCTTCAAGGAGGAGGGAGGAGGCTTCTTGGCTTGCTTCTTCAACCCTTGGGATTCCCAGCAGTCTTGAGGAGTGTTCTTGAGTACGAATATGGAGTGTAGTGTATGTTTTCGTATCTAAAATGGGTAGAGGAGGGCTCTATTTATAGGCGATGCAGGAAATCGCCAATGAAGCCGTGCGGCCGAGACCCTTAGCTAATGCAGCCGTGCGGCATTATCCCTTGTGACTCAGCATGTTTCTAGAATCATGCAAGGTGGCCATTCTAGAACTTTTCCCAAATTAAGAAAAACGTGTTTCTTAATTGGGAAGCATTCCCTTCAGCCTTTACATGATTTGGAACAGTTCCGGAATTGTTCCGGAACTCCAGGAAAGTCCGGGGAGTTACCGGGAAATTTACCGGAATTGCCGGGGAAATTAGGAAGGCATGAGCAGATTTGGGTACTTACGAAGCCCCTCGGCAACGTCACTTGCGGGCGAGTGGGGTTGTCGATAGAAAAGGATCCAATGCGGCGAATGCGAGACGGATTAGGTGACCAAGGTGGTCGAGTGGCTGAACCTACGGAAGGCTACCTACGTATCCAGTGGGAATCAAGCCGGGCCGTAGTTACGAAGAGATCCGGCGAGGAATAGAGAAGAAGAAAACTGGTCTCTTGATGGGGAAATGGCAGGAAAAATGACCTAGGAGGTCAAGCAATTGATCCTGGGGATATGCTAGAAGTGACCAAAGTGGTCGGATGTAAAGACCTTTATGAGGGCTATTTCATCAGCGAGGAGCGACGAAGGAATAGGGTGACCAAAGTGGTCGGATGCATTTGGACCTTTTATAAAAGGCTACCTACGTATCCCGGAGGAATCAAGCCTTGATCGTAGTTCAAGCATCACTAGATAGGTTAGGAACGATGTCTAGGATCCTTGAAGGTTTTGACAATTAATGGAGGTTGTCACCTGATTGACAATTAATGGAGGTTGTCACCTGATTGACAATTAATGGAGGTTGTCACCTGATTGACAATTAATGGAGGTTGTCACCTGAGGAAACTAGAGCTTACGTCACTATCGAGGAGATAGAGGTAGCTAAAGTTTGGGAAACTTGAGCATACTTCACTATCAAGGAGATAGAGGTAGCTTAAGTTTGGAGAACTTTAGCATACTTCACTATTCGTGATAGAGGTAGCTTAAGTTTGAAGAACTTAGCATACTTCACTATTCGGGATAGAGGTAGCTAAAGTTTGAAGAACTTAGCATACTTCACTATTCATGATAGAGGTAGCTTAAGTTTAGAGTTCTGACAATTCGGAGGTTGTCACCTAGCGTTATTCCGTTATAACGGAAGTAACGGAGGCGATTGGGGAAGAAAGCTTATTTGCTTGGAAGATAAAGGATATCTTTTGAAAACAACGTTATCTTGGTTAAAAGATAACGGGAATTGCATGCCCAAGTGGAAAGTCCAGGGGCAAAAGAGTAATTTCTGCTCAGAGCGAAAGAAGCCGCCCGGCGTGAGATGGAGAAAAAGAAGCCGTCCGGCTAGAAGCTTGATTTTTCCAGATTATTTAAAACAGATTTGAACGGGCATTGGGCATTATTGCCGCCCAAGAAATGCCGAGGAAGAGAGAGAGAAAGGAGAGAGTTTCTTCAAGAATCCCTCAATTCCCTTGCTTCTATTGATTGAGATGGATCCGGAGGGGAACCCAATACCGAGGCAAGCTAGAAGGAACATCTCCGCGGCTGCGAGAAGGAGGAGGAAGGAGCTTGTTCGGACGGAGAGGAAGTATGACTTCCTTACGCCTCCATCGGAGCTCTATCCGGGGAGAAGGGAGCATAAATCAACAAACCCTCGATCGGTTGGGGTAAGCATTCTTAGTTTGCTCAATTCCGTCGATTTTGATTGGATTTTGATTGATTTAGGGCTTGACCCGAGCTTTAGGAATTTTTCGAATTTTCCTAGGATTTTCGGATGATTTTGAAATCTTGATGATTAACCTATGAGGCTAAAAAGATAAACGAACATGCATGTGCAATTTACTTGATAAAATAATGAGAATGACTCACTTTTTTTTTCGAAAATAAAGTAAGAGAAATAATTGTCTAAGATGTGACGAAGTTCTTGCATGTGCTAAAACTAGGTCAAATCTGAATCATAGATGAGAAAACGGGAGTTTGGATGATGAAGAGGATTCATGCATGCCATTTTTGAGAAAAATAATGCTTATGTGCAAATATATTTTGAAAATTGTGATTTTGTGCTTAGGAAAGCAATGTGCTTGACTCGATGCGTTTCAAGTGATGAAAGACGCGTTTTCTATGCATAGGATGCTAGAAAAATTTTATGAATGCTTTTCTTTTGAAAATATGTGCGCTTTTGAATATATGCATGCTTTTGAAACGAGATGAAGGGTGACACACTTCTTTGTTGTGCTTGTCTACGAGGAGAACAAGTCTAGAGGGCCTTCGGAGATTCTTTGTGAGGCTATGGGAGAGGATGCCGATTTTGAGAAGAATGGGGCGAACCACTAGCGGTGGTGAGGGCTACCGGCTTGGATTCGTTCATTGAGGCCATCGGCGAGGTATCCACATTACCTCGAAGAGCAAGGGCTTGGTTCGGGCCCTATCGAGTTACGGTGGGACACCACCCCCGGCTTTCATCTTAGGCAGGGGAGGCGCGGTGACTCCGGCCGATTTCTTGCTATCACGGGCTTACGGTTCATAGGGAGGCTGTGACTTGGAGGGACCATATCACTGCCGAGGAGTTCAGGGCTTTAGTTGGATTTGAGTTGATTCCCAAGGGGCTTGGAATGGAGACGAGGAACGTCGAGGTGGCGATCCCGGAGCGCATACGGGACTTTGCCGCTAGTGAGGTGGCCCCCGCGGCTTGCTAGAGCATTTGTGTGGTTGATCTTGTCGGTCACTATTTTTGCAAGTGCAGGGACTACGGCCATGACTTGCCTACGCGATTCTCTGGAGGATGTTGGCGGGATTGGGACGGTCTCGTGGGGTGAGGCCGAATTGGCGGAGCTCTACTTCTCTCTGGATAGGTACGGCAGTAGTAACAAGTTTGCCTCCATGGATTGCTTCTCTTTCGCCCTTGAGGTAGTCTCGCTTTCTTTTCTCTTTTACTTTACGCCTTTGAGACTTTTTATGAAAGAGAAATGACTCTTCGATGTTTTGAACATGCGGAGTGCGGTTTTGTGAGGTGATCGGGTTCTTTCCGTGGAACCAACGGAGCGATGTCACCATCTTTCCCGCTATGATCATTTGGAGGAGATGCGAGAGATAAGTTCACCGGGAAGACCCGGATCACCTTTGACTACAAGATGGTGAGGCCGGTCATCAACGGGGATGGGCACGACGGAGTGGACTTCTACCGTGGGGCGGTATCCGAGAGATTTTGCTAGGAGAGGCCGTGGAGCGACCGGGCGAGAGGAGATGGTTGGCCCGGGCGACATGCGATGTCATCTATCACGGGGACCGATTTTCCGAGCGGCATGGCCATGTCCCTCCATTGGACGCCATTACTCCTCGGGATCCTCCGGCACGGATGCTGCGGCCCGAGGATTGGCGGCGAGATGAGATAGAGATATCGGGCGGCGTGGCCCAGGAGTATTTTGACATGGATACCCCATATCTTTGTGTTTGTGGAGCGGCGGCGAGGACGCCACGAAGCTAGTGAAGGCTGGCGGTCACTCGGGGATATGGGGAGGACGAGCCTTCGATCCGCCGATCCCTCCTGCTCATCTTTCATATGTGGTCCACGGAGTACCGAGGAGGTTGAGGATACTGTCCCCGATGCTAGGGAGCCCCGGTATACCTTGCCGCCGGGCAACCTTGTAAGTACACTTTAGGGTCTTTTCCCTTTTTCGAGATTTCTTTGCTTTTTGCAATTACGAGATTTTACGAGATTTTCTTCTCTTTTTCTCGGGTTCCGGCTCGCACTTACTGACAGTTGGTCGGGCGAACGGGGGGCTGGAAAGACATGTGCCGGTCCCTTACGAGGAAGGCGCTGCACTTCAAAGGCGGCGGCGGACGCGCACGAGCCGGGCGCAAGAGAAGGCATGTCGGGGAGCACGGCGTCTACCTCATCGGCCTCGGAGTACTCTTCCCGGTGCCATGCCTCGGGGACGGGGACCCAATGCGACATCTGGGCGGTGGCGAGTACGAGCATGACAATGTCCATCTTTCGGATGTGAGCGATGCGAGAGGATTTGATGAGGGAGGCTAGCGTTTACGAGGCGAGCGGCGATGAAGAAGAAGAATCGGAGGCCTAGGAGGTCTCTAGAATTGGCTTAGGAAGGAAACAAACAATGAACAAATTTTTATGCACATTTTATTTGTTTTTGCTTTATTTGGGCGCCGATGGGGCGAAAACAATGTAATACTTGTTTTATTTGCTTTTCCTATTTATGCTTTATTAATTTGCATATTACTTGAGCCTCGGGGCAATTTTTGCTTGGAATTGGAAATTTGGCGGGCCAAAATGATATATAATGATGTATAAATGCTTGGATGGTCTTTGAACATGTTTTTGTACGGGTTTTGGTTGAAAAAGTGGGGTGAAAACTCCCTTTGGGCAGTAACTTGGTTGCTGCATGTTGTCACTTACATCGAGTAAATGGCCGTGCGGCATGGTCTCTGAGGGCAAATGAAGCCGTGCGGCTTACGATTCTGTACGGGTGGTTATTTTCGAATAAAACCAAGGCTTGGCCATTTCATTTCATTTTCAACTTAGACTTGTCCCAAGCTTGTTCCCCGAGCACATATTGGACCTAAAGACACCACCTTTGATCATTTTGCGATGGAGAAGCCCGTTAGATTGCAAAGGGAAAAGAGACCGCTTTACATCCGATCTTGAGTCTTGGGTGAGATACAACTTTCAATCTCACAAGGGGTTACTTGATTCTTCCTTCAAGATCAAGTCTTTATGGCATTTGAGGATCTCCCGCCCGATTGGGACCTTTTGAGAGCGGCGGCAAAGTTTTGGGACGTCAGGAGACACGTTCTTGCTTTTCTTACAATGAGATTGTCCCAACGCATGAAGACTTCCGAGCCTTGATTGGGGGTCAGAAATTGAGGCTATATCGATTCCGTTGATCGAAGACGTGCCGGTGGCGGCAAAGCTTGCATCTTTTACTGCGATTTCTACGGAAGAAGGCGAGGAGATGATGATAGCCCGGATAGGATTGACCTTTACGATATCCCGGGCGGTTTGGGTCTCCGGCTATAGGCTGCGACCACGGTGGCTATGGATGCCTTTATCCTCTGCGTATTTTCTTCTCTGTTTACCGGCGAGTCCGTGGGAATCTGTCATGGCGGTCTTTTAGACATGGTCGGAGATTGCGAGTGGGAAGGACATTGTTCCACGTGGTTTTGGGTGAGACCTTTCATGGCATTGACGGGATGGCTAGAGGAGACCGTTTCATGAGGTGCAGGAGTCATCTGACTTTGTGGCTGCGGGGAGAGGCTCGGGGCTTTGCCGGGGGCTTTGCCGACTCGGTGCCCTTGGGTGATTTCTCGGAGAGGTGCACCTCGTCGGCGGGACCGGGGTAGGCTGGGAGGCGATGATGGCTAGGTTATCCACTTCGGACATCCGTGGTGGGTACCTCGGCTGGAGGTTGCGGACCCGGGAGGATATTTCGGGAGTCCTATATAGTGAGGGTTCCGGGGTTACAGCTGGTCATCCTTCTACATACCTGCTTGGTATCCGGGCGGTTCGGGGCCTTACGGGAGCCATTGAGCGGTTGGGAGGACATCCGTACCATGGAGGTGGTGCCATTTGATATGAGAGATCCGGCCCGGCTTCTCATTCTTCTCGAGGGCTTGGACTTACGTTGCTTTTCCACCCGGGGCTATCTTCGGGGGCGGGAAGAGTACCATCTTGACCCTTTGTCTACTTGGATTGGTACGAGAGGGAGATGGGAGCGACCCGGGTCATTTTGGGGGAGAGACGTCGGGCTTTATTGGGGGCGGCTGCGACTTGAGTAGGACTACGAGGAGGCGAGGCTAAGGCGAGTCGCCATAACCGGTCGGGTGACCTGATCGAGAGATATGGAGGCTCGATACAAGAGATTGTCAGAGTCGCTCCTTTGGCCCGAGGCTCGGAGGGAGGAAGTGCGGACTCGTGCTCGAGTTGAGAGGGCACTTATTGACACGGGTTTGATGGAGGCTCCGGTGAGGATACACGAGGTCGGGATGAGGGAGACCGACATTATAGAGAAGAAGAGAAAGAACACTCGACGGGGTCGAGGTAAAGGAAGAAGACCAAAGAAGACTCGGCGAATGACGGCGCGGATCTTTTCTTAGGATTCCCTTATTGCCATTTTGCAAACACGGTAGTTTTATTAGGCATTTTATTGTATTTTAGATCTTTGTAGCGAGGTTAGCGAGTCAAGAGTAGACCGTGCTTGAACTCATCAAGAAGTTTTTAACTTGTAATGAACAAGAAATATTATCTTAGAAATTAATCAAGACACAATTTCATGGAAATTTCAAATGTCTTTATTGATTGAGGCCCGTTTTATGAAATTGGAATGCCCTTTATTATTTTTATTGTTTAGACCGAACCATATATGGTGCCTACGTTCCCCTTTTACAAGAAAGACTAAGGGGCTCGGGTCTTCGTAGTTCATTACAGTGAACTCTTTTTCTATTTTTTATGTGCGGCCACATTTTTGCCTAGACCGCCCTTTTTGGGTTTCGGCCTAGTGGGCATTACTCTTTTTGCACTAAGATTTTTTTCTTTTTTTTTTTTATGTGCAACCATTTGTTTTTGCCTAGACCGCCCTTTTTGGGTTTCGGCCTAGTGGGCATTACTCTTTTGCACTAATATATATTTTTTATTTTCTTTTTTTTTCTTTTTTTTTTTTTTATTTCTTAGACATAGTACCTTCGGAGCTTATCACCGTTATTTGGGTGGACAAAGGGATTGCCGTCCAGTGCTGCAAGTTTCATGGCTCCTCCGATAGTATCTTACGCACCACATACGGGCCGATCCAAACGGGTTCCCATTTTCCCGGGGTTGTCTACGGTAGGGGGCTTTACTTTCGGCACTAAGTCACCCTCTTTGATGTCTACGGCCTTGACCTTTTTGTCAAATGCTACGGCCATTCGCCTCGATAGGCTCGGGTGTGTTCCATGGCTCTAAGCCTTCTTTCGTCAGCGGGGGCCAACTCATCATGCCGGCTACGCAACCATTCTACTTCGTTGACACTTTGTTTTCCGGGAGGACCCTTAGTGACGGGATTTCCAACTCCGCTTTGGTAACACTTTGCTTCCATCCCGTAGGTTAGGGCAAAGGGAGTTTCTCTGTGGCATTCGACGAGACGTTACGTAGCCCCGTAGTGCAGTGCGGCTTTTCGGGCCAATCACGACCACGGGTGGCCATTTTCCGGATGATCCGTTCGAGCGTCTTATTAGCGGCTTCCACGGCTCCATTAGTACGAGGTGCATGCGGGGACGACTTGTGGCGAGTGATCTGAACTCGACGGCAATCTACCTTGAGTCCCCTTCAAAGTGCGACCCATTATCGAAATGATCTCATTGGGCACCCCATATCTACACATTATGTTTTCTTTGATAAACTGGGCAACCTTCTTGGAAGTGAGGACCTTGTAGGACTTGGCCTCTACCCACTTGGTGAAGTAGTCGACTGCCACTAATACGAATTCGTGCCCATTGCTTCCTGCAGGGGCTATCTTCCCTATCACGTCAATACCCCAAGTTGCAAACGGCCAAGGAGTCGTCATGCAGTACAGGTCTTGAGGCGGGAGATGGTTGAGGTTGACAAACCGCTGGCACTTGTCGCATGCTCGGACATCTTTGAACCTGATCTGTCTCCATGGAAATCCAATAGTAACCCATTACGAGGATCACTTGCATCGGGGCTCTAGCATTCATATGAGGACCGCGGGGACCATTGTGGACTTCGGTCATCAACTCTTTGGCCCTTTCTTGAGTGACGCACAAGAGGAGTGGTCCTTGATACCGCTTCTTGTACAAGTTGCCTCCTAGAATGACATAATGGGAGGCCAACCTTTTCGGGGCTTGCAAGCTCTTGGCTTTGACACCTTCTTTTGGTCTACCTTCTTCATCTTTGAAAGTGACTCTCCATCTTTGAGGAGCTGGTAAATTTGATTGTACCACGGTTCCTTGATAGGCTCGGGTCCCAGGTCTACTTCACAACGAAAGTGGGGCTTCTCTTCTACCCACTACGAAGGGTTTTATGGCTTTTCCCTCGGGAATCTCTACCGGTGAGGCTAAAGTAGCGAGGGCATCTGCGAATCTGTTCTTTTCCCTTGGCAAGTAGTGGAAAGTCACTTCTACGAAGCTGTCCAGTCAACTCCTCCATATGGGCATGATATCGGCGAAGATTAGGGTCCACAGTCTTCCATTTGTTGGAGACCTGGTTGATGATCGAGTGAGTCTCCATAAACTTGAGCTCCTTGACATTCCTTTCTAGGGCGGCCTCCAAACCGGCAATGCAAGCTTCGTACTCGACGACATTGTTCGTGGCCGGAAAGTTCAACTTGAGGGCTATGGGTGTATGCTCATCTTTCGGATCGACCAGTAGCATCCCTATGCCATTTCCTCTTTTGTTAGCGGCTCCGTCAAAGAAAAGCTGCCACCGGTTTCGAGGCTCAACTACGAAGATCCCTTCATGCAGGAATTGGGGTTCGGGCCCTCTGTCCTCATTCTTGGGGAAGTTCGCCGGGTGGTCGACAATGCTTGACCCTTGATGGCCTTTACGGTTACGTAGGCGATGTCGTACTACGCTAAGAAGAAAGACCACTTTGCTAGACGCATCGAGAGAGAAGGCTTATCGAAGATATACTTGATGGGGTCCATTTTTGAGACCAAATTCACCGGATGGGCTTGCATATAATGCTTGACTTACCGACTACCCCGGACCGATCCTGCACAAGTCTTTTCACATCTTTGAGTAATTGAGCTCACTTCCTGCTGACTTCGGTGACAAAGTAAATGGCGTTTTCTACCCGAGAGTCTTTCTTCTCTGAGCAAGCATAGCCCCAAGCTGCCGTATCGTGTGACGGTAAGATAGAGCGAGAAGAGGTTTGTCTATGTGGGGGCATAGTCTTGGAGGATGTACTAAGTATGCTTTGATGCAGTCAAAGGCATCTGGCATTCTTCGGTCCACTCTGTATCTACATTCTTCTTCATGAGCTTGAAGATGGGCTCGCACATAGTGGTCAGCCCAGTTGTGAAAGCGGGTGATGTCTTGCGGTTTACCCATAAAGCTCTTGACTTACATGCAGGTTTGAGGTGGCCTCATGTCCATAATGGCTTTGATTTTTCGGGGTCGACTTCGATACCTCGCTCAGTGACCATATACCCAAGCACTTTTCCCCTTGTCACTCCGAAGGTGCATTTAGCGGGGTTTAGTCTCATGGAATGTTGTCTCGGCCTCTCAAAGAACTTTCGCGAGGTCAACAAAGTCTTTGTCAGTCATCGCCTTTGGAGTGGATTATCATGTCGTCTACGTAGACCTCAATCTCCTTGTGGATCATGTCATGGAAAAGCGCGGTCGTTGCCCTTTGATAAGTAGCCCGGCGTTCTTGAGCCCAAATGGCATTGCTTGTATAGCGATAAGTTCCCAGCGGTGTGGTGAAGGCTATCTTTTCTTGGTCTTCTTCGGCCATCTTGATGCAGTTGTAGCACTGCAAAGCCATCAACGAAGGATTTGACTTCGTAGTTGGCGGTGGAGTCCACCGGGATGTCTATGTTTGGCAAGGGTAATCATCTTTGGGTGGCCTTGTTCGGATCCCGGAAATCTACACGGCGCACCTTCCCATTGGCCTTGGTGACGGTCACAATATTGGATAACCATGTCGGATATTCGATGACTACGATGAATCCTACCCTTGGTAGCTTCTCAATTTCTTCTTTGACTGTAGAGACCACTACGGCTTGATTTTCCTCAATTTACGCTGCGGCTTAGCATGCGGTGCTAGAGGGATTACGTGCTCTACTATTGAAGCTGTCTAGCCCGGCATATCCTTGTACGACCACGCAAAGACGTCCATGTATTCTCTGAGCGAGATCAACCCGATCTGTCCCGTTCAACCCCTGGAAGAAGTTTCCGATCTGTGTCTCTTTAGGTTCCTCGACGGTACCCAAGTTCACACTTGTCAAAACCTCCTCGGCGGCTTGGGCCCGGTTTTCCTCTTTTACGTAACTTTGCTTAAAGATTTCTTTAATGTATTGTTCATTTAGTGTGTTTGCATCTTGTTCAAATGATTCATTATTAAGCTGTTGTTAAGTTTTGAGTTAATTTATCATTTGTTAAGTTGGCAATAAGGGGATAATCGAAAGATCTGTCATTTCATTCAAAGCAAAGGGAAAGATGACATCGATTACATATTGATAATCCTCGGGCGTGAGGCCTTCGGATGACTCGGAAGGGCTGGAATTCAAAGATTCTGACTCGGCCCGACTACGGACCCTACGACTCTGGACCCTACACTACTTATTGACTCGAGAGTGTTTGTGAAGGGTTGGACCGGGAATCTCACTCCTTCCTATTTGTTGCCACAGGGAGTAGCGGTCTCGTCAGGCGCTCTCATTTGGTTGTGCATCACATGGATCATCATTTGTCTTTGTTGTCACCATTCCCATGAGGGATGTCCGGCGTCTGTTGCAATCTCCTTTCGAATCGACTATATCCATACGTACCTTCGGGGTAGTGGGACCGGTTGTACTTTCGGCATACGAGAGGCAACTTTCTTCATCCCAAAAGTCTTCGGCTTGTTCACTCTTCTTTCCACCTTTTCCCAACGGGGGTTGGGGCGATCTTCGGGAGTAGTAAGAGCCATTACAAACACATTATGCTCATCATGGGTGATGAAGGGTTCGGAGAGACTTTCATTAACATAGCTTGTTTTACTTCAAACTCGCAGTCTTCATAAGTGAGCCTTTCTTACGTAATCTTGACCATAGTCCTTTGGTTCGATATCATAAAAGAGAGGTCGAGCTCGACAACATTAACGAAATCGATTCCGACTATGGGCCCAAAGCTTGTCCTTCCATGGCGGCGGCATTAATCAAATCTTTCCACTTTCCTTGTAATTCGGCATAAGGAACATTGAATTTCGGGATGTCTATGATCTCGGTTTCCAAAATTGGCTGCATTTGTTTCCCGAACTTCGATCATGTTGACACGATTGTTAGCGGGAAGAGGGTTCTTGACCACATTGGGACCCCAGGCGGCTCCGGCTTGCCTTCTTCAATCGGGCGAGAGATCGGGAACTTCGAGATAGGTGCAATCATTGGTGTTATGCCCATGATATTTGTGAAAACGGCAATGCTTGGTTTCGTCCATCTGACACTTTGGGTTCTTGGGTTTCCAATTTTCCAAAGGTCGATGAGTCCTTCGGCTACCAAACCGTCAAAGACCTTCTCTAGTGGCATTCGAAAATCTTGCGGTATAGAAGCGAGGCCTTGGCTTTGCGGCGACTTGGCTTGAATTTTGCCCGACCCTCTCATTACGAATATAATTGACGGCGCCAACCGTTTCTTTTCCTTTTATAGTGACAGTGTGGCATTTGAAAGCTGGTGCTTTGTAGCGGTGGGAATTGGGTGCTCTGTGGTTGGGGCCATGTTGAAGGCATTTTCAAACTTGGTAGGCATTTACCATTGCCGAAGGTCGGGATAGTAGTAATTGCCAATTTGGACCCTTAGTTGGGGCTTCAAGCAAGATTGGAAGATCTCCATCTGTTCCTCTTCATTCAGCGGGGTCATCATTTCACTAAGCTTCCAATTCCATCTCCTGTAGAATTCACTCTCTGGCTCATCGCAGGCATTTGTAGAGTGCCTTGCGAGTCATTCTGCTGGTTTCCCAATTCAAGTTGGCCTTATACTTCTCCGGGGAATGCTTCCTTAATGCTGGTCCCAGGTGGCTCGGGCCTCCGGTTTTACATGCAGGAACCATCTAAGAGCTGAACCCTTTAATGACAGCTGAAAATGGTCGGCCATTTGCTGATGTGTACAATCCTTAGCTCTCATGGCAAGAAGGTAGCTTTCAATGTGAGTTCGGGGACAATCGGTGCCGTTGAACTTTTCAATCTCTGGCATTCGGAATTTTGGAGGAAGAGGGACAATTTCTTTGGGATCGGTGATGCGGTATCTTTGCCTTTTTGGTGTTCGGTTCTCAGAACTTCTCTTGCATGGACTTAACTTGTTCCATCAACCAAGTCATGTTGGGGTCGGGGACGGTTTCGATTACGAAGCGGGCTTGTCGAGATTTGGGTGGCGGGGTGTGGGTGGCACGGTGGTAGGCTGGTACCGTGGCTTGGGGATCTTTGGAAGGGAAGTAGGTGTAAACTTGGCACAGTCTGTGTTTCCTTGAGGCTGGCGGAGGCATAGGAATTAGGCTCGTAGTTGCGAAGTAGGAAAAAGGAGCCTCGTGGGATCTGTTGGCAAGGTTGGGGGTGGAAGATCTGTTTGTGGAAGGGCATAGATTGAAAAAGGTCACTTGGTTGATTACGAGGCCTAGAAGTTATGCGGGACGGCCCATCGGGGGAGAGGGAGCGAATCCCATAGGGTAGTGCGAGAGGCTGCGTTGCGGGGATGGGTGGCGTTTGTTCTCTGTTGGTAGGGAACAAGGCCGGGTCTTATACGAGGAGGAGAGGGTGTCGGGACCACGATGGCTTGGGATCTTGGAAAAGGCCGAAAAGGGCAGTCTTTGGCAAAGGATCATATGTGGATGGAGGAGGGCATTGGTTATAGGCTAGAAATTTGAGATGGTTACTTACGGAGTTTCATCTTCTACCATAACCAAGGAACCGTTGGGCTCTACCCCTATCTGGACCCCATGACGGCGGAGCGCATCAATGAGCATGGCCTCTTTGTTCCTCATGGGCCTTACGGCTGTTTTCAAGGCTAAGGCTAGCTCTTCTTCCCTAGTCATGCGGTTACCCAAACCGATCTTGTTCTCTGTCGAATCGGACATTCGACTCTGCGGGTGACCAAGGCGAGGATTACAGCGAACCGTCCGAGAATTCTGCGCTAACAAGTCGCTGACCCGGTGTTCTCACCCACTTCTTTCTCGCTGCGGGAAAGGGATAGGAGAGGTTTAGACTCGGGGTAGGTGTTTAGGCTGAAGGCTCAAGCAATATGCAAATTAAGAATCTTCCAGTTTACTTAAAACAGTGTCTTTTATTAATTTCTATTTGGTTGGAAAAGGGGATTTGCCCTTCTTTTTCGCAACTACTCTAGATCCTGGATCAGTGGGTTCCGTCACTACGTCTATAAGCCCCTCGTATTCCACCTGTATTTCGACCTCCCAGGGTGGACAGCCCCGGGCGAGGGTCCTATAGGGCACGCGGATCCCACCGACCGAGAGAAAAGAACGCTCCTAACGGGTCTAGCGGGTCATAGGAACTTTTAACGCACGAGCGATGCGAATTATAGTCAAGGCAATACCGGGAAAGTCTCGTCTTTCAGCCTTGATAGAATTTCGGCAGAATTTCGCTTGCGCGATTGACGTTTCGACTTTTCGGTAATGTCCGAGAAGATAATAGGCATGGGTCGGGCGGTAAAAGCCGGATGACACAGTGTCACATTGAACTTCGCTGCATACGCCGGGCGTGAGTCAGAATCGAAGTCAATGCCGGGTCAAGATCTTGCCAATTTTTCCTTGTCGGAATTTTGGCAGAGCTTCGCTTGAGCGAAAGATCTTTGGACTTTTCTTGGCAAAGACTCGGTCTCGACTCTTACGCGTTCCGTGCAGGTCAAGGTCAAAGTCAATGTCGGAGTCAAGGTTCTACCAATTTTTCCTTGTCGGAATTTTGGCAGAGTTTCGCTTGAGCGAGAGACCTTGACTTCCGTTATGAGCTAAGGCTTGACCTTTACGGGGATATGCAACTGGGCTATATGACACGGACTAGACCAAAAACCAACCAAAAAGTCACGGTTTTTTGAAACGTGTGACACGGACTGTGCATTGGTCGACACTGGCTGCCATGGGGAGTTTGGGGTGATTCCGTGCGCGCCCGGGAGCATCGTAAGGCTGTCCGTGACTGCAGCTGAACAACCACCCCGGGTTTAAAGGGACGTGCGTGCAAAGTGTACAGGATATATAAGGTGCGCGTAGTGTGCGGTCTCCTAAAAATGTTCCTTTTTGAGTTAAAACAGAGATTTTCATAAATGTGTTTTAAAGGAATGATTTTCGGGACGGGGGAGAATGCAGCAATTAAGCACATAAATTTTCTGGGAGCCCTAGTCAGTCTTGGAACTGAATAGCCCCAAGCTGCTAAGGCTGCCAGATTAACCATAATTTTTCCTGGTGGAATCGCCACTGAGGCCGTCCGGTCAAAATCCAAGGAGGATTGAGCCGTACGACTGCATGGATCAATTTTCCAGGTTCCACTCCTTTGCTATTTTTCGGGTTGTTTCCCGTTCAAAGTATGCACAAATCCCAAGATGCAAATGATGCAATGCAAGGCAAAGAAAGCAAGCAAAATAGACGGAATCCGCGATGGGAGTCTAACCCGCTCAAAGGGAAAAGCTTTCTTTTATTTTTTTTTCGAAAAGTGATACCGGTACGTGGGATTGTTAAACCACCGTTTATCCCAAGCCCCGGGTTAGGGAGCGATACAGGAAGGTTAAGTGGTTTCCACCTATATACCAGGTATCGTTTATTTAAAAAGGAAAGCTTTTCTCCTTTGGGATATCCCCAGCGGAGTCGCCAAACTGTGAATGTGTGCCCAAATTTTGTGTGTTGGATTCACGCGAGTTTGAAGACATCCGGTTTAATTTGAAAAACGGAGTCGCCACGCCATTTTGATTTCCTCAAAACTTTGAAAAAAAGGATTTATGGGTTCGGAGGTTAAGTTACCCCTTGGGAAGAACGGATCGTCGTTCACCCAAGGTGCCTTGCCGTAGCAAGTCTCCCTAGATTCCGTTTATTTTGCTTGCTTGCGTGCTTTCTTGTGCATGTGTTTGAATGAAAGGGGAGGGAATGTCCCAAGTTATCTTCCGGACGTACAAACCATTTATTGGTTGTCGCTCGGGATTTCTTGGATTTTATGTATTCGGGATTTTGATCCCGTCCTCATCTTGGACTTGTGATCATCGCATTTTTAACCTCGGGACTTGCGTGATCGAGAGAATGACTCCCTTTTATAATCCAAAAAAATGAGGTTCTTTAGGAAGGAATGTCCTTAGCCCATCAATCCTACACCTTAAGACGATCGAGCTTATATGAATGCTTCATGCTCGTCTTAAGTGATAATCGGAGATATAGGGTTCAAGGTTATCCCTTTCTAAAGAGATTGTGGAACCTTTAATGGAAGAAACGATGTAAAGATAGGATCTTTACACCGGTCCGTTCCAAGGTTGCTAATGGGGACATGGGGGAATGCATGTAAAAATGACATTTTTAGTGAAAAGATGACATTTTTGGGTTGCAAAGGATGCATTTGATTTGCAAAGGATGCATTTTGATGTAAAGGCATGATTTTTATGCAAAGGATGCATTTTTATGAGGAAATTAGGGCTTAGTATGCAAAGGATGCATAAAGATTGCATTTTGAAAAGCAAAGGATGCATTTTTATGATAAAGGAATGACCTTTAATGCAAAGGATGCATGAAAATGGATTGTAGGTACAAAGGATGTACCTTTTTTTATAAAGACATGATTTTTATATGCAAATGATGCATAAAGATGACATTTTTATGTAAAAAGGGGATTTTTAAGTGCAAAGGATGCACCTTTGAGTATAAAGATTACATTTTTAATGACAAATGATGCCTAATTCATGCAAAGGATGCAAAGGGGAAAAGGGGGAATGATAAAGATATGATCTTTAATACTAACTACCAAGTCCCAAGCAAAGATAATAACAATATATGAATGCAAGGAGCAATTTAATTCACATAGAGCAATTAGAATGCAAGGTTAGGGAGTGAGAGGTTACCAATGGTGGCCTCTTCTTTTTTGGGTTGAACAAGGTGGAAGGACCAACTTTGGGATCTTCAAGGAGGAGGGAGGAGGCTTCTTGGCTTGCTTCTTCAACCCTTGGGATTCCCAGCAGTATTGAGGAGTATTCTTGAGTCTGAATATGGAGTGTAGTGTATGTTTTTCGTATCTAAAATGGGTAGAGGAGGGCTCTATTTATAGGCAGTCTGGAAATCGCCAATGAAGCCGTGCGGCCAGAGACCCTTGGCTAATGCAGCCGTGCGGCATTATCCCTTGTGACTCAGCATGTTTCTAGAATCATGCAAGGTGGCCATTCTAGAACTTTTCCCAAATTAAGAAAAACGTGTTTCTTAATTGGGAAGCATTCCCTTCAGCCTTTACATGATTTGGAACAGTTCCGGAATTGTTCCGGAACTCCAGGAAAGTCCGGGGAGTTATCGGGAAATTTACCGGAATTGCCGGGGAAATTAACCGGAAGGCATGAGCCAGATTTGGGTACTTACACTAATTTCTCAAAAATTTTGTCATCCTCATCAGTTGAAACACTGGAGGATTGAACTTGTAAAGCAATACTCTTGCCTTTAAAAGCTTCACTTTTCTCAGCAAGGTTTGACTCAAAATTTTTTAAAATGCTCATTAAGGAATTGATGTCCATATGAGAAAGATTGTGAGCCTCTTCTTAGATGAAACCTTCATATTAAAACGCTCAGGGAGAGTTCTAATAGCCTTTGAAACCAATTGTTTGTTTGTAAAAGGTTCACCTAAAAGTTGACACTCATTAGCAATGTCAAACAATTTTTCAAAATAAGAGGAAATGGTATCATTTTCACCCATTCTCAACCTTTCAAATTTGTCAGTAAGACCTCTAAGTTTGTTTTCATGCACACTAGAATCACATTCACAAAACCTTTGTAAAATATCCCAAGCTTCTTTAGTTGTGGAACTATTTTGAACAAGTTTAAAAATGTGCATGTCAACCCACTCAAAAATAGCATTAAGAGCTTTCTCATTATAGTTAGCTAGGGTGATCTATTCATTAGTCCACTCGGTGTCAGGTTTAACCTGGATATCACCATTCTCATCAGGAGGTAAAAGTGGAAGAGAGTACCCATTAACTATAGATCGCCACGCTCGAAGATCAATTGATTTGATATGCGAGCGAAGACGAATCTTCCAATATGCATAATTCGAACCATCTAAAATAGGAAGACGTTTTTGGTTTGGATTTACATGATCATAAGCCATGACACCTAGACCAAGCACTTAGTATCGTCAAGTGACATGCTCTGATACCAATTGAAATTGTCACGGCCAGAATCACAAGTGATATCCAAGGTGAAAACAGCACCAACGATAGCACTTGGGATAGCACACACACTCTTCGAAAAATAAAACAATTTTGTAAGAGAGATTGCAGCGGAATAATAACACCAAAATTGTTTTTCTCAAGTTATATAAATATAACTTGAGAGTGCCTCTTAGGCAAAACTTTATAATCACTATAATGAATTTACAAAGTCGAAAATGTTTCCTATGGCTATAACAATATGAGCTCTATGGAACAAGAGATAAAGAACGGAATCCTATCCTAGCCTTCACACTACTTGATACCAAAGTAATCAAGTGTGAAATTACAAGGGAGGAAGGATTAAAAGAACCAAACAAAGAACTCTATCTCTATATGCTTCAAAGGTGTGTATGAAATGGCGTGTGTTGGCTTGTCTTCAAATGAAACCTTCCAAGCATATTTATAGTCTTCAATTTACTTGAAGGATACTCAATAAACAGCCTTGGGACTGTATTTGCACGTTGAGGAAGAGTGGGGAAGAGGTTGAGGTTGTTCCTTGAATTAAGCGCCCACTTCCTCAAAAATAGCAACCGAGTTGATTTATCTCCAAGTCCAAGCTTCAATATCTTGTACTCCCAAGCTTTATTAGCCTTGTACTTTCTATAACTCAGCAACAACTCCTTGACCAAGTCTCCACGTGTTTTAAATTGTTGTTGCCAAAGTTACGATTTTATGCATAAAATGTTATTTATGCATAAATTGTTTCCTTCCAAATTTCTCACGTGTCTAGCTCTTTCTTCGATCCTATTGCAGTCTGAAATATGAACATAAACCATAGACTATACAGATTATATTAGCACATTAGTCCATTAAATAATAAACAAGAAATATACAACTATATAAATTCCAGTACAGGAAATCATCTGCGATATCACCTGGAATTTGAGAAATCATCTTATACTAACAAATCATATGATGTTTGCGAATCTTGTTTATTGGGCAAGATGACTAAGGCACCTTTTACTAAGAGTAGTGAAAGGGCTAGTGATTTGTTGGCTCTTGTACATACTGATGTATGTGGACCAATGAATAGCATTGCTAGGGGAGGATTTCGGTACTTCATAACATTCACTGATGACTTATCTATATATGGCTATGTCTATCTAATGAAGTACAAAAGTGAAGCATTTGAGATATTTAAAATATTTCAAAATGAAGTACAAAATCAACTTGGCAAAACTATTAAAGTACTTCGATTCGATCGAGGTGGTGAATATTTAAGCCAAGAATTTGACGATCATCTTAAAAGTTTTGGAATCGTTTCAGAACTTACTCCGCCCGGAACACCACAATGGAATGGTGTGTCCGAGAGGAGAAATCGAACTCTATTGGATATGTTCGATCGATGATGAGTCAAGTTAACCTTCCTATTTCTTTTTGGGGACATGCACTAGAGATTGCTGCTTTCACGCTTAACAGAGTCCCTACTAAATCGGCTCCTAAGACCCCACATGAGATGTGGCATGGAAGAAAACCTAGTTTGTCTTTCATGAAGATTTGGGGATGTGAAGCTTATGTAAAGAAATTAGTTTCTGAAAATAAGCTTGCACCCAGATCCGATAAATGTATTTTCGTTGGTTATCCTAAGGAAACGAAAAGATATCAATTTTACAACCGATCCGAGAACAAAGTGTTTGTTGCTCGACATGGTGTCTTTCTAGAGAAAGAGTTTCTCTCTAAAGAAACTAGTGGGAGTAAAATTGATCTTGAAGAAATTCAAGAACTTGAAAATCACATGGAACCGATAGTAGAGACGGAACCAAATTCACAAGGAGTTGTGGAACCGATACAAGATAGACAAGTTCTTCGCAGATCGGATAGATCACGATCCGAACATGCAACTACAAAAAAAGTCATTATTAGGGACTGAATTTTTTGGGTCGGGAGAATTCTCTAGTCCCTATTACCCACTTAATAAGTCAGCTCCTGAGATGAAATTTTATAGGACAGCAAATTGGGTCTCTATTTATTTGTCAGCTAATAAATGAAATTAAAAGAAAAAAAAAACCCCAAAACCCTCCCTGCTCATACGCCACTATCCCCTCTCCCCTCTCCCGCACCTTCCCTCTACACCCCTCTAATCGTTTCATCCGTTGCACATCCGCCGCAAATTGGTTCCGTTCGATTTCGATTGCCTGCCTTTAAACCAACCAGCTTCCTTTCGATTTCATCCGCCGTTCTCTCTGCAATCGTTGTTGCTTCCATTCGATTTCGGCTTTCTCTGCAATCGTCCTTTCGATTTCATCCCCGTTCTCTGCGATCGTTGTTGGTTCCTTTCGATTTCGGCTTTCTCTGCAATCGTCAAGGTTATTTCTATCTCTATTTATCATTTGCTCTCCGCTTATTTTGACCTCAATTTCATTATGATTGACTTACTATTTGATTTGATTTTGGAATCACATTAAACCCAAATGCTTATTTTGTTGGATTGAGAAATGGGTTATATTGGGAACTGCTTGAATTTGATTCAGATGTGAAAAAAAATTGTGTCTTGAATTTGAATTCGGGTGTCTGCGAATTGATTGCTTGAATGTGTTTTATTAATGATTTAAACTGTTGTGTTTGTGATTAGAATGTAGTTATTGTCATTATGATCTTAAGACTGAAGTGGTTTGCTTGCAATCATGTGTAAAGGACAAGAGTTGAGCATAAATATGTTGTCACTGCTTGTGTTCTGTGCTGAATGAGATCTTTCAATTTAATTGGCATATGGTTTCCCACAGCTTTAAAATTTGTTGGGTTTCAATTGATTTTTATTGCATTAACTGTTTGTTATACTTGTTCCTTTAAATTTGAAATCAAATCAACATATCTTTCGAAGATAACATAAAGATTCTTCTTCAAGTACATTTCATATCGTTTCAGGGCTTCTTCAGGGATTTTGGGGTGGGGAAGTGAGAGGCATGAATTGTTGATATTGGTGAGGACGGAGGAGTACTAAAATGTCCTGGGATTCTGTTACTTGTCAAGAGACACCTTTGTACCATTAGTTTTCTTTTTAATTACCAACAATCTCGTGTTAATTTCCTTATCACCGATGGTTACTTCTGTTTTATTGACTCGTACTGCTTATAGGAGAGTGAGGGGGAGAGAGAGAGAGAGTATAAGAAAAAAACTTAGGTTTTGACGCACTACCACGGTACCACCTGAAAAAAATGCACCACTTGCCCCAATTAAAGGATCTTATGTTATTTGGAAGGATCTTTGTTTCGTTCTTCAATAGTCATTTTGTTTCCGTGATATGTTCTAACCAAATGCGCAAGCAGCTAATTCTTTGCAATATGTCTCTTGTTTTCACTTGTGCTTGCTTATGTAGAAAAGGCTTTGTGGATTGCTAAAGTTGTAATATTGGTAAAAGGGCTGGTGCCATAGGTAAAGAGAAATTTGTACCCTGTGACTTGGATATACATCTGGCTTTCAAGCCCCTGCTTTTTTAATATCATCTTGTTCTATTTAAGTAGTTCTTATTAGCTCCTTTTGAAAAATAAGAATGAAGGAACGTAAATGATTCTATTTTCTAGGAGGCTTGTGGTTGCTCATGATCCATTGGATAGTTCTTGTTACCTTTTCAGTGGTAGCATTGACCATTGATCATGCTTGATTTTGATGGCCTTTCAAATTTTAGGGACTGAGGGTCTTGTTCGTGGTCAACACTGGTTCTCCCATCACTGTAAGTTTTGATTTGTTTAATTTTATCACATAAATCATGTTAATACATGCTTTTCTGTTCATAATATCTCTTAGCAGCTTGTAGGGCTTGTTGGGATAGGAGAGGACTTGGTTCCAGCTGTAAATGGTATTCTCTCTCTATCTAGGGCTTTTAATTTAACCCCTAATTGGATTCACTGAAGCATAGAGAAAGCCTCAAATTCGAGCTCTTCAGGTTGAATTTTCTACCTTTCTACTGATTTAGAAGTTCAAATTTTTTTTTTAATGTAGCTATTGAATTAAATTGCGTATGAAATATTAATATGTAATGGTGTCATTATTTTTTAGTCTTATTTATTCAACGATTGTTTGGTTTTCTTGGAGTGATTTTGTTATTTTGTAGCTTGATATTGTCTTTATGTATCTCTTGATCAAGTACAATTCTGATATAGATGGCTTAGATCTGACTAAAACTACTAAAACTGGTGAGTTTATTTGTTTACTCCAGCTCGTATAATTGCCATTTTGAGGTTATGTCATTTAAAATTTTGTCACATGTGGCAAATTTGGGGATTTCTTAAAGAAATTTCACTTTCATACTGGTCTTATTTCATAAACATTTGAGTTATTACAAACTCTGTTCTTTTACTCTAGTAGTGATGTTCATGGGCCTTTTAGTACTCCTTCGTCCCTAAATGAATGCTGAAAAGAGTTTCAAATTTGTTGTTGATCAAGAGCAAATTTGATTTTTTTTTTTCCGACATTCATTTGGGGACCGAGGGAGTAGTTTCTTTTACTTTTTACTATTTTTTCTCGTTGTGGCGGTGATGACTAATGAATGAAGAGCTAAAGCAAGATGTGGAGAAGTGGCTACCAGTTCGGTGCATACAATCTAGGAATGCAAAGCATGCTAGTAAAGCAACAAAGATGAGTGGCCTCGGTTCCATTCTAACCGGGTTAGTATGTCACTTCAATTCTGGTAAGCTTGAAGCAGTCTCTTTATGCTCTGCACTTGTAGTGACTATTTCAATGATATCCTATGTTGATCAATACTTGCAGATTAATTTCTTCGAAAATAAGACCAATAGAATCAAATAGCCTAATTTGATAGCAACCCTAATAAGTAGCGGCTAAGAGGTACAAGCTGGAAGTAGAATGGGTATTGTTCCTTACTATGATTCAAGTTGTTCCTTATGATGGCAGCCTTCTGTTTATCCACGTACTCCCTCCGTCCCGAAATGAGTATATTTGTTTCTTGTTTTAACTAATCATTACCTTTTGTGGGATTACTATACGGATTACTATACATCCCATAAAACTGCTTGCCAAATTCATTTTTGGGATGAAGGGAGTATATCTGTTTCTTGGTTTAAATAATCATTACCTTTTGTACTTTATACGCGAGGGACATTAATTAACGATATCTTTTCTTTTTGCTCACCCTGCAGGGCCTGTCAGTGGCGGATTGACGCAGGTGAGTTTCAATTATGCAGTCTTCTTACAGAAATGTTCAATCTGCAAATTCCCTCTTTAGAATTATGAAGTCAAAACGGGTTACCAATCAGATTGGATTCAACAATACAAGGATGGGGTTCGGAAGAGAAGCAGTTGTACAAGCTCTCAAGTTTTTTGATGGTAATGAAGAAGCAGCAGCCGGGTATCTTTTCGACGGCTAGATAGATATAGTTAATTTCCCTCTCTTTTTGGTCATAAGATTATCTCTTTGTTTTGTGTAACTTCAAATGTGTACAATAATACATTTATTTAGCTGGTAAATGCTCTTATATGAAAGAGTTAGTTGATGAACATTCATTTCATTTTTATACGAATGGAGTAGTTAATATTGATGGTTAAGATTTAGGTATTTTGGGATACAAGCTTGTTTGGGTCGTTTAAAGCCGACCTTAAAGCTTTCCCTTCAAAATTATATTTTGGTGCAAAATTACATTAGGGTCGGCGACGCATGTCCCTAATAATTTCCCGGAAAAAAAATAAATTGGCGCTAAATTAATATTAGGGTCGGCAAGTCCGGCCCTATTAACTCGTCCCAAAAAAAATTGGCTCCAAAAATATTCCCGCTAAATTACTTTTAAGGACCAAAGCATGCCGTCTTTAATACATTATTAGGGACGGTGACGGGGTCCTGCAGTTTTAGAGTCGCCTGTTATTCCGGACCCCAAAGTCCCGTCCTTAAGGCCGACCTTAAAACTATTAGGGACGGCAAATCAACTTTTAGGGACGGTGACGGGCCGACCCTAATGATGACGTTTCTTGTAGTATGAGAGATATAGATTTCTCATGACGGAAAGTAATGAAGTAGAAATCATTGAGAATGATGAACCTACTTCCCATCAAGAGGCGATGTCCACTCCTGATTCGGACAAGTGGCTAGGAGCCATGGAATCCGAGATCAAATCCATGTACGATAACAAGTTTGGAACTTGATTGATCCACCTGAATGTGTAAAAACCATAGGGTGCAAATGGGTTTTCAAGAAGAAAACTGACGTAGATGGAAAGGTACATACTTACAAGGCTAGGCTTGTTGCTAAGGGATATAGGCAAATTCATGGTGTTGACTATGATGAAACCTTTTCTCCTGTAGCAATGCTTAAGTCTATTAGAATCTTAATTGCCATAGCCGCATATTATGACTATGAGATATGGAAAATGGATGTCAAAACAGTGTTTCTTAACGGAAACCTACTTGAGGATGTATACATGATACAGCCTGAAGGGATTGTCGATCCAAAGAATTCTAAGAAAGTATGTAAGTTGCAGAGATCCATTTATGGATTAAAGCAAGCCTCGAGGAGTTGGAATCTACGTTTTGATGAATCAGTCAAAGAGTTTGGCTTCATCAAGAACGAAGATGAGCCTTATGTATACAAGAAAATAAGTGGGAGCATAGTACTATTTCTGGTGTTAGATGTCGATGACATCTTACTCATTGGAAACAATGTTCCTGCACTTGAGACTGTCAAGTCCTGGTTAGGAAAA
Organism: Adenophora triphylla var. japonica; assembly: GCA_022495995.1. NCBI lineage: Eukaryota > Viridiplantae > Streptophyta > Magnoliopsida > Asterales > Campanulaceae > Adenophora > Adenophora triphylla. The sequence continues at coordinate 35,701 of JAFEMH010000463.1, read as the reverse complement.
TGTTTCTCAATGAAAGATATGGGTGAAGACGCTTATATCCTTGGTATCAAGATCTATAGAGATAAATCAAGAAGGATGATTGGTTTAAGTCAAAGTACATACATTGACAATGTGAGGACCCCGACCCGGAACCTACACGTGTCCCGAGCTGGAGCGTCCTCAAACTAACCCAAATTTCCATTACTTTTAAAACCTTTAATTATCATTCAAAAATAAATATCATTGCTGTAATCATTTCGAAATAAATCTACACCTTTTCACCATGGAGAAATAGTTGACGAACTTAGAAATTAAGAAACTGTTTTAATTACAAAAAGGCCCCGGTTATAACATAAAATAAAGAATTATAAATACAATTCCATAAATGAATTATACCAACGTACACTTTCTAGACCCACCTAATCATACCCCGACAATTCCCACAATATAACTTCCAAACTCCTCACCGCCCTTACTTGGCTGGTCCACCTGTCTCAGAATCTAAAACAAGAAGGGAGAGGGGTGAGAATAAATCTCAATGAGCTATTATGAATGCAGCAATATGCCATATAAGATGCAACACATCAAAAGACATATCCACATAACCCGAGAGGCTCCCTGCCGCCAACCGTCCCATACCGGTTGGAAACAACGACCATCTCAGCATGAATATATCACAACACATAAGTACGATAAAGTAACACTTAGAAGGATACTGAGCCAAGGTTTCATCTCCAAAAGGATATACACAACCGAGCAAAGCAAGAATCAGCTGAAGAAGCGGTTCCGGAACCATGAACAATAACAGCATTACCATAGGGATTCGACACACAGTCATATCCCCGGTGAAACTAGACCATCTACCTCAAAAGGAGATGCTAGCCCACAAATCCCACACAAGGGGGACAATTGGGTTACCAATGTATGAATTATAATGAACTTGGCTCGATGCCATTATAATTCCATACATTGTCCAACAAACAAATAAATCAATACCAGCTGGATTTACATAACTAAGCACAGTAATAACATACTTGCTTAACCAAACATTGTATGATCCAAAGTAGGGATACATACCACAACAGAATATCATGAAGATAGCAATACTATATCAAGTATTCAACATATTAGCACAACGGCTATAAATCTTTGTATCAACATGTACAGTTTAGGAATTCCAAAGTAGGGAATCCTACAACAATATCACAACGACGTAAATACTATAACAAGTCTTCAACATTATCACGCACATAATAGATACTTGAATACAATCCACAAAAAGGGATAACAATATATCAACATGGTAAATATACTCATGTCCAACCAATATCATAGTGTAACAATAAATTAACACCCTATGCATAATATAACCAATGTATACGAACTCAAGGTAAGGCAAGGAAATATCATCAATCCCTCCTACAAGGTCATTATACAATAATACTTAGCCTCTTTAAGTGGTCTAAGTTGAATCTACCAAGTTGGAATCATAATTGTCTAGTTACCAAACTAGGTTAGCTAATGTTTTCCTAGCAACATTTAAAGTACTTCCACTATTCCATCTTGATCACTTAGAATGTCATTGTGAAGCCAAAGTATTCTACTTTAATCTAGGTTAAAGAGATTTCATTTTGGTTCGAGTTTGATTAGGTTTGAACAGTACTCTAAAGTTGATACTTTGAAACCAGGCCAGGGCACGACTCTCTCCCCAGTGGCACGACTCGTGCCCCCTTCCCTTCCCCGAATCGGCGTCCCCGGTAAGGCACGACTTCCCTTTATCCCTAGTCACGACTCGTCCCCACCCTCAGGCACGACTCGTGCCACAGTAAGCACGACTTCGTGACCCGAGCCGTGATTCAAAATAGAAGCAGTAAATCCTTCAATAGCTAGATCAAATTGTTCCCCAACCGAGTTTCCTTGTTTTGTGTGAAACTAGAAAGCTTACTAACTTCATTTTTTTACATAATAAATCATTTTAAACCCAAATGTGTTATAATTCTAAGTCACTTATCACATGATTCTCAAGAACCAACTTTTCAACCAAGTGAGCTTTAATTTGTGAACTTAAAGGAAATTCTAACTTTATTAAATTCATTTTAACTCATTTAATCCCAAAGTATCATTTCCTAATTCTAAATCATTCTCACTTAGATTTCCATCCAATATACTACAAATTTTCAAGATTTCCATTTAATCCAATCCAACCCATTTACTTCTACTCTTTAACACTTCCAAGAACAACAACACTTTCTATAACACTAACATTTTCCTCAAATCCAAGAAGGCTTCCCCAAAGCATCAAATAGCCATTAGAACAACAATAACAACATTAAATATCCATGAACATTTAAAGAAGAGAAGGGTCATAATAACTCACCTTAGCTAGAACAAGATGAAATGATGATTTTCTAGGCTTGATCAACTCCTTGCGAAGAACCACTCACAAAAGGACACTTAGATTTGAAAATGGACAAGAATTTCACTTGGTAAAAGTTTAGGAGATGAAGGCTTTCATCAAGCTCTTTCTATGGAGGAAGGTAAGAATGAAAATGAGAAGGAGGAGGAAGGTGAATAGGGGAAGTATGGTAAGAGGAAAAGGAAGCATGGGAGGTATGGGCTTTGCTTTGACTAAAGAGGAGGATGGAGAGTGATTTGGGGAGGATGTCCCCCCACTCTACCTATCCTACAAAGGCTTTCACCCAAAATGGCCATTTTCTTTTAAATGTTCCCAAAGCATTTGAATTAACATCCTCCTACTCAAATATTTATTCCACACTATGATCCTCATTCCACATTTTATTCATTTCCTATTATTATATTTTCCAAATGCTTTATTTATTTCTATTGTTATACTTTTCTAGAACATTAATTTATTGCACTATCATTTATCCTAGCATATGAAATCAAGTATATAAAAATGGACACATAATAATAACAATAATATTAAAACACACAATATGATATTAAAATTAGTGCCTAGGGTTAGGGTCGTTACACTCACTCCCCCTTAAAGAAAATTCGTCCCGAATTTGACTACCGCTTCCTAACTGTTCAACCCGCATCGGTTACTTATATATACCTCAGACTCCAATTCCCAAATAGTCTCTCCAATGTTGTGATTTCTTCCCCAAGATTCTAATTCCATTAATGATACGATATTACAACTTAATGTTCCAAGAATACCTTACAATTATCACTAACCCGAATTTTCACGACCTCAACAACAATATAAATAAATAGAAGTATTACAACTTATGTCACCAAATATATTACAATATCACATTAAAACTTCAATTACTCTATAAGCTTCTCCAAGCCAGTCGATAAGTCAAATCACCAACCTTTTCTAAAGCTTCAAATGGATTAACGAACTTTGGCGCCAATTTACCTTAGGCCTTGCCTCTCCAAACTCACCCCAACAAATTAGAGATCGATATTTTCTTCCCGAACAACGCCTCATACGGTTTTATCTCAATGCTATACTAATAACTGCTATTACACGCACCCAACCACTGGTAATCCCACATCCTATCAACTACTAAAATTCATTGTGCATGCCCATAGCATATCCTTAATAATAATTGATGATTCCTCAAATTTTCACAAAGTTAAACTCAATAGCGTTCCTACATTCCAAAACGATCTTTCCAATGTATGTCTACCTAATCCATTCAATACTATGGAATTTATACTATCAAACTATCTCCAAGATTTATGAGGACTTTATCAATAAATTTTTCATCAAAGTATCTATACTGAGTAGAAAATACAAATCAATTTTCTATACAAAACAACATACCCTCTTTACTTCCAAGGTAACCCAAATCACAAAATCCATCGTGATAATACTCTACCAATCTAGAACTCTAAATATATTAATAAAGCTTATAACGTCAAATTTCTATTTTCACATTTATGACCAACCCACCTTATGTCTCGACTCGCTTGAAACGAATTATCTTAATTATCTCATCCTCATTTCTCATGATACAAACATTAAATAACTGTCTACGAAATAATAAATGTAAACATGTCAATAAGACCCTGATTCCCATAAACGGAATACTAGTCGACTATATATCATAATTCCATGCTCTAATTATGCTCAGGTCCAGTGACAGATCAATATTCCAATCAAATGGTTGGCCGCCCACAACAGAGCCGAACCAACTCCAAAACAAAACCGAGTCTATGCGACCAACACAATAACAACCTCACAAATTATCAATCATTTCTCGGATCAAGACTTGAATACAATCAATCATTATAGGGAAACTAGGTTGCAATTTCTACTTGCTTCGAACAATTTATATCTTTAGGATACCAAGTCTTTCTAAAAGTTACAACATCTTTCAAAATTCCAAAGGATAATATAAAAAGAGATTCAAAGAGACCCGAATGGTTTATTTATTTAAAACCGGCCCATACCAGTTTTAATTAACTAAACCACTCACAATTTAAGAAATTTCAAAAGATTGATAAGCTAACAAAATAACTCGAGTGATTTAATTATCTACAACCGTCCCATTCCAAAGGTGGTGGATAATTAAATTACTCCCAGATTTTAAAGTACACAAAAACGGTTCACTGACTTTAATAAATCAAAATATCCCTGAAGGGTACAAATGCTCATACTGGAGTTCAATTTATAATCCAAAGTTGTAAAGCACTTTTAAAACAATTCCAACAAAATATTCTTGTTTGACCTCTATTTATAGTATAGCCACCACTTATAATATTTATACTTAGTTAATTTCTTTATAAGAAAACACAATCTTGCCATACTATTACTATTTCCGATAAATAACACTAAAACAATCATTAAGCTTATAAACTAGGTAAATCATCCTCAATTCAATAATTCCTCAAGTTGAATATTCAACACTTTTACTTAATTTGAGTCATCTATTCCTTACCTTCGATATTGGTATTGTACTTAGTAACAACGTATTGTAACATCTAGTTCCCAATTAAATACCATAATTTCTAAATAAGAAAATATAATTAGAACTCACATAGATCAATCATTCCCAATTTCGATTAAACATTACGGTATAATCTAACTTACCTCCCTATAACCCTCAACAATTCAAAATCCGTATAGCGTCAATATCTTCCGAGCATCACACCAATCCCTTATATGAGTCGCGCAACTAAGTCAACCTATACGGTGTAATCATCCTAAAGTATCCTGTCTTCCAATAAGATTTATCCTCATTTTATTTTCTCAACTAATAATAATCATCTCTCAAAACAAACCATGTGCATGTTTCACCAATTCCTGAAGTTGATCCTTTAAGTCACCAATAAGCCGTATCTATTATACTTCTTTGCATTTTCCTTATTTTACCTCTCCATCACTAATACACAATCCACAAATCAAAACGGTCATACTATATATATAAATGTTATCTTAAGTATATCCTTTAAGCAAATTTTCACTGTAATTGTAACATTCCGAAAAATTTAACTAATAACCATTGAGTATCCTACTAGTTTCTAAAATCATTCATACAAATCGTCAACAAGTGCTAACGAATACTTATTCTTCACAGTTACCTATTTAAGATCTCTATAACCCTTTGATTAACCACCAAGTATCATCTTTTCTAAATATAGTACCTTATAGCAACTCAAAATCTCAACATCCTGGTATGATACCTGATGAAAACCTATTTTGAAACTCACACAGAAAACACCACTTAGTCAACTAATAGCACACAAGGCAAAGATATATTAATTCCATAAGATCTCGTACTCGCGATATTTTATAACCCATATAATCCCACTTAGATTATCACTTTCAATACTAGCCCCATATATCTAGTCTCCCCACTTTGGGACACCAATGTATAATTACTCACGCAAGTACACAACCATAAATCACTCTTAATTAGGCCATACTCTCGACAATTACGAGTATGTGACATAATATCAATTAATAATTTACCCGACTCAATTATACACGGAGGTAAATCAAACGTAGATAAGGAGACTCGCTTCTTGCGACAGTCCTCCTCAAACACAACAACTACTCAAATAATTCAGGTTAGTATAACGACGATTCACGGATTGGTAACTCGACCAAATCCACCGGCAATACATGCCCACTTAATCACAACTACCAAGATAATTAAGGATGATTCGAGGTACGACCCCATCGGAGTAGAACCTCCAGCACATAAGGCAACCCTTAGGCCAATTATGCAAATAAAGATGAAATGTAATGCCACATGAGAACGAATGTACAAGGATTTACAAAAGTAGGGACCCTAACTCCTGAGACAGGTAGAATACCTCAAATGATGGTGGGGAAATCTATCTTTCCATAACTCACCTTTCCTTGATTCCTTGGGTGATTAATATCATTTTCTGCCTTTGAACAAATTCCTGCATTAACTCTCGACGCAAGTTATCGCACACTCTCACTCAGCTAGACTCTACCCGAGAATTCTAACCGAGCTCTGATACCAACTGTGAGGACCCCGACCCGGAACCTACACGTGTCCCGAGCTGGAGCGTCCTCAAACTAACCCAAATTTCCATTACTTTTAAAACCTTTAATTATCATTCAAAAATAAATATCATTGCTGTAATCATTTCGAAATAAATCTACACCTTTTCACCATGGAGAAATAGTTGACGAACTTAGAAATTAAGAAACTGTTTTAATTACAAAAAGGCCCCGGTTATAACATAAAATAAAGAATTATAAATACAATTCCATAAATGAATTATACCAACGTACACTTTCTAGACCCACCTAATCATACCCCGACAATTCCCACAATATAACTTCCAAACTCCTCACCGCCCTTACTTGGCTGGTCCACCTGTCTCAGAATCTAAAAACAAGAAGGGAGAGGGTGAGAATAAATCTCAATGAGCTATTATGAATGCAAAGCAATATGCCATATAAGATGCAACACATCAAAAGACATATCCACATAACCCGAGAGGCTCCCTGCCGCCAACCGTCCCATACCGGTTGGAAACAACGACCATCTCAGCATGAATATATCACAACACATAAGTACGATAAAGTAACACTTAGAAGGATACTGAGCCAAGGTTTCATCTCCAAAAGGATATACACAACCGAGCAAAGCAAAGAATAAGTTGAAGAAGCGGTTCCGGAACCATGAACAATAACAATACCATAGGGATTCTCGACACACGCTCATATCCCCCGTGAAACTAGACCATCTACCTCAAAAGGAGATGCTAGCCCACAAATCCCACACAAGGGGGACAATTGGGTTACCAATGTATGAATTATAATGAACTTGGCTCGATGCCATTATAATTCCATACATTGTCCAACAAACAAATAAATCAATACCAGCTGGATTTACATAACTAAGCACAGTAATAACATACTTGCTTAACCAAACATTGTATGATCCAAAGTAGGGATACATACCACAACAGCATATCATGAAGATAGCAATACTATATCAAGTATTCAACATATTAGCACAACGGCTATAAATCTTTGTATCAACATGTACAGTTTAGGAATTCCAAAGTAGGGAATCCTACAACAATATCATAACGACAGAAATACTATAACAAGTATTCAACATTATCAAGCACATAATAGATACTTGAATACAATCCACAAAAAGGGATAACAATATATCAACATGGTAAATATACTCATGTCCAACCAATATCATAGTGTAACAATAAATTAACACCCTATGCATAATATAACCAATGTATACGAACTCAAGGTAAGGCAAGGAAATATCATCAATCCCTCCTACAAGGTCATTATACAATAATACTTAGCCTCTTTAAGGGTCTAAGTTGAATCTACCAAGTTGGAATCATAATTGTCTAGTTACCAAACTAGGTTAGCTAATGTTTTCCTAGCAACATTTAAAGTACTTCCACTATTCCATCTTGATCACTTAGAATGTCATTGTGAAGCCAAAGTATTCTACTTTAATCTAGGTTAAAGAGATTTCATTTTGGTTCGAGTTTGATTAGGTTTGAACAGCTCTAAAGTTGATACTTTGAAACCAGGCCAGGGCACGACTGTCCCCCGTGGCACGACTCGTGCCCCCCCTCTTCCCCGAATCGGCGTCCCCAAGAAGGCACGACTTCCCTTTATCCCTAGTCACGACTCGTCCCCACCCTCAGCACGACTCGTGCCACAGGGCACGACTCGTGACCTGAGCCCAGATTCAAAATAGAAGCAGAAATCCTTCAATAGCTAGATCAAATTGTTCCCCAACCGAGTTTCCTTGTTTTGTGTGAAACTAGAAAGCTTACTAACTTCATTTTTTTACATAATAAATCATTTTAAACCCAAATGTGTTATAATTCTAAGTCACTTATCACATGATTCTCAAGAACCAACTTTTCAACCAAGTGAGCTTTAATTTGTGAACTTAAAGGAAATTCTAACTTTATTAAATTCATTTTAACTCATTTAATCCCAAAGTATCATTTCCTAATTCTAAATCATTCTCACTTAGATTTCCATCCAATATACTACAAATTTTCAAGATTTCCATTTAATCCAATCCAACCCATTTACTTCTACTCTTTAACACTTCCAAGAACAACAACACTTTCTATAACACTAACATTTTCCTCAAATCCAAGAAGGCTTCCCCAAAGCATCAAATAGCCATTAGAACAACAATAACAACATTAAATATCCATGAACATTTAAAGAAGAGAAGGGTCATAATAACTCACCTTAGCTAGAACAAGATGAAATGATGATTTTCTAGGCTTGATCAACTCCTTGCGAAGAACCACTCACAAAAGGACACTTAGATTTGAAAATGGACAAGAATTTCACTTGGTAGAAGTTTAGGAGATGAAGGCTTTCATCAAGCTCTTTCTATGGAGGAAGGTAAGAATGAAAATGAGAAGGAGGAGGAAGGTGAATAGGGGAAGTATGGTAAGAGGAAAAGGAAGCATGGGAGGTATGGGCTTTGCTTTGACTAAAGAGGAGGATGGAGAGTGATTTGGGGAGGATGTCCCCCCACTCTACCTATCCTACAAAGGCTTTCACCCAAAATGGCCATTTTCTTTTAAATGTTCCCAAAGCATTTGAATTAACATCCTCCTACTCAAATATTTATTCCACACTATGATCCTCATTCCACATTTTATTCATTTCCTATTATTATATTTTCCAAATGCTTTATTTATTTCTATTGTTATACTTTTCTAGAACATTAATTTATTGCACTATCATTTATCCTAGCATATGAAATCAAGTATATAAAAATGGACACATAATAATAACAATAATATTAAAACACACAATATGATATTAAAATTAGTGCCTAGGGTTAGGGTCGTTACAGACAAGGTCCTTAGAAGATTTCGCATGGAAAATTCTAAGAGAGAGAACTTGCCAATGGGTCATGGCATCACTCTTAGCAAGACTCATTGTCCTAAGACAAATGATGAGCGAAAGAGAATGAATGATATTCCATATGCTTCGGCAATTGGGTCTATCATGTATGCCATGTTATGTACTAGACCTGATGTCTCGTATGCTCTGAGCATGACGAGTAGATACCAATCTGATCCTGGTGAGAACCATTGGATAGCAGTCAAGAATATCCATAAGTACTTGAGAAGAACTAAGGATGTATTCTTGGTATTTGGAGGAATGAAAGATGATCTTGTTGTAAGGGGTTACACAGATGCAAGCTTCCAAAATGACAAAGATGACTTTAGATCACAGTCTGGGTTCGTGTTTATGCTAAATGGAGGTGCCGTTTGTTGGAAGAGTTCCAAGCAAAGCACTATTGCTGATTCTACAACCGAAGCCGAATACATAGCAGTATCGGATGCAGCTAAGGAGACGGTTTGGATCAAGAAGTTCGTTAGTGACTTAGAAGTCGTTCCGAGTATCACTAACCCGATAGAGCTTTATTGTGACAATAATGGTGCTATTGCCCAAGCAAAAGAACCAAGGTCACATCAACGATCCAAACACATTTTGAGACGTTTCCACCTCATTCGAGAAATCTGTGAAAGGGAAGACGTTAAGATATGCAAGGTACCAACGGATGACAACATTGGGGATCCACTTACCAAGCCTTTGCCATAAGCTAAACATGATGGTCATGTTAGGTCCATGGGTATAAGATACATGAATAATTGGGCCTAGTGCAAGTGGGAGACTGTAGGTGTTAGTGCCCTAGGCCTATAGAGATAGACTTAAATGTAATGTCATTATTCATTTATATAAGAGATTATTATTTTGATTATTATATATATGTTTGCATGTTTTAATCGTAATAATCGTGTCCCTAGTACTTAGGAAGCACTAGTATGAAGTTTAATGGATAATCATGTGATGATTATATGCATAGAGATGCACATTAAATTCATGGGTACTTGTTAGAGAACAAGGTACAGGACTTGACCCATTATGAGATTTATGTCATGGTCAAATGTCATAATTAAATCTCATATAGTTATATCATTGATATCCTTTGACCTGAGATTATCATCGTCTTCCACTCGATAAATATTGTGTTTGATATAGTTTAATATTGTTATCTTTAACCGGATAACAATAAGGGCTATCATTGGCATGATAGGATTCTTGTTGGGAAGAATGATAAGTCAAGATGGAAATTTGTTCCTCGTAAAGAGAGATGTTTGCTAGGCCACTCGTAAGTAAGATTGATGATGTACATGGCAATGTCCGAATGAATTAATGTGATTAATAACATTCGATTGATCAATTTACTTGATAATGAGAAAGCATTGAACAATATGAGTTGACGTGGACCATGACTCATGTTCAATATAACATCGTGTGACAATGGGATTGTGATATGTTCTATGTAGGAAATTAAACTTGATATTATATTATTTGGGTAGGCATGATGGCTTGCTAGAGTCCGCTCATGTCTTATGAGGATCGATGTGATCGAACTCATTACCAACATAATATAGTCCTATGGGGTCACACACATCGAAAGAATTGTCAAAAATGGAAAATATGGAGTTTTGTACTGAGGGGACGACTCGTCCCCTGGCCAGAACCAACTATTCCCTTGACCGGGGACGAGTGTTTCAGAGGTTATGTCCTGAGGGACGACTCGTCCCATATGGGATGAATCGTGCCCAAAAGGATGACTCGTGCCCAAGATTAGTACCAACTATTACCCTTAAGGAGGACGACTGTATCTGGAGCATTGCGAAGGGGGACGACTCGTGCCCTATGGGACGAGTCGTCCCGTCGGCGCTGGCAGATACGTAATTGCTTGGAAATTAGGATTTTCCAAATAGGAAAAGGTATTTATAGAGTATAAATACTACCTCCCTTTTGCCCTAGCAGTAACACACGAAATTTGGGTTTAGAGAAACACAAATTGAATGTTTTCAATTGAGAATTGAAAATAAAAAACACACGAATTCCATATTTCTTCATAGATTGAAAGGAGTTTCAATCAAGGGATCTAGCAATCTACCTAGAATTGTTCTAGGGTTCGTTCAACGTGTGGATACACATAGAGGATCTTCGCAATTCAAGATCTTAAGTTCGTGATTCAAGCTTCGTTCATCAAGGATTCACAAGTTTATCAAATCAGAAATTGGAACAAGTTTGTCAAAGACAAAGGGCATCAAGGTTGGTTATTCTATTTCATCTTATTTAATTAATCATCTAGAACGGATCCATGGCTCCGGGTTTTCATGTTAATTTACTTTCTTTCGATGCGCATGGACCCACGAAACCTAACAAAAATGCGGGTCGATCCCACGAGAACAATGATTAATATGAACTAATACTTGCTTTTAATTAACAATTATGAATAAAATAATAATTGGGGGGAGAAATTATTGTTTTGAATACTAGAAATAAGGCAAACGCTAGTCTATATTAGATTGAACTTCTTATGATGGAAGTATTCTTGGGAACGAGATTCAAACAATATCCAATCAAGTATGTAAATCATGTTTTTTATGAAATAAGTTTCATGTCATAATTCAAGGATGATACGCTAAGTTGTGCTAACTTCTCACGATCAAGGTATTGCACACGTATTTTAAAACTAATACGGCATTTCTCTCAATGGTTTCGTACATTAGTCAAAACCCATTAAGTTATATAAAATCCACGTATTTTCCACTGAAGGATCATCCCTAGACAATTAATCTACTCTCGTGATTAATAGTGTCTAGTTCAATTCATATGGTTCCGTTAATCAACATTCACGGCTAAGTACGTCTCTTGTTTAACCAGGATTAATACAAATATGGACGTATCATATTCGTAGGCATTGAAAATAATAAGAAAAGAATTGATTAAGACACGGTAGAAAGAAAGATAATCATGATTTACATAAATGTTGAGTTTCGTCCCCCAAAAAAAGGGAGGATTACTCACTAGCCATTTTAATTCTAGAAATCAAATATCAAGTGTCAAATGAATAAAAGTCGCTCTTTTCCTATATATATATTCTTCCTAGATTGTTCTATCTTCGACATAATTCAACTCTTAATAATGTTTAGCAAATGATGAAAGATGTCTAAAGGAACTTAAGAATGAAGACTATCACTTGAACATCTAGGGTCTAAAACAACGCGACAACAGGAGGAAGCAAAATTCAAAGAAGTTGTTGCAAATATTCAAACGGAGCAAGGGGCTATGTATATCTCAGCGTGGTCGCATGAAATCACTTCCACCGACTTATTTGATCGAATGATTATGAACTCTTCATTCGTATGTTAACAAGATGTTGACTTAATTCCATCATAATGGATATCTCTCAATGGGTGCAATAAATCAAAGGGAAACAGCTGCTCCACCCATTGTATGAATCGAATTTGACATGACCGTTTGAGGAAAAAGGCTATCTTTTGGATTACTAAGAAGAGTGAAAGCTACTCACCAAAAAATTCCCACAATAAAAAAATGGGTGGGAGCATTCTAGAGACTGATCAAGATTGGAAATTAGATTCATTGACTTCGTTTGAGAAGACGAGTCACCAGGAGTGATTTCATCCTATAAGACTGAAATGTATAATTCACAAAGACCGTCATGAAAAGAAGGATAATCAAATTCCTTCATCACAAACTTTTAAAGCAAAGAAAGAAATGAAGCATCAACAAAAACTACGATGACATGAGCTTCTCACCTTGAGAAGAAAGTAGCCAACCTTCGGGTCCGGTCTTATGCAAGAAGAAAGAAGTGTTTAGCCTTAGATTATTATGGTGATTATCCTTCTTCTCAAAAATTGTCAAGACATCTTTGTATAACTCGCTTGCAAAGCAATCAAAATGAACATTAACATAATTGAAGACAGAACAACTTTCTTAGAGTTGGAGTCAATCGTGTTCCTTGTCGATTCTAAGGGATTTTTATCATTCAGTTATGCTCCCAGCTTCTCGCAATCAAACTAGGGCTTCCCTTCCTTATCTTCCTCTAAATGACTCATTCTCGATTTCTTGAATCATCTCCTAAAAGAGTCAAAAGCTAAGGGCTACTACCAAAGTACACCTCCCAAAAGGTCAAAATTTCTCCCGAATAAATCAAGGGGATTTTCCCAAAGGAAAATCAAATAAAGGCACAAAATAGATGGCCGCTAGATTGAAAACCTAAAAGGGTGGTATAGGCAAAACAAAAGATGCGTCTTAAAAAAACTGGAGAACTTTCGTTTTCTAAGAGCAAACCAGCGCACAAATCTGCAAAGACTTCCCCGCATAATGGATTTCAACATGCAAGCGGGCTTCGAGTTTCAAGATCTAGCATGTCTTCACCTCATTAAAATTGTTTCCTTAGCCTATGGCAGGACAAACTCAGCATCAAGGTCTTACAGGGGCTTGACATTCGGAAGGATCTTCGGGGCTTTGCGTCGCATTTTCAGCACTGTAGCTTCCCACAAGCAAAATTTCTTGGGGCTTGGCACCGCAATGAAAAAACAACCTAGAGGCCAGAACAAGATCCCTCTCAGTTCAAACAAAGTCCAGGTACGTTCGCCTCCAAAAGCAGCACATCAAAAATCTTCTTAGCAAACGCAAACACCTTTGGGCATACATCTAACGTAGAGAGTCTAGGTGTAGATAAATGTGCCTATTTTGTTAACTCTATCTCTCTCTCTCTCTCTCTCTCTCTCTCTCTCTCTCTCTCTCTCTCTCTCTCTCTCTCTCTCTCTCTTTCTCTCTCTCTCTCTATTGATTGGCAAAGATAAAGCAGTATGAGTCCTCCATGCATTTGCAGTAGTAAATTTGCATTTTCTCTTCTCAATAAGACGGTAGCATATGAGTCCTCTGAGCAACTGCAAGTCTTTTTCACATACAACAACAACACTGTGAGTCCTAGAGCATCTGTGACACCATTCTATAGCTATAGCAGTGTGAGTCCTATAGCATCTGCGACACCCTTCCACGGCAACATCAGTGTGAGTCATAGAGTATCTGCGACATCCTTATACAATAACAGCAGGGTGAGTCCTAGAGCATCTGCCATACCCTTCTACAGCAACATCAATGTGAGTCCTCGGGCATCTCCAGCGGTTATCCGCACTCTTTATCTATAACGTACATTATTTTGGAGCAAAAACGCAACTACATTTCTCGTGGCATGCATTTGTGCCCCACAACCCGCTATAACGGACATTATTCTGTAGCGGAATAAACTTAGAATTTAAACACTTTAACAATAATAACTTGCTGGAAAACATTCATTAAAATAAACTTGCGGATGACAAGTTTTAAGAAAAAGGTTTACAATGAAAGAAACAATAACAATTAAAAGAACAAATGATTCTAAGATCTAGAATAAATTAAACACTCAAACTAAACTTGAAGTATTCTACTTAATAATTTCAAGTAAAACAAGGACTCTCTCAAGCTAATTACTCTCTATGGATTCTCTAGAATCCGTAGGTTGTCAGTGAGCGGCATCTCCTTTATAGTGAGCGGCTTCTCCTTTATATGGACGTGTATCTCCTAGAATCATTTGTCGCTCTATTGCTTGATCAACAAGAAGAGTCCTACCTACCTTATTTACAAGATAATGAGGCATTTTGTTGTTTTCTAAGTAACCCTTATATATATATATATATATATATATATATATATATATATATATATATATATATATATATATATATATATATATACTCCCTCCGTCCCAACGAAAAAGCCATTTATTTTCTTTTTGGACATCCCATTTAAAAAGCCACTTTCTCAAAAAGGAAACCTTAAATCACTATTCTCTCCCCTCATTCTCTCTCATACTTTACTTTTACACTCACAACATTCTCTTTCTTACATCACCTTCTCTCTCCTATTTAATTTTTCATACTCACATTTCTTATTTTGCGTGCCCGGCTAATTTAGTGGCTCTTTCGCTGGGACGGAGGGAGTATATATATATATATATATATATATATATATATATATATATATATATATATATATATATATATATATATATATATATATATATATATATATATAATCATTCTAATATTTATAGGTTTCTCTTGTAGGATTAAAACTTAAAATATCCCTAAATTTAGAATTAAAACAAAGTGAATCTCAATTTTTTTTTACGTATATATATCACCCTTATTTCCATATCAAGTGCTGATATCAAAAACATGGAAAAATCTATGAAAAAAATCATATAGCTACTAGCCCTATGGGTAATTTATTGTTATACAATGCATTAAGAATTATGTATTTTATATTCTTTTCATCAGCTATTAATTAATTGCATTTTCAGTTCCAAGGCTAATGCATAAATTAGTGGTTTCCTTACTTTCTAGATTTCACAATTAAATGCAATGAACGAAATCTCATATATAATAAATGTATCATTTGTTGAAACACATAAAAGATATTCAGTTGATTAGGAAATCAAATAAGGAAGTAATTGTATTTAGTTTTTAATGGCAATTCGGGAACTTGAATCTAGTATCACAACTGAACCACCAATTATAATTTGATCGGGGTTATGTTAGAGAGACAGCCCTATAAATCTCAATCTTGAAATGCACGAACATCATAATTTTCTTTGTGATTTATAGGTTACGTAGTTAACAATGTTAAGGAAAAGCAAAGGGCGTCAGAAAGTTCAAATGACAAGAATGTCAAAAGAGAGTAATCTCTTGGTAACATTTTCCAAACGCCGATCTGGTCTTTTCAAAAAGGCTAGTGAGCTTTCTACTCTTTGTGGGGTAGAAATTGCTATTGTTGTATTCTCTCCGGGGAAAAAAGTATTCTCCTTCGGCCACCCATGTGTTGACGCAATCATTGATCGCTTCCTTGCTCGCAACCCTGCCTCGAGTTCAAGCACTTTACAACTCATTGAAGCGCATCGCAACGCCAGTGTACGTGAACTCAATATTCAACTCACGGAAGTTCTTAATGAATTAGAATTGGAGAAGACACGAGGTGAAGATCTTAGCGAGATGAGGAAAGCAAGTCGGGATAAATATTGGTGGGAGACACCCATTAAAGACCTAGAATTACAAGAGCTTGAACAATTGAAGGGGGCAATGGAGGAATTAAAGAAAAATATTGGGAAGAGAGTTGAGAAATCAATGGTGGAGGCACCTAATTCTGCACCGTTTTTTCCCGGTTCATTCTCTAGGGGAGGGGGTGGTGGCATTATTGATGCCAAGGTTGGTTCCGGACTTGGGTTAACCATGACTCCACATGGATACACCCTTGGATTCAACCATGGATTCTATTGAGTTCTCAATGAAAAGACCCTTGTGTTTTCTTTTTCGTTGTTTTTAGTCTACCAAGTACCACGACAATCAGCAAAGTCTATTAACGAGTTGTTAACGATTGTCATACAATAAAAGGGTCTATTTTAATTCCATTTAAAGTATTATTTTTGTGTTAAAACATATATTTTGGATAAAAGGCAATGGGCATAAATAATTTTTTCAAAATTGTTTATGAATACTACAAAATGAAACAAAACAATTTACAAGTGTTTTTCGTCCTTTACAATATAGCATGAAAAATATGCATTTTTAATCAATGAAACAATAAATTTCAATTTAATATATAGGAGTTTGAACAAGAAATCTAAAACCAATTTTTTCTTAGTAAGCCTATTTTTAATCTTTAATTAGCTTATACAATGTTTTACCATATGCTTTCACGATCAAATCAACTACGCTACGTCCGTATATACAACATCCAATAAATTAAATTATTAACTTGGTTTTTATGATTTTACTAATTCTACTTCTTTCTTTCCACTTCTTACTTTACCAATATGGAAAACTATAATTATTCTAATATATAACCATTTAATTAATTCTTTACCCAAATGACAGAAATGTTCACCCCATGAATTGCAAACGAATTAACATATGTCGTATAAGTGTTGGAATTTTGATTTTGGAAAAGTGGTGTTTAACCAACTGATCAAACATTTCATTAGATTTCATTTTATACAAATGAAAATTAATTGCATATTTGTAATTTATATTTGAAGTAGATTATTTACTTTTTTAAAATCAATTTGGGGTAAATGAGAAATTAATATTCAAAGCATGTAAAATGAAATGAGTATATGAAGAG
This sequence comes from Adenophora triphylla var. japonica, assembly GCA_022495995.1. Lineage (NCBI taxonomy): Eukaryota > Viridiplantae > Streptophyta > Magnoliopsida > Asterales > Campanulaceae > Adenophora > Adenophora triphylla. The sequence continues at coordinate 18,180 of JAFEMH010000463.1, read as the reverse complement.
TTTATGAGATATGAAGTGATTATCCCACATTACTTAAAGAACGAAAATAATGAATGTTTTTAAGTGGATGCATTCAAGGAGTAGTAATCAAGTTGTTCCTTTGAAAGTTTCGTGTAGCTAGGAAACTTTAATCACACAACAGACAACGGATGTGAGTACAGATGTGTCACAACTGTCCACACATCCACAGATAATGCAGCGGAATAAAACAATTAAAAATAATAACTCAAGAATTATTTACGCTTACTGATCTATGAGATCAGCAAACTAGGCTTACGCCCAAAAACTTTTCACTATAAAAACTTTTGTTGCTTACAAAAACAAATAAGTGAAAAACTAAAATATGAAAATACTAAATGAGTTCTAATCACCTTCTATGACAAGAACAATTCCACTTTTCCAAGTAGGACCTATTCTAGTCAGAAGTAAAACAAAGAACTCTATGAAAACCTAGATGTGAGTTACGGATGTAAGGCACAACCTTCACTCACAACCTAAATACACAATGTCGAATACTATGAAGAATAAGAAATTTTCTCTCGTAAAATCCGTAGCTTCTCTTGTGCTGAATGCCTTGTATTTATAATGCACCATGGAGAAGATCTTCACGTAATCAACTTCTTCCTTTGTGAGATCTCTTTTCCTATAAGAAAACATAAACACACTCACAAGGAAATAAACTATTAGTAGGTTAGTCCTAATATAAAACTATGTACATAAATAAAAGATATTTACATATTTACAATCTCCTAGTCAAAGTAGAACAATAATAAATCTTCCATGAAAGTCCCAAAATCTTCTTACCATATAGAAGTCTTTTGAAATAAGGAAACATGAATATGTTCCCACAAAACTCACGTTTTCAATCTCCCCCTATTTTGGACTTTCTGGTCTAAATCAAAGATTTATGATAAACACAATTTATGACCACAAAAACCGAGATAAACATAACTCCCCCTAAATGGATGTGTGTCCAGGTGTGTATACACATCCACACATAAAAACTGCATAAAACAAGTTAGAGCAAAATAGCAGCAGTTCATTAATAAGCAAAAAAACAACCATTCAGCAACATCCTAATTAAAAGCTATTACAACCCATTGTTTAAGCTAAAACAGAAATTAAAAATTGTCTTAAAACCATCAAAGCATCAAAACAAACAAAAACTTCAAGTCTTCTCCCCCTAATTTAAAGTTCCCACTGTCTCCATTTAAAGCGCCCATAGTCAGAAAGAATGAAAGATCCCATCTTTCACTTCCAGTAGCAGCAGCAGGATTAGAAATTGATTCTCCCCCTTTTTGAGCAGAAATATTAGCATGCCATCTGAGGAGTCTATCCTTAAGGGCTTTAAGATTATTGGCATGAGCAGTGGAGGTTTGAACTTGAGCTTCAGCAATTGCAATCTCAGCATCCAAATCCTTCATTTGAGCTTCAAACGGATCTTTAGATGTGGGTTCAGCTGTGTCCACATCTGGCATAGCGATTTCAGGTACAGCACCCAAAGGGAGATCAACATATCTTTGCTTAGGGTCTAGAAGGGTTTTGGTCTCCTTGAACAAGTCAACCTTTTCTTCATTTTTCACAGGCTTAACTCCATTTGCAACCAGAATTTGAGAGATTAGAGAGGGATAGGGTAAAGACCACTTCTTAGAGGGTGACTCTCCATATACACAGATTTTCCTAAAAATAAAATCTCCAAAATTGATATTCCTATTAATGCCCAATCTATACAGAAGAACAGCTTGCACTCTAGTAACTGAAGTTTTGTTATTTGAGGGGCAAAGATTGGCAACTAGAATAGAATGGAGAAAACAGTAAAGAGAGGATAAAGAACCACTTCCCAAATCTTTTGGCTTCACAGGCCATGTGGTTACCTTTCCATGGGTGATAGCAGACACAAGATCATCATCAGAAATAGTAACTAACTCATCCCAGGTATCATCTAAGCCAAGAAAATCATTGATCACAGCAGGAGAAAAGGGGACAAACTTTCCTCTTACATAGACAGAGAGGGGAGAGGAGTAACATTTATCTAACCATTTGGTCAAATTGGCATTAAATTCATACACCATCTTAGGATAGAATGGGAGAGGGTGATCAACAGTTAAAAACATGCCTCTCTCTTCAAAAAATTTATCCATTCCCAAATTGAAGAATGTTTCCCTATCTCGTTTCATTTCCACAATAAAAGCCTTAGAGGAAATTAGGCCAAACCTATCAGAGGCATTCTTGGTCAAGAATTTCTTAGAAAAGGGTTTAGGGGTAGAAGTAATGGAAAGAGTTGAGGAAGTACCCTTATCAGCCTTCTTTCTGGTGGATGTGCGCCTGGATGTGTGTACATCTTCAGACACATCCTTTGCAGGAGCTTGCTTTTTGACAGATTCCACCTCTGTCTCTTCACCAGAAGAGGTATCCTTTTCTTGGTCTTCTTTCTCTTGTTCAAGCTCATCTCTACCTAGCTTGAAATTGACATCTGAGGCAGTGTCATCACTCTCATAACTGGACTCAGATTCATGAGCTTCTTCTTCAATTGGCTCTAGGTCAGTAGCAGCCACCTTTTTCTTCCCTTTCAACTCCATCAAAATATTAGCTAAAGGCTCCTCATCATTGAACACAGATGAATCCTTAACAGGAGATGTATCCTCAGGGACAGGAGCAACAACAGCAATAGGAGCATCAACTACAGGAGTAGGAGCAGTAATGGGAATAATAGGATCAGAAGGCTCAACAGGTGATGATGGAACAGGATCAATGGGTTCAGCATGGGGAGCAGTTTCAGAAGGGGTAATACCAGGTTTAACAACCGAGGGAGGAGGATTAGCAGATTGTGCCCTAGTTCTAACAAGAGGAGCAATTACCTCTTCTTCTTCTTCTTCTTCGAGAGTAATGGCGGTAGAGGGCTTACCACCAGGCTTCTTCAAGTTCTTAGCCTTGTCAGACTCTGATAGCTTCCTAACCCTATGCGATCGACGTAGATTGCGTTGGGGAACAGGGTTCGCAGCATGGCCCACGGTTTTAGCTGGGGTTAGCTTTCTCTTCTTGGTCGAAGAAGGTTCTACAGAGGGAGAAACAGGGGAGACAATCGATGGTTGTGAAACCGGAGAGATTGGAGCCTTAGGGTTTTCAGAGGTTGGTGGAACAGACAATGGTTCCAATGTAGGGGATTTTGAGGGAGATAGTTCCATTGAAGAGTTAGATGAGGATGTGGGAGGTGGGATTTCAGCAAGAAATTGAGAGATTGCAGGATTGATGACAACAGAGGCTTCCCCTTTGGCTACAACAATAGGTTCGACGTCAAGCACATCTTCTTCACGAATGTGGGTATGATCGGTGTTGGGTATGCATGTTTTAACCCTCCTATTTTTGTATTAGATTTGATTGATACCATAACCTCCTGTCTATTTTAAGGACTTTAGGACCCTATGTAATGAAGCTTAGACTTCAATTTTTTAGTTAAGTCCATTTTATAGATTAGGTTAAATTTAGGCTTGAAGACTGGCACAAGACTCATTGGAATTGAGAGTTGCAGTTCAGAAGTTTCAAACCGCTTCTTTGGAACCGCCCTAGCAAAACCGCCCTTAGCATTTGCCTGGTGAAATCCCTTGTTTGAAACAACTCTTGAACTACTAAATTGCAACCGCCCTTTGATGATGAACCGCTCCTTTGCAGCTCATCATTAACCGCCCTTTTTGCAACCTCACCGGAGTTACCAACCGCACTTGTCAAACCGCCCGTACTCCGTAACCGCCCCAATGATTGAGACTTGAAGTGAACCGCTCTTTGACTTTGTGATCCACATCAGCAATATCCAATGTCAACCACCTTATCTTGTCACGTGATTCAAAGTCAGAAAAGATCTGCAAGGATCTTTAATAGGTGACAAGTGTCCAAACCTCATTGCTTGCAGCTGAGCATTATCGCCTTTATCTCGCAACTACCGTACCAAAGGACAAAAGTGGTTGCTGTGGACCAATAAGAAAGCATCAAGTACTGTCCTTCATCAGCTGTGTCAAACGGCTACATTTTGGATGCTTGGGTATAAATACCCCCAATCTTCACCATTTGAAGATTGCTTGAAAAATTGAGAAAGTGCCGTGTTCATACGAAGATTGAAGCTTTGCCCGTAAATTCCAAGTCCTTTGAATCTTCATCTTCATACTTCAAGAAATATTCCCCACCCGTAAATCAAGCCTTAACACATTCAAGAATCATTGTGCTCTACATCTCTTAGATTTAAAGAGCCTTGATCTTGTTCTCACACACACACCTCACTTGTTCTAATCACATAGTTTATTCACTTAGAGATACACCGGTTATAGTTTTGGATTTGTTCTTCATAGTAAAGATTTTGTTGTACTTTGTAATCTCTCAAATACTTAATATAAAATCTCTCTTAGAAATCCAAGACTAACCATCTTGGTAGTGGACGTAGATCGTTTATCGATTGAACCACTCCAAATATTGTGTTCTTACTTTCTGCATTTATATTTCCTGTGCTTACTAATTATTTATCTCTCGTCTCGTTTGATCTTTATTTAGATATCCATTATTGTGAAATAGTGTTTGGAGTTAACAAGATCAAAACCACACTTGTTTGTAAACCTCACTTATCAACCTCACTTAAAACCGCTTTACAAACCTCTCCTAACAAAACCGCCCGTAACTCTAAATATTCCGTCGTGCATTTTACACTATCACTTGTAGTCTATTATCAACCGCAAGAGGATTTTGTAAGCAAGAGGTTTAAATTTTATTTAAGGGAGAAAATTTGTAACAAACTATTCACCCCCTCTAGCCGTATTTTCACCCTTGTTGCCACCTTTGGGACCAACAAGTGGTATCGTAGCTAACACATTTTAAAACCATCGTTTTTCAAGCTTAACAGCCTTGTGTGCCGATTCGATATGGCAACCTCAAAGACAATGACTACCGTTAACTATTCACACATTCCAATGTTGGACGAAGACCACTTTGACATCTCGGAAGTGCCGAATGCTTATTCATTTGGAAACCATAGATGAGATGTCGGTGGAATGCGTGATCAATGGCCCTCTAATTCCAATGAAGGCTAACACCGATGCAACCACCAATGCCGAAACTCCAGAGGTCAAAAAGCCAAAAGATGAGTGGTCGGATGAAGAGAAAAGAATAGTTGCCTTGGGACAAAGAAGGCGAGGTTCATCATTTCGGAACCCTCCCCGTATCAACTCTACGTAAAGTGATGTACCTCAAAACCGCAGCGTATGTGGGATGCCATAGAGAGCTACCTCGAAGGTGATGATGAGTGCAAGGAAAACAAATTATACACCGTTGAAAGATCCTACAACAACTTCAACGTAAAACCCAACGAAACCTTGCGTCAAACCTACGATCGCTATGTCGAGGTAGTTAATGCTTGTAGATCTCTTGGTAAAACTTTAACCGATAAGGAAATCAATATGACTTTCCTATCTCGCTTTAGGTTCTAGATGGGTAAATAAGGCTACCTCTCTAGAAGACTCCAAAGTATTGGGTACTTGGTCATTAAGTAACTTGTATGCCAATCTTAGAGTCTATGAACTTAAACTAAATCATATTGAAGAGATAGAAGGAAAACCAAATCGCTTTCTATGTCCGTAGTGGAACATGAAGAGAAACCATCCACATCCAATCAAACCACCGATCCTTCCATATCAACCTCATCACTCATCGAGATGGATGATGATGATTTTGCCATGTTTGTGAAAAGATTTCAAAAATTTAGAAAATCCTCAAAACCTTTCACAAAATCTTTTCAAAAGGCAAACCTCCCGCAACATTTTCTAGGGCTACAGATACAAAGAAGAAGAGTGACTTGGTATGCTACAACCGTAGGAAACCCGGCCACTTTGCATCCGAAAGTGTCCACAAATTTCTAAATATGAATATATGAAAAGAAAACTTTTCCTTCGAAATTTTCTCATCGAAAGGGAATGGTTGCTGAGGAGGAAGAGAATTCGAAGGAATTAGCAACTTGGATTGAAACAGATTCTGAGGATGGAAGTGACGGTGAAACCGAAGAGGTTAACCTCGCTAGTTGCAGACGCTTCGATGACTCGCATTCTGAATCATTTGAGTTGCATGATATGGAGGAAAAGGAGGTTTTTGCAAAACTTCCAAATTATAAATTGGATCCTGATATTAAACTTACTCCTAGCGTTAAGATAGGAAATTGTTCGTATTCACGTCCCATTTTCTCATCTAAAACCGCTCCACCTTCAAAAGCTATTCCAAAGAAAATTTTGAAAAAGGTGGTGGAAGAGGTTTCTCCCATGGAACATGAAAAGATGTTCAAGGAAGCTGAAATGGTGATCCATCAATTCTCAAATCTTAAGAAAGCCTTAAGCTTAGCTCATGATGAACTTAATCCGTACAAGACGGAGAAAACCGTGATGAGGTCCGAAATCTCTAATCTTAAGGACCAAATCAAACAGATGACTCCTCTTGCGATCAAAACCGCATCCTTGAAACTAAGGTTGCCGCACTTCAACTCAGAATGATGACTTGGTAACCCAAATCGACGATCGTCAAAAGATTATTGATTCGTGGCTCAAGTCTCAATCCACCAAGGATAAAATCTTGGACTTCCAAGTTCCTCCCGGAACTAAGGATGGTCTAGGGTTTGGATCTCGAGGAAGAGGAGAAGTGTGCATCCTCGAGTGAAAAGGATGAGGAATTTTTGGAACTAACTAAAGAAATTCCCAAGGGGAAGCATGCTAAAGGAAAGGGTAAAGGAAGACAAGTAAATTATGTCTACCCTAAAGGAAAGCAATATGGGAAGAATTCCGTGTTAAAACCTAAGAATTCTGTGGAAGCATCTCGAAGAGGAAATGGCTTATGGAATTGGAAGAATCCTCGCTCCAACCGCTTCGGTGGAAAAGGCGGTTCTGCTAACCTGTGTCCGACCGCGCTTCTTCTTCGACCGCTCCTCCCGCCTTCAAAAGCAGGAATAGCGTTCCCGTAAAATACGTGGTCAAACCAAAGCCTGTTCCCTTCGTATCACTGGAATGTTAGCCGGAACCGCTCCTCCCAAACCGCTTCCTTGTCCAAAACCGCATGCAACTCCTAAGAAGAGTAAGGAGTTAGTAAAACCTCATGAAGCTTGTAGCTATTACAAATGTTCTCGTGTGTGATGGTTTAGGTCACAAGGCCGCAGTAATGCCTTTTGCGGTTCACATCCAATGCCAGGAAGAGCAAACCTCCTTCGTCAAACAGTGTGGGTCGTAAAGGGTTGCTAACTTCAGACCCAAGGAATAAAGGGGGACCTCGTTCTTAATGTTTACATTTCAGTCCTCTCGCTTCATGGCCGGTCACTCCAAGGATAATGAATGGTATCTTGACAAAGGGTCGCCAAGACATATGACCGGAGATAGATCATTACTTGAAGATGTCGTTGAAGCAAGTGGTCCATCTCGTAACCTTTGGTGACAACAACAAAGGCAAAACCATCGATATGGTGTTATAAGGAGAGGAAATCTAACTATTGAGAAGGTTTCTCTTGTCGATGGACTCAAGCACAACCTCCTTTCAATTTCTCAATTTTGCGACAAAGGAATGCTTTGCAACTTCACGTCATCAAATTGCTTTATCAAAGATAGCATTTCCGGCGTCACCCTACTCACAGTGGATTCGTAAGAGTAATATTTACATTATTGATCTAAATTTCGCATGTAGTATTACTAATCTCTCGTTTTGTAGCTAAGAATGTGAGCGAAAATAGTTGGCTATGGCACAAGAGGTTGAGCCACTTGAACTTCAAGTATCTTGCAAAGATTGGTAGGGAAAACCTCGTTCGTGGTTTACCCAAAGTGGCCGACCACCATCCAGAAATGCAAGGCATGTCAACTCGGTAAGCACCAGCTGCCTTTCACCAAAGAAGACCGCTCCTTCAACTTCAAGATGCTTACAATCGCTTCACATAGATTTGTTTGGACCCGTAACCACCGCCAAAGCATTGGAGGAAATAGATATACTTTAGTGGTGGTGGATGATTACTCAAGATATACGTGGGTTGAGATGATGATTTCCAAAGATGATTGTTATGAGATTCTCACCGCACTTTTTAGACGGCTCCAAACTCAAAAAGAAGATGACATCGTTAGTGTTCGATCGTATAATGGAATGTAATTTAAGAACAATGGTGTTGCTCAAGACATTGTGATGACCACGGGATTGATCACAATTTTTCCATTACCGGTGTTCCACAACAAAATGGGGTTGTGGAAAGGAAGAATAGGACGTTGATCGAGGCCGGAAAGACTATGATATCTCAAGCGAAGCTACCTCGCATTTTTGGGCCGAAGCAATCAATACCGCATGCTTCACTCGTAACCGCTCCTCATCAACAAAACCTATAACAAGACTCCCTATGAAGCTTTGGCGAGGAAGAACCCCCAACATTGCATTCTTCAAGATCTTTGGCCGCAAATGCTTTGTCCTCTACAACGGAAGAGAAAATAGAGGTAAATTCGGAGCCAAGGCCGACGAAGGTATTTTTGTTGGGTATGCTAAACATTCTAAAGCTTTTCGTGTTTTCAATAAAACTAGTTTAAAAATAGTAGAGTCTCGTCCATGTTACTTTCGATGAGCATTCTCTCCTTGAGCCAAATTTGGCTCCAAATGTTGCCGATGATTTTGTTGAGCATAATGAACCAGGTGAACCTCAAACCGCACCCGAACCTCAACCGCAAAATCCAAAGCACCCTCAACCGAAATTCCCCAAAACCGCAATTTTGAAACCGCACCCGAAGAAACCTCTCCAGATGCAACCGCAAGGGAAGATGAAGTTGAGAATTCCCTATCCAAAGATATAGAACCTCTTCGTCAACTTACCTTTCATGACTTCGCCAAGGATCTAACGATGTTCCAATTGAAGATCTTCAAGAAACCTCGCCCAACCAGACTTACCCCTGAGGTTCGTGAAGTCGCTAGCCACCCTCACAAATGTGATTGGTGATCTGTTTTCCTGTTCAAACAAGGAGATCAAATTATGACGAGCATACATCTCTTTTATCTCAAGTTGAACCCAAGAAGATTGATGAAGCACTCCAAGATTCCAACTTGGGTCGTTGCTATGCAAGAAGAACTCAACCAGCTTGAAAGATGCAAGGTCTCGGACTTTGGTGCCTAGACCTCAAGATCAAGGAGTGATAGGAACTAAGTGGGTATTTAGGAATAAGATGGATGAGAATGGAAGCATCACTAGGAATAAAGCAAGGTTGGTTGCACAAGGATATAGGCAAGAAGAAGGAATTGATTATGATGAAACCTTTGCTCCAGCTTGCAAGATTGGAAGCTATCGTAATCTTCTTAGCCTACGCCTCTTTCAAGCATTTCAAGTTATATCAAATGGATGTTAAGAGTGCATTCCTCAACGGCGAACTGCAAGAGACCGTGTATGTTGCCCAACCACCTGGATTTGAAGACTCCAAATTTCCCAATCATGTCTACAAACTCCGTAAAGCTTTGTATGGACTTAAGCAAGCTCCAAGGGCATGGTATGAGACTCTTTCTAAATTTTTACTAGAAAAGGGATTTAAACGCGGTAAAATTGATACAACTCTTTTTATTGCCAAATATAATGAGCATACTTTACTTGTTCAAATTTATGTTGATGATATTATTTTTGGTTCTACTAATGAGTTACTTTGTAAGCGTTTCGAAAAGCTAATGAAAAGCAAGTTTGAGATGAGCATGATGGGAGAATTAACATTCTTCCTCGGGCTTCAAATCAAGCAATGCGAAGAAGGTATTTTCCTCACCAAGCCAAATACACCAAGGAGTTAATAAAGAAGTTTGGATTAGAAAATGCTAAAGCATATGATACTCCTATGGCCACCGGCAATAAGCTAGATAAGGATCTCAAAGGTAAGAAAGTTGATCGACTTTATATCGAGGTATGATCGGCTCATTACTTTACTTAACCGCTAGTAGGCCCGATATCATGTTTAGTGTCTCGTGTATGTGCACGCTATCAAGCGCATCCTAGAGAAGCACATCTTATTGCAAAAAGCGTATAATCCGCTATTTATCCGGAACCACTAACCTTGGACTTTGGTATTCCAAAGATTCGAATTTCGATCTTGTAGGTTATTCAGATGCAGACATGCAGCCTTGTACTATTGACAGAAAAGCACTAGTGGTACTTGTCATTTCCTTGGAAATAGACTAGTTGCTTGGGCCGCAAGAAGCAAGCTTCGGGCCAAAGTGTCAACCACCGAGGCCGAGTATATTGCCGCCGGTAGTTGTTGCCGCCAAATCCTTTCGATGAAGCAAATAGCTTGGTGGACTATGGAATCCATGAAGTGGAATTGCCCTATCATGTGTGACAACACTTCAACAATTTCAGCCTCCAACAACCCCGTCATGCATTCCAAGACCAAGCATATTGATATCAAGTATCATTTCCTCAAAGACCATGTGGAGAAGAGGAATATCCATTTAGAGTATGTGGGGACAGATAATCGATTGCCGACATCCTCACCAAGGCTCTTGACTCCAAGAGGTTTTCTTTCCTCAGAGGAGAAATGGGTATGCTTGAACTTAAATAAATTCCATTACTTTTTATTTGCTAACTTGTGTGTTAAGTTTAGGTTGTATTTCTTATTTGAGAATTTTCAACCGCACCTTTGTTGAAACCGCATTGATTTCAACCGCTGAGTGGTCAACCGCATATGTGATCAACCGCGTACTTCCAACCGCATATTACCAACCGCCGTATGCTTGTGACCGCTCCATCTTCAAACCGCTCTCAACAATGTGTATTTTCAAATGTTTTGATATTTCTTAGCTTTAGAGAAGCTAAGCGGTTTTAAAACTCTTTTCAACCGCACTGCCACGTGGACCCCAGGTAAGTTCCTTTATTTTTATTTTAGTCCACATTTTGACATAAGGGCATTTTTGCAAATGTTTTTCCCACGTTATTTCAAAATTTAAATGCATTTAATGCAAAGGGAACATTAGCATTTAAAGCTATCATGTCAGCCGTCATTGGCAAATGAGAAGAAGATGAAAGGGTGCAACAGAGGAATGATTTCTTTTATGGGAAAATCAAATAGTCTCTTCAACTGTCCTTTACTTGAAAACTTTCCTATAAATAAAAACCAACTCTTACAATTTTAACTTTCCAAACTCTGTCACTCTCTGCACCGTCCTTTCCTACCAAACTTCATCTTCACTCTCTCTCTCTCTCTCTCTAAAAATCTTCAAAAACTTAATCTTTAAATCTTGAATCTTCGATGGCACCTAAAGCACCATTCACTGATATGGTATGTCTTTCTTAACTTCATCTCTCTTCATTTATGTACAAATGTCTATGAATCCGCCATTAATGGACCTTCAAGCTTCGAAACCCTTGAAGAGATTTTTGTTCATAACTGTCTATTTAGTTGATCATTTTGCATGATTTCAGTTGGGTTATGCTCGGAATTGTTGTTAGATTCTTTATATGTAATTTATTTTACGATCAACCAATGATTTGAACACTGATTTTGGATTTTAAAATTTTCTTATTCGAAAACCCATTTGAGTGTTCTTGCCTGTTCTTGGTGATTCTGAGCAAAGTATGAATTTTTAAGGTTATATTGTTAATCTACTGCTCAATGTGATCATTTTGACATGTTATTTGTTGATTTTGGTGAACTTTTGTTGAATCTCTGTTTTTAGTGTTCTTCGTGTTCATCATGCCTTCAACATGACTGTTCATATGCCATGTTAAAAGTGTCACATGTTTTGGTTCATTTGATTTTCACACATGTTTTTATACTTAGAAAATTTTTCTATAAAATTTTTATGCACTATTGTGAATAATCAACCGCATGCCTTGATTGTTTGGAACCGCATTCATGAAAACTCCTTGATTTCAACCGCATGTTCTCTTCAAACCGCATTCACTTTTGAACCGCATGCAAAATATGAACCGCCTGTCATTTTGAAACCGCATGCTAAGTTTGTTTGAGATATTACTTAGTATATGGGCCGGACACCATAACCTTTCCTCTCCAAGCACCGCTTGCGCAGTGTGGGATAAACTTGGATTACAATGCCACGTACTAGTATAATCTTTTACATATTTTCTAAGTGTTTTGTTGTGTTCACAATTTACTTGAGGTTTGGAGTTCTCAACATTTTCAACCGCATCAATTGCCAACCGCATAGATGCCCAAACCGCTTGTGAATTGTGAATCACCGTTTGGATCTAAACCCTTTGTTTCATTTTGTAGGATCCTAAGTTCTTTCTACCAGATATGAGATTAATGAGACCGAGCTCCAAGGAGATGCTCTTGGTAGAGAAATGATCGAAGACTAACTACCTCCGGAATCCTCCTCTCTTCAACAAAGGCCAATCTTATATCATTCCGTCCTTTGTGGATCGCTTTACTCCTCACTGCTCTAGGAGACAGAGTATTATCGATGGCACCAAGATCAAGTGCCTGGTCAAGTGTTGAAGGCTTCGATATATCCATTGATCATCCGGATATTAGAAGTACTTTTGGATTTCATGTTTCGGGATGCCCCATGGAGGTTGATCGTGAAGTGTTGGATGCAACCGCTCTATCAACAAATAATCCGACTTCTCTCTCGGTTATTACAAAAAGAAAGCAAGGAGGGAATTTGGTGAGCTTATGAGCCACTTGGGCTATTTAGTAGGAATGTCTCGTGTGTGGTAAGACCGGCAACCACAACAACTTCACTACTCAAAGAATGGATTTATCGCGTGCCATTTACAATGGAATTAAGCCGAATTGGCCCAAAATTTTGATGAAGGAACCGGCTAGTTCTATCGATGCATATCAATCTAGGATCAAGAATGAGCATCAAAGGTGGAGACCATTCTGCAGCTCCTAACCGCATTGTTTACAAGCTATCAAAGACTTAGAGGATCTCGACTCTCAACTCCCGAGTTATCGCATCAATGGGTGAAGGTGACTCCCTGGGAACTGTGGTTTGTCACAACTTCGTATACTCTTTGGAGATACCCAAGATAAATTCCTATATGATGCCGATACTCTCAACCCCAAGGAGTTCTATGTTGAGATGTCTCCCGCAACCGCGGTTATCGCTCTAGGAAAGGCAATCAAGAAGGCCTCTAGAAGGAAAACATTGTCCTAGAACCGCAGCCAAGAAGCCAAGGACCGCACCACCTCAACCGCGTGTTCAAACCGCAGTGCTATTCAAAGTGCTAAGCCTCAGGAGGAATTTGTTTTGAGAGATGAGCCTACTGATGAGGAAGAAGAAGAGGATGCTGGAGTTGCTCCTTTAATCAAGAAGGCAAAATCTGTGAAGACTGCTACTGCCAATCTCACTGAGGAAGATAAAGCTGCCTTTACAAGGCAAAGCCGGACAAGTTGGAAAGAAGGGCACTGAGGAAGGCCGCCAAGGGAAAGAAACCACCTTCGAACCGCTTGCTACTTCTCAACCGCAAGTTCAACCGCCACCCCAACCGCAACCAATTCCTCAAACTCAACCGCCTCCCTCTCCAACCATATCTCATGCTCCAACTCCTCATTCTTCACCCATTCAAACTCAAACCTCTTCTCCAATTCCTACCCAACATATTTCTTCTTCCAAATCCCTTTCTCCTGAACCTCTTTCTCCATCTCCTCCTCCCAAAACTGCAACCGCTCAGGGGGAGAATCCCAAGAAGAGGAGGTTCAAACAAATGGCCAAGAAAACAACCCCTCCAAAGAAACACTACCTTCACACTATTGCCAAATCCAACCTCAAAATACCTGGTGAAACCTCCTCCTACTTTGATAAATCCTCCTCCAAATCCAATTCGTACTCATCATCCCCTCCGAATTTCAAACCCTCAAAATCAAGCCACCTCAATTCCCAAAGCCTTTACCGAATGGACATCCAAGCCATCACAGCCCACCCATTCAACCTCTAGGCTTAGAACTCCAACCCCTTCACCACAAAATTCACCCATACACCAATCATCCCCTCATAACTCAAACCGCACCCAAAAATCCCCTTCTAAATCCCCTGCTAAATCCCCTATCTCTTCCCCACAAAAATCAAACTCAACTCATTCCAACCCCATATCAACCGCCCCTATCCCAACCGCCCCTATACCAACCGCCCCTATACCAACCGCCCCTATCCCAACCGCCCCTATACCAACCGCCCCTATACCAACCGCCCCCCTCCCAACCGCCCACAACCCAACCGCCCCCATCTCAACTCTAACCTCATCTCCTTAAACTATACCTGCCTCACGTATTTTTCAAACCCTCCTTTCCCAAATCCCTTCAACCGCTCCTCCTACATATTCTCAACCGCCCCCGCCTTCACTTTTATTCCCTCATCATCAACCGCTCCTCCACCCTCTCGACTACTCCCAAATCCTTTCCACCCTTCATCTTATTCAGTCCCAACTCCCGATAAACCAAGGACACATTGTCAAGCTAACCGCTTCCAATGCCTCCTCAAGCTTCCAACCGCTCCCTTCAAAACTTGCCGAATCTCGTCCCATCTCGATTGCCTCTCAAACCCTACAAATGGCTGATCATAAGAACTCCTTAAAGAGTTTTGCTTCGAGACTTGATGCCATTAAGGGGAGAAGGATATTGCAAACATTGTTAAAGCCTCACCGACTCTTGCTTTGAAAATTTCAAGAAGGATCTAGTCAAGGTGTTGTTCAAATCCAATCATTTGGAGACTCGACCTCAAGGAAATGATTTCTCAACTCTCGCCCGCCTCCAAAACCGCCTTTGATTCCCTCCAGCCGAATTCCTCAAATCGTGCCAATTCTCAACCGCCTTCTTCTCAAGAATTTCAAACCGCCTTGAATGCGGTTGAAGCAAATATTCTTCGGAAATTGATGATGTCAAAGAGAAGCCGGAAATCAAGACAAACTCCCTTGATGATGCTTTGATGGCTAAGTTAAATGAAGTCAAGGATGAATTCAATGACCGCCTTGAAAATATCAAGCTAGGATTCACCACTAAACTTGAAGCCACGCTAATGAATTAAAATCCTCCATCCAAGCGATCGTTGATCTTGATCCCATGATCGAAGCTATCTCTCGCTCGCACCGCAGCTAGCTCAGTGGGAGATTCACACCTTGTTCAATTCTTTGAACGCCTCCTTTCAAACCTCAATTGGTGAGCTATCTCGATCAAGTGTCTCGATAATTCCAAAGCCGTCTCTCGATGCCAATCTCAAAATTGATGCTCAAGCAAATATCTTAGAAAGATTGGTGACCGCTCAAGGAAGGACCGCTAGAAGAGGTGAGAAAAATTAGAAAATCTTTGAAGTCTCGAAACCTCTCGCCTCAAATCTTGCAAGGAATCCAGAGATCAATCAACCGCAGCAGCAGCAAAGAAGGTCAAGAACCGCATCAACCCTAAACCGCTATTGCTCGTATTTTTAAACTCTTTTGTTGTTGGACCGCACTCTCTTTGTATTTTCTTTGTCCAACATTTTTTGTAACCCCGTAATTTTCTTTTCATTCCCGTTTTGTAACCACTTGAGGAATTAATGGAAATTGCATCATGGTTCCAAAACCTTGCTCATATCAAACCGCTTGTTTGTAGAACAATGAAACCTCTTATGGTTTTAAACCTCATTCAAATATTTTTCAACTTAAAATCATTTTTTTGAATTGAAGTTTAAACATTCGCCTTTAAACCGCACTTTGAACTTAATCTCATATTTCTTAAGTGCACGAATGCATTTCTATACTTTCCATATTGTAAGTTTTTATCTTTTAGAAAGTATAAGAAATCTATAGCTTAAGCTAAGTGTGCATTGACTTGGGACATGAATTACCATGTTAATTCTTATGGACATGTTCTTACCAAGTACAATGTTTGCTTTAGTTATAGTAGGTAATGGCATCAATCAAATAGGGGAGATTGTTGGGTATGCATGTTTTAACCCTCCTATTTTTGTATTAGATTTGATTGATACCATAACCTCCTCGTCTATTTTAAGGACTTTAGGACCCTATGTAATGAAGCTTAGACTTCAATTTTTTAGTTAAGTCCATTTTATAGATTAGGTTAAATTTAGGCTTGAAGACCGGCACAAGACTCATTGGAATTGAGAGTTGCGCCGTAAGTTTCAAACCGCTTCTTTGGAACCGCCCTAGCAAAACCGCCCTTAGCATTTGCCTCGGTGAAATCCCTTGTTTGAAACAACTCTTGAACTACTAAATTGCAACCGCCCTCGATGATGAACCGCTCCTTTGCAGCCTCATCATTAACCGCCCTTTTGCAACCTCACCGGAGTTACCAACCGCACTTGTCAAACCGCCCGTACCTGTAACCGCCCCCAATGATTGAGACTTGAAGTGAACCGCTCTTGACTTTGTGATCCACATCGCAATATCCAATGTCAACCACCTTATCTTGTCACGTGATTCAAAGTCGAAAAGATTCGCAAGGATCTTTAATAGGTGACAGTGTCCAAACCTCATTGCTTGCAAATGAGCATTATCGCCTTTATCTCGCAACTATCGTACCAAAGGACAAAAGTGGTTGATGTGGACCAATAAGAAAGCATCAAGTACCGTCCTTCATCACCGTGTCCAACGGCTACATTTTGGATGCTTGGGTATAAATACCCCCAATCTTCACCATTTGAAGATTGCTTGAAAAATTGAGAAAGTGCCAGTGTTCATACGAAGATTGAAGCTTTGCCCGTAAATTCCAAGTCCTTTGAATCTTCATCTTCATACTTCAAGAAATATTCCCAAATTTTAAATCAAGCCTTAACACATTCAAGAATCATTGTGCTCTACATCTCTTAGATTTAAAGAGCCTTGATCTTGTTCTCACACACACACCTCACTTGTTCTAAACACATAGTTTATTAAACATTAGAGATACACCGGTTATAGTTTTGGATTTGTTCTTCATAGTAAAGATTTTGTTGTACTTTGTAATCTCTCAAATACTTAATATAAAATCTCTCTTAGAAATCCAAGACTAACCATCTTGGTAGTGGACGTAGATCGTTTATCGATTGAACCACTCCAAATATTGTGTTCTTACTTTCTGCATTTATATTTCTTGTGCTTACTAATTATTTATCTCTGTCTCTGTTTGATCTTTATTTAGATATCCATTATTGTGAAATAGTGTTTGGAGTTAACAGTATCAAAACCACACTTGTTTGTAAACCTCACTTATCAACCTCACTTAAAACCGCTTTACAAACCTCTCCTAACAAAACCGCCCTGTAACTCTAAATATTCCGCTGTGCATTTTACACTATCACTTGTAGTCTATTATCAACTGCAAGAGGATTTTGTAAGCAAGAGGTTTAAATTTTATTTAAGGGAGAAAAATTTGTAACAGCTATTCACCCCCCCCCTCTAGCTGTATTTTCACCCTTGTTGCCACCTTTGGGACCAACAATCGGCCATTTAAACTAAGGATTGGGGTTAGGTTGAACAGTAACAATGAATTAATTGCAATGTGTGTGAGATTGTGTGCAAAAAGAAGGAAGAACAAAAGGTTTTAGCAAGGGTTTATGGGGGATGGGACGGATGTGAGGGCTCATAAATACTCACAGCTCCCTCTTTCCAACTGAAACTTGGAATCCTTCTCCAAAAAGGTCTCACAAAACCCAAATTCCTTAGGAGTCCTCCAACGGCTAGAAACCTTTGAGATTACCACACACAACCAACCTTCGAAGAAATAGGGGATTAGAATAGACAAGATTTTGATAGATTTTTATGGAAACAAAAATAATTCAGCCATATCTTTATTTAAAAAGGAATCCCAATTGAATTTTCCAACCTTTTCAAACAAGGAATGATACACACCTTTTCTTTCATGAAAGATATTGGAGATCAAAAACCTATAAAATTAAAGAATGAATTAAGAAAGAAAATTAATTAACTAGTATATTTACAAAGCTCCTATATGACCTAAAAATTGCAGTATGCCTAGCATGATGCAGACACACAGGTGATTGAAATATTCTCAACTTATGGATGTGGCATAGGATGTGAGTCACAATTGGGGACACATTTAGATCACAAAAAGTCAATGAGCAATAATCCAATCTACACAGCCTCTAGGATGCATCCATCATTTTTCTTTTTGTTGTGGATTTTTGCATTGTGAGTAGCTTTCACTTTACTTGATCCCAAAGATAGCCCTTTTTCCCAATGGTCTTGTCAAGTTTGATTTCAAGTTTTCTTATGAT